>CM074727.1:94539903-95139903 GCA_037306005.1 Rhinophrynus dorsalis | reverse complement strand
CACCACACAATGTGATCTCCTAAATAGAGGAGCAGAGGGATTTGGGTGTCAAACAGGGACTGTCCCTCCTATACTGTATAGTGCCAGTCCTTATACACAGACACATGCAGACTGTATACTATACAGCAGAGGTTCTCAGCCCATGCCCTCAGTGGCCACTAACAGGCCAGGACTTAGGAATTTCACTGCTAGAACACAAGTGTGTTGATCAGAGGCTCAGTCATATTGATTAACTCACCTGTGCTCTTAAAAGGAAATTCTAAAATCCTGGCCTGTTAATAGCCACTGAGGGCACAGATTGAGAACCACTGCTATACAGTGCCAGACCATTGTAGAGAATTTTTAACCCTTTGAGTGCCAGGGGGTAAGCAATGCATTGCATCTCCTCTGGCACTGAAATGGTTAAGTTACTCTTTCTGTAAGTGAATGATTTAGAAGAAGATGAAAGTATTTTTTTACACAGACTAATTTAACAGATATATACAGAAGTTTATACCCACATTACCGTGGGTTTTACTGATGTGGAGCAATCTGATACACTTGTACATTAGGCTGACCAGACCTCACCTTTAACCAGTGACACATATGAAAAATGCATACTGCAGGGCTGCTTTGATTTTGGTGCACTCCTGAAATATGCTTATTTCCTATGTGTCCCCGGTTAAAGGTGAGGTCTGGTCAGCCTACTGTATATACACCACACCGTGTGATCTCCTAAATAGAGGAGCAGAGGGATTTGGGTGTCAAACAGGGACTGTCCCTCCTATACTGTATAGTGCCAGTCCTTATACACAGACTGTATACTATACAATGCCAGACCATATATAAATAGTTTGTCATACATGCTATACAGTGAGCTATGTACAGCATGGAGATGATTGCAGGAACTGGCACCTCTACTTACAGACAGACTGACAAACAACCTGCTCTCTTTCTCTCTCTTTGTGCAATATATAAATACAGTCACATCCATGTCTCTGCCATTTACCAGCTCAGCTGAAGCCTTGCTCTGCACTGCCTGATCACCTCTCTGCCGTTGTTTCCACTTTCTCAGCAAGCCAGTATCCTCCTGCTGATTGTTTAGAAATCAGCTCACTTGTAGTAATTAGCAGAGCTGTGTAGGCTCAAAGACAGGGAATGAAGAAGCTGCATAATACAGATTGGACCATGGCCTTCCAGCTGTAGCTTGAACATTGTTCCCATCATCCTCAGCGTGCGTGTGTGTATATGTGTGTATGTGTCTGCTAGTCTGTGTGTGGGAGGGCATGTGCATGTGTCTGTGGTGTAGGAGTGTGTGGCAGCCATTTTTTTTTTCAGCCTTAGATAGTGGTGGGCGGGCTGGATAGTGGGGGCAGGCCAAAAATCACACTCCCACAGAATCACCCAATGGCAGCAGTAATCCTTTTTACTGCCGCCCCTGGGTGTGTTTTGCCAGGCACAAAGTCTTCTTTTATATATATAGATTTAGCATGTTTATTTCTACAGCCCAGGTGCATAATCTTACACTTATCTATGTTAAAAGTCATCTGATACTTTTCTGCCCGTTCACTGAGTTTATCTAAAACCTTCTGCAGAGAAAAAACATCCAGCTCTGTATGTATTTCCTTGCACAGCTTGGTGTCATTAGTAAAGATTGAGACTACTTTCATTTCCCACTTCTAGATCATTAATAAACAAATAAAAAATAATTGGGCCCAGGACTGAACCCTGTGACACCCCACTTACAACTTCAGATCAACTTGAAAAGGTACCGTTAACAACTCTCTGCCATCTATCATTTAACCAGCTCTCAATCCATGTACAGCAATTCCCTTGTCCAAACTACTACTGATCCTTTTGCAAAATGGAAGTAAATTAGTATGTTCTTCATAAATCTCAGGGCCATGGTTACATACTGCCTAAGAGGTGCTTAAGTCCTAGATGTCATGCATAACTCCTCAGGTCCTGTTTCCAGACTGGGGCATATAATCATGAAAATAAGCTGTGAGTTGCGCTAGTCCGTCCAAGCCCCAGGTATTTTTGGGAACTTAACTCCCCCGCTCACTGCAACACTTCCCATTATAGCCAAGCAGAAACTCAAGTCAGCAATATTATAATGTAACTATAGGAAAAAAATACACTTTTCTATAGTGCTAAATTTACACAAAATTGTAGGCACACACAAAAAAACACATAAAAAAATGTAACTTTTAAATCAAACCTAAAATTAGTTTACGTCCTTGTTTGTTAGATATTCAATGATGAGTGGCTTATGTTACAAAGCCTTGAAGGGAAAGTTATACTAATGAATATTTTCCCTATAATAAAACACAATATAACTGTTCTAGCATGCAACTTCCCTCATAATCCTCAAATATGTTCCAGAATATGTTTTCATTTGTTCAGTTTATGTCAATCTGATCCATTTGATCTGCTAACCATGCGAGTGCAGATGAGATTTGTAAGCTTACAGAAGAGCCCAGAAATTAGAGGATGGAGGATGCCACAAACACGTGGGGGGCCTAATATCGACACAACAACATTCTCCATCTTAGGCGCTTATACACTAGAAACCCAGTAAGCACAATGGGAGACTGAGAGTTGTGGTATATTATTTGAGACACAGTTATTCAAGTATTCACCTGGTACACATATTTAGGAAACAATACAAGCACTATATCCAGCATTTATTTACCATCACATACCCTGCAACAGATGTATTAGTATCCCTCTACTCCATCATTTGTTACTTTGTGTAAATACACAGCAGATGATGTTTTACTATATGGATCCTCTGTGGAAGCTTATTTATGTGGCTCTAATTCTATTTAAGAATTCAACTACTTTTTCTATAGTTGCTGGGTTATCAATTTTACAGTTAAAGGGATATTAATACTTTGTTTTAACTTTATTTTATTTTGTAGGCATTAAAAAAAACATGAAGAATGATATAAGTCTTATCTCTCAAACCTTTATGGTTTAAGAGATATTCACAAGCAAAGTTTCCCCTCCCGCCCCTTTTTCCTAGTGTAAGCCATCTCTTCTCAGATGTGGAATCTAGTTGTAAGACCAGACAGATACTTCCTATGAAAAAAATGAAGGCCCTGCCCCCTTGACAAGTTTTTCAGGTTTTTCCCTTATCTTAATTGAAGATTGTCCCTCTATGCAATCTACCTGGGCACCTCCCTTCTGCTCTGGCTGAGCAGTGTTACATCAGTAAAAGGGGTGGGAGAGGGATTCTTTGTCACTGAATTACTCTTGAACTACAACTCTGACAGAATTGAAATAACACTCTCCAAAGTCCAAATACTATGATGATTAATTAGAGCTGCTTTTATTATGAAACATTACTATCCCTTTAATTCTCAACCCTGATAGATAGATTTTCATAACTTTTATTGGCAAATACTATCGGCTTATATTATCATTAAATTGACACATCTTTTATAGCTTTTTAAGCAATTTTACTGTTTTCATCACCATTATAATGTATCTGTTTTTTTATCTGTTTATATATAGTGCATGGATTTATAACTGTACTAGCCATGTAGTCTATCTCCTCATATGAACATCCCATTTTTAGTTATTTATCACTGTATTGTATTTTGAAATACATTGAATTATTCCCCCCACCTATTTTCCTATATTTGAAATTAACTCTGTATGCATCTGGAGATTCTGGTGGACTGAATACCAGCTGCTAGGAAGGAGAATCAAGCAATTATGGCAATCAAAACAAGTTAAAAGAGTGTACTCTTCATTCAATAATACCATCAGCCTTATTACACTGTTTGTACTGCATACACCATTCATTTTTCATTGTCATTCATCCTTTATCTTCATCAACAGCAATGGTAATTTCATGCTTGTTCTTGAAAAGCAACACCAGGCTTTGTTTCAGTACCAGTAATATGCATTGCTCTACAACATAACAGTATCTGTATTGCTATGGTAAAGAATTTTAGGAATGACTAGTTCAAAGAACAGTTGTTGACAGCACAATTGGATGCATTTGTAATCACAATACTTATATGTTTGTCAGGGAGCCTGTGTATATGTGTGTGTATGTGTGTATCTCTGTCACACACACACATATATTTCTTTGAGGAAATGTACGCACCAAAGTAAGATATATAATTCATGAATACATTACAAAATAAATTATATGCAAAATAATAAAGACTATTCATTTCTGTGCAAAAGGATTTAGTGGAAACCAAAAAGGAGCAGCATGTTAAGGTTTAGGACCCACTGAAGTAGTGTGTCAGGCCTGGAAGGGTATGTGTATGGTTAACTCAGGGGATACAAGATTTACACATCGGTAAATAGCTAATCTTGCACAGCTGAAATAGATCTTCAGATATATTAATTTGGCATCTACAAGGGACATAGTAAGCATAATGTATAGATTGTTCTTCCTCTTCGAAAATCAAATGTGGTACTGCAGCTGAGTTATAATATAATATAATCCAATCCAATATATAGTAGACTCCAGACTATTAATTCTATACTATATGATAATCTCTGTAGTGTAACACTATAACAGATCACTGGTTGAAACTTTATTCAACTTTTCCAAACCTTGGCACTTGATGTTTTATACATTTTATTTTTTGAAATTGTCTCATGAAAAGAGGAATCAAATTTACTCAAAAATCTTTTGAAGGTTTGCTGTCGACTGGAAGCCTATGGCTCTCCATTCTACTATGTGTTCTCTCTCTCCACTTATGGTCTCCTTGGAAGACCAAAAGGTTGATATTAACCCCTTAAAGACACATGACTGTCCTGGTACATCATGGGTTGGTGAGCAATAAGGACCCACGGATTTCAGGGCTCCCCGCGCGACTGCATGCCTGAAGGTTTGTGGTCCTTAAGGGGTTAACATGGTTCCAGTAAACCTATTGATTTTATTATGAGCTGTTTTTTTTTTCTTGTGTCTGTGTTCTCTTATCCTCCAATCAGGTCTCACTATTAGAGATGGGTGAAATGTCCTGCATGACTTTTTGTAAAAAACTAACAATTTTTCATTTTTTTTGCAAAATTATTCTACTTTTTTCACCATTGTGAAAGTTTTCTCCTTTTTTCACCACTGCCAATAAATTTTGTTGCATATGTTTCTAAAGACTGAAACATTTCCCACCACAATACCACTTCTTCTGAGGTCTGCAGTGGAGAAATAAATAGCTGAAAGTTAAAGTTGTGAGTCCCTGTAGCAACATATGGGAGCACTCACAGAACCACTTCAGCACATTTTAAAATCATCAAATATGAGTTGAATTCCACATAAGACAAATAGCAAGAGATGAAACACATCCGCCTAACGCATTTTGTGCAAGACAATGGCACTTAATCATAGGCCTATGATTAAATGCAGTTGTCTTGCATGAAACGCTTTTAAAACGTTTGTAATAAACCTAATATCGAAATGGTTACACTTGTTGAGGTGGTTCCGCTCCCATACAGTGGTCCTTTTGTCTGTGGAAAACGTTGCTGCAATTGATGGGGCAGCACTGGGCCCACCCAGCCCTAAAGTTAAAGGGTGAGTGTAATCATATCAGCTGTGATGGGTTCTGTTGTATGTGCAGTAGCTATCACATATATTTTTGAAGGTGTTGGCCAATAGTAACATATGCCTTGAAAAGGTTTTAGCAGGCTGAGTGCCTAGGGTTGCCACTTTTTCTACAAAAAAATACCGGCCATGGCATTCCCTCCATAGACTTGACATTGGACAGGAGCCAATTTTTTACTGGCCTGCCGGTAAAATACCGGCTGGGTGGCAACCCTATGAGTGCCTTTGTCTTTTGCCTACAACACTAACTTCATGCTTAAGTCACATTGGCACATATTCCAGCAGAGTGCAACACGTTATTGTTTTCAACAATAAGACAAAACTTCCTGTTCATGCTCATATACATAATCCCCTGCACTGTACTCTATGTGGTGTATTTAAATTAAATTAAATATTAACAAAATAAAGTGGTAATGGTTCATAGTGCTGGCTGACACTATGACTAGTGCCACTGTTGTACAGGAAGAAAAGAATAAATAAATAAGCTGGATGGACCCTGAGGCTAGGTACTCACTGAGGAGTGTGTCACTATTACTAACACTAGCAGTGGCATCACCATTGCTAAAGGGACTGGGAGCCCACATTCCCCAGACCTAATGAAGCAGAGTCCTTAAACATCATACCTCCTTTGTGATCTGTGGATGGCAGATTTCTTTCATCTGCAGCAAGATAGTGATGAAAGGGCCAGTGTGTCACAGTCGGAATACCATGGCCACCATGGCACTGTCTTCTGGAAGCAGTAATATAGGACCAGGGACTCCTACTCTTCACACCAATAATACTAGTCCAAGGTTCAGTGATGAGGTTGAGCAGCAGCATCACCTACCTCATCCAGTGAAGGGGATTGAAGAGGAAGAAGATCATTCTTCTCCATTTCTCCCATCACTGAAATCATAGGGGTGGGAATATTTTCCCTTGGGGCAGGGACAGTTCTGTCATCAGTGACTGTACTGTGCACTATTTGTGATTGTGACCAGGTTGTGAAAAAGAGACATGAGGAGACAAACCAAGCTGGCACAAAACAATTCCTGATTTATAAAAAAAACCTCTGGCCTTGTATATGGTGCAAGCCTGAGTCCTGAAAAAAAAATTGTACTTAGGGCTTTTGTTTTGCTGTCCTGGCTGTTTTCTGTGTATGGCTGCTTGTATGCTGGCTAACCATTATTTTAAAAGGAAAAAAAGGGTACAGCGTATAATGTGGCAGATGTGTATATATTACCATTATCATGTTTGTGTCAAAAGTAAGTCATCCTTCTCAGATTATTTATTGACACACATTAATTATTGGTCGCAGCAGTGGTCCCAGCAGTAGTAGATGGTAGCAACCCTTCACATCCTTCCTCATCAGCATCTCTGCTGCGGTTACATGTGCCCTGGCTTTCGCTGTCATGTGTGGTTTCTGCCACCTGATATTCAGATGGTATTAGATGTTTGTTAACCCTTTGAGTGCCAGAGGGGTACACAACACATTGTAAAACAATGCGTTGCTTACCACTCTGGCACTCAAAGGGTTAATTTTTAAGAATCTTAGTCTTCCAACATTGCTTTTTGATAGCCACATCATATGGTCATTCACAACGTAACCAGTTGCACTGAAAATCCATTCAGACTCAATGCATGCTGGAGGGCAACTAAAGGTTTCCACTGCAGTACAAGTCATTGCTGGCCATACACATTGTTTTGTTTGCCGGTAGTCCATGGGGTCATTGTTTCTGCCTACAACATAGCTATCCTGCAAGTATGCAGAAACCATGTCACAGGCAGTGGGGCCACTCCTAGCAGCTACACGGTGTTCCTGTGTGTAAGTTACCAACCCCTACTCAGGAAGCAGGTTCCACAGAGATGTGCTGTCACCACACCACCACCAATGCTGGATTTTTGCTGCCCCTGCTGAGACACATGAATTGTCTTGTGTTCAGAATGGTATGTTCTGGTCGGTGCTCCTGCTGCTACCCTAAATGCTTTGCTGCCTTCTTTTTCACTATGCTGTCTAGCAGTTTTTGGGCCCTAACTTTCTCCCTCTCATCCCCCACAATGCAACCCTTCCCTTGATCAATAAGCATATCCCGATATTCCTTGACAGAATCCAATTCCTCAGAGAGATGTTACTGATCATCGTGATGACTCTTTGTTGTCACAAATTGCTGATAACGCTTTGGCAGAAATTCATAAATTTTGTGTTTAAAGCGAGAGTCCAGCAAAGTAGTAAGAATGTATTCCTAATTGCTTTTAATGGGCACTATGTGAGGATCTTGTTCAAAGCACTCCAACATATCCCTGACCAGCTGGTGCATGTCTGTGTTGTCATTATGGTAAGATTCCTCAGCCATAATCCCCATTTTTTTTGTAGTAAATATATCAGTGGTACAACTTCACTAATAACTGCCCCTATCTGACTCACCAGCATAGTTGCCTCCTCAAAGGGTTTCAGTAGCTCACATACATCACACTTTATTTGCCAGTGGCCAGGTGACAAAGAGGCTACCTCCAAAGCCTTCCAGTTTTGCATGGTTTACTCGCTAATGGCCTTATTATGCTCGAACAAATGCTCTAGCACATACAGTATGGAATTCCACCTAGTAGGGATCTCCATTTTCAGCTGGTGATGGGGCCGATTGTTACACTTTTGTATGGAATATAGTGTTGAGTGCACTGTAGGAGCAGCTAAAATGGGCACTGATTTTATTGGCGATATTAAGGGCTCGATCCAAATGTTGTTGATAAAAAATCCGGTAGGGTAAAATGGATACCGACCGACAAAAGAAAATGTCTGGGTTGGTATCCTACTTTCCCCCTGCTCAGTGGATTTCATTGACTGCAGGGCTGCTACTACTACTGGGGCTAGATGTGGATGTAATCCTACTACAACTACTACTACTACTACTGCTAATAGCTGTCAAAAGTGCAGCACTTCCAGCAGTAGCAGAGGTAGTCATCATCATAGCTAAGGTTATGGATGATTATAACCTGTGTTGTTTTTGCTGCTGGCTGCTCAATACAAGTGTTTGTGGCTGAGTGGGACTTGACTTGGAAGTGGTGAAGATGCAGATGCTGATGACTGACAGGTTGACTGTTTATTTTTGGGCATCTTTTCTCAAACAGTTTATAAATGCTCCTTTTCAGTGGTGGAAGATTGAGATTTTGCCTTTCAGCTAACTTTGTGGCCATGCCATCATCTCTCTCACTCTCAACTTCATCAAGAGGAGGATGCTGGGGGGATGTAGCCTGCATCTACATCATCTTCAGACTTCATTAGGTCACCCTCAGCATTTGCCGCTGCTTCTTGCCCAATCCTATATAATAATTCGCTAGGATGTTTGTCATGATGCAGTTATGCGCAGTAGAGACTGCCCGACTGCATTGTGTGAGTGAGGCGACGCAAGACTACATTGCTTGGAGCAGTGAGGAAGCGGCTTTTAACCCTTTGAGTTCCAGAGGAGTACACAACGCATTGCAAAGCAATGCATTGCGCACCCCTCTGGCACTCAAAGGGTTAACATTACCCAGACCTTGGCCCTTGTAAATGGGCTTTTACACTAGTACACTTATATTCCTCTACGTTTTTAGAGGTCTCAAACAATTTCTTTTTAGGTTTATTTTCACAAAGTTTGCTACTACTTTGAGGACAGGTGTTTTGGTGCTCATTTGTCCCACTGTCAGATACAGCAGTTGGTTGAGCTGCTACACCTTCCTTCATTATTCAACTACTGTGTGTATTTTTACTGTAAAGTACACAACAGAATGTTTTTAAAGTGTTGAGTTGACCACGCTATCTTTTCACTTTCCCCACAAAAAAAAGAAGTTATAACTTAAGAAAAAAAAACAACTTATTTCCCCAGACTTTTTCAACACAGCAAAATCAGCAAGGAAATTTAACCCAATGGCCTGTGTCTTTCAAATCAATCTGCCAGACAAAATGTTGGGGTATTTGGGGTCAAGTCAAACCCCTTTGCTCCTTCCTCACCTCCAGACATGTATAACAGAGATAATAACAGCAAGATCAGCAAAGAAATTGGACCACAGCTGCCTGTGTGTTTCAAATCAAAACAGTCAGACAGAATGTTGGGGTGTTTGAGATCAAGTCAACCTCATTTGCTCCCTTATCACACTCTCAGACACAACCAACAGAGAGATAATAACAGCAAGATCAGCAATGAAATTGGACCACTGCTGCCAGACAAAATGTTGGGGTACTTGGGGTCAACCACCTGTGCTCCCTTCTCACACCCCAGACAAGTCCAACACACAGATAAGCAACAAGATCGGCGAGGAAATTGGACCTCAGCTGCCTGTGTCTTTCAAATCAAATCAGTCAGACACAATGTTGTGGTATTTGGGGTCAACTTCCTTTACTACCTTCTCACACCTCCAACACAGAGATAAACAAGATCTGCAAGGAAATTGGACAGCAGCTGCCTGTGTCTTTCAAATCAAATCAGTCAGGCAGAATGTTGGGGTATTTAGGGTACACCCCCAGACTTCCCCAGCACAATGATAATAACAGTCACAGCAGGTACAAGCCTATGTTTTCCCAGTCATTCACTCAGTCACAACGAATGCTGGAGTACCAGGGTGTTCCAGTCAACATCTGACAGACCTAAGAGATGGTATCCAGTGGATATCATATTGGATGCCAGAGGAGTGGACAGCAGCTTTGATTCCTCTTTTTGTGGGACTGTATCCAAAATACCCATTTATAATATATCATGTGGTGTCTTGCGCAAAAGTAATAAAGACACTTGACGAGCAATCTGTTACACTGCAGAGATTAGTATAGGTTCTTCCTTTTTGACCTGTCTTCACACACTTTTATGACAGGTTCATTTTACACTCATATGCGTATCAATCGAGAAACTAAGCAATACCTAATTCTGAGAACTATTAACCCCTTGGAAACCACAGAGTTTCAACGCATTGCTTTGCAATGTAGTGGAGACCACTCTAACATCAAAGAAGGTTACTATTCTCTAACCACAAAATTAGTGTAAAGATAGCCCTTACATGACTGTAGAAAGACAGCTTGCTTGCAATCTGAATGCAGGACACAAGGTGTAGCAGGAACGTGTTGCAAAGATCCGCTTTCATTGAGCTCCACGACTGAACTTCTGAGGTGTCCGTTGTTTTCTTATATTCTGCACTGGATTTATAAAGCTCTTCTATGCGCAATAGCATGAATCTGAAATATCACATATATGATCTTTAGACAATCAAGATTAATAACTTTCTACTAGTTGAAATAGACATTTGCTGTGATAGTAAACAGTTCCCTGCAATCAATCTATCCCTTGCAACACCTTTCTAATTTTTATCAGAAAAAAGGGGATGATACCACGCCTCTTTATAGATACACTTCTGATTTAATAGATCTGTATGTTGGTTTTTTTTCAATATCTGGGTCAACCAATATTAATAAGTAACATAAAAAGATGATTTTAGTCTTTCCTGTTAAATCCTTTTCTCTTAGTCCATATGACATACAGGTACCATGAGGAGGCCACAGATCCTGCCAGTAGGCTGGAACATTTCTAGAAAAATAAAGTTGTGAGTGGAGCCTCCCCTCTTCCTTATAAGGCTATCCCCTAGCCCCACCTTCCAGTTAGACTTGAGACAAGCTCACTAAATAGGACATCGAGAAAGAAGAAAGGTAAGATCCTGTGAGTAACAGACCCAAGAGGACTCCCACGTCCAGCTAAGTGAGACCCGTATGTCACATGGACTAAAAGAAAGTGATTTAATAGATAAGACTAAGATCAGCTTTTCTCTGTCATCCAATATGACATACAGGTACCATGGAGATATCCCAACATTAAGCTCCCAGGGCGGGATGAAAAAAATGAAAGGACCAAGCGCCAGTTCCCATGATACCTGAGTTCCCAAGGACTATTCAAGACAAGGAAAAGCCCAAACATAACTAAGTGTCAACAGACACTGAACAATAGAACAGAACACAAGAACAAGAGTCAACAGGGCTCAAACAAAACTGCCTGTAGGACCTTCCTGCCAAAGCTGGTTTCAGCCAAAGGGAAAACATCAACACAATAGTGTTTAGTGAAGGTGCACAGGGAGGACCAAGACACCGCCTTGCACAGCTGTTCAGCAGAGGCCTGATTCTTGTAGGCCCAGGAGGCCCCAATAGACCTGGTGGAGTGTGCTGTTATATGGAAAGGAACTGGTTTCTATCTGAGTTCGTAAGCCTTGTGAATGGTAGACTTAATCCAGGACGCAATAGTGACCTTGGACGCAGCCATATCTGCCCTAGTACCCTCAGGGATGACAAATAAGGCATCAGTAAAAACTCAGTATGATGCACGTAGAATTTGAGGCAGCGCACCACATCCAACAAGTGGTGATCCCTCTCCTTGTCAGATTTGGGGTCAGGACAAAATGAAGGCACAACAATCTCCTGATTGATGTGGAACTCAGAGACCACCTTAGGAAGGAATTCCTGGGAGGTACAAAGAACAGCCTTATCTCTGTGAAACACTAGGAAAGGTGGTTAGCAGGTCAAGGTCTGCAGGTCAGCAACTCTGCGGACAGAGACCACTGCCAGAAGAAAGGCCATCTTCCACATCAGAAGACACAGAGGAATGGTAGCCAAAGACTCAAAGGGAGGCAGCTGCAAAACTCCCAACACCATATTAAGGTCTCACTGGGGAGTGGGAGCCTTACAGGCAGGGAAGGCATGAGCGACACCCTGAGAGAAGACCTTGACATTCGGCAAGATGGGAATGCATTGGTGGAAAAAACAGAGAGAGCAGAAGTCTGAACCTTCAAGGAGCTAAGACTGAGCCCTTTGTTCACACCGTCCTGTAAAAATGACAGGATCACCTGGAGATCAAACTCCTGTGAAGACAGATCCCTGTCTACACACCAAGACTGGAAAATGGACCAAACCCTATTGTAGGCCTTGGAAGAAACCGGTTTCATAGCCTGGATCATAGTGGAGATCACCTCAGAAGAGAAACCCTTCCTCCTTAGGATGGAGTCTTCAACAGCCATGCCATCAAGTCCATGAACTCCACATCCTCCTTCCACAGGTAACCCTGAAGTAGGGGATCCAGTCTGTGTGGCAGTGGAAACGGATCCCGAATGGAGAGGGCAACTAGTTCTGGGAACCACGCCCTCCTGGTCCAATAAGGGGCAATCATGATGACCACCAGACCTTTCATCCAATTCTTCTGCAGCACCCTGGGGATGAGAGAAATCAGAGGGAAGATGCAGGCCAGATGAAAGCGCCATGGTATCGCCAGAGCATCCACAGCAAAGGGCAGAGTGTCCTCCCAAAGGGAGCAAAACAGTTGAACTTTCAAATTGTCCCTGGTGGCCATCAGGTCTATCTGAGGAAGACCCCACCTCTGCACCGATAGGTCGAAAATGTCTGGATGGAGCTCCCACTCTCCCGGGGTCGAACTGCTGGTGGCTGAGAAAGTCTTGACCTCCAATTGGGAGAGCTTCTTGCTTGTAGATGTATGCCACGGCCATTGCGTTGTCTGACTGGAAGGGGACTGGATATCCCCTTAACTGAAGGGACTAGTACACCAGAGCATGCCGAATCGCCCTGAGTTCCAGAACATTGATGGACTGGAGGGACTTCTCCAATGTCCTCCTGCCCTGGACTCCCAGGGGACCCAGGACAACTCCCCAACCCCGCAGGCTTGAGTCCGTTGTCACGAATATCATATCCTGGATCACAAACGGTTGCCCCTTCTCCAGGTTGGACCTGTCCAGCCACTAGAGTAGGTCCTGCCTGACATCCGGAGGAAGAGAGACCCTGAGATCCAAGAGGTCCAGGTTCCCTTGCCAAGAGTGGATAGTGAATCTCTGGAGATCACTGGTGTGGTCCACGGAGTACGGAACCACCATGCAACCTGCAAGAGTCATAAACTTGCGAATCAGAACTGAGGGCCACTACAGAGCTTGGGACACCAGATGCATGGTTTGTGGAATGGAATCCTCCATCAGAAAGACCTTCCCCAGACACATATCAAACCTGAGTCCATGGCAGACCAGGACCTGAGAGGGGACCAAAGCAGACTTCTCCATACTGAGAATCCACCCATGGTGGAGGAGAATCTGAGCACAGTCCTGAACATGCTGGTCCAGGAGTTCCATGGACGGAGCCTTCAGCAGAATGTCATCCATATAGGGAGTCGCCTGAATCCTTTGGGTGTGAAGGAAGGCAATCAATGCCCTTAGGACCCTGGCAAACACCCGAGGAGCAGAGGTAAGCCCAAAGGGCAGAGAGTTGAACTGGAAGTGCCCCAAGTCGCAAGCGAAATGGAGGTACTTCTAACTGTCTGGATGAATCAGGATGTGCAAGTAAGCATCCTGCAGATCCAGAAACACCAGGAACTGTCCTGGACACATAGCTGCGATGACAGAGCACAAGGACTCCATCTCGAAGCATGCGGTCTCCACAAAATAACTGAGGTCCTTGAGGTCCAGGATAGGACGACTGTCGCCGTTCCTCCTGGCCACAATGAACAGGTTTGAATAGAATCCTGAACCTCTCTCTTGAGGAGGAACTGAAATCAGAACTTCCTTGTGCAAAAAAGCCTGAACAGCCTCATTGAAAAGACACAACTTTTCCTGGCCCAGAGGAGTTCTGGACTGGAAGAATCTGTAGGGAGGAAGGGATTTGAAGGTAATCTTGAACCCTTACGAAACCACCAGCAGAACCCAATGGTCTGCCACTGACTCTGCCCAGGCTTTTGAAAAATGGCGCAGGTGCCCACCCACAGGTAGCTGTGGACCTAGATTCTGCGAATCATGCAGAGGAAGACTTGCCAGACTTGGGCTTGGCAGTGGTGTGCTTTGGGTGCCACTGCTGCCTGTGCTTGGTGGTTGGGCTCGGGGTGCCGGTTTGAGACACGCTAAGATTCAGTCTTTGCGCCTCGTTTTGGCAGGGATGAAAAAGATGCTGTTTCCTCGTCATGTTAGGGATTTTGCCTCTAGTTGCCTCATTGGTAATTTGCTTCAGCTCAGGCCCAAAGAGAGACTTGCCCTGAAAAGGGAGAGAAATTAGTGAAGTGACTTCTTAGGAGAAAGGTCAGCAGACCAAATCTTGAGCCGCAATGTGCATCTAGCAGTGACAGAGAAAGCAGAAGCCTTAGAGTAAAGTTTGACAGCATCAAAAAGAGCGTCAGTGACATATGTCTGAGCCTCAGACATTTTGGCCAAGAGGGCTAAAAGGTCCTCATTGGGGCTCCATTTCTGACAGCCTGAGTAAGTTGTTTGCCCCAGATGGCAATAGTGACCCAAGCAGAAGCCAAAGTAGGCTGCAGGGCGGATCCAATGGCAGCAAAGTTAGACTTGAAGATAGCCTCCAGCTTCCTGTCAGTGATATCTTTAAAAGCAGTAGTGTCAGCCAAGGGCAGAGCAGTAGACTTCGAAAGTCTAGAAATACGGGGTCAACTGTAGGAGGTGAAGCCCACTGAGCCAAAGCTGCCTCTGAAAAGGGGATACAGTTTAGAGAATCTCTTAGAAAAAGAAAGCTGCCTGTCTGGCATCTTCTACTTGTCCAGGGTAACCTGGTCCAGAGTGGCGTTGGGTGGAAACACAGTGTAGAATTTCTTGCAGCTTTGGAAGATGTCAGAAGAATACTGGCCCTCATCAGGGGTACTATACTGCCTTAATGAGACCCTCAGCAGACGGCATGGGGTCAGTCTCAAAGGGGTCGCCAAAAGCAAATGTAGAGTCCCCTTCCTCACACTCTCTTTCCTCCATATCACCCTCAGAGGTTTCAGTGAGGTCAGGTATGCCTGGGGCCTTAGGGGCCACAAACCTGAAGGTGGTGTGGGGTTTCCAAGACTGGAGGACCCCCTGGAGGGATAGAATAAACTGTGCCATAGAGGACTTTAAGTCCTTGACCCAGAGTGGCTCTTGTTCAAGGCTGGAGGGCCCAAGTGGTGTAGGAGGGGCCACAGCACATGGGGAGCATAACTGTCCTGAGTACTCTCTAGAGAGCCGCGTTTGGCATGAGAAACAGTAAGCAAGGGGGGACAGAGACTCCCCTGAGTCCTTTGCCTTACGTCTAGCCCCATGTCCCTTTGGACCCTCCACCCCATGGTACCTGTATGTCATATTGGACGACAGAGAAAACCTCTATGCAATTTGACAGTCTAAGTGTAATGCTATCTGCCTATGTGCCAAAACCAAATGCATGGCTACTTGTTTTATATATACCATAAAAAATAATACATCTTATTTTTACAACGTATACGATGATAAATGTGAGAGAATCATGTACTTTAAAATTATAGACAAAATCATACAAAGTTAAAGTTTATTGACCCTGAAATTATCATAAAATGGTTAAACCTAATGCTATCCCTATAGAAATAGTCTCTAAGGGCCCCGTAACACAGTTCACATTGGCAGCTTGTTTCTATAGTTAGTCACAGTTCAATCTCTGGATGATTGCAATGAAACAAAAGACAGAAATAGGGTAGGGCGAGACAGTGCACAGGCAACGTTCTAAGTGTAATATTTATTGAAGTGCAAACATAAAAAAAACATCATATAGCTTATGCTATTAAGGAATTACCAATTTTATAGAAAGCAAGCTCTTGTTTTTATTTTATTATTTTTTATTTCTTATTTTTCTATTTTATTTTATGTTATTGCATTAATATATAGTTTTTCTCATATATTTTATTGCCCTTTCTATATTAGATTATGTTAATTTTCATGTTTGCACTGGAATAAATACTACACAGCTGTCTGTGTGCTGCCTCGCCCTACCTTTCTAATATTACCTTGTACTATACACAGAAAGGATAACACTGCCTCATATCTCTATCCAGGACTGCCTTCAGAAAACTTGGAGCCCAATACAAACATAAAGCCAGGGCCCCCACATCCCACACATTTGACCTGTAATCTTGAAGTATATGTAAAGACAGAGCCAATTGGACTGCTCCAACATGCTGTATGATTTGAAAGAGGACAAAACAGCATAAGTGCACTCCAGTTATCTGCTATGCTACCTATACAATATACATAAAAAGGAGGGCCAACCAGAAGATTCCCTAGAATCCATGTGGGGAAGTCATCTGGGGTGCAGATTTGACACAGTCCAACCAACTCGTCACTGGGACTATGGGGACCTCTGTGCCTGATCAGGGAGGCAGGCCCCCCTGCTTGACTGAGCTCCATACATGGGTACTATCTGTAATCCCCCGATAAGGTAATTATTATATAGGACATGATATTTATAAAAACATTATTATATAGTACACCACAATCTTTATAAAAAAAGTACTCTGCATCTGCTGTATGTTCACTATCAGTATCATTGTATAGTATATAATATTCATTACAATTACCAGTGCAGTTCTTGTGTGACAATATGTAATAAAAATCTAGGACTAATAATGTCTTGTACAAAGTATTTGATGGTAATCTATTTGGCTCAATCACTTTTCTTAAGCAGTATTCCATGAAAGCCTACTGGGAAAATATATTGCTTATAGGGGAGATCCTATGAAAGTTTAAACACTTTTTGCCTAATCCTGCAAAAGTGAACTGTAGGTGCTTCCTGCACTAGCAAAATATCTGAAATAAGTAAATGTAAATATAGTGGAGATTGTAAGATGTACACAGCACCTTTATATGTCAAGTGTAAGATGAGAAAATACTAATTAGAAGGCTAGGGTGATTTTCTTAGAGGATTCCAGTTTATCTCACTACGTAGCTGAGCATTCCCAGGGCTCATGAAATACAAGGAACAAAAGATCCCTGCTATGCATCTTTCTGTGTTGGTGTAAGGGGGTGAGAGAGAATAGAAAAGGGCAATGTTAGGGTCTTTGTACTTGTTCACTAATAATTTCTTTAGATCAAAGTTTTTTTCCAGACATCCAAATAACTACTAACACCATTATCATCTTTATTCCTCATACAGAACGATAGATAGTACAAATAACAAGCATCTGCACTCCTCTTCATCCTTTTTCTGCACCTCAATGCATGTTACTGTAACGGGCAATAGGCCGTTACTAGGAGGCCTTCTCAGGCCTATGCACCGCTTTCTTAACAAAAGACAGGAATTTACAAACTGTGGTGGCCTACAGGGCAAACTATTAAGAACTTGGCGCTCTTTCTTTAAAAAGTAGGCCCGCCATGGATTGGCTGTCTGGCCCTTATGACACGGGAGCTATCACTTGGAACATGGACTTTTTGCATGGGGCAGGTAGGAGGTCCATTCATTGGCCGCCCTGTCCAGGACATTTGTCACTACCCCCGCCTATTGGCTGAAGAACCAGCTCATCTGATTGGTCTGAGGGCGGATTGGTCGCTGTGTCTTGTCGCTCCAGTTCCCATTGGCTGGAATTCGGAGCAGCAAGATTGAATTATGTAGAATGCATTTTTTTGTGTATAGTCTCTTTGTTCTCTTCTGTTCCTATGCTTACAGTCCCATTGTGCTCCCTGTGTATTCGGCCCAGCCACTATTGTTCCCCATTGTGTCCTTGGTAATCAACCCATTGTCTACTGTATGTCCAGTTTGCTTAAAAGAGTTGTTATTTCACAGTAAAGTGTGTTACTTGTTTTGAACCTACAAAGAGTCCTGTATCATTATTCTGGATGGTTTAAACGGTACTCTTTGACCCCCATTCAGGAGAAAGCTGTGATCCTGTTTTCCAGATGCCCTAGTGATGATTTACCCAGCTGCAGGAGAGGGAACTCTGGAACGACGGCTCAAGTCAGCACAAGGTCTTGGGTTCCTGTTATAGTCGCCAACTCTAATACATATAATGACAGCAAATCCCACCTCTCAGCATACAAAAGAACATATTGATAAGCATAAAGAGAAAGAGTAATCTGTCAGTACAAAATATTATATATTGGTATATACAGAAAATGCACACCCCTTGTCTGTATAAAACAACTTATACAGGTTTGAAAAGATATCAATAATGTTCGTGTATTGTGCCATATTTTGATTTAAAAATGTCAGTGGAAAATGTTGATCATTGTTTGGTCCATCGCATGCATAATAAACATGTTTTTCTTATTTATATTGGTTAGGACAGTCTCGCTTTGCACACAAATTGACCATGGTTTTTATCTATATTGTTTGGTTCACTCAGACGTCCTTGAGTACACGATCTACAAAAGTTTTGAATAATAGTTTTTGGTTTGATCGAGTGGGTTTTGTGCACATGATCAACATCTGACCAATATTGCTTGGATCAACAATTGTCTTTATCAATACTGTTTGGTTTAATTGAGCACATTTAGAGCACATGATCAACAATGCTTTTTTTAATTATATTGTTAGGTTCAGTTGAACACCTTTGGCATGATTGACAATGGTTTTAACCTTTAGAGTACATGATCAAGAAAGGCTTTGATTAATATTGTTTGGTTTGATTAAGTGGGCTTTGTGCACATGATCAACATTTGAATAAATACTGCCTTTGTCCGATACTGTCTTTTTTATCAATATTGTTTGGTTTAATTAAGATTATTTAGTGCACATGGGTAATAATGGTTATTTTAATGATACTGTTAGATTCAGTTGAGCACCTTTGGCACTCATTGACAACTGTTTATCTATATTGTCTAGCTGGATCAAGTTTTCTTGATGCACACCTTCAAGGGTGTTTTGATTGATATAGTTTGATTTGAATGAATGAATGAATGAATATGTTTATTTATATAGTGCCACAGGTGTACACAGCTCTTTACAATTTAAGGGTTTAAACAATACAGGGTTACACAGGTGCTTTGTAGAGTGAAACACTGGGTGCGAGGTCCCTGCCCGAAAGCTTACAATCTAAAGTGGTAACGGGAGACATACAGAGTACATAAGGGTCAAGTGCTGAATACAGTGCTAGTTCTGATGATGACAGAGGACATCAGTTAGGTAAATAATTTATAAGAGCATTCATTGTACAACATCAGTGCCTTCTAGAATGTTGAGATTTTATCCATGAGGTGCATTTTTAAGTGAGATTTAAAGGTTATCAGAAAGGTGCAGTGGCATAGGTTGGATGGTAGAGCATTCCATAGATACGGAGCAATGAGAGAAAAAGGATTGATACTTGACAGGGCTGTAGACACAAAAGGAGCTGAGAAAAGACAATCATTGGCCGAACGTAAGTGGCAGGATGGGGTATAGTGGAAGATCAGAGTGGATTTGATTGATCAAGTTTCATTTGCAAGATCAACCATGGTTTTAATCATTATTGTTTAACACAATTAACAGATGCTTCCATTTCTGTTTGGTTCGGGTTCCTTTTTTTTGTTTTGATGTAACAATGGTTTAGATTGATCATGCAAGCAAAGAACACCTGAACAATTTAAGGAACACCAAATTCAAGTATGAGCTCCTTCGTGTATGCTCACAAGAAACAGTAAAGCAAATGTGAACTGTACTGCATAAGATCTAGCAATGTTTGAAATTTGGTGTCTATCCATTCAGTAGATTTGGCTGTAGTCTTGATTTTGTGACAGCATGAAAAATTATATTGGGAAACTACACAGTTTACCTGACTTTTTCCCCATTTTAAACTTATTGTAGAGGGACCACATTTTATGGGTTTGTGTGGTCTAGTAAAGACTTTTGGATTGCCACATTTTAGCTTTATTCTTCAAACTATTCAAAACATTTGCACATCTGAAATCACCATTTATTATAAAAGTCATATTCAGCAATAATATTTTATTAATTTAAATATATTTTTATTTTCCATACTTAGAACAGTTCATTGGCGTTTTAAGTTAATCAGCTTTGGAACTGACACTATATTGCATCATCTAAAAGGGCAAATATTTCCTTGTAGATGGGCATTGTGGTTATTTATGAATACCAAACCACAATAAATATTCCAAGCAACATATTGTTTACAGCATATCTATACTACATATACATTTGTAGATATTATAAAGAGTACCTGTCTAATATTTCCACTGCTTGATATTTTGTAGAGCTGTCCTGGCACCATACATCAGACAATAAGAAAATCATCTCTGAAATAAAATAGACACATCTCTCACCTGTAAGCAAATGTGCATCATGGTTCATTATGTATTCATTTTAATGCATTTATGTATTTAGTTTAAATGAGAATACCTTCTAAGAATAACACCCCCCAACTTACTATAATATAGCCAGGAAATCCTAATGGACCTTATTTCCCCAGGACAATAAACTCTGCTCAATGCACATTATAATCTTAAAGTAGGCTCATGCACTCTGCTTCAGTTTGGTTAACTGTCAGCAACCGTCATGTCTGCCTCCATGTATACGAAATCCAGAACTGAATGAATAGGTGTCTTATGAACAAAGACAAAATGGTAATATATAAAAATAAATATATACTGGTGGGCGCTTATTAATAAATATGTAACAAATGTGTAAAGAATACAAATAGAATCAAAGGTACTCACAGACCTTAAAGTGTTAGTAATGTCTGAAAAAAACTTTTTTTGCATTTAGAAGAGCTTAAAAAGCTGATCTAAATGCAAAAAAACATATCTCTCAAACCGCTATGGTTTAAGAGATACGGGCGTTTAAAGTTTGATTTCTCCTACTGACAGCTGTAAAGCTGTCAGCAGGAAATCCGTGCTGACTAGGCACACGTTTTAGACCATTCCAATGAAGGGATTCCGTGTAAGTAACGAGATCCCGGCACTTCTCAAGAGACACGGATCTCCTGCTGACAGCTTTACAGCTGTCAGTAGGAGAAATCAAACTTTAAATGCCCGTATCTCTTAAACCATAGCGGTTTGAGAGATATGTTTTTTTGCATTTAGATCAGCTTTTTAAGCTCTTCTAAATGCAAAAAAAGTTTTTTTCAGACATTACTAACACTTTAAGTTGAAGGAAATGTAAGAGAATATACAGAGCAGTTACTCCCAAAAGTGACGTGGTAAAGGTGATGATTACATGCAAATAAAGCACAAAGACACAAACATAAGCCTCAATTCAAAGTTAATGGCTGTTAAAACCTGTAACGGTTTTATTTGACACTTAGACACAGTAGGTGAGATAAAACACAGTTTTATAGAACAGACTCAGTAACGATAACCCATATAAATTATTTAAATCTAAAGTCACAGAACATTCTTTCTTGAAATACAGGTGCAACAAAGATTGTAAAGAGGAAATTGTTTGTAAAAATAGATAATGAAACTCCTATTGCATGGGAGAGCAAGACTAATCCCAAAAAGTTTTTCAAATACGTAAATAGCAAAAAACTTATAGGGGTGTGCATTAGATCCTTCAAAAATGAGATGGGCGAGTGGATTCAAGAGGATAAGGAAAAGGCCAATGTTCTAAACACTTTCTATGCATCTATAACGGTAACCCTAGCCACCGGTATGGGCTGGGCCGTCGTTCCCGGAATCTCGCCTTCGAGGTCGGCCGAGCTGCGTCGGATGTTCCAGTCCGGTAGTACTTCCAGTACTGCTTGATGTGTGCTCCTCACAACTCTTATTGTCTCCCTAAGTTTAAGGGCATCCCAGGCATGGGCCCTTGCTTCCATGTGCCTAGAGGGATTCGGCTGCACCACACTGACGAGGCTCACATAGGCCGAAACGTACGTCTGTGGTTTTGCCGTTTCTCTCGTGCGGAGAGGATTTGCCTGACATTTCGGAGCTGGACTGTCTGTGGGCGGGACCAGTCTGATATGGACATGGAGATTTCCTCTCTGCAATGGCACATGGGAGTGAAAAACGTGAGTTGTAGCACCATTGAGAGGCTACCATGCCTTAGAACAAGACACTTAATCTTGTTTGTGCTTGATGTGTGCTCCTCACAACTCTTTTTGTCTCCCTAAGTTTAAGGGCATCCCAGGCATGGGCCCTTGCTTCCATGTGCCTAGAGGGATTCGGCTGCACCACACTGACGAGGCTCACATAGGCCGAAACGTACATCTGTGGTTTTGCCGTTTCTCTCGTGCGGAGAGGATTTGCCTGACATTTCGGAGCTGGACTGTCTGTGGGCGGGACCAGTCTGATATGGACATGGAGATTTCCTCTCTGCAATGGCACATGGGAGTGAAAAATGTGAGTTGTAGCACCATTGAGAGGCTCCCATGCCTTAGAACAAGACACTTAATCTTGTTCGTGCTTGATGTGTGCTCCTCACAACTCTTTTTGTCTCCGGTAGTACTTCCAGGACGGCAGATTCGCAGGTCGGACCCGGTCCAAGTCGACGCCTTCGATCTTCGAGGAGTGAATGGCTCAATTGCGAGTGAGGGATGGGAGTCAAAGAGAACTCTTTAGACCACCCCAGTCAGAAAGTAAACTCAGAGACAGTTTACTCCCAAACAAGAACACTTTATTGAACACATCACACATCTTTTATACAGTTACACATGGTTATCACAATAGGGAGGGGAAGGGCCAGGCATTCTAATGCAGGCTTGGCCCAGTGACCAATTCAGCACAATGGGCATATACAACAGACCAATGGTGACGGGGAACAGTGGACCAATGGCAGAGGGTACAAAGGGACCAATAGTAACTACGGGAAACAGACCAATGGGAGATGGGTTACTGAACACAATATGGACAATGGTAGACTTAACATGATTAATCAACGTCTGGCCAAAGACAATGGGCTGACTAGAGGGAATACACATCTGAGAACTGGGCCAGGGGTTGAAGCACGTACACACTAGTTTGAATATGCGGCTTCAACCCTGGCCAATCAGTGTGCGCAGTGAGTCGTACGTCGGCCAATCCGGCGTCGACTTACTGCCTCCAGTTTCCCGCGTTCGAGATGGCGTGGATACCTCGAACAAAGGAACCGGGGAATCACCGGCTTCGGTGTTCATGTATCCCTCAATACATAAAACATATACGATATTCGACATTCGACCATACAATACATTAGACTTTCGACATTCTACAATATACAACAAAACGTACAACATTCGACATGAACCCTTGTAGCATAGGGCTAGGGGAACCCCTATCATAGTTCAAATAAGGCCACAGGCCCATAGTCTTTGAAACAACTGTTTGAGGTCCGGTCAAGGACCCAAGTAACGGCCTAGGATCCGTTACAGCATCAGTATGTACAAGTGAACAAGGAATGGTAGAAGAGCCTCAACATTCCCAAATAAAACCATGCCATTATCCAGAACAGTACTCACCCCGCCACTTTTAAAATCATTGTCATGGTTCCCCATAAAGCAGTGTCTCACATTCAAATCCTCCTCATTACCCTCAAGCCTCTCCATCACTTGTACCCACCTTATATTTCATCTTTGATATCCTGCCATATACCTTCACTTCCACTACGCACCACGCATGGTGGACAACCCTCTGCCCCTTTAACCACTATCTCTGTTTCACGATTGAAGTCTTTCTCCCTTGCTGCTCCCTACCTCTGGAACGCCCTACCACCCAGTATTTGCCAAGCCTCAACAACTTTAAATCCAAACTACATGAGCACCTTTTAAATACAGAGACAGCGTAATGTGCAAACATTATTTCATATGCCAAAAACTGCACTTCCTTCTTTACCAGCTCGTATCTGTATGTCCCCCATCCTATACTTAGTTTGTAATCTCTACATGGAAGGGACCTTTTATCCTAATGTATCCTCACCTGGTGTTCCCTTTATGATTGTCTTTATAAGCACTTAATCACCGCACTTACTGTACCCCTTCTATTTTAAATGTAAACTGTAAAGTGCCAAGTACACTGGTTGGCACTATATAAATAAAAATATACAATACAAAAACAGAACCTGAGAATTATAGACCAGTAAGTTTGACCTCTGTGGTGGGAAAACTGCTAGAAGGGATAATAAGGGATTATATTCAGGATTACACCGCAAAAAAAAAAAAAAAAGATTTAGCAGGGGTATCCTAATGAAATGTCTCATTCTCTTGGGCGACCATCATTATGGTGAGTTAAAAATGTTGCAAGAATCAAAACAGCAACATTGGAATGTCTGATGTTGCTTGCTTAATGGTCACCAAATAGAGGGCGACATTCAATGTACACATCTCCATCTGTGCCTTAACTCACTGAGTGCCAGAGAGGTTTTCCCAATGCATTTCAAAGCATTGCGGACCCCTCTGGCACTCAGAGGGCAAATAGTCCATTTGGATCCAGTCATTCAAAATTTGGATGACAATACGGTGATATAGAATAAATGGATGAATTAAATATCTTATGTGATGGTTTTGACGGGTCCATTGTTAATATGCACATACATTTGTGTATTTAGTCCTTCCTTTATAAACCCTTAACCCCTAGAGTGCCAGGTGGGTACAATGTACGAGTGAGCACAGCTGTACCTGCTGTGCCACGCTCGTACATTTGACAGCTAAAATGCGGTCACTGCTTAAGCCGGTATAACCGGCTGGCAGTGGCCGCATTTCAGCTGAAATGCAGCCTGGCACTCTTGGGAGGACATGAGGATTACAGAGCTTCTCCCTCTTCCGCCCTCCTACCCCGAACTTCCGGGTAGGAGTAGGCGGGACCGGGGGAAACCTCCTAACGTCATCGGTGACATGATCACCGATGACGTTAGGGAAGTTTCCCTTATCCGATTCACTCCTACCGGTGGTAGGAGTGAAAGGCAGGAGAGCTTCTGCTCTCCTGCAGTCGCCAAATTGATCTCCCAGCCTATCGGCTGGGAGATCAATAACTGGGGGGACACCAGGAGGGGTCCTGATGTCCCCCACGAGGTTTGAATACATTTAAAAAAAAAAAAAAATAAAAAAAAAAACAATAGTAACCCTGTGAGTGCCGCAGTGGTCCCCAGCACATTGCTTTGCAATGTGCTGGAGACCCCTGTAGCACTCACAGGGTCATTTCTTTGGGGATTTTTTTTTTTTTTGAAAGACCTCATTGGGGGGATCAGGGGGGACCCTGATGCCCCTCAATGAGGTCTATTATTAAAAAAAAAATTATTTTTTTTTTTTAACCCTGTGTGTGCTACGGGGGGGTCCAATGCACCCCCCCCCCTCCTGTGGCACACACAGGGCTTCTATCATTACTTTGTTACTAGAGATTGTTGGGGGGCCATCAGGATTGGTCCTGATGGCCCCCCAACAAGCTCTGATTACAAAGTAATAATAAAAAAAAAAAATTAACCCTCTGAGTGCCAGAAGGGTCCAATGCATTGCTTTGCAATGCGCTGGAGACCCCTTTGGCACTCACAGGGACATTTATTTTGATTCCTTTTTTTTTTTTTTAAGACCTCATTGGGGGGAATCAGAGGGATCCTGATACCCACCAATGAGGTCCATAATAAAAAAAAGTAAAGAAAAAAAAATTAACCCTGTGTGTGCCACAAGGGGGGCCAATGCAGCCCCCCTTCTGCGGCGCACACACAGGACATTTATCATTACTTCGTTATCAGAGATTGTTGGGGGGCCATCATGATTGGTCCTGATGGCCCCCCAACAAGCTCTGATTACCAAGTAATGATAAAAAAAAATTAACCCTCTGAGTGCCAGAAGGGTCCAATGCATTGCTTTGCAATGCGCTGGAGACCCCTTTGGCACTCACAGGGACATTTATTTTGATTCCTTTTTTTTTTTTTTTTTTTAAGACCTCATTGGGGGGAATCAGAGGGGTCCTGATACCCACCAATGAGGTCCATAATAAAAAAAAAGTAAAGAAAAAAAAATTAACCCTGTGTGTGCTACAAGGGGGGGCAATGCAGCCCCCCTTCTGCGGCGCACACACAGGGCATTTATCATTACTTCGTTATCAGAGATTGTTGGGGGGCCATCATGATTGGTCCTGATGGCCCTCCAACAAGCTCTGATTACAAAGTAATGATAAAAAAAAAAATTAACCCTCTGAGTGCCACAAGGATCCAATGCATTGCTTTGCAATGCGCTGGAGACCCCTGTGGCACTCTCAGGGTCCCTCTGTTTGTGGACATATATATATTTTTTTTACTAAGACCTCATTGGGGAGGGATCAGGGGGTCCTTATGCCCCTCAATGAGGTATATAATAAAAAAAAAAATTAAAACACAAATTAACCCTGTGTGTGCCACTAGGAGGGGAGTTCAATGCCGACCCCCTTCCTGTGGTACACACAGGACTTTTTATCATTACTTTGTGATCAGAACTTGTTTGGTGGCCATCTGAATACAAAGTAACGATAAAAAAAATTAACCCTTTGTGTGCCACAGGGGCCCAAATGCATTGCTTTGCAATCCACTGGACCACCCCCTTTATTTTTTATTTAGACCTCATTGTATGGGTTCTGATGCCCCCAACGAGGTCTACACAAAAATATTGTGGGAAAAAGCCCCAAAAAATGCACGTGCCACAGGAGGGAGGGGGTCCAACACAGTGCTTTGTATGAGGGGACATACATTGCACACTGGTAGTCACAGATCTCCCATACACACTATCAAACACTGCCCCACCATCACCACCATCCTTGCTCCTCTGCTCATACCCACACACACTGCCTAATCCCTCACCCTCCCACATACTTTGTTACACTTGTAGTCACAGGTCCGCACGTACACCGGCTGACGCCCTAGCTTCTTTCATCTGTTAGCCATAAAATCACACATACACTGTTTGCTTTACCATTTCTGTTTCACTGGTAGCTACGCTCCTGTAGCGTAAATTGGTATGTCAACCCACAGCAGTGGGGTACCATTTTTCTTAGGCTGGCAAGAAGTCCTCCTAGGAAATCCCACGCCATTGAACCATTTTAGTATCTTTGAAGTGACTGATGTGTAAAACAATTTTTTTTTTTCCTGTAGCACCACATTCTGGAAATAGTTGTGCCAACTAACTTAGGGGTAAAAAGGCAAGTGACCCCTCATTAGATGCGGCAGGTTGTCTTCTTTCCAAAATGGTATGGTTTATCTACCTTTTCTTCAATTCTGAAGGTGTTATAGTCATTTTCGTACAGGCAAGTCAGGTTTGAGAAAATGTTAGAAACATCAGAGGTTGTAGTAGGTGTAGTTTTCTACTTCTAGCACCCCCTAAGGTAGTTCAACTCATACCAATGGGGTGTCATTTGACTCCTAAGAGCACTAGCAAACAAATGCAGTTGAAAATTCCATGGTTTTCACAGCGCTCCATACATTTGAAGGGGCAGAAATGTAAAAAAATGCAATTTTTTTCCTATATCGCCTCTTTCTGGAAACATTTATGCACACCAGAATTGGGGTAAGAAGGCAAGTGACCCCTCATTAGATGCGGCAGGTTGTCTTCTTTCCAAAATGGTATGGTTTATCTACCTTGTCTTCAATTCTGAATGTGTTATAGCCATTTTTGTACAGGCAAGTCACATTTGAGAAAATGTTAGAAACATCAGAGGTTGTAGTAGGTGTAGTTTTCTACTTCTAGCACCCCCTAAGGTAGGTCAACTCATACCAATGGGGTGTCGTTTGACTCCTAAGAGCACTAGCTAATGAATGCAGTTGAAAATTCCATGGTTTTTACGAAGTTCCATACATTTGAAGGGGCAGAAATGTAAGAAAATGCCTTATTTTTCACTAGCGCCACCTCCTGGAAGCATTTGTGCATACCAGCCTTTGGGTAAGAAGGCAAGTGACCCCTCATTAGATGCGGAAGGTTGTTTTCTTTCCAAAATGGCATTGTTTCTCTACCTTTTCTGCATATCTATTATGGTTATAACCATTTTAGTGCAAGCAGATAATTTCAAAAACAAAAGTGTCAGGTTTACGTACGTGTTCCTAGCACCCACATATTGTATGTTAACCCACACAAATAGGCTACCATTTTTCTCATGTTGGTAGCAGGTACTGAATACAGCAGGAAATGTTATGGTTTTCAAAGATTTTAGTATCTTTGAAGTGGTGGAAATGTAAAAAAACATGTATTTATTCCCATAGCGCCACCTTTTGGAAATATTTGTGCACTTCAGCCCAGGGGGTAGAAAGGCAAGTGACCCCTCAATTGATGCGGGAGAATGTCTACTTTCCAAAATGGTATACCTTTTATACCTTTCCTTCATGTCTCTAACAGTTATGGACATTTTAGTACAAGCCGCCATTTTTGAAGAAGCAAACAGGTAGGTGTAGTGATGTGCTTCTGGCACCCCTAAGGTAGGTCGACTCATTCCAGTGGGGTGTCATTTTTCTCCTAAGAGCACTAGCTAATGAATACAGTTGGAAATGCCATGGTTTTCACAAATTTCAGTACATTTGAAGGGGCAGAAATGTAAGAAAATGCCTTTTTTTTTCATTAGTGCCACCTTCTGGAGGCATTTGTGCACTCCAGGCTTGGGGTAACAAGGCAAGTCACCCATCATTAGATGCGTCAGGGTGTCTTCTTTTCAAAATGGTATGGTTTGTGTACCCTTTCTTTACTTCTGTAGTTGTTATAACCATTTGTGTACAGACAGGTAATATTTGAGAAAATGTTAGAAAAATTTGAGGTTGTAGTAGGTGTCGTTTTGCACTTCTAGCACCCCCTGAGGTAGTTAAACTCATACCAATGGGGTGTCATTTTTCTCCTAAGAGCACTAGCTAATGAATACAGTTGGGAATGCCATGGTTTGCACAAATTTCAGTACATTTGAAGGGGCAGAAATGTAAGAAAATGCCTTTTTTTTTCCTTAGCGCCACCTTCTGGAGGCATTTGTGCTCTCCAGGCTTGGGGTAACAAGGCAAGTCACCCACCATTAGATGCGGTAGGGTGTCTTCTTTTCAAAATGGTATAGTTTGTGTACCCTTTCTTCACTTCTGTAGTTGTTATAACCATTTGTGTACAGACAAGTAACGTTTGAGAAAATGTTAGAAAAATTTGAGGTTGTAGTAGGTGTCGTTTTGCACTTCTAGCGCCCCCTGAGGTAGTTAAACTCATACCAGTTGGGGTGTCATTTTTCTCCTAAGAGCGCTAGCTAATGAATACAGTTGGAAATGCCATTGTTTTCACAAATTTCAGTACATTTGAAGGGGCAGAAATGTAAGAAAATGTCTTTTTTTTTCATTAGCGCCACCTTCTGGAGGCATTTGTGCACTCCAGGCTTGGGGTAACAAGGCAAGTCACCCATCATTAGATGCGGCAGGGTGTCTTCTTTTCAAAATGGTATGGTTTGTGTACCCTTTCTTCACTTCTGTAGTTGTTATAACCATTTGGGTACAGACAAGTAATGTTTGAGAAAATGTTAGAAACATTTGAAGTTGTAGTAGGTGTCGTTTTGCACTTCTAGCGCCCCCTGAGGTAGTTAAAGTCATACCAATGGGGTTTCATTTTTCTCCTAAGAGCACTAGCTAATGAATACAGTTGGAAATGCCATGGTTTTCACAAATTTCAGTACATTTGAAGGGGCAGAAATGTAAGAAAATGCCTTTTTTTTTCATTAGTGCCACCTTCTGGAGGCATTTGTGCACTCCAGGCTTGGGGTAACAAGGCAAGTCACCCATCATTAGATGCGTCAGGGTGTCTTCTTTTCAAAATGGTATGGTTTGTGTACCCTTTCTTTACTTCTGTAGTTGTTATAACCATTTGTGTACAGACAGGTAATATTTGAGAAAATGTTAGAAAAATTTGAGGTTGTAGTAGGTGTCGTTTTGCACTTCTAGCACCCCCTGAGGTAGTTAAACTCATACCAATGGGGTGTCATTTTTCTCCTAAGAGCACTAGCTAATGAATACAGTTGGGAATGCCATGGTTTGCACATATTTCAGTACATTTGAAGGGGCAGAAATGTAAGAAAATGCCTTTTTTTTTCATTAGTGCCACCTTCTGGAGGCATTTGTGCACTCCAGGCTTGGGGTAACAAGGCAAGTCACCCATCATTAGATGCGGCAGGGTGTCTTCTTTTCAAAATGGTATGGTTTGTGTACCCTTTCTTCACTTCTGTAGTTGTTATAACCATTTGTGTACAGACAAGTAACGTTTGAGAAAATGTTAGAAAAATTTGAGGTTGTAGTAGGTGTCGTTTTGCACTTCTAGCGCCCCCTGAGGTAGTTAAACTCATACCAATGGGGTGTCATTTTTCTCCTAAGAGCGCTAGCTAATGAATACAGTTGGAAATGTCATGGTTTTCACAAATTTCAGTACATTTGAAGGGGCAGAAATGTAAGAAAATGCCTTTTTTTTCCATTAGCGCCACCTTCTGGAGGCATTTGTGCACTCCAGGCTTGGGGTAACAAGGCAAGTCACCCATCATTAGATGCGGCAGGGTGTCTTCTTTTCAAAATGGTATGGTTTGTGTACCCTTTCTTCACTTCTGTAGTTGTTATAACCATTTGTGTACAGACAAGTAATGTTTGAGAAAATGTTAGAAAAATTTGGGGTTGTAGTAGGTGTCATTTTGCACTTCTAGCGCCCCCTGAGGTAGTTAAACTCATACCAATGAGGTGTCATTTTTCTCCTAAGAGCACTAGCTAATGAATACAGTTGGAAATGCCATGGTTTTCACAAATTTCAGTACATTTGAAGGGGCAGAAATGTAAGAAAATGCCTTTTTTTTTCATTAGCACCATCTTCTGGAGGCATTTGTGCACACCAGGCTTGGGGTAAGAAGGCAAGTTACCCCTCATTAGATGCGGCAGGTTGTCTACTTTTCCGAAATATATAGTTTTATATAGTTATTCCACTGTTTTAGGGTAGTTTTACCACAAAAACCCTAGAATGCGCATATTAGTTTATAAAGTTGAAAATGTCATTTTGCGCTGCTGGTGATTAGGGCTCTACGCTAGCCATGGACGTAGGTAAAACTATACAAATTTGGTATTTTTTTACTCGGGGGACTTGGGGCTTTTTCAAATAATTGAAACTTTTTCAATCAAGGTAAATGTTTTTGATACATATTATGTGATTTTAGGAAAATGAGTAAATTTTCACTTTTTTTTGTCATTATGACATCATAACTTTTTGCACGATGTAAAATTCTCTTCATGTAAGGTACCACGAGAAAGCTCAATTCGTTCTGAAAAAAACAATATATAGTTTTCCATATTTAACTAAAAATCCCCAGAGGAAATCAAGCATAAACAGAAGGATAGCAAAAATGCTGAAAAAGTGTCTGGCCTGCAGGGTACAGGAAATGGCCCAAGCCTCTGGCACTGAAGGGGTTAAAAGGCATCTATTACATTTCCATCTGGACAATCCCAATAGTAAATATTATCAGTCCAATATTTATCCTCTTAACAGGACTTAACAGCACAAGGTGGATACAATTAAGCTGGAGGTTTAATACCAATAATGGTAAGGAGCCAAATATGCTCCTCTTACCTTTGTTTGAGCTTCACTTCTCTCGCTTTGTTCCATTTCACACTGTTTTGGATGGCATTCTCACCACTTACTGCTATTCTGTTATTCACATTTGCCTTGGGCCCCATGCTGCGCTCTTCCTCCTCTCAGTGCAAGACAAGCAAAAGACGGTGGTAGGTGGGCCAGAGGAGAGACTGAGATCTGTCTGGGATGCGGACAGCAGATCTCAGTCTCCTCTCAGGTCTGCTTGTCTTGCACTGAGAGGAGGAAGAGTGCAGCATGGGGCCCAAGGCAACTGTGAATAGCAGAATAGCAGTAAGTGGTGAGAATGCCATCTGAAACAGTGTGAAAAGGAACAAAGAAACTGTAGTGAAGATCTGTGAGGGCCTGTGTGAGTGCCAGAGTGTGAGTGGGTATGTGATGGCAAGGAGAGGAGAGGAGAGACACGGGGAGAGTAGAAGGAGAGGAGGAAAGAGAGCAGGGCATCCCCAGACAGGGAAGGAGTGGGAGAAGTAGGTTGGTTGGGCAGGGGAGGACCTGACCTAGGAGCGTCACACGGAGGACAGGGACAGAACTGCCAGTGGGACTAGGGGTAATTGTTCAGGAGCACCCTACACAGCTAGGGACATTGCAGGCAGGCCAGTCAAGCCAGAGTTCCAAAACATCCAGGCTGCAGCCGATGAGGAGAGGCTGAGAAACCCAAATACTCCTACGAGGAGAATAGGGTCCTTGTCCAGAGTATCCTGGAGAGGGAGATTAGCCTATGACAGAGAGAGAGGGAGGGTTGCTGGTATGGGACTCATAAGAAGGTCGCCTGGAACAAATTAAAGAAATTTAACACTATTAAGTATACATATTTTAGTCTCTGATGTTCTACAAATTAGGATTCTCAAAGACTAAAATGTGGATACGAGCAAAAATGTTGCCTTAACTATATCCCTTTAAATCAACTCAGACAAGTGACTATAAAGGGTTTAAGTAGTGGGTTGCCTTTTAGGATGTTTCGTTTGTTGCAAGTCAAACAGATATATTTTTTCCCCTGAAAAACTAACCGGTTAGGTTATGAAAGTGTTTTTGGATATGATCATAATCAATGTTTACAAAAAAATTATATTATATATATTTATATTGATTCTCACTGATCACCTGGACTGTTCGGCAAATTGACCTTAAGTGAAACACATAGGTTGGAAGGAGACCTCTTGGATCAGAGAGACCGAGAAGGGACAGTTCTCTAACTATCCCCTCAAGCCTTATCCTGAGTGAGGTCCAAACACCCCTCGGGTGAACATCTCTTTTGAGTACCGTTTGATTATATATTTGAACCATATAACATCTGTTGACTGAGTGGGGACAGTTTATATTTTCCCCACAAGCGTTTAAAGTTTGTTCTGACCTTGTGTCAGTCAAGCAGGAAGATTACAAGTGAGTTTCATATATAAAGAGATGACTATTATATAGATTGATTTCAAGGCTTGAATTGGAAGAGTTTTATCATCTTTTTGTGACTTTTTACATATATACATATTGTAGTTTAATTTTATACATTGTTTCCCAATTAAATGATATTGGTAATGTTTTATATGTTTTTATGAAACATATAAAACATATCCTTTTTATCTTTATTTTTGCTTTATTTGCATGTATTCATTGCCTTTACCACTTCACTTTTGAGTGTAACTGTTCTGGATATTATCTTACATTTCCTTCAACTAGGGCCTATGAGTATCTTTGATTCTATTAATATTCTTTGCACATTTGTTACATATTAATTATTATTAAGCACCCACCTATATATTTATTTTTGTATTTGTTATATCACTTTATATATTTGAGGTATAGAGCAGCACTTTTCACAAAGGGTTTAGCCACATTTTGTCATTCTTTCAAGCGTCTCCTAATTAAGGTACAACAAAATGGTAAAATGCATAGTGGCAATTAAGATTTTCTGTCCATAAGGTAAGTGTAGGATATTATTAGGAAGTGTTTTTTCTCCTTTAAGAATGAAAATCTATTTAGAAGGGGCATGGCTTAACGAGATTTTCACAATGGTTAAACCACTGAAGTAGCCACAGCACTCTATAAGACAGAGTATGAATTTTCCACTGTTACGGGTGGCAAGCAAAGCCAAGAGTCAGACAGTATAGTTAATAGAACCTTTATTATGGGAATAATGACAGTAATGCAATATATAAATATACACACAGTGGGTGATTGAAATGGCAAGCACTGTATCAGGAATAGCAGTCTCCCAATGTCTGCACCACACTGTCCGAGACTAGGCCTCAGCCCACTGGAGTCTCGTGGTAAGGTAACGCCCAAGAGATACTGACTCAGCATGCAGTCAGTAGCTAGGAGTCTGCTAGAGTCCCAGGACAGTACTATGAAGGATGTCTGAATAACGGAACCAACAAACTAAGCGAACAGACAAAGCCTTCTAGGAAGCACCAGATAGAATAGTCAGACAAGCCAAAGTCATACACGGAGCGGGTAGTCAGTCAGAGCCACAGGTTTGCACCAGAAAGGATATCCACTGAAGCGATGGAATGCTGGATGCGCAGTGGAAAGAGCCCCAGGTCAACACTAGAGTGGGTAGTCAAACAACCCTACGTCATACACGGAGCGGGTAGTCAGCCAGAGCCACAGGTTTGCATCAGAAAGGATATCTTAGCCAAATCAGAATGTCAAGGAGAATAGTCAGACAGAGCCACAGGTCAACACCAGAATGGATGGACAGACAAGCCGGATCATACACAGGAATCAGGAATACTCAAAAATGAACTGCTCAGAACAACAATGTAAGGGTGACTGAGTCAGGACTCAGTCTGCCCTTTAAACCCCTCCACAGGAAGTAGGTAGGAGGAGCAGCTAGAGGGAGGAAGTAGGTAGGAGGAGACTACAGGAAACAAACACACATAAAATAGAGGCCTGCAGCATGCTTGAAGCCTCTTGCCTACAAATGACGCGTGGAAAGATACAGAGCGTCTCTGAAGTGTCGGCGCTGTAAATAAAGTACTGTGACATCCACTCTACAACAGGAACTCTGAGGTCCGTCTGTCTTTCAGCAAATGCCCCAATAAGCACCATGAGCCACACAATCAAATGGAACATGGAACAATCATGGAGTAAACCAACAGGATTACAGGACACAAATTCAAATTCCTACTGATTAAAATGGGAGTTTAATCCCTTCAAATCTAGCATTTTATACATTCAGGGGACTAAAAGTCCCATTTAAATCAACGTATGTGTACTTTGGTATTTGGTGATGTTTTATTTGGACAAAATTAATTTGCTTAAAGGGATAGTAATACTTCGTTTTAACTTTATTTTATTTTGTAGGTATTAAAAAAACATGAATAATGATATAAGTCTTATCTCTCAAACCTTTATGGTTTATGAGATATTCACAAGCAAAGTTTCCCCCTCCCGCCCCTTTTGCCTACTGTAAACAATCTCTTCTCAGATGTGGAATGCAGTCCACAGACTGGACAGATAACAGAAGGGGACACTCTTATTCCTATGAAAACAATGAAATCCCTGCCCCCCTTGACAAGCTTTTCAGGCTTTTCCCTTATCTTAATTGAAGATTGTCCCTCTCTGCAGTCTACCTGGGCACCTCCCTTCTGCTCAGGCTGAACAGTGTGACATCAGTAAAAGGGGAGGGAGGGGGATACTTTGTCATTGAATTACTCTGGAACTACAACTCTGAAAGAATTGAAATAACACTCTCCAAAGTGCAAATACTATGATGATTAATTAGAGCTGTTTTTATTATGAAACATTACTATCCCTTTAAATCAAGGGGAGTTTGGAAATGTTTGTTTTCTCCGTATGGTTTAGCTGCTTTGCCCCAGACATACGCCACATTAACTTTGTATATATGGTCCTTGAAAGGAGTAGTGAAATGCTGGGAGAGTTTTCATTCAAATGTTATTACAACTCATCCTTAGCATTTTTTTTTCTAAAAGGGATAGTAATACCTGGAAGGTCTAATATAGTTCATATGAAAAAAATAAATAAAATGCAGTAAATCCCGTTGCTTAAAGATGTATTTTTTAAGATTTATAAGATTTTAAAGTCCCCCACTCCCTGCCCCAAAGAAATTCTTCTTTAGAACTGTCTACAAAGTGTGTCTGACTGCCAGAATCTTGATCTGTCAGCTATATCGCTGAAGTGAGTAAATGGGGAGGGAGTGGGGGACTTTAAAAGCTTATAAATCTTAAAATATAAATCTTTAAGCAATGGTATTTACTGCATTTCATTTATTTTTTTCATATGAGCAAGTTCCACTAACAATGACAACTGGTATCCAAAAGGCAATTTTTATAAGGCATTATCTGGGAAACCTTGAACTATTGACTAAATCTCTTCATATTCAAATTAAAGGAACAGCAGTACCTGGTTATTACAATATGACATTGCAGTTTAAAACTTTTCTGAGCTGTAATAATTCTTGAATGAAATAGCTTCCTGTAGTCTGAGTGCCTGTGTTTTAATGAACAGGAAAAAATTACAAGGTTCATTTTGACCCTTTAGTACTAATTCCAAAACAACTAATCACATTGTTTTGGACTCTAAAGGAAAAGCATCTCATGAAAAAATATAAAATGGTCAAACCTCACTGCTCATGTGGGGCTGAATTCTATTGCATGTTCTAATTTTATCACTTCTCCAGGTTTCCCAAGAGACTTAAGTAGGAAAATGTTTAATAAAATGGGTGTTAACATTCATCTCCTGTAATAGAATCCAGCCCGTGGTGTTAAAGACTTTTAAGCAAATATCACAGTAAATCAGAAAATCCATAAAATACACTCAAACACTGGAAATTAAATATTATCAACATAAAATGGAGAAAGGGATGCTTAGGATTTGGAGGAAATGTTAATTAACTAAGGTATTAACCCCTTAGTGACAGACGACTTACCTGGTAAGTCCAGGAAGTCATTCTCTATAATGGAAAAAAACCCTGTCATTTTAAAATAATTGGTTTGGGGGAGGGGGGGGTCCTAGCTCGCAAAGGAGATGGCAGCACATTAGGAGAGCTCCTGCTTAACGGAGTGGAAATCAGCCTACAGTGTTGAGATTTCGGAATTCTTTTCTGGCAGACTCTTCTCTTGATGGATATTAATCGGAACAAGAGAGCCAGGAGCAAATGCTCAAATATCTCATGCCAAAGGAGAAGAAAAAAGCCCAGAAACTCTCTGGAACTTTCTCCAAAGATGGCACCCGAGCGGCGTTTGCAGATGAGGATTTGTCTGAACTGGACGTGTTCGCCTACACGTCTTCCCATCTGGCTGATCCCTCTATACGTGAAATCAAAAATATGCTGAAGACGCTTTTCGAGCCCAAATAAAAGAGGACATGAAATCAATCACTAACGATTTTAAGAGGGAAATCAGGGAGCTCGGCAAGCGAACGTCCCGTGTGGAGACTAAAATAGATGAGGTGGTGGACTCTCATAATGCCCTATCTGACAAACACTGGGATCTTCTGAAGGAGGTGCAATACTTGCGTGGCAAAGTGACTAATCTGGAAGATCGATCATGCTGCAATAATGTTCGGATTTGTGGAATCCCTGAAGGTATCCAACTGACGAGTCTCAAAGAATAGGTGCAGGAGTTTTTCTCTAGCCTCTTACCCAACTTTTCTGATCAGGAATTGCTGATAGACCGCATCCACAGGCTGCCTAGACCTCGGAACCTACCTGGGGAGATCTCTCGAGATGTTATACTTCGATTCCATTATTTTCATGTGAAGGAGGAGATTCTCAGGGCAGGCCGTCTGCAGAACCCTTTACCTGCTCCGTTCTCTCATATCCATCTGTTTGCAAACATTTCTGCATCTACTTTGCAACATCGGAGGAAATTCCACCATGTCACAGCTGCCTGCAGCCAAGAGGAGCTGAAATATAAATGGGGCTTTCCTACGAAAGTAATCGTTACCCGAAATAGCGCATCTACCATCTTTGCTACCCCTGAGAAAGGTATGCAGATCCTACGCTCCTGGGACATACCAGTTTCCAATACCCCAGAACATCAGCGGCATTCTGGCCCGAGAGTGGATAGGGAGTGGGCTGTGGCACATACCACTTCCACTCGCCCTCAGATGGATTCGTCCATATCAGTAGCTGGTACATCTGTGGGTTAGAGGAGTGGCTGATCCCGTCGGGTTTGGAGTCTATTGGAGATGGACACCTGTATTTGCATGTTATCCCTGTCGGTTTTGAATTACCTGTTCCATTCTCTGGGTTGGAGATTCTATCCCCAGTGAGTCTCACTACAGTACTCTATTGAGCTGACCTAGTGTCTATGGATGCTGCACTCGAGTGGCGTGGTCGGTGCTCTGAGTCAGCTTTTGGACCTTGAGTTTCTCCCTACAGATGCAGGCTTTTTTTTTGCTTTATATGTACTGTGTCGACTAAATGTTCATGTTTATGCCAAATTATTTTCTGCTTCTCTGCGATGCAGTTCACTTTGATGTCACCAGGGTGGCGGTGTGGTCTGTCGACTGTGGGGTAGTCCCTACTGCTAGTTGATAGGGGCTGTCCAACATTCATGGGCCGGGCTGTGGCACCGCTTGTTACTGTGTTGGGGGGGCTCTTTTAGCTCTATATGTAATGTTATAGGTCTGCTATTGTTTATCATGCATTTGGAGTCCACCTGTACTTGAGTTGTGCTACTGGGCTGCCTCTGCTCGGAAATGGCTCTCAGTCCGGTGTATGTGTGTGTGGGGGGGTGTGAGAGATGAGTGCTGTATGAGAGCATGCTTTGATGGGGAGACAAAATTTACAAAAAAAAAAATCTATAATTTCTACTAATTGCCCTCCTGCTCTCTTCCCGTCTCTCTCTCCTCCTCATTATCTAGATTTTCTCAGCGTGCTTTCTAACCGAGCTGATAGCCATGTCTGGTTGGGACTCTCACATTGACCCTTAATAGTGGGGACTGTACTTCTATTGGGTTCCAGCTTTGGAGTCACCATTGTGGAGGCCTGTGTTGTCCGCATCCCCTAGCTCTATAGGCCTCTGTTTTGGCAGGCTTTCGGACTCCGCACTTACTTCTGTCACTAACTTAGCCATGTCGTGGGGTTATGCCCGCAAGTATTCGGGGAGACCCCAGTCCATTGCTATACTTACTCTGAAAGTGATAATCGACTTGGTTGTCACTCAAGGCCATATCTCTTGAGTGTTCACTGGGGGCCTGTCGGGGTTGATGTCCGCTCAGTGTTTAAAGTCTTGAGATGGAGATGAGATGCAGGTTGTTACCTATGGACTTCAGAGTGGTTCCCAGTATGTTGCTCTAAGTCTGTTGTTGTCCCTATGTTACGTGGAACATGTATTCCTGATTGGTTCTGATCTCCTGTCCAGATATTTTGTCTGGTTGCTCCATTTGGGCAGGTGGCCTACTCGATGACCTATCCGGTTTCCTGGCCGCCCGCTCACCTGGAGGACCACTTTCTCTCCTGCTTATTTTTTGCGTTTGTTTATACTGAATCTCTTTTTTTGCCAGTTAACATTTGTTTATTTAAGTTAGAGTATCCTACAGATAACTTGTATTCTCTCAATATCCTCTCCTCAGCTCGGCGTAGCAAAGCCTCCTGATTTGTCTGCGATCGTGGCTTGTCATAGCTACACCCCCTATCTCATTTGGTTATGAGAATAGTGCTGATGATGGCTTTCTCTGTTATTCATCTACAGTTTATTGCACTACCGTCTGTCCGTTCTCTTGAGTGATTCTCTTTCCCTCTTTTTTTTCTTTCCTTTTTCTTTTCTATCTCCCCTTGGTACCCAAGCTCCTGTCCATTTACCTACTCTCTGGCCCTCTAATGTACCCTATCCTTTCCCCTTGGATGGACACTACAGACCCCATGGGAAGTGGCCACTGGGTTGCATATTGCCTTTTCCACTTTTTAATTCATGTGGGCTTTCTGAGTCTGTTCCATACATTCTCTGCCCTACTAGCTCCTGCAGTTGGTCTCTGGAGGATCATTGTTATGTACTATATGCCACCCTTAAAACAAAGTCATGAGTCTTCGGATACTTTCTCTGAATGCTAAAGGTCTTAACACACCACATAAGCAGTGGCTGTTGTTTTGAGAAACGTACAAGAAACTCATTTTGCTACCATTAAGGTTCCTTCAGTGTTAACTAAACAATTTACTACTGTTTACCATTTCACTGCATGCTCCAAAAAAGCAGGGGTCTCTGGTTTCATAGCTCACTAGCGATTCAAGTTCAATGAGTAAAAACGAATCTGCACGGTACATTTCTACTAGTGGTTGTGACTATTAACAATGTTGATTACTTAATCATTAATATTTATGCTCCAAACTCAAACTCTGCACGATTTCTAAAAAGTACGCTATCTAAATTGGGCCCAATGACCCAAGGAGCTGTGGTGTTATGTGATGATTTTAATGTCATTGCTGACCCATCTATGGATACCACGACCACACCTTCTAGGTCATATCTTAAGGCGTTGTCTTCTCAAAGTCACATTCTCCAGAAGACGTTGAAAGAGTTGAGGCTCTATGATGCCTGGAGGGTTTTGCACGCAACTGACAGAGATTATATGTTTTATAACTAAGTCCGCTCTTCTTACTCCCAGCTATAATAGTTTTGTGTGGATATGGCTTTGCTGCAGCGGGTGACGTGTTGCGACATTGAAACAATTCAGTGGTCTGATTGTGCAGTTTATCCCTAGAAATTGTTGAGACCTTTAGTTATAAAGGTTCGGGATATTGGAGGATTAATGATTAGTTACTCTCACAACTTAGTACTAAGAGGGTGATGGAGAAGCATCTTCGGGAGTATTTTGAGCTGAATGATGTGTCAGGCGTGTCCTCGGTGACTTTGTGGGAGGTCCATAAGGAAGTTTTGAGAGGTCATTTAATAACGCATGCTTTGGGTAAGAAGCAGCGGAGGAAGGAGAAACTGGCTAAATTAACTTTGGAGCTATCCTCTTTGGAGGCGCTCTATAAGCGGTCCATTACAAAACAGAAGCAGACAAATAACTTTGGTTTGGCAGGAAATTTCAGATATTCAGTTGTTTCGCACCAACTTGATGCTTAAAAAGCTAAACCAAACTTATTAAACCAAAGCTGGTGCATTATTGGCTAGGAGGCTTAGGAAAAAGAGGGCTATTCCATATGTTTTCTCTGACACAGGTGACGAGGTCATGAATCCTGTGCGGATCCCTGCCACGTATTATGCACGTCTATTTAACATTAGTTCGGATCCGTCTACCCCGCAGCCAACGCGGCAAGATATTGATGCTTTCTTAGATAGGGTCAATCTGCCTCACCTGGCACCATCACAGTATGATCTACTTCAGATCCCTTCTTCGGAGCAGGAAATTCAGTCTGTTATCAAAACTCTCCCTCTTAAGAAGGCCCCTGGCCAAAATGGCTTCTCTTACTTGTATTACAGGACCTTCAATGACTTGCTTTCCTCGTATCTAGAATGCCTGTGCACATTCTGTAGTGAGAGCAGAGCCGGATTACAGGCAAGCAGAGCCGGATTACAGGCAAGGCGCACAAGGCGCCTGCCTAGGGCCCTGTCCAATGAGGGGGCCCGGACATGGGCGGACTGACCAGTCGGGCATTCGGTCATGGAACAAGGGCCCGCCTCTGTGGGGGGCCCGGCAGTGCCCAGAGTACAATTGGAGGCAATGAAGAAAGTAACTAGAGGGGAGGATCTGTGCCAGCCAGGGCCAACACATAAGTTAATGTTGTGCCAAACCCTAACAGACGGGGGAATACGGAGCATGGTTGCTGGCTGTAGACTGCTTGGGTAGTCAGCCAATCGGATGCATCAAGGAGGGATGGGCGGGCCTATAACCTCCCTGCTGACTCTCACTTGACGGTGAGAGCAGCGTGCGATGAAGAGGAGGACACAGGAGGTCCGCGTCAAAGAGAGGAGCAAAGGCAGAAACAGCAGAAATGACAGGCATCCCACCAAGTAATGTAAGGAGAGACGAGAGTGAGTAGAGTGCAGTAGCTGAAATAGGCTGCACAGGCAAGCTATAATCAGCCTTCCTTTCTACCTCCTGTCTCCTTATAATATTAAAAGTGAGTAGGAATCATAAGGAAAGGCCAGCTGGCTACATTCTGTTTCTGAGCACTTTGCATGTTGTGCTTTCTGCTCAATTACCCACACTGGGATCCTTATCTGCGCAAAATATTAAAAAAAGCAGCAAGCCCATCTTTCATCCTGCTGTCTCAATAAGGTCCATTATGTCATGTAATGTGACGCTTTGAATATTAGGAGTGTGTGAAAATTCACTGCACGGTCCTTGGACACTCAAAGGGTTGCATTGCATCCTATAACTGACCTTACTGAAACAGCAGGAATAAAGGTAATGGACAGCCCAGCCTGCACTTTCTCAGTTAAGTATGCAAATGTGGATCACAATGCAAGAAAAACAGAGGTGGGAAAGACAGGCTATTGAGCCAATCAGGTCCATTATTTTATAGACAAACTTATAGTGCATAATTGAAGCTGTTGGGGTCCACCAAATCCCAAACCAGCATCATGCCTCCTAACTTTTCAAATGGGAGAAGGACACTTTTGTTGTAGGGTGTTGCTGAGGGGAATGGCTAGTGGGAGGGGCAATACAGATTTTTTGTTTTTTCAAACTGTATGTCAATTATGTCTACATGACTGATGGGTTTACAATTGGTATGGTGAAACCGGTTTGGAAATCTAGGGGGTCAGGGCTATCATTGACATTGGCCGATGACATCCTAAGAGGTATCTGAAAGCACTATTCCCCTCCCAATCCTATAACAAAAAAAGCCCACAGGATCAGGGAATATAACACAATACTAATATATGTGATGGAACAGCGTTCATTATTTATTGCTGAAATTAACTAGCAATTAGAATATATAATCAGGATAGTAGTTAGCGCAGCTCATGTTTTAGCCTTTCTAAGTAATTATGTGCAATTCAATGACTACCATCAAAGAAATAGCAAATAAGAGAGAGAATTCCTACTGATTCTGTACAACAAAACAATCTGTTTAAGTAATACACCAGTACCCGACTGCACTGAGCTCTAGTAAACTTGATTACTGGAGTACTTGGCCTCCACCTCCCCCAGCCTAAGCACGGCCTTGGAGATTACCGCAGAGGCTCTGACCTCCAGGACCCAGTCTGGGTGCAGACTAAGTATGGATGTGTTTTCTACTTCTGACCTTAATGGAGTCAGTGTGATGTGATGACATAATTGTGTCATACTAACCCCATTGTTGTCAGGACTGGCAATCGGGAGAGATAGCCTTGGAGGCAGGGGGCAATTCCTTCACTGGCCTGTCACAAGTCTGGGCCAGTGGGCCACTGCCTCACACAAGTTTCTGCTTGCTGCTGTAAACAGAGCTCACAATTTAAATAGAAATACACTAGTGATACCACAGAGCTTACAACTGAAATAAAGCTACACAACTGATACTGCAGAGTTTATGAACAAAATGGAGCTACACTGGTGTAGCTCCATTTCAACTGTAAGGTCTGTGGTATCACTAGTGTAGTTTTTTTAAATTGTAAGCCCTGTGGTATCACTAGTTGGCTCCAATTCAGCTGTAAGCTGTGTGGTATCACTAGTGTAGCTCCTTTTCAATTGTAATCTCTGTGACGTGTGTAGCTCCATTTCATTTGTAAACTCTGTGATATCACTAGTGTAGCTCCATTTCGATTGTAAACTTTGTCATATTACAGTTGAAATAAAGCTATGCAAGTAATAACACAGAGTTTACACTTGAAATCGAGGTACATTTTAATTGTAGATCCATTTGAATTGTAAGCGCTGTGGTATCACTAGTTTAGCTGCATTTCAGTTTTAAGCTCTGTGGTATCACTTGCTTTACTTCACTACATTAATGCTATTTAAAAAAATAAGCAAAAGGGTATGGGGTGGGACAATGGCCTAGAGAGAGAGAGAGAGCTCAGGGTGGGACCTAAATGTTGGTGGGGCATAACTGGGAGCAAGGTAAAGGGGCTCATGACCTCTATATGCCTGGGGGCCCTAGGTGCTGTCAGTCCGCCCCTGGGCTCGGAGGAAACCTCATTCCTGCAGTGCTTGCTATGATGCTTCACATTGCCACCGCATTGCTGCTGCACTCAACAAGTCCTCCAGGAACGCATGGGAGCACCGTTCCCGCTAACAGGACTCCTCCGCCGGGCACCGCAACACAGTCAGGTCTGTGTAGCTACTGAGCTCCCTCATCGCCATTGGCTCTTTAGTAATGCAGAAGAGAAGACCGCGCAGGAGCTCCAGCAGCTGTAGGTCTATGATGAGGGGCAAGTTGGAGCTGACAACAGGCAAGTTGTAGCTTATAGGGGGCAAGTTGTAGCTTATAGGGGGCAAAGTGGAGCCGGTGGGGGCAAGTTGGAGCTGATGGGGCAAAGTAGAGCTGGTGGGGACAAGTTGGAGCTGATGGGGCAAAGTGGAGCTGGTGGGTGCAAGTTGGAGCTGGTGGGTGCAAGTTGGAGCTGATGAGGGCCAAAGTGGAGCTGATGGGGGGCAAGTTGGAGAGCTGTGAGGGCAATGTGGAGATGATGGGGCAAGTTGGAGCAGATAGGGGAAATGTGAGGGCAATATGGAGATGATGGGGGGCTATGTGGAGATGATGGAGGCGATATGGAGCTGGTGGGGGGCATCTCTTACAGGCATCTCCAGACCAGGGGCAGATAGAGGACAAAAATAAATGAAGCAATGTATCCTGGGTTTCCTCCCTAACCCTAACTACCTACACTGTATTTAGTTTACACTACACTGTATTTAGTTTACACTACACTGTATTTAGTTTACACTACAGGATTATCATTGGATAATCCTTTGAGTGTCAGTGCCCACAAAACTGTAGTATAAACTGTTGAGTGCCTGTGCCAAAAAAACTGTAGAGGAAACTAAACAATGTGTAGGTAGCCAAATTTAGAGAAGTATGGGGGGGCTATTATATGGGGGGAGGGGGCCCCCAAATTGATCCCTTGCCTAGGGCCCTGTGGAGTGTTAATCCGGCTCTGAGTGAGAGTGGTAGTTTTCCTTCTTCTATGCTCACAGCCCATACTTCTGCTCTTCCCAAGCTTGGGAAACCTCCTACGCATTGTCCGAATTTCTGACCGATAGCTCTATTGAATACCAGTTTGAAGTTTTATGCCAAGATTCTAGCAACGCGACTTTGTAACTTCTTGCAGGCTTTGGACAATACAAGGAAAATAGTAAACTTGATTGAGGCTGCCAACTCGGCAAATGCTAAATGCCTTTTGCTGGCTATCGATGCCGAGAAGGCATTGGATCGCCTTCATTGGGGATACCTGAGGGCGGTTTTGGAGAAGTTCAATTTCCCTCCTTTATTCATTCAAGCCATAATGGCATTATATTCCAGCCCGTCTGCTAGAGTTTCTTATGCAGGTTTTTTTGTCAAACTCTTTTGTTATTTCTAACGGTTCCCGCCAGGGGTGTCCTTTATCCCCGATTCTCTATGTGCTTGCCCTGGAACCTCTTGCCGCACCGATTTGAAACCATAGTCTCATACGTGGGTACCGATTTCCGGGGTCGGGGGAGATAAAGTTAGGGCTTTTTGCTCATGACATTTGAATTGCTCTCACAGATCTGGTGCACTCCCTCCCTCAACTTATGGACTCGCTGCATCTGTTTGGTATGGTTTCACATCATAAAGTGAACCAATCTAAGACTAAGGCTCTTCCTTTAAATTTAGATGGGCCCATGCTGGCTGGGTTGAAGTCGATGTATTCCTTCGAGTGAAGGAGGGATTCTCTCTCTTATCTGGGTGCGCAGCTCACAAGGAACCCACAGGATCTCTTCTCTGTGATCTTTCAAAAGCTTTGGAACTCTCTTCGACAGGACCTTGGTAGTTGGTCGAACTTGATGTTGTCCTGGGTTGGCCGCATAGCATCAGTTAAAATTACCATCTTACTATATTTGTTCCGGATGTTACCGATCTTGATCCCCTTATCTTTTCTGAAGGAGGCTCAAACCGATATCTATAGATATATACATGGCTCTCTATCACGGTCCCCGTGTTTTCCTGTCAATCTTGGCTGAATTACCTGTGCATTGGAGGAAGCTGATTGGCCCGCCCAGGATGTTCCTTTATATGCTGGAGTTTGGGCACTTGTCAGTTGCCCTTTCGTGGTGTTCCTGTTCCTGCGCCTCGTTGCTGAGTTCCAGTGTCTCCTGTGTACCGACCCGGCTTGTCTGACTCCTCTCCTGATCCTGCTCTGTGATCGACCCGGTTCTGGCTGACTACCCTGCTCCGTGATTGACCCGGTTCTGGCTGACGACCCTGCTCCGTGATTGACCCTGTTCTTCAGCTGTTGTTCCTGCTGCAGTATTGATCAGGTTCCGGTTGTTGCTCCGGTCCTGTCTGCTGTTCCGGTGTTCCAGTATTGCTCCGGTCACTCCAGCGACATTCTGAACTGTTTAAGTGACTCGCTGTTCCTCTCACTATCGTCTAGCTGTAGCCTGAGGTTGCTTTGCCATCCACTGTTTGCTAAGCTGTTCTCTCCTGTACTGAACCACTTAACCCGTGCAATGCCTGTAGTCTCCGGTCTCGTGCCTCCTTTATCGCTTGCCAAGCATACGGTTACCCGTTTGAGCCGCTACTCTAAGTACCTCTATTACAGCCATATTATCTCCCGCAGAGCACTGTCTGTCCGGTGTTCGGTGTGCACCGTGACCGCGCCGGCTGGCGCTGGTAGTCTGTTTGCTCTTGCTGTGAGAATTGAGTGCGGCACCGGAAGGGTGTCCAGGCTCCGGCCTACATACGCTCAGAGGGTACGCTATCCACTGCACTTCCCAGTGCTTCGGCTCTTTGTAGCTTGGGCAGTAACCGTCAGGGCACAATCCATTTGGCACACGCAGGGTTACTACTAATTTCAGTTATGGGCGATTCTGGTTCTGGTTACTTCAGCTCTGGCAGTAGCATTCCTCTTAAGCCCACGGAGGTGGTATTGGCTCAGCCCTGGGCACTTGTGTGTATTCCTATTCCAACTTGAGAGTGAATTCAGTGCAGACACTTTACTCCTTTTCCGTTATTCAGAGACTGTGTTCCAGAGACTGCTAGATATCCTGGGCGTTGGCCAATCTAAGACTGAGTCTCTCATATTGCACATGTTAACCCTTTGGGGTTATTCCCCGTCTATACATAGCACATATTCCTACCACTGTATTGCATTCACTTTGTCTGTATTGCCATTACTGTTATTCCTGTGCTGGCCCCTAGGGGCATTGTTTTACATTCTTGATTCAATAAAACTGTGTTTTTACTTCATACCCTGGTGTGAGTGTCAGAAAACCATTACACTCTCGTACTTCTAGGATATCCAAACGATGGCTCCTTTTGCCAGCTTGATAGGGAGGTCTGGGGATTCTTTCTCCTCCATTACTATAAAGCGGCCCGAATGGCTCAGACTATCCTGTATCACTCCCTTCCAGGTGCGGTGGCGTGGGTGGATTATCACAGTGCCCTTGATCTCACGTTCTGTCAACACTGCTACTTCCTGCCTATTTCCTGCTGGGTTCTTATTGGCCGCTGGGTTCTGCTCCACCCAGTGTTTGCCTTTTTAAGCTCAGTCCTGTCAAACATTTGGCGCCCTTTCGTGGTGTTCCTGACCTGGAGTTTGTTGCTGTGATTCCTGCTCCATGTATGATCCGGTTTTGCCTGACCTTGCTCCTGTCCCTGTTGCCGTGTTACCATTGCCGACCCGGACTGCCTGACTACCGTTCTCTGTGTACCGATACAGGCTGTGGCCGACTATCACTCTCTGTGTACCGATCCAGGCTGTGGATGACTACCGCTCTCTGTGTACCGATCCAGGCTGTGGCTGACTACCGCTCTCTGTGTACCGATCCAGGCTTTGGATTACTACCGCTCTCTGTGTACCAATCCAGGCTGTGGCTGACTATCTCTCTCTGTGTACCGATCCAGGCTGTGGATGACTACCGCTCTCCGTGTACCGATCCAGGCTGTGGCTGACTACCGCTCTCTGTGTACCTATCCAGGTTTTGGATTACTACCGCTCTCTGTGTACCAATCCAGGCTGTGGCTGACTATCTCTCTCTGTGTACCGATCCAGGCTGTGGTTGACTATCTTTCTCTGTGTACCAATCCAGGCTGTGGCTTACTAGCGCTCTCTGGTACCGATCTGGCAGTGGCTCAATAGCGCTCTCTGTGCATTTCCAGGTCTGACTGACAATGCTAGCTATTCCGATCATGGCTGTGGTTGTGTTCTAGTGGTACGTCCCGTTATCCTAGCCTTCGAAGCTAGTGCCCAGCCAGTGTGTGTCAGTAGAGCCTCCTCTCCTCAGTCTCCCGAGCCTGAGCCTGTGCCTGTCCATTTAGTCTGAGGTTACCCCAGTTGCCTGAGCCAGTGCCTGTCAGTGTTGCTTTCAGTTACCTATATCTCCTGAGATTGAGACAGTGCCGGTCAGTGTTGCCTTCGGTTACCTATATCTCCTGAGATTGAGCCTGTTCCTGTCAGTATTGCCTGTGGTTACCTCAGTCCTCTGGACTGGCCCTGTGCCTGCCTGAGTTCCCTCCATTGTCCAGTCCTCAGGGATTCTCCCTGTCTGTCTGGTCAGTCCAACCTCTGGTCATCCTGCCTGCTAATCTAGGGCAGACCAGTGTTAGTCAGTGTGCTCTCCAGTTACCAGGACCGTGTCACTCTTCAGTGTTCCAGTTGCCTGTTCTCTCTTCCCCAGCTCCTGGGGATTCTACCCTGCAGTACCTACCCTCAGCTCATGGGCCGCTTCCTAGGTGGTACTATTGAGGTTCTGTTCCTGGCTCCAGTCATCTGTTCCTGCTATTATATTATTGCCTGTTTTGCTTATTTATGTACCCTGACCTGTGTCAGATTTGGGAAGTGCCTTGGTGCTGTCTGGGTCTGGACCTGTGTAGGGGATCCTGTGTTCTTTATTATTCTCAATAAAGCTGTTTTTACCTTACCAAATTGTCTGAGAGTTCTTAAAAACAGTGACATGGATATGGAAGATGCCCAGACGTTTCCCAACAGATTGTGTGATGTTTTGTGGCTCCCTCCTTCCCTGCGTCCCTCTACTAAGATGTATTTGCATAGCACGTAGCTATAGATTATGATTTTGAGGTTATATGCCTCTCATATTCCGGAGTTGGTTCAGTTAACTCCAGCTACTCCCTGCGGACCTTGGAATTCCTTATTCCTCATTCTACAGATATTTGCAAGTACGACATGTGATGAGGACTCAGCTTAACTCTTTGTTGCATCAGTCTGCACTTCCTCATAAAATGACAAAAGCTTGTGAACGTCCACTGTGCTCCCTTAAAACTCTGTCTGTTTGCTATACCGCCTTGATTATGGATGGACTTCCTTCTAAATTTCCCTTCATGACTGCTTGGGAAAGTGAGCTTAGGTTATCAGATCCATCCTTCACAGTGGGGGAAGGCCCTTTCTACTCCCTTGCTGGGTTCTCATTGCTCTAATCACGTAGAATTAGCTAGGAAGATCCTATATAGATGGTACTTAGTTCCATCATGACTAGCTCACATGTATCAGTCAGCATTTAGTGTATGATGGAGAAATTGCTCTGGTGTTGGCACCATGGAACACATATGGTAGTCGTGTCCTGTACTCCAGCCATTCTGGACTCCTGTTTTTGATATGCTGAAGGGGATGGTCCCTACTAGTGTTGAGCGAGCATGCTCGGCCGATGCTCGGATCGGCTCGAGCATCGCTCTGCTCGGCACATGGCGGTACTCGTACGAGTACCGCATGTGCTCGCCCGCCATGTTCAGGTCTCCTCCCCGCACGTTTTGCAGCTGCTGCGCAGCCAATAAACGTGCAGGGAGGCTCTGACATCAGTGTAATGCCAGCAGCCATGTTGGCTGCTGGCATTACACTGATTGGCTGGCCAGAACCCGTGGTCGGGTGCTGTATAGCACCTGACCAGCGAGTTCGGCTCAGTCTTAGCCAGGGAGAGATGAGGATAGGAAGGGAAAGTCAGTGTAGGGAGAAAAAAAGCAAATTTGTGAAAAAAAAAGAACCAAAAGTCCTTTTTAGGACTACTGTGTGTGGGGGCAGCAGTTTATTTTGTGTGGGGGGAAAAAAACAACAAAAAAAAAAAATTTCATATATTCTGTTTAGTGTGCAAAGTTGCAGATTAGAGCACATTCTGTTTAGTGTGCAAAGTTGCAGATTAGAGCACATTCTGTTTAGTGTGCAAAGTTGCAGATTAGAGCACATTCTGTTTAGTGTGCAAAGTTGCAGATTAGAGCACATTCTGTTTAGTGTGCAAAGTTGCAGATTAGAGCACATTCTGTTTAGTGTGAAAAGTTGCAGATTAGAGCACATTCTGTTAAGTCTTCAAACTAAAATATCAAAGTCACATATTCCATTCAGTGTGCGTCACCGCAGTTTAGCAGCCTATTCTGTGTACTCTGCACAGTTGCAGAATAGGAAGAAATACTGTTAAGTCTTCAAACTCAAATATCAAAGTCACATATTCCATTCAGTGTGCTTCGCCGCAGTTTAGCAGCCTATTCTGTGTACTCTGCACAGTTGCAGAATAGGAAGAAATACTGTTAAGTCTTCAAACTAAAATATCAAAGTCACATATTCCATTCAGTGTGCGTCACCGCAGTTTAGCAGCCTATTCTGTGTACTCTGCACAGTTGCAGAATAGGAAGAAATATTGTTAAGTCTTCAAACTAAAATATCAAAGTCACATATTCCATTCAGTGTGCGTCACCGCAGTTTAGCAGCCTATTCTGTGTACTCTGCACAGTTGCAGAATAGGAAGAAATACTGTTAAGTCTTCAAACTAAAATATCAAAGTCACATATTCCATTCAGTGTGCGTCACCGCAGTTTAGCAGCATATTCTGTGTACTCTGCACAGTTGCAGAATAGGAAGAAATACTGTTAAGTCTTCAAACTCAAATATCAAAGTCACATATTCCATTCAGTGTGCTTCGCCGCAGTTTAGCAGCCTATTCTGTGTACTCTGCACAGTTGCAGAATAGGAAGAAATACTGTTAAGTCTTCAAACTCAAATATCAAAGTCACATATTCCATTCAGTGTGCGTCACCGCAGTTTAGCAGCATATTCTGTGTACTCTGCACAGTTGCAGAATAGGAAGAAATACTGTTAAGTCTTCAAACTCAAATATCAAAGTCACATATTCCATTCAGTGTGCTTCGCTGCAGTTTAGCAGCCTATTCTGTGTACTCTGCACAGTTGCAGAATAGGAAGAAATACTGTTAAGTCTTCAAACTAAAATATCAAAGTCACATATTCCATTCAGTGTGCGTCACCGCAGTTTAGCAGCATATTCTGTGTACTCTGCACAGTTGCAGAATAGGAAGAAATACTGTTAAGTCTTCAAACTCAAATATCAAAGTCACATATTCCATTCAGTGTGCTTCGCCGCAGTTTAGCAGCCTATTCTGTGTACTCTGCACAGTTGCAGAATAGGAAGAAATACTGTTAAGTCTTCAAACTCAAATATCAAAGTCACATATTCCATTCAGTGTGCTTCGCCGCAGTTTAGCAGCCTATTCTGTGTACTCTGCACAGTTGCAGAATAGGAAGAAATACTGTTAAGTCTTCAAACTCAAATATCAAAGTCACATATTCCATTCAGTGTGCTTCGCCTCAGTTTAGCAGCCTATTCTGTGTACTCTGCACAGTTGCAGAATAGGAAGAAATACTGTTAAGTCTTTAAACTAAAATATCAAAGTCACATATTCCATTCAGTGTGCTTCGCCGCAGTTTAGCAGCCTATTCTGTGTACTCTGCACAGTTGCAGAATAGGAAGAAATACTGTTAAGTCTTCAAACTAAAATATCAAAGTCACATATTCCATTCAGTGTGCGTCACCGCAGTTTAGCAGCCTATTCTGTGTACTCTGCACAGTTGCAGAATAGGAAGAAATACTGTTAAGTCTTCAAACTAAAATATCAAAGTCACATATTCCATTCAGTGTGCGTCACCGCAGTTTAGCAGCATATTCTGTGTACTCTGCACAGTTGCAGAATAGGAAGAAATACTGTTAAGTCTTCAAACTCAAATATCAAAGTCACATATTCCATTCAGTGTGCTTCGCCGCAGTTTAGCAGCCTATTCTGTGTACTCTGCACAGTTGCAGAATAGGAAGAAATACTGTTAAGTCTTCAAACTAAAATATCAAAGTCACATATTCCATTCTGTGTGCGTCACCGCAGTTTAGCAGCATATTCTGTGTACTCTGCACAGTTGCAGAATAGGAAGAAATACTGTTAAGTCTTTAAACTAAAATATCAAAGTCACATATTCCGTGTAAGATGAAGAAGGCGGGTAAAAAGGGACGGGGAAGTGGACGTGATCCTGATAGTTCAGGGCGCGGGTCAGGACGCGGAGAAACTGTGCCTGGTGCCAGAGCACAAGAAAGAAAGACATCCACCATACCTAGCTTCATGTCTCATTTTACAGGGCGTCGCAGGACATCACTCTCGAGGTCCGACCACTGCGAACAGGTGGTCGGTTGGATGTCAGCTGATACTGCTTCCAGTCGGTTAAGCACCACCCTGTCTTCCACCAAGTCCACTCTCAGTAGCCAAGAGTCTGGTCAACATAATCCTCACTCTGATCATCCTTCCTCCCACCATAGACGGTCTGGTCAAAGAAGTGATCCCACACTGGGATATAGTGAGGAGCTTGTCTCATCACCAATCCTTCATTTGACCCTCTCTCCAAGCACGCTTGCAGAGGAACATGACATCTTATGCCCTGATTCACAACCTCTAGAGTGTACCCAATCACAAGAAGATGACAGATGTGAACGGCATTTAAGGTCAAAGGAAGTAGTGGATGATGATGATGATGAGACACAGTTGCCATTAAATCAACCACTATTACTGTCTCAAGACCTTGTTGAGGAGGATGTTATACAGTTGTCAATGACTGAGTATGTGGTGGGATCAAGACATGAGGAGGATGATCAGAGTGAGGAAGTGGAGGAGGACTTGGTGGACGATGAGGTGACTGACCCCACCTGGGAAGGTGTAGAGCCGAGCGATGACAGCAGTCCTGAGGGTGAGCCATCTGCAGCACCGCAACAGGCTGGAAGAGGCAGTGGTGTGGCTACAGAAAGAAGGCGGACCGCACCAAACCGGCCCGCAAATGTTCCACGGAGCACCCCCTTGCGTAAATCTCCCTTGCCAAGGGGTAGGTGTTCCGCGGAATGGCGTTTTTTTAAGGAAAGTGCGGACGACAAAAGAATTGTAGTTTGCAACCTGTGCCACACCAGAATGAGCCGAGGCATGAACACTAGAAACCTCACCACCACCAGCATGATCCGACACATGGCATCCAAGCACCGTAATAAGTGGGAGGAACGCCTGGATCGCCCATCTGTGTCTGCAGGCCACACCACTGCCTCCTCTTCCCCTGTTTTCGGTGCCGGCCAATCGCCTGTCGAAGGCGCAGGCCCGCATACCTCCCGCCCTGTACCTGTACCATCTGAAGCACCATCAGCGACCACATCCACTTCCCTGTCCCAGCACAGCATCCAAATGTCATTACCCCAGGCATTTGAGCGCAAGCGAAAATACCCAGCCACCCACCCACAGGCCATAGCACTAACCTCACACCTTTCCAAATTACTGGCCATCGAAATGCTGCCATTTAGGCTTGTGGAGACTGAGTCCTTCCGCAGCCTGATGGCAGCAGCTGTCCCTCGGTACGCGGTCCCCAGCCGCCACTACTTTTCCCGGTGTGCCATCCCCGCATTACACCACCATGTGTCCCGTAACATCACCCGTGCCCTGACCAACGCAGTTACTGGGAAGGTCCACTTAACGACTGACACATGGACAAGTGCTTGTGGCCAGGGACACTACATTTCCCTGACGGCACACTGGGTGAATGTCGTGGAGGCTGGGAGCGACTCGGACCCTGGGATGGCACGGGTGCTACCCACGCCGAGGATTGCGGGCCCTACCTCCATCAGGGTTTCCGCCAGCACCTACGTTATTGGCTCCTCCTCCTCCGTTTCCACCTCCGAATTCTCTACACGCAGCGCCACTCCCCCATCAGCCAGTAGCTGGAAGCAGTGTAGCACTGCAGTGGGGAAGCGTCAACAGGCCGTGCTGAAGCTGATCTGCCTTGGGGACAAACAGCACACGGCCTCAGAGCTGTTGCAGGGGATTAGTCACCAGACCGAGCAGTGGCTCTCGCCACTCAACCTGCAACCAGGCATGGTTGTGTGTGATAATGGGCGTAACTTGGTGGCGGCTTTGGAGCTCGGCAAGCTCACACACGTACCATGCCTAGCGCATGTATTTAATTTAGTGGTTCAGCGATTTCTAAAAACCTACCCCAATGTGCATGATCTCTTGACCAAGGTGCGCCGCGTGTGTGCACATTTCCGTAAGTCATCTACAGCTTCGGCCGGCCTGTTGAAGCTGCAGCAGCGCTTACAATTGCCAGCTCACCGGCTGCTGTGTGACGTGAGCACGCGCTGGAACTCCACCTTCCACATGTTGGCCCGGCTTTGTGAGCAGCAGAGGGCAGTAGTGGAGTACCAGCTGTTACACGGTCGTCGCCTCTCCGTTCAACTTCCTGTAATCAGAAGTGAGGAGTGGGAATGGATGTCAGACCTCTGTGAGGTTTTACGCAATTTTGAGGAATCGACACAGATGGTGAGCGGCGATAACGCTATTATCAGTGTAACCATCCCACTTCTGTGTCTACTGAAACGCTCGCTGCTCACAATTAAAACTGACGCTTTGCATGTGGAAGAGGTGGAAATGCGGGAGGAAGAGCTTACACAAGGTGATAGCCAGAGCACCCTCACTTCGTCTTCTCAGCGACAATTGTAGGAGGCGGAGGAGGAGGAGGAGGAGGAGGAGGAGGAAGACACGGTTGCCTCCGCTACAGAGGGTAGCCATGGAACTTTAGTTCCATCTCTTCAGCGTGGGTGGGCAGAAGAGGAGGAAGAGGATGAGGAGATTGAGAGTCATCCTCCTGGTGAGGACAGCGAAATCTTGACTGTTGGTACTCTGGCACACATGGCTGACTTTATGTTAGGCTGCCTTTCCCGTGACCCACGCGTTGTACGCATTTTAGACAACACGGATTACTGGGTGTTCACCCTTCTGGACCCCCGCTACAAAGAGAATTTCTCATCTCTCATTCCTCCGGTGGAGAGGACAAGCAAAATGGTGCAATACCAGAAGGTTCTTGTTGAAAAATTGCTCCAAAATTTTCCATCTGACAACGCTGGCGGCAGAGTACGTGCTACCTTGGCCAACCGAGAAGGGGAGAAAAGGGGAGCACACAGCAGTTCCGACAACGGCAGGGCAACACTCTCCAAGGCGTGGGACACCTTCATGACACCCCGCCAGCACCCTCACCCTGATGCGCAGCCTAGTGTCACAAGGAGGGAAAAGTTTTGGAAGATGGTGAAGAAGTACGTAGCAGACCGTGTCAGCGTCCTCAATGATCCCTCTGTGCCTTACAACTACTGGGTGTCCAAGCTGGACACGTGGTATGAACTGGCACTCTACGCCTTGGAGGTGCTGGCCTGCCCTGCCGCCAGCGTTCTGTCTGAGCGGGTATTTAGTGCTGCTGGTGGCGTCATAACAGATAAGCGTATCCGCCTTTCCACCGACAATACTGATAGGTTGACACTTATAAAAATGAACAAGGCCTGGATTTCCCCTGACTTCTCCACTCCACTGGAGGAAAGCCCCGGGGGAACATAAACTCACTTTATATATGTTATTTACAATGATGGGAATACTCTGTATTCCCATTCACCCCTTCCACCCAAAAAACGGGTATATGGTTGACTCTTAATCTTCTCATCCTCCTCCTCCTCTTCCATATGCCCTGGGATATAATTTTTATATAGGGCCAGCTCACCAGCGGGCCCTGTGATATAATTTTTATATAGGGCCAGCTCACCAGCGGGCCCTGTTTGACAATTTTTATATAGGTCAGCTCACCAGCGGGCCTTCTCATATAATGTTTTATTGGGTCAGCTCTCTAGCGGGCCCTCTCATATAATGTTTTATAGCGTCAGCTCACTAGCGGGCCTTCGCATATAATGTTTAGGATGGTCAGCTCCGCAGCAGACCCTCACCCATAATGTTTTGGATGGTCGGCTCAGCGCACGTTTCCCTCTTAATCATGGCCCCAGTTCAGAAAAATCAAGGAAATTTTTGGGAGAATTTGCCTCTGCGCACGTTTCCCTCTTAATCATGGCCTCAGTTCAGAAAAATCGAGGAAATTTTTGGGAGAATTTGCAGATGATATACAAGTAAATATACAGCAAATACTGTTTGGTAACAATTTTTCGCCTAAAGTCGTTTTTATTTTCCTTTTTGTGTGTTTTACGGTCAGTCTGTAAAAATGGCGTACTACGGGCGAAAGATCGTTCCCAGCAGCGATGTTGGAGTCCAAGATGCATCCAGACATCCTCCCTATGCTGTCCCTGAACCATTTCTGTGGTGTTTCCATCCTTTTCTGCCCTTTTCCTATGGACCAGGCACCCTCCCCTCATCAGAGCAGGGGGTGCCTGGTGTAATGCTCGAGTCCTCCCATTGACTTCAATGGGGCTCGGGTGCTCGGCCGAGTACTCGAGCCTCCGGGGGCGCTCGGTCAGAGCACCCGAACACCCGAGCATTGGGGTGCTCGCTCATCACTAGTCCCTACCCCATTGCCTAGAACCCTGGAACTAGCTCTGTTCCTTATACTCCCGTTTACTCTGCCAATTCACTTACAGACAGTTGTGGGACAGATTCTTACAGCTGCAAAGTGCCTTTTGGCTAGGAATTGGAAGTCGGCTGCAGTTCCATCTGCCCAGGACCTATGCCAACTAACTGGCCATAACCTACAGATGGAGAAATTACATTTTCTCTCTGTCTCCAAATTAGGACTCTACGATCGTGTTTGGTCAACCTGGGAACAAGGCTGCACTCAAAATTGATTCTCTGTATTGATCCATCCTTCCCATCCCTTCAGTATAGTATATAGTTTTCTCTACTTACTGGATGTAATTTTCCTTTCCTAGATCTTCCGTTTGACATGTATGTGTGTTCCCGCAGTGTTCTGCTCTGTTGATGCACCTTGTTATGCCATTGACAATTTTATGTTCTGTGTAACGTTAAAACAAAATTTCTTCTTCCAATAAAATTCTTAATTAAAAAAAAAATGGTTTAAGCTGCAGAATACATTCAATACAAAAGATGCTATTAAAAAAAAAAAAAAAAAAAAATATATATATATATATATATATATATATATATATATATATATATATATATATGAGAGAGATAAAATGTTTATTTAGTTGCCTCATTCCACAGGTACCATATTGTGTACCTCATATAGCTGTAATGCTAATGAAGAATGCAAAATGAATGCCTAGTTTTCTGTTACTAGCACCAAAGGTGCCTCTCATGAGAATTCAAGGGTCATTTGCACAAAGACAGTAGTGTAGCAATTCTGGTGTAAACTAAGTGAACCATAGGTTATAAAACATTTCCATTGATTTAAAAGGGGGTTTTATCCCACTAAATGCTAGTTGTCCCCAACACATATTGAAGCAACGTGTTGGAGACCTCTCTTGCATTCAGTAGGTTAGAAGCGGCATTTAAATAAATGGAGTTAAAGGAATGATTTGTCCCTTATGTTGCAGTTGGTGTGCCTCATAATTGCTCCATTTTGTCTCTCTCTGCATTTCAAAAAGTTTACTTTTTCAACTGTACTGTAACACCCATTTCTGCATGAGTGTTATGTTAAAAATGAAGACGCCCACTAGAACCATCAGGGAAGCATGCAGGTAGAAACCAAGGGGGGGCGGGGTTGCGCCAAGGGCCAGATCTTAACCCCTTGTTTTAACCAGGACAGATTCGGCACAATAAAAACAGTGAGTATGCGCTTTCCAGTGGCTGCGTTGAAGATTCATTCTGGGTAAACGCTCAGTTGCCCAGCATGAAAACATATGGGGGAGAATGCACTGAAGACCGCTCTGCAATGGGAACTTGTTTTTTTTTTCCCTATGGTGCACTTTGATTGACCCAGAAATACTCCACTTCTCATTTTAACAAGAGGCCCCAAGAGTCATTCCAGTTAAAGATTTTTAAATGAAGATATATACTATGGGCTGGATTCTATTATCTGTGAAAAGCCTCACCTATAATCTTTTGTTCCTTAAAGAAGCCAGTATATTCTGACAGACAGGAAATACCCTGGTCATTTTCCTTAGCCAAATCAATAAGAACATCTTCCAAGATATCTGAAGATACAAAGCCAAATAAAGTCCCAGGAGGAGCAGGAAGTACGTTAGTTGAAATTCTGTTCATGTTTAATCTGGAAGAGAAACAAGCAAGGGCTAAATTTGTGACAAAAGTCCCATGTGCATAAATAATCTACTTCATGAATACAGTTTAAGATATATGTGTATATATATATATATATATATATATATATATATATATACCATAAAATCTCGGGTATAATACGCACAATTTTACCCCTCTTGACCTTATGTGAAGTGGGGGGTGCGTATTATACCCGAGAGTTTTTTTTCCAGACTTAAAAAAAAAAGACTTACTTTTTGAAGCTGTAATTCAATATTTGTATGGTGTACTGGTATCTGAAAAAAGATCCCTCTCTCCCATCTTCCCTGCGGGCGGCACGCTTGCATCTGCCGCCCGCTTCCTTCAAATCGGCTTTCAGGACCTTGAGATCCTCACAGGGCAATACCATGGGAGGAAGGTCCTGAAAACCGATTGAAGGAAGCGGGCGGCAGATGCAAGCGTGCCGCCCGCAGGGAAGATGGGAGAGAGGGATCTTTTTTCAGATACTGGTACACCATACAAATATTGAATTACAGCTTCAAAAAGTAAGTCTTTCTTTATCACCGGATTGCGCAGGGAGAGAGAGGGAGCTGGAAGCTCTAATTTTTTTTTTTTTTAAGAAGGGGAAAACAAGGGTGCGTATTATACATAGGCACTCTTGTTTTCCCTTAAATCTTGAGCATAATAAACATCTGCGTATTATACACAGGTGCGTATTATACCTGAGATTTTACGGTATATATATATATATATATATATATATATATATATATATATATGAGAAAGAGATAGGAGGACGCACACTCGACAGACTGGATAAATGCCAGGTACAATGTTCTAATCCTCCAAGAACCAGCACTCTCAGGTTGTTTAAAGTGTAATCATGGAATAAAGCTTCTTTTCATAATTTAAAAGACCTGTGGGTGCGGTTTTTTGGAGGAATGAGTAAAAAAGAAAAATCAACTAGAAGAAACAGCTGACATTATGAAAAAGCGACGAGAAATTAAGCAAAAAGTTAATATTAAAAACAGGGTAGAATATGTAGAAATGTGCAAGACCATAAGGAAGCTCATAACAGAAGAAACACGCAAGTTCAATGTTAAGACCATCAAAAGGACACTGTATGAAAATCAAGGGCTAAAGAAAGCAAAACGAAAGATGGCCACACATAGGAGCCAAATGTTTTCATTGAAGCCTACAGATGGTACAACAGCAAAAACTCAATAACAAATAGCAAAATGAGTGGAAAAATGTTATTCAAATATTTATAAAAGGATGAAGGACAATAATTGAATGCAGTGCCAGGGGTTGAAGCTGTGCCAGAAGTTTTGGTAGACGAAGCATAAGTTGAAATAAAATCAGTAAAAATGGTAAAGCAGCTACTTAACAAAGTGCTTGAAGCATGGAAAAATGCAGAAGTCATCCTACTGGACAAAAAAGGTGCCAATCTAAAAACTACCAACCAATAAGCCTATTTCTAGGGGTCTGCAAGGTTTCCACAAAGGTGCTATCAAAAGAATGGGCACAATACTTAATGTGGCACAACGTAAAGGACAACCAGGCTTCACGAGTTGTTTCAGTACAATGGACCATATCCAGATAGTGCAACAAGTTATAGAGTGACTTAATGAATACAACCTTCCATTATACATAGCCTTCATTGACTACAAAAAAGGCCTTTGACTCAGTGAAAAAGCAAGCAATAATCAATATCCTGATCAACCAAGGAATAGACAGAGTTTATATCAATATCCTCCAATCAATATACTTAAATGCAACTGCAGGTCAACAATGATAAAGCCCAAATCAATATAGAAAAAGGCATGTGACAAGGAGACAGTTTCCCCAAAACTATTTTCTGCTTGTTTAGAAGAAATTTTCCAGAAACTAAAATCGGCACATAAAAGGACCTAAGATCAATGGAGACTATATACATTTGTAGATGATATCATACTCTTTGCCAGTAGTTATGAAGGACTGCAAGAAAGCATTGAACAGCTACAAGAGGAAAGCAAAACACTTTTTTTGTCTGAAGATCAATATCAACAAAATGTAAATCCTATTTAACAAATCTACCATACCAAGGAAAGTCACAGAAGATGGCCAAGAACTAGATGAAAGTTGACAAATATGGACAGAAAATGTCAACAGGTGGAAAGACCAGGATGGAAATTGAGCGACAAATAAAATTGGTATGGCAAGCATTTGGAAAACTTAGTAGTACACTCTTTAAAACAAATTTTCCACTATGGCTCAAGTGAAAGTTTTTTTGACCAATGTGTCCTCCCAGTCCTTATGTACAGTATGGCTGTGAAATATGGACACTGAATGCCAAATATATAAAAAACACTTAAGGTTACGAATAGTAGTATGGAGGAATTATAAACATAACAAAAGAGACTGAAAAACGTGTAAATGGATTAGTCAGGAAACAAAGGTATATGACATAATTTAAAGAGGAAAGAGTCTGAAATGGAAATGGGCAGATGGACCAGACACATTTTGGAATGGATTCCACTTGATACTAAACACCCAAGAAGAAGACAAACATAAGATGGTAGATGAAATTGCCAAATTTGTTCATACACAGTTCCAACAAAAAATTTACAGGACCTAAGTTGTTGGAGGAGGCCTTCATCCTGCAGTCGATAGACAATGGCTGAAGATGATGATATATATGATATAATATATACACACACATTATCATCATCATCTTCAGTAGTTATTGATCCACTGTAGGATGAAGGCCTCCTCAGCAAGCCTCCATATATATCTTCAGATCAACATAGAAAACGATGTCCGACAAGGAGATACAGTTTGCCCAAAACTATTTTCTGCTTGTTTAGAAGAAATTTTCTGCAAACTACATTGGGACAAAAAAAGGACTTAAAGCGGAACTACCAACCATTTGAAACTTAGCCCCAAATAATTACCCATCTGGTGACTAGCTGATAAATAGTGCTAGTCACCAGAATTACCACGTTACTGAGAATGCACACTGCTCCCAGGACTGACAGCCAGCAACCAGCGCAGACATCTTTCCATAGTGACGTCTGTGCACTTGGCGCTGTCGGTCCCTTCTGGAGCCAAATGGCTCCTAGCAATGTCTCCTAGAGCAGACTGTGACTGACAGTGCAGGCGTGCAGATGTCACTATGGAAAGATGTTTGCACTGGCTGCCAGTCCTGGAAGCATTGTGCATTCTCAGTAACGTGGTAATAATTCTGCTGACTAGCACTATTTAGTAGCTAGTCGTCAGATGGGTAATTATTTGGGACAAACTTTCAAATGGGTGGTAGTTACACTTTAAGATCAATGGCGATATCATCTTCAAAACGTTAGTGATGTAGGTTATCATACTCTTTGCCAGTAGCCCTGAAGAACTGCAAGAATGGATTGAAGAGCTATAACAGGAAAGCAAAGATTTTCGTCTGAAGATGAATTATGTTTAACAACTTTACCATACAAGGTAAATCACAGTAGATGGACAAAAACTAGAAGAGGTGGACAAGGATATTTATCTAGGACAGGAAATGTCAACAGATGGAAACACCATGATGGAAACTGAGCAATGAATAAAATTGAGATAGCAAACATTTGGAAAACTTAGTAGTACCATCTTTAAAGGCATAATAATGTTTCAAAATAAAAGCAGCTCCAATTAATCTTCATATTATGTGGGCCATGGAGAGTGTTATTTCTATACTGTCAGAGTTGTAGTTCAAGAGTAAATTAATTTTAAAATATTCCCCTCCTGACCCTTTTACCTAGTGTAACCCACCTCCTCTCAGATGTGGAATCTGGTCTTAAGACCAGACAGCTCACAGCAAGGGACAATCTTCTTACTGTGAGAATAATGAAAACCCTGTCCCCCTTGACAGGTTTTCCCATATGCTAATTGAAGATCGTCCCTCTCTGCAAGCCATGTGGACACCAACTTTCTATTCTGAGGTAAGCAGTGTTACATCAGTAAAAGGGGCGGGAGGGGGATACTTTTTCTATTACTCTTGAACTACAACTCTGACAGTATTGAAATAACACTCTCCATGGCCAAATACTATGAAGATTAATTGGAGCGGCTCTTATTTTGAATCATTACTATCTCTTTAACACAAATTTACCACTCTGCCTCAAGCAAATGTTTTTTGACCAATGTGTCCTCCCAGTTCTTACATATGTCTGTGAAACATGGACAATGCCAAAGCCATACAAAAAACATAAGGCTACGCAGAGAAGTATGGACCATTGAATTCCGAACATATCAATGAGAGACCAAAAAACACATGTATGGATTTGTCAGAAAAACAAGTATTTATGACATCACTGAAGGAGTAAAGTGCCTAAAATGGAAATATAGGTCACATAGCAGGAAGACTTACATATTACGAAGAAAACAGGGGGAGGAGAAGGGGAAAATAACCCCCCTCCCCAAAAAAGTGAATTTTATTAATGTGGCACTCAAACCAAGCAATAAATATCACAAATAGTAATACTTTATTAGTGAAAAAATATCAAAAAAAGATATGATTAAAAACACATAAAAGATCAAAAGGATGGATGCTCCCAAACTCTGCAGATATCACTTGTAATATTCAGATCAGGAAGTGCCCTTGTAAGGTGCTAGATAAAACTTGATAGAGGAGAAACTCTATCAAGAGGTGACAGGCGACTATTAATAAAAACAAATAAGTAACAGGAGACAATACAAGGCTTTATTGCTGGGTAGGCCTCAGTGAGCAAGAAGCTGGGGGGCGCAGAATGAGAAGCATAGGCTGCTCTAGAGATGCCTTGCTGCAGCCAAAGCCGGATTACAGGTGCAGGCTGATAACAGGATGACACCTCTAGATACAGACAGCTACTGACTGAGACTGAAAACAGACAGTTGAACCTACCCGCAACCAAGAGTCAAACATGAAGAGGAACGACTAGTCAGACTCAAACAAAGTTGATAGAGATGGGGTTTAGTCGAACTTGACTGGCAGTCGAAGGTCATAAAACCGGAAGACAAGGTCGAATTAGACTGGAGCAGGATAGAGAAGGATACAAGGGTGCCGGCAGAGAAAGGTTGACAAGCCGGGTTGGTAACTAAACAGCAAAACAGTACCAAAGAGAGAAGAGTAGATTAGTCTAGCAGGCCAGAGTCAAGAACCAGTGGGACAAATGAAGTACCAGAGGAAAAGCAGGAGAGAATTCTGGAGAATGAAGCCAAGGGTCAATACCAGAGGATAACACAAAGAAGCCAAATCAGAAGACAAAGGGGTTGTCAGGAATAGCCGGGTCAGGAACACTGGAAATACTCAAACAAGGCTGGATCATGGCAGGAATGCTTAGAATGAACACAGCCACAAGGCTCCAGAGCTAGATAAAGGGTCAGAGAGACAGGGCGGAGAAAAGAAACCAAAAGCAACATCAAATAGCTAGTAACAAATTCTAGTAAAACCCAGAAAACAGGTAAAAGCATGACATCACTATTACAGAATAAATCAATAAACTGATGAGGTGATACAGAAATATAATCTCATATAAAGATTAAATCCACACTAAGGCCTGGATTCATCAAGGTGTGAATGGATTAATACGCAGCAAAATCAGAGGATTTTTCTGCATATTAAGCATTCGCCCATTCAGCAACTTTCGGATTGTATCTGGCCATTGCTTATTCTTCAATAAGCGATGGCCAGATAGATTCGCAAATGTGATCTGCTAGCTTCATGCTGGCGAATCCCATTTGAATGCATGGGGCAAACACACGCACACACATTTTCGCTTATTCATATACATGTTTTTCCCATGACTACCAATTTACGAAAGTTTCCCTGCTTTGCATATGCAAAGCAGGGAAACATGCAAAATTGATGATGAATACCCGAAGGTATCCATCAATGATCACAGTGAAGAGCAGCATATTTGATACTGCTGCTCTTCCCTCAGTTTAGTGAATCCCGGCCTAAATGTAAAATAAAAAATATATAAAGTGAATCCCACAATACAAAGCTTCCAAAATAGCTAATGAGCAAAACAAGTCACATAAATATATCCAACAGAGATATAAATCAAAGAGAATATATCTCTGTTGGATATATTTATGTGACTTATTTTACCTCATTGATTTCTCGTGTAATAGTGATATTTACAGAGTTTGGGAGCATTCCTCCTTTTCATGTTTTATGAGTTTTTAATTATACCTTTTTTGATATTTTTTCACTAATAAAGTAGTATTATTTGTGATATCTATTTTGGCAGGGGGTTGTTTCATTTTCCTTCTCCTCTCCCTGTTTTGTTTGTAATATGTAATATATCTTTTGAGTCTTATAGTGCACCATACCATTTATGTGTATTTAAACTAACTAGTTTATTTTCACTAATGCCCGCCAGATTTTGTTAATATATTTTCCAGTATTATTATTATTATTAATCTTTATTTATATAGCGCCAACAAATTTCGCAGTGCTTTACAGCAGGGAATAGACATACAGAGGTATTAAATAGTACAATCAGATGTGGTTAACAGAAGGATCAGAGGGCCCTGCTCCTGAGAGCTAACAGTCTAGAGGATAGCAAGAAGACTTGATGGTAAATGGACCAAATGAATACAACTCAATACTAAATGCTTTACACACCCCTTTCAAACTCAAAGTGTTAAAAAGGCAACTTTTTGTTTTGTCCATTTTTTTGTTGTTGTTTTTTTGTTTGCTTTGTTTATGAAAGTATTTTACCAGGAAGGATACACTGAGTCTGTCTTTTTTCAAGAATGTCCTGGGTACTCATTTTTTTTCTACCTCTGAAGGGTGAAAGACTTTGATGGCAAAGCCAGGACTAGAACCTGTCATCCTGAGGTTTGAACAGATTCTACAGCTGATGCATTATCCATTTGAGCTACCTGACCAGCATATGTTAAGTATCAGTCTTTTTTAAGTTCATTGCTGTTATTCCTACAACTGGGAATAGCATCATTATAAACTTAGAGTCCTAATTGTACAGATTTGCTCCCATCTTCTTGTCCAGTCTTTTGCAAAAACTGAAGCTGCCAGTAGCAGCCTCATTCCTATTGTTGGTAACAGGTAGATGTGAAATCACAGCATCCAATATGAATTATCAGCTGTGCCACAAATCCCTACATGCAGTCTAACTCCTCCAGCTTGGTTGTATTATCCACGAAACACGCAAAATCGATGATGAATACCTGAAGGTATCCATCAATGATCGCAGTGAAGAGCAGCATATATGATACGCTGCTCTTCCAGAAGTTTGGTGAATCCCGCCCTAAATGTAAAATAAAAGATATATAAAGTGAATCCCACAATATAAACCTTCCAAAATAGCAAATGAGCAAAACAAATCACATAAATATATCCAACAGAGATATAAATCAAAGACAATATATCTCTGTTGGATATATTTCTGTGACTTATTTTACCTCATTGATTTCTTGTGTAATAGTGATATTTGCAGAGTTTGGGAGCATCCCTCCTTTTGATGTTTTATGAGTTTTTAATGATGTTTTTTTTATATTTTTTCACTAATAAAGTATTATTATTTGTGATATCTATTTTGGCAGGGGGTTGTTTCATTTTCCTTCTCCTCTCCCTGTTTTCTTTGTAATATGTAATATATCTTTTGAATCTTATAGTGCACCAAACCATTTATTGTATTTAACCTAATGTGATATCCTGAGGACCCAGGGGAATGTGTCCGCTGTGAGAAACCAACCTCAGCGCTAGTGATTCAACGCTGAGGAAAAGCAGGCAGCGCAGGTATAATCTGAATATGAAGAATCCCCTAGGCAGGATAAGTGATAGCTGGGACCCAATAGCAGGTACAATGTAAGAGGCCCAATAAGTAGTGTATATATATATATATATATATATATATATATATATATATATATAAACAATACAATATATACATATAATGACAACGGTACCAGAGGGCCCCGTAGATGGGGCTAATAGGCCACAGTAGTGGAGCCCAGACCAGTGGTCAAAGGTGGCAGTATAAGAGCAATCAGTTCCAGGCAGAGGGTCAGAGGCAGGTAGCGCAGGTTTGTTGTCGGGTCCAGGCAGAGGGTCAGAGGCAGGCAGAGTAGGTGCATTAGTCAGGTCCAGGCAGAGGGTCAGAGGCAGGCAGCGAAGGTGCATTTGTCAGGTCCAGGCATAGGGTCAGAACACGATAAGTAATTTCAGGAACTAAAGAGCACATAGACACTTAAGGAACTCAAGAGATAACTGAGCGCTGGTAAGAGCGGCCGCTCAGTATATATGGAGAGAAGCAGGACACGTGATTGCGTTGCAGTGTCACCCCGTGATGACATCAGACCTGCAGCCAATCGGAGACGTCCATTCGCTGCCTCAACGCAATGCATCCCGATGGCGAACCGGAGCTCCCCGTCGGAGCCGACACCTAACTAGTTTATTTTCACTAATGCCCACCAGATTTATTTATATATTTTCCAGTACAGCAAGAAGACTTGACGGTAAATGGACCAAATGAAAACCACTCAATACTAAATGCTTTACACACCCCTTTGACACTCAAAGTGTTAAGAAGGCAACTTTTTGTTTTGTCTGTTTTTTTGTTGGTGTTTGTTTTTTTTTTCTTTGTTTATGAAAGTATTTTACCAGGAAGGATACACTGAGACTGTCTATTTTCAAGAATGTCCTGGGTACTCATTTTTTTCTACCTCTGAAGGGTGAAAGACTTTGATGGCAAAGCCAGGACTAGAACCTGTCATCCTGAGGTTTGAACAGATTCTACAGCTGATGCATTAACCAACTGAGCTACCTGACCAGCATATGTTAAGTATCAGTCTTTTTTTAGTTCATTGCTGTTATTCCTACAACTGGGTATAGCATCATTATAAACTTAGTCCTAATTGTACAGATTTGCTCCCATCTTCTTGTCCAGTCTTTTGCAAAAACTGAAGCTGCCAGTAGCAGCCTCATTCCTATTGTGGGTAACAGGTAGATGTGAAATCACAGCATCCAATATGAATTATCAGCTGTGCCACAAAACCCCATATGCTGTCTAACTCCTCCAGCTTGGTTCTATTATCCACGAGTAATCAGAAATCCCCACATATTCTGTGGAGCAGGAAAGCGCTCCTCTAAGTGCAGTAAATCACAAATTTATTGATATAAAACCAGCAATAAAGCCAGTGATAGGAAGTATATGTACTCAAAAATATGTAGTACTTTTCTTCTGTCCTCGGCATGCACCGTCTATCGGTCTGTGTGTTTGTATTGGATCCTCTATCCACTTCTTGCTTTACAACCTTTGAAGAACAGTTCCTGCATAGGCAGACACTCCTTCACTTTGAAAATCCACTTCGCTCAGCGCATTTTGTATTGACTTGCGATTTCATTAGGGGTGTTTCAAGCGCCTATACAATTATTTTTCTAAGCTCTTTTGTACAGATCCCTACATACACTGTCTGACCCAATCCTGGTTCAACTGCCCACTGGTAGTCGCAGATCCTTACATACACTGATTGATTCCCCAGCCTCTTGGCACCCACTACACTGAGACAACCCATACCAATGGGGTACCATTTTTCTCAGGCTGACACTAGGAAATGCCATAGAATTGAAAGATTTAAGCATCTTTTTTTGTTTTTACTATAGCACCGCATTCTACAAATAATTATGAACATGAGCCTAGGGATGAGAGGCAAGTGACCCTTCATTTGATGCTCCTGGTTTTCTACTTTCTAAATTGGAATGCTTTGTCTACCTTTTCTTCATTTATGTAGTTGTTATTACCATTTCACTACATATTTGAAAAATGGATGGCAAATTATTGATTGTAGTTGGCATAGTTTTGTGTTTCTGTCACCCCCTACGATATGTAAACTCATACCAAAAGGGTGCCACTTTTCTTGGAAGAATAGTAGCTAATGATTACAGAAGGAAATGACGTGTTTTTCAAAGCTATAAGCATCTTTGAAGAGGGAAGAAATGTAAAATAGCTCAATTTTTTCAATAGCTGGCAGGTAAAAAAAAGAAAAGTGACTGGTGTAGGTTAGTACTCCTGGCACGCTATACGGTATGTCAACCTTTGCAAATTAAGTACCATTTTGCTTGACCTGGTAGCAGGTAACTTTCGTTGCTTCATCACTTTGTGTAGGAAGAAATTTTGGTCATCTTTTGATTCATGTTAGTCTACTTTCAGGAAATACATGCTTTCACTTCTGTTCATTAGAGTTCTGTGCAGGCTATGCATTTAGATAAAACTATACATGTGGTATTGTGGTACTTGGGAGATGCAGAGCTTTTATAATAATTGAAACGTTCATATGCAACAAAAAATGTGTTTGATATAGAGTGTTTGATAATAGCAAAATAAGTAATTTTCCCTTTTTTTGTATTCATGACATCATAGCTTGTTGTATGATGGAAAATTTACTTCATGTGAGTCACCTTGATAATGTTTAATTTGATCTGAAAAAATAAATACAACAATATATAGGTTTCCATATATAACTAGAAAGTTACCTATGAAATCATACCTAAATAGATGGATAGCAAAATACTGAAAATGAGTCCGGCCTCCAGTGTCTAAGAAATGGGCCAAGTCTCTGGCACTGAAAGCTTTAAAGGTTTGTATTGAACGTGTTAGACCTGATTAAGGTGACAAGAATTTTAAATCAAAATCAGACTAATGAAACAGAAAAAGTGAATTACCTGTAGTACTAGAATGTGGTATAACTATTAGAAAGTCCAGAGAGGTGCATCTCTGAAGAAAACCGATGACACCATAGAGTGGAATTAAAAAAATCTAGTTGATTTTAATTGGGCTTTTAACTCCCATAAAGGCATAAATATGGCCTGAAAGTGACCAAATACTTTCTGAATCAGAATGTCACTGAGTGACTTGAGAATTAAAGACACTGACAAGTACAGATAAAATAAAATAGATTTTATTGAAATTATAATAGTAGCAACAATGTACCTCTCCACTTTCACGAGACCAGGTAAGGACAGGGCACAACACTTTCTTCACCCTTCACTAGGCGGGTGTGAAATGGTACCACATCTGTACTCTAACGCTATGGTAAACCCAAAGGCAACAGGAGCGAGAAACTCCAGAATGCTGGAGCCAGCAACAGAAGCGAGAAACTCCAGAATGCTGGAGCACCACCAAGTAGCGACTTTACCTCCACCACCTTCACGAGTCCAGGTGGGAGGACAGTGCGCAGCACTTCCTCAACCTTTCACTAGGCAGCTGTAAACTTGTTAGGCAGGTAACATAGTAATATAGTAGATAAGGCTGAAAAAAGACATGCGTTCATCAAATCCAACCCATGCCAATAACACCCCTGTTGATCCAGAGGAAGGCAAAAAAAGGCCCTCTGGAGCAATTTCCAATGTAGTCACAAGTGTGTGTGTGTGTGTGGGGGGAATTATTCCTTCCTGATTCCAACTGGTAGTCAAATAGTTCCCCGGATCAATATCCTATTTGCTTTGAAGCCATCTGTCATAATTGTCAATATTGTTCTATGCTAGATAGGCATCCATTGCTTTTTTGAATGCAGTTGCATTATCTGCAAGCACAACATCCCGAGACAAAGAATTCCATAGCCTTATCTATGTATCTATGTATCTGATATTTAAGCCAGGAATCCACCAAATACAAACACAGCAATTAGTCACTCCCACCACACCAGACTTCAATTATTTACTTGTATCACAGCAAAGAGAGGGAAAACAAAACCCAAAGAGATTTGTTTTTTAACCTCTCCCTTACCACACTACACCACACACAATATTCTTGTGTCCAAACTCTTTCAGGGCACAGGTCACTGATGAATTTACAGAGCTCTCTCACTCCTTGCTATATAAGCCAGGAATCCACCAATTACAAACACAGCAATTAGTGTAAATAATAGCGTATAAGTACTGGCCCTCCGCAACCTTCACGAGACCAGGTATGAGGACAGTGCACGGCACTTCCTCAACCCTTCACTAGACAGGTTAACTGTAACGGATCCTACCCGTTACTTGAGCCCTTGTCTGGCCCTTGAACTATTCATCCAAAGACTATGGACATTTAGGGCTGTTTGGACTCAGGGATTGGCCAAGGTTGGAGCAGGGCATTCAAAGTAGTCAAACAAAGGCTCCAACCTTGGGCCACTGTCCCTAAGATGTGTATTGCAGCCACTCCAGCCATTTGACTATGTGTAATGTAGCTAGACCCCCTGCTGTGTGTTAATTAGTGTGTTAATTAGTCCATTGTGAACTGCAGTCAGACCCCCTGCCGTGTGGTAATTAGTTCAAGCTCTCAAGTCTTTGTCCACCAAACCCTTTTGTATCTGAAATGTAATCATGTCTGTTGCTGGCCTTTGTCTGATGTATTATGATTGGATCACTATCACGGTGCCCGTGATTGCTCTCCTTTTGTGTCTATCACCAGTAGGGGGCTCTCCATTGGCTGGCTGCCTTCAGTCCGCCCTGTATTGCCTATTTAAACCTAGCCTGGGCACCCTTTGGTTGCCCTTTCGTGTTGTCTCTATGCTGTTTGAGTCTACACCTTGTTCCTGAGTATCCTGGGCCTCTGCTGTGTTCCTGCAACCTGTATTCTACCTGTTCCAGTGTTTCCAGTCGAGTAGTTCCTGCCTCCGTCTGATCCGGTTGAACCACCGCTTCCTGCTGCCAGTCGCCGCCGTTGTTCCTGATTCCGGTTGATCGTCTGCATGCTGGTTCCTGCTTCCATCTGCTGGTTCCTGTCCAGTTCGTCTTCAGTCATCTGACGTTCCAGAGTCGCCTTGGTGACATCTCTATCTTGCCAGTTATTCAGTACACGGCTACTGGTTGCCTGACAGCCTCCCGGCTGCCTCAGTTTCGTTAGCGTTCCATGTATTGGGTACTGGTTCGCTCCTCTAGCCACCCGGCTGTCTCAGTATGTTAGCGTTCCACGTACAGGGTACTGGTTCGCTCCTCTAGCCACCCGGCTGTCTCAGTATTGTTAGCGTTCCACGTACAGGGTACTGGTTCGCTCCTCTATCCACCTGGCAGTCTCAGTATTGTTAGCGTTCCACGTACAGGGTACTGGTTCGCTCCTCTAGCCACCCGGCTGTCTCAGTATTGTTAGCGTTCCACGTACAGGGTACTGGTTCACTCCTTTAGCCACCCGGCTGTCTTAGTATGTTAGCGTTCCAAGTACTGGGTACTGGTTCACTCCTCTAGCCACCCGGCTGTCTCAGTATTGTTAGCGTTCCACGTACAGGGTACTGGTTCGCTCCTCTAGCCACCCGGCTGTCTCAGCATTGTTAACATTCTACGTACAGGGTACTGGTTCGCTCCTCTCACCACCGGCTGTCTCAGTTATGTTAGCGTTCCACGTACAGGGTACTGGTTCGCTCCTCTAGCCATCCGGCTGTCTCAGTATTGTTAGCGTTCCACATACAGGGTACTGGTTCGCTCCTCTAGCCACCCGGCAGTCTCAGTATTGTTAGCGTTCCACGTACAGGGTACTGGCTCGCTCCTCTAGCCACCCAGCTGTCTCAGTATTGTTAGCGTTCCACGTACAGGGTACTGGTTCGCACATCTAGCCACCCGGCTGTCTCAGTATTGTTAGCGTTCCACGTACCGGGTACTGGTTCGCTCCTCTAGCCACCCGACTGTATTGCAGTATTGTTTGCGTTCCACGTACTGGTTTGCTCCATGCACACCTGGTTGCTACTATAGTGTTATGGCGTTCCATCTGTGAGGGCACTGGTTAGCTCCACATCCATCACTATCTCTGCTGCTGGCAGCTTACTTACTGACTTAGCCTCATTGTCATCATAGTGACTGATATTCCACCTTCCAATCACTTAGACGAGTGGTTGCCATTATCTCCTGTCTATGGCTGCCTTGCCCGGTATATGGTAAGGCCGGTAGAACCTGTCCTGTTTCCTTGGGTTGCCCTACCCAGTATTGGCAAGGCCGGTAGAGACAGTGTTATCTCCTGTCAATTGGCTGCCTTGCCCGGTATATGGTAAGGCCGGTAGAACCTGTCCTGTTTCCTTGGGTTGCCTTACGCGGTATTGGCAAGGCCGGTAGAGACAGTCTTAGCCTCCTGTCTAGTGGCTGCCTTGCCCGGTATCTTGGCAAGGCCGGTAGAGCCAATATTGCTATTATTTCTGTTGTAACATAGTAATTTAGGTTGAAAAAAGACTTGCGTCCATGTAGTTCAACCCTTTTCCTATTCCTGTTTACCATCATTGATCCAAAAGAAGGCAAAAAACAAACAAACCCCCCCCCTCAATATTGTATTCCTGTCTAATAAAGATATATGTGTGTATGTGTATGATACCCTACGGGGCTGCATTAACTTTTCAATAAATTTGTGTTTTTACCTAACTCTGCATCTGAGAGTCTTAACAAACCGTGACAGTACGAAAGGGCCATGACCTCAGACAATAAGAGTAATGGTAACACACAAAACATCCATTGGAGAATGGATGCACATGAACAACGATTGGATCAGCTAGCGGTAGCGATCCAAACTATTCTTGAATGCACAGTCCTCTCTGAAAAGGCTGGCCTTAGTCCCATGGTTTCCTCTGGGCAGACATCTGAGAACGTTACCATGCCCTCAGGGGCACCAGTCAAGGGGTCAACTGCCTCCGCCCCTTTGCCACTCAGATGTGATGGTGACCCTAACCTTTGCAGAGGGTTTATTAACCAATTTGAAATATTTATGGAATTGACGGCTCAGGCCTTCCCCAGTGACCGCAGTAAAGTCGGTTTTATGATATCCCTGCTGACCGGTAGAGCATTGGCATGGGCGAATCTGTTATGGGAAAATGCGAAACTCTGCACAAGAAGTTTCAGGGAATTCGTGCAGTCGTTTCGGAGAGTGTTCGAGCCTCCTGGTAGAACCACCTCTGCTGCTAAACGCCTTATGGAAATACAACAGGGCAGGCGTACGGTATGTGACTGCGCCATTGAATTTCGCACCTTGGCAGCAGAGGTAGGTTGGAACAATGAAGCATTACTGGCAGCCTTTGCTCAGGGCCTAAGTGACCAAATTAAGGATGAGATTGCTGTAAAAGAATTGCCCAGCCTTTGCTCAGGGCCTAAGTGACCAAATTAAGGATGAGATCGCTGCAAAAGAATTGCCCATTGATCTTGATGACTATATTGAATATGTCATTCTAATTGACACACGGATTCGTGAGAGACTAATGGCCAAAGACTGCAGGTCGCGGCAAAAGAGTAATGAATCTAGCAGTACTTTTTGCCCACCCGTCCCTCCCTTGGCTACTAAGCAGATTGAATTGTCTCGAGAACCAAGTGAACCTATGCAGTTAGGCTTCACTAGGCTAACCAAGGAGGAAAAGACACATCGCAGAAAACATGGGTTATGTTTATATTGTAGCAAAAATGGGCATCTACTAAGATTTTGTCCCGTAAGTCCGGGAAACGAACACACCAAGGGTACCTTGGTGGACAGGCCCTAGGTGGTGTTCAGTCGTCCCCAGAGTGTGGTATACTGAAATCCACCATACAGGTGGTACTTTCTTGGGCAAAACGCTCAGTGGAGGTTTTGGCCCTGGTTGATTCTGGTGCAGCTGGGTATTTTATGGATAATACCTTTGCTGAATTACACGGGGTTCCACGCATTGAGAGGGAGACCCCACTCGCTATTGAAGCAATTGACGGTAGACCCCTGGAACCTGCTCAGGTGACTTTTGAAACAATGCCTTTGTCCAGGTCTACTGGGGCTCTCCACAGAGAGGAACAGCAGTTCCAGCTTATCATTTCTCCTCATCACGCAGTGATCCTGGGTTTTCCCTGGTTACAGTTGCATAACCCACAGTTTGATTGGGAAAAATGTGAAATATCCGCTTGGTCTCAGTCTTGCATGGAACATTGCGTAACTCACCTGGTCAAGATCTTGTGTACCTCTTTTGCTCTGCCAGACGAATACCAACAGTTTTGCAATGTATTCAGTAAGGGAGAAGCTGGCACCCTACCCCAGCACAGATCTTATGACTGTTGTACTGAACTGCCTCTGGGGGCAGAGCCCCCTAGGGGATGCACGTATCCATTATCTTGTGAGGAGAACCAAGCTATGGAAGAATATATCGCTGATGCCCTCGAAAGAGGCATCATAAGGAAATCCACCTCTCCGGCTGGGGACGGCTTTTTCTTTGTAAAAAAGAAAAATGGCGAGCTGAGACCTTGCATTGATTACCGGGGCTTAAATAAGTTAATATCTAAGAATACCTATCCAATACCACTCATCACCAAGCTATTTGACAGACTCAAAGGTTCTTCTATTTTCACCAAATTGGACCTACGTGCTGCATACAATTTAATTCGGATCAGAGCTGGTGAAGAGTGGAAAGCTGCCTTTAACACAAGATCTGGCCATTACGAGTACTTAGTCATGCCATTTGGTCTTTGTAACACACCCGCGGTATTCCAAGAGTTCATCAATGACATTCTTAGAGATATGTTGCAGTCCTGTGTCATTGTCTATCTTGACGACATTCTCATTCATTCTGAGAATATGTCACAACACGTCAAGGACGTGTCTGAGGTGTTGCTTCGCCTACGGGAGAATACATTTTTTTGTAAACTCGAAAAATGTGAATTTCACAGAACTAGTGTGCCATTTCTGGGATTTATAATTGGCAAAGAAGGCATTGCCATGGACAAAGAGAAACTAACGGCAGTTTTACAATGGCCACGCCCCAAGAGCCTGAAAGCCATTCAACGATTTCTGGGCTTCGCTAATTATTATAGGAAATTTATTAAGAACTTCTCTACTATTGTAAAACCTTTGACTGACCTTACGCACAAGGGTGCTAATCCATCTCAATGGTCAGTGGCTGCGGAGGAGGCCTTTGAAAAATTGAAGTCTGCTTTCATTAACGCTCCTGTGTTATCTCACCCCAATCCATCACTTCCATTTACACTGGAGGTGGATGCCTCAGATATTGGGGTTGGAGCAGTGCTTCCTCAGTGTCCCATTAAAGGAGGAACTCTCAGACCTTGTGGGTTTTTCTCTAAAAAATTGACCGGGGCACAAAGCAATTATGAGATTGGTGACAGAGAATTGCTAGCCATTATTCTTGCTCTTAAGGAATGGCGTCACCTACTCGAGGGTACAAAGAACCCTGTCTTCATTTTGACCGATCACAAGAACTTAATTTATCTCTCTGAGGCAAAGAGGTTATCACCACGCCAGGCTAGGTGGGCACTGTTCTTGTCTCGATTTAACTTCATTGTATCTTATTTACCTGGGTCTAAGAACGTCAGGGCTGACGCATTGTCAAGACAATTTGAGGCTGAAATTGACAGAGACGAGGTACCAGCACCTATTATTCAGCCTGATCGAATTTTGGCTACTATACGCACGAGTATCACCTCACCATTAGGGGAAGAGATTTTGGCCTGCCAAGCCTCCGCTCCTCCTGAAACCCCGATGGGCAAGTGTTTTGTTGATGTGCCATTTTGCATGCAGTTACTCAAGACATACCATTCCTCTAAGGCTGAAGGACATATTGGCAGAGACCAATTGTTATGGTCTCTCTTGCAAGTGTTTTGGTGGTCTTCTATGAGGGCAGATTGTGCCGATTTTACGAATGCCTGTGCTACTTGTGCCCGTGCTAAGACCCCTAGACACCTCCCTGTGGGTTTACTCCAGCCGGTACCTAATGGTGAACACCCTTGGTCTCACGTTTCTATCGATTTTATGGGAGAATTACCAGTGTCTAGAGGGTATTCCTTTATACTCATGATAGTGGACAGGTTTTCTAAAATGGCTCATTTCGTGCCTCTCCGTGGCCTTCCCTCTGCTAAAGAATTGGCGGTGGTATTCGCTAAAGAGGTATTTCGGTTGCATGTTGTACCCAGAGTGCTGGTGTCCGACCAGGGGAGCCAGTTCGTGTCCAGGTTTTGGAGGGCATTTTGCGAACAGATGGGCATACAGTTAACTTTTTCCTCCGCCTACCATCCCAAGACCAATGGGGCGGCTGAATGTGCCAATCAAGGCTTGGAACAGTTCTTGCGCTGTTTTATTACTGACCATCATGACAATTGGGCCGACCTGTTGCCCTGGGCAGAGTTCGCCAGGAATTGTGCAGTTAACTCATCAGTAGGGAGCTCTCCGTTTCTGATCAATTATGGGTTCCAACCCTGTTTGCTCCCGGACTCCTTTCAGGCACAACAAATTCCAGCTCTGGATGAGCATATCGAGCAGCTCCGCTCCACATGGGCACAGGTACAGAGGGCACTGGGTCAGTCATTCCAACGTCATCATTGTCATGCTAATCGCAGGAGATTGCCAGCGGTTTCCTTTCAGGTTGGGGATAGAGTGTGGCTGCCCTCCAGGAACCTTAAGCTTCAAGTCCCATCTAATAAGTTGGCTCCCCGATTCATTAGTCCGTACAGGGTCATTCGCAGAATCAATCCAGTATTGTATGCATTGGACATCCCTGCGTCCATGCGTATTCATAATGTCTTTCATGTGTCCCTCCTTAAACCTCTTGTATGCAACTGCTATACTACTAACCCTGTGGTGCCAGGGCCTATTGAAGTGGAGGGTCAAGAGGAGTACGAAGTTCAGAGTATCATTGATTCCCGCAGGCTTAGAGGAAAGGTGCAGTATTTGGTGCATTGGAAGGGCTATGGTCCTGAAGAACGATCCTGGGTGGATAGTAAGGACCTTCATCCAAATTACTGGGAATTTTTCATTCCAAATACCCTCAGAAACCTAGACCCTCCTCTGGGAGAGGGGGCTTTGAGAGGGGGGTACTATCACGGTGCCTGTGATTGCTCTCCTTTTGTGTACAGGGTATTAGTTCGCTCCTCTAGCCACCCGGCAGTCTCAGTATTGTTAGCGCTCCACGTACAGGGTACTGGTTCGCTACTCTAGCCACCCGGCTGTCTCAGTATTGTTAGCGTTCCACGTACAGGTTACTGGTTCGCTCCTTTAGCCTCCCGGCTGTCTTAGTTGTTAGCGTTCCACGTACTGGGTACTGGTTTGCTCCTCTAGCCACCTGGCTGTCTCAGCATTGTTAGCGTTCCACGTACAGGGTACTGGTTCGCTCCTCTCACCACCGGCTGTCTCAGTTATGTTAGCGTTCCACGTACAGGGTACTGGTTCGCTCCGCTAGCCACCCGGCTGTCTCGGTATTGTTAGCGTTCCACGTACAGGGTACTGGTTCACTCCCCTAGCCACCCGGCTGTCTCAGTATTGTTAGCGTTCCACGTACCGGGTACTGGTTCGCTCCTCTAGCCACCTGGCTGTATTGCAGTATTGTTTGCGTTCCACGTACTGGGTACTGGTTCGCTCCATGCACACCTGGTTGCTACTATAGTGTTATGGCGTTCCATCTGTGAGGGCACTGGTTAGCTCCACATCCATCACTATCTCTGCTGCTGGCGGCCTACTTACTGACTTAGCCTCATTGTCATCATAGTGACTGATATTCCACCTTCCAGTCACTTAGGCGAGTGGTTGCCATTATCTCCTGTCTATGGCTGCCTTGCCCGGTATATGGTAAGGCCGGTAGAACCTGTCCTGTTTCCTTGGGTTGCCTTACCCGGTATTGGCAAGGCCGGTAGAGCCAGTGTTATCTCCTGTCAATTGGCTGCCTTGTCTGGTATATGGTAAGGCCAGTAGAACCTGTCCTGTTTCCTTGGGTTGCCTTACGCGGTATTGGCAAGGCCGGTAGAGCCAGTCTTAGCCTCCTGTCTAGTGGCTGCCTTGCCAGGTATCTTGGCAAGGCCGGTAGAGCCTCACCTCACGAGTTCCCATTCCTTGGCTGCCTTGCCCGGTATATTGGCAGGGCCGGTAGAGCCAATATTGCTATTATTTCTATTGTATTCCTGTCTAATAAAGATATATGTGTGTACGTGTATGATACCCTACGGGGCTGCATTAACTTTTCAATAAAGTTGTGTTTTTACCTAACTCTGCATCTGAGAGTCTTAACAAACCGTGACAATCACGCTCTATTGTATCTGGTTTCCCCATAAAGTTTAATGTAACATTTGTGAATATAAGATCTGTGTATAAATACCTGTGGTTTGTGTCAATAAAGTGAGTTATGTTTTGGAGTGAACCAGAGTCCTGGAGTCTTGTGTGTTCTTATGGTATTAAAGCGGCCACTCTGACGCCCATCTGAGCCCAGGTTCCTGCATCGTTCATCCGTCTGCTGCCAGTATTCTGCTACCCCACTTCGGATGCTGTCAGGCGGCAATGTGGACTCTGCCTTGCTTCTTCCAGTTCCAGTAAAACCTTTGATTTAAGCACCGGAGTGCTCGGATGGCTTGGCAACCGCTACCCTTTGTTCCTGCAACACTTTTCCTGTTCATCGTAGCCCAGGAGTAGAGGCTTCACTCTCTACTGCCCTGTGTTCTACGGTTCGAGAGCCCATCGACCTATCTTCAATCCGCATCCTTAAAGGTAGTGCCGACTACCTTGTTGACCACCGGACCGTTGATCTGCTCGACTGGTGCATCCGACGGCGCCACTGAATTGAATAATGTGAACTTACTGCAGGGTGGTAGTTCCCCTTTAATACTCTTAACCCAGTTCTATATTTTTGTATTGTATTAATTCAACTACTGTTAAGCGCTGTGTACATATATGGCGCTATATAAAGATACATACATACATCGGATAGTCCCAGTGAGAATATATGTCATTTCATAACACATCTGAATGATATAAGATTAATCTTAAGCTAACATTGGAAATGGATACCAAGATTGTGATCTTTTTACATGTCCGCATATGTAGAGGTCCAGATGATATACTAATGACTGACCTCTACAGAAAAGAAACACTCAATAACTGTCTATTGCACTTTGAGTTATCTTCAACAGATGAAAGAGAATATTCCAACAGGCGAATTTCTTTGCCTAAGGCGGAACTGCAGTGATATAAACACATTTCAAATCAGATCAGAAGAACTCCATGATAGGTTCTTAGCAAGAAAATATCACAATAGCAGCATTAAAGGGATAGTAATATTTCTTAATAAAAGCAGCTCTAATTATTCATCATAGAGTGATGGAGAGTGTTATTTCAATACTGTCAGAGTTATAGTTCAAGAGTAATTCAATAACAAAGTGTCCCCCTCCCGTCCCTTTTACTGATGTAACACTGCTCAGCCAGAACAGAAGGGAGGTGCCCAGATAGACTGCAGAGAGGGACAATCTTCAATTAAGATAAGGGAAAAAGCTGAAAAGTTTGTCAAGGGGGGCAGTGCTTTCATTGTTCTGATAGGAAGAATATTGTCCCTTGTTTTTATCTATCTGGTCTATGGACTGCATTCCACATCTGAGAAGACATTGCTTACACTAGGTAAAAGGTGCGTGAGGGGGAAACTTTGCTTGTGAATATCTCTCAAACCATAAAGGTTTGAGAGATAAGACTTATATCGTTCTTCATGTTTTTTCAATGCCTACAAAATAAAATAAAGATAAAACGAAGTATTACTATCCCTTTAAAAAGGCTTATAAGCTGGCACTATACACTTCAAGACCCTATCTCCTATACAATAAAAAAGTACCCAAGCAAGATGATCATATTCTGTTCATCACCGTGAACAACTGTCAATGGAACTTGCTAGTCAATATTTTCAACTGACATTGGCATTTATTACTTAGAGACATGGTTTTGAAGAACAAGTTGGATGATAGCATCCAAGTGTTCTGTAAAAGGGCCCCTAACATTAAAGGGATAGTAATGGTTAATTTTAAGTTGATTTCATATTGTAGACATTAAAAAGAGATTAACATCAATGTAAGTTTTATCTCTCAAACCTTTATGGTTTGAGAGATATAACTTGCTAAAGTTACCTTTTCCTGGCTGTTTTACTCAAGTCTGCCATCTAGCTGACAGCTGCAGATTCCAGTCATTTGACCAAACAGAGGCTCTTCAGAAGAGCTGAAATCATGCTATTTAGAAATAAATACTTCATTGGAACGGTCTACAAAGTGTGCTTGCAAGCCGGGCACACTTTGTAGACAGTTCCAAATTAAGTATTTATCTTTAGATATCGTTATATCGGCGTTGCTGAAGAGCCACATCTGGTCAAGCGACCAGAATCTGCTTCTGACAGCTTTATAGCTCGTTAAGCAGAAAGGGGAGGGACCAGATAAATTTATTTTCATATATCTCTCAAACCATAACAGTTTGAGAGATACAAATAAGTGCAAGTACTCTCTTTTAATTGTTGTCACGGTTACCCAGAGAAGTTCAGGAGTCAGTACGGTTTAGTTAATGCGGTTTATTAACAAATGACATACAGCGGATATATACAATAAGAATAAGCCCAGAGTAATAGCCAGCAAGCCTACTATCAGAAATAATAGGTTGCAAAGCTAAACCACTGTGCTGGAGACCTGGCCTTAGCCACTGGAAGTCTCGGCTGGAACCAGGAACAGAAACAGGAACTAGAACAGGAACTCAGGATCTTGATCAGAAGAGGAATAGGGTCTGACTCAGCCTGCAGTCAGATATGCGAGTCTACCAGAGCCCAAGGCCCGCACTATATTGGGTGTCTGATCACCAAGGGAAAAGACGAAAGAATAGTCAGACAGAGCCACTAACCAGCACCAGAGTGGGTAGTCAGACAATCCGGGTCATACACAGATCAGGTAGTCATCCAGAGCCACAAGTCTGCACCAGATTGGATGTCCACTATTAGGGGTAAGGCAAAAGAATAGTCAGACAAAGCCACAGGTCAGCACCAGAATGGATGGAAAACTAGCCAGGTCATACACGAAGCTCAATGCAACAGATCTGCTTTGAACAACAACGCAAGGGCATCTGAGTCAGGCCTCAGTCTGCCCTTTAAACCCCTCCACAGGAAGTAGGAGGAGCAGCTCAGAGGGAGGAAGTTGGTAGGAGGAGACTACAGTAAGCAAACAGATAAAACAGAGGTCTGAAGCATGCTAGAAGCCTCGCGCCTGAAAGTGATGCTGAAGGTAAGCTGTAACAATTGTATATACCATATAGTTAACACTTTTTTCTGACATTACTATCCCTTTACAGACAAACTTGAACAAAGTCACTTTATAACTACCAGATCTAACAAAGTTCAAGATTCTTTCCCTTGTGGTCATTGCATTATTTGAAAACAAATGGTTACAACTAAATTAGTAACCAATAGATTTGGAAAATGCCTGTTAATCAAAGAATGTATCGCTTGTCAAACCAAGGAAGTGATATACGGTCTTGAACGTACCTGTGGCATGAGATATGTGGGTAAAAAAAAATCCTTACAATATGAGAATTGGATATTTTACGCACATGACCATCCCACATGGGTGGGGTTATGTGTTTAAAGGGGGTCTATCACTCCCTATACAAGTGTGTGTTAAATGTTAGGTTATATAGACACTAGGTGGAATTCTTTATTATTATTTTTTAATCCTATTTGGCCAAAAATTAATGTTTACACAGGGGGCTTTCTGTCTGTAAGCTGGAGCGATCTCCTTGGCAGAGATTGATATCTAGTCAGTTTGTTTGGAAATGCACTTTTTAAACATTAATTTTTGGCAAGCCAGGATATGCCCCGGCAATATACTGATGTTGCAACTATAAGATTCCTTGTATTCTAAGAAACAAATAAATCAGCTGTTGCTTCATTTTTCCACTTATGTTGCAATTTCAAGGTTCCGCAAACAGGGATGAGAGGGACCATATCATTAACACATAATTTGGCAAGCTGTTATATATACCCTGGCAATTAACATTTAGCAGTTGCAGCCTTCTATCATTGCACGATATGCTGTTCGCTGACAGTGATCACACAATTTTATATTCACTATCTTTGCGTTAACATTTGCAAGCCTGTATATGCCCTGGCAACATTCGGTAATTATTTTTTGTTCAAATGATGTTGCAAACCCCCAAATATATTTTGTATACATATAAGAGTGTAATAAGAGTACTTGGGTAGGATCTCACAAAACGGCATAGGTTCCGCTATCCACTGTTAGGCCATTTGTTTAGCTAATAAACGTATTAACTAATTTCACAGTTGTTTCAATTTACTTTGCAGCTTTAACATGAAGAAGTAGAGTTCACATTATTGATGTACAATTTGGCAACCCGGTATATGCCCCGGCAAAATATATTCAACAGCTTATAGTTTCTATCACTTCAATACATTCATTATATTTCTATATGTAAGAGGGTCCATGTGTTGATAGTGCACGTCAACCCTAGTCTCGGAACAGATCCTCAAAGTGTCACCTGACATAATATTTCATATTGCATTTTAGTGGGCATACAATATAGGTTTTGTGACGGATACCCGTACTCAGACTGAGTAGTTCTGAGAAAACTGTGCTTCCTTAACCCAGGACAACACTCAGGAACTCCACCAGCCAGGAATCAGGATTATATCTCCATTCACCCAGTTCCCTAGGCAGGACTCAGTGTAGGGTGAGCACACTCTGGAGACAGCAAGCAGCCCCAAGCAGGTTTAGAATAAGAACTCCTTTATTGAATCAAACACACAGCTAATATACACTTGCAGAGACTCTTATCAAGATCAGCATGTAAACTAGAAATTGGGACAGTGTTGCTATGCTTGACCAATCAGGCACCAACACCGTTATCAAGATAAGACTGTAAATTAGGACTTGAAAATGGGGCATTCTAACTGGATCATAAATAGACTCCACTGACTGGTCAAGGAAGCACAGCAGGAATCAATTAAAATTCCAATCATTCCTTAGCACAGACCTGAAGTACATTGAAAGCTTTGCCCAAACCCCATTCCACCAAATGCCTTTACAGACTTTATAATGTAACACCACACACTATTACATTATACCACAAAATATACAATTCAATGAGCTATATTTCAAATGTTATAGTCCTGTTCTGTAACACCCTGTGCCTACCAAGAAGCACAGGGTGACTCAGTCCCACTGGGAATCTAGGAAAGGCGCTTCCCCAGGAATAGAGTCCATTGTCTGTAGGAAGGGGGCTGGCACCCAGGCCCCTCCAGGAGCCAGGCTCCCGGTGGTTTCCGTGACAGGTTTGAAGTCACATTTAGCAGGCAGACAAGTACAAACTGCACCAGATAAAATATCCAGGTTACAAACAACAGGATAATGTTGGTTAGAGCGCTTAGCTAGACGATGCTCATTCAGTTTTATAGCTTTGTACAGTTTCACTACGTACATAGCCCTGATAGGCTAGATTGTGTCACTTATAGGATTATAATCTGTCTTTAGTGTTGCGTTAAATTCTGATAGCCTTGTTATATTTTTCTTTGTTGGGGATCAGCCAACTTACTCCCTCTTTTATCATCCAATATTTGCATTTGGTTTATTAGGTTCTAATAGCCTTCATGGAATTGTGATTAATATTTCATTTGGCCGCTTTCTCTTTTTTAAAAATGGCAGATTAAATGTTAACTTTTACATTTGGATTTTTTTATGCTGGAAAAACACATCTACATTTCCTTTGGGTTTTTGACTAGATAGAGCAAGTGCTAGTCTAACAGGGTTATCTTTTCCTTTGTTTACCACATGCTTTTTCCCCTGTAGCACCATCTCAATTTGGGTAAACCTGATTAGGATATTTATGTGTATTTTGGCCGAGTGATTTGAGTGCACTGGTATACTTTCGATTTCTACTCACAAGTATAGATGCCAGGCCCTTACTAATGCACCTTCTAGCTGTATCACTTGCATAGATAACTAAAGGTGTTACATAGACAGGTACTTACCACAAGCACACTCTCTCAGTACGGTAAAATGCAAGAAAATAAACAAGGAGAAGGCTCCCAATAGCGTGATATCACCACAATAATACCAAAGAAGAAGACAGAAATAGTCAAATTTACCATTAGTCAGAATTCTCTGACATAACACACATGTAGAGATCTTGCCCTGTCTCCACTCAGGTCCTCACTGACTCTACAACAAACAAATCCAAGGCTTCTGTGCTCCATATAATTAAATATTTATTAAGTAAAATACATTAATGTCAGTATTTTATTGATATGGGATTTCAACATCTAATAACAGTTTTATGGCTGATGGGAATTAATACTGTTAATATACTATTTAGGACACCTTAGGCCAGTATACCGTATATTTCAATTTATGATGATAAGAATCATATACGTAGATATTACTACTCTGTGTGGCTTTATTTAGCCTATATTGGTTGAATTATCCTTTCATTCTTTGTTGTGAGTGTGAACGAGAACAATCTGAAAATAACGTGGAACCAAGGGAGTCCAAAGAAAACACAGATGATCACTATATTCTAATGAGTAGATACTACTTTTCTTTTATATTTAGTTGCAGTTTACATTAAAAATGCACCTACTTCAAGTCCTACATATATGCACATCAGTTAGGAGAACTAACAAAGGTGGGTATCTATACATTAAGTCTTATGATAGTATGAGAGTTTACTACACTGGAAATGTGAATCCTAATTACTGAATGGATAATATACCCATGGTTTGTTATATATTCACTGTAATTAAGCGCATACTCTGTTTGCTTTCTCTTGAGGAACATATGAACTGTGGGAGTTCAAGACAGATATAATTATATATCACAAATGTAAGAATCTTGACTGGAAAGACCTGCTCTGCCTGTTTACCTGGACAAACCCGCTCCATTCACTGCAGCTCTGATTTTGCCTGTCTTCTAGTCTGTCTCCAGGACCAATCCTCTGAGACCTATATCAAACAGCCTTACAGACACTTCAGCGAACCTGTATAGTGTCTTACGGATTAAGTTTACCAGTGCTGAGATTCTGGTTTCCGGTGTTTGACCTTGGCTTTGAATTCCGACCACGCTTCTCTGCAGCTTTTTCTTCGATCCAGACCTGATTTGGATCCTGTGACATTGTTTGTGTGCTCCTAGTCCAATATTCACCTGTGCGAGCTACTTGCAGTATACACCGCTCCCTAGCTTTGCACTCTAGCTTCGCTCTTAAGCAGCTCTCAGCAGCCTTGTGAGATACTTTTGTATGTCAACCCATGGCCACCAATCAGCCACCTTTATCTGCAAGTCAGTTATACATTTCATTTTCTGATCCCAAGTACTCAGTGACTGTTCGTGGTTGTTGTTTCTCATCTGTTCTGCCCCACGACCTGCCTCCTGTCCCATTAGCCAAAGTGACAACAACTTTATCATCGACCATTCCTACCGGCTGTTAACATCTTTTGGACCCTTAATATTTCGATATAAGGAATTTTGAATTTATAGACAAGTTATCTCTTGTAAATTATCCTTCTGGATCCAGAAGAACCTCAAAAACAGCGCATATAACAAAGACAGACAGGAAGATAGTTCTAAGTGTAGTATTTATTACATATAAAAATTCTTTTAAAAGTAAATGATTGCACTTACAGGAGCCCTTCTTGGGCTAAATGCATGTAACAGGTCCTTCCCTTATAGCCAACGAGCTGTGTCCACTCAAACCTCTTGCCGACCCAGATGCGATCTCATAGATGGATAGATAAATATAAATCCAATCGAGTTTATAACGTCTATGTATACACCAAAGTCTTTCTTATAGTATGTCTTCGAATGGAAGGAGGATGGTGTTTCGCCGATGCTGGTTGTTGAAACCTCGTGTTGAGGCGAGTTCGTGTCTTCGGCGTTGTGAGTCAACTGATCATGGGGGCGGGGCGGGGAAACTCACAGGGGGCGTGGATAGGACCTGTACCTGAATACCTGTAGTGGTGACCCGAACGTTTTCGCAGGCTTACTGTCTGCTACAAAAAAGGATTAGTCCTTTGTCACAGCATATTATTCTTACTGTGCCCATGGAAACTCCAGTCAGAATAACCACTGTTGATGGCACTCCTTTGGGTAGTGGTTTGGTTCCCTTCACACCACTGTTGGAAGACTGCATGATAAAAGAGCCCCATTTGAAGTGATCTCTTCACCACTGACTCCCATCAACCTGAAATCATAAGCATGTTATTGATTGGAAAACCATGCAGATCTCCTCTTGAGGTGACTTTTGTAAAACCATTGCATTCTCCCAACTGTTTCTGTTGCCCCACTTGCCTCTGATGAACCTCCTCTAGTACTATCCCGGTACAGTGAGTTTGAAGATGTCTTTTGCATGAAAAAAGCTGAGACTTTACCTCCCCACAGACCCTACAACTGTGCCATTGATCTTCTGCCTGGTACATCTCCTCTTAGGAGTTGCACCCAACCGCTTTCAGTACCTGAAATCAAAGCTATGGAAGAGTATATCCAGGACAATTTGGAAAGAGGGTTTATCAGACCTTTCTCTTCTCCAGCTGGAGCAGGGTTTTTTTTGTGCAAAAAAAAAGGTGGATGTTTGAGGCCCTGCAGTTATTAGAGGTTTAAACTGTACTTCTAAGAGAAACAGTTATCCTCTCCCACCATCTCCGAACTGTTTGACCATCTTTGAGGATCCATAATATTTACTAAGCTAGACATTTGCGGGGCTTACAATCTGATCTGCATTCAAGAGGAGGGACGAGTGAGTGGAAAACCGCCTTCTATATTCGTTCAGTACACTGAATACTTGGCGATGCCAATTGGGCTATGCAATACTCCTGCCATGTTGCAGACATGCTTCAGTTCTGCATTGTAGAGCACCTTAATGATATTCTGATCTTTTCTAAGACACTGAAAGAACACCATACCCGTTTAGCCTTGGTCCTGGTACTCTAACTTACTCATGGTCTGTATGCCAAGTTAGAAAAATGTGAGAAGTTTTGTCTTCCTTTCTTGGGCCACATTATCTCAGCTGATGGTCTTGAAATAGATTCTGTGAAGGTTTAAGCAGTCAAGACCTGTCCCCATCCTCAAGGTCTTAAAGCCATCCAAAAATTTGCTGGCTTATTAAATTACTATAGGTGCTTCTAGAGGGTGGAGTGATGAGGTGAGGACGCACGTTTACGTGCACTGTGAGTAGGATGGAAGAGCGCTGGGGAAAAAAACACACATTTATGGATCAATTCCACTAATCATTTTATGCCAAAACTGTGGCTATTGAGCATAGCTTTGGCCACTCTGCAAGTTGTGAAAGTTGTAAAAGTGTCGGGAGTGGAGGATTATGGAAGTATACCCTGCAGAAGTGGTCTCACTTGTTGAGAAGTTTAAGTCCTGGAGAATGGCTGGTTCTGTAATGGCGTTCCCCTGAGGTGACCAAGGGGAAGGTCCAGATGGAGTGTGTGGTTTGTTGTGAGCAGTTGGATATGCTGCTCTGTATTTGGAGTTGAGAGGGGCAGTCGATGAGGGGTGAGAATAGGTTGACCCTGTGAGAGAAGGTGGATGGAGTTGCCAACATCCATGAACAACTCCTTGACTTTTAAACACTGGAGACCGTAAGCACACTACAAGCAGCAAAATACCCCTTCCAGTATGAAGCTGAGAGAGGGGGAAACCCAGATGAGCGAGGCCAGGCTTGGCCTGTAAGAAATGGTGGATGAAGGTGTTAACAGAATCAGGATCTTTTAAAATGGAGGTCAGACGCTGACAGCTGGACTCTTGTGGTTGCTCATGTGGGTGCAGGAGTGCAGAGGAACCCACACTGAATGGAGGTGAGATCAGTCCATTATTTTCTATTGTTTTGTGAGTGACTTTTCCTAAAACTCAGAGAAATTGGAAAGAAAGACTAATCAGAGGGATAAGTTTTGGTGACAATTGGTAGAACTAACTTTGTCTGGAGGGGGTTCTTATAGACAGACTGGTATAGTTTAAGGTGTGGAAGAGTTTTCCTATTGAAGGGGTTAACCCTTTGAGTGCCAAGTGGGTACAACGTACGAGTGGACACAGCTGTACCTGCTGTGCCACGCTCGTACGTTGTACATCTAAAATGCGGTCAGTGCATAAGCCGGTATAACCGGCATGCAGTGGCCGCATTTTAGACTAAAATGCGCCTGGCACTCGTGGGGGGGCATGAGGATCACTCCTCATGCCCCCCCAGGTATTGATCTCCCAGCCGATTGCGCTGGGAGATCAATATCTCCAATGGAGAAGCAGAGCTTCCCCTTCCTGCTCTCTCCTACCCGAACTTCCGGGTAGGAGTGGGCGGGACCGGGGGAAGCCTCCTAACGTCATCGGTGACATGATCACCGATGACGTTAAGGCAGTTTCCCCGATCCCATTCACTCCTACCGGTGGTAGGAGTGAAAGGCAGGAGAGCTATTGCTCTCCTGCCGTCGCCAAAATTGATCTCCCAGCACAATCGGCTGGGAGATCAATAATTGGGGGGACATCAGAAGGTGTCCTGATGTCCCCCCACGAGGTCTGCAATAAAAAAAAAAAAAAAATAATAAAATTAACCCTATTAGTGCCGCGGGGACATCCAGCGCATTGCTTTGCAATGCACTGGATATCCCTTTGGCACTCAGAGGGTCAATTGTGTTGGGGGACACTTTTTTTAAACAAAGACCTCATTTGGGGGGTCAGGAGAGATCCTGATGACCCCCAATGAGGTCTATAAAAAAATATAGAAAAATTAACCCTGTGTGTGCCACGGAGGGGGGGGTCCAATGCAGACCCCCCCTCCTTTGGTACACACAGGACTTTGGTTTGGATTTATTTTTATTCATAGCTTCTTGGGGGGCCCTGATGTACCCCAACAAGCTATGAATAAAAAATAGAAAAAAAAAAAAAATTAACCCTCTGTGTGCCACAGGGAGTCCAATGCATTGCTTTGCAATGCATTGGACATGCCTGTGGAAGACAAAGTGTGTTTTTTTTTTTTCTTTATTTTTACTTTATTTAGACCTCATTGGGGGACATCAGGGATCCTGAAGCCCCCCAACAAGGTGTAAAAAAAAATAGGAAAATAATGTGTGCCCCACAAGGGGGCCCAACGCAGTGCTTTGCAATGCGTTGAACCCCTACCTGTGGCACACACATTTATTTTTTTATTCTGCCCTTGTTGGGGGGTCATCAGAAGAAAACTTGATCCCCCAACAAGGTATGAATAACAAATATTAAAAAAAAAAAAAAATTAACCCTCTGTGTGCCACAGGGGGTCCAATGCATTGCTTTGCAATGCATTGGACATGCCTGTGGAAGACAAAGTGTTTTGTTTTCTTTTAAATTTATTTTTACTTTATTTAGACCGCATTGGGGGACATCAGGGGTCCTGAAGCCCCCCAACAAGGTGTAAAAAAAAAAAAGAAAAAAAAAAGGAAAACAATGCGTGCCCCACAGGGGTATCCAACGCAGTGCTTTGCAATGCGTTGGACCCCCCTGTGGCACACACATTTATTTATTTTCTATTCTGCCCTTGTTGGGGGATCACCAGAAGTAGACCTGATCCCCCAGCAAGGTATGAATAACAAATAATAAAAGAAAAAAATTAACCCTTTGTGTGCCACAGTGGGTCCAGTGCATTGCAATGCATTGGATACCCCTGTGGCATGCACACAAAATGCTTCCAACCCCCCCACACACCACCACCACATACCCTACCCACCAGCCTAGTTCCACAGCCTACTGGCAGTCCCATTCCCCCAGTCACTCCCCAGCCTGATTCCACTGCCTACTGGTAGACCCAAGTGCCAGTACGCACTGGATTCAGGCTGGGAATCAAACAGTGTGTGAGGGGACTTACAGTGCACACTGGTAACCACAAATCCCCCACATGCACTTACCTCCCCACTATCACCACCGCCGCACTTGCTCACTGCCCACTGGTAGATATACCCACTTACATAGCCTGACCCCTCGTCCCTTCCCCGACCTGGTTTCACTGGCAGACACTCTGACTGACCACTGGTAGCAATAGAATCACACATACACAGTTTGCTTTCCCATCCTTGTTCCACCAGTAGCCACGCTCCTGTCACCCAATATGGTATGTCAACCCACAGCAGTGGGGTACCATTTTTTTGTAGGCTGGTAAGAGGTCCTCCTAGGAAATCCCATGGTGTTGAACCATTTACGTATCTTTGAAGTGACTGATTTGTAAGAAAAACATTTTTTTTTCTGTAGCACCATATTCTAGATATAGTTGTGCACTCTAACTTAGGGGTAGAAAGGCAAGTGACACCTCATTAGATGCGACAGGTTATCTTCTTTCCAAAATGTCGTGGTTGCTGTACCTTTCTTTCACTTCTGTAGTTGATATAACCATTTTTGTACAGGCAAGTATTATTTGAGAAAATATTAGAAAAATCAGAGGTTGTGGTAGGTGTCATTTTGCACTTCTAGCACCCCCTAAGGTAGGTCAACTCATACCAATGGGGTGTCTTTTGACTCCTAAGAGCACTAGCTAACGAATGCAGTTGAAAATTCCATGGTTTTCACAGAGCTCCATACATTTCAAGGGGCAGAAATGTAAAAAAATTCAATTTTTTTCCTATATCGCCTCCTTCTGGAAACATTTATGCACACCAGTATTAGGGTAAGAAGGCAAGTGACCCCTCATTAGATGCGGCAGGTTGTCTTCTTTCCAAAATGGTATGGTTTATCTACCTTTTCTTCACTTCTGAAGGTGTTATAGACATTTTCGTACAGGCAAGTCAGGTTTGAGAAAATGTTAGAACCATCAGAGGTTGTAGTAGGTGTAGTTTTCTACTTCTAGCACCAACTAAGGTAGGTCAACTCATACCAATGGGGTGTCGTTTGACTCCTAAGAGCACTAGCTAACGAATGCAGTTGAAAATTCCATGGTTTTCACAGAGTTCCACACATTTGAAGGGGCAGAAATGTAAGAAAATGTCTTTTTTTTTCATTAGCGCCACCTCCTGGAAGCATTTGTGCACACCAGCCTTTGGGTAAGAAGGCACGTGACCCCTCATTAGATGCGGAAGGATGTTTTCTTTCCAAAATGGCATTGTTTCTCTACCTTTCCTGCATATCTATTATGGTTATAACCAATTTAGTGCAAGTAGATAATTTCAAAAACAAAAGTGTCAGGTTTACATACGTGTTCCTAGCACCCACATATTGTATGCTAACCCACACAAATGGGCTACCATTTTTCTCATGTTGGTAGCAGATACTGAATACAGCAGGAAATGTTATGGTTTTCAAAGATTTTAGTATCTTTGAAGTGGTGGAAATGTAAAAAAAACATATTTATTCCCATAGCGCCACCTTTTGGAAATATTTGTGCACTTCAGCCCAGGGGGTAGAAAGGCAAGTGACCCCTCATTCGATGCGGGAGAATGTCTACTTTCCAAAATGGTATACCTTTTATACCTTTCCTTCATGTCTCTAACAGTTATAAACATTTTAGTACAAGCAGCCATTTTCGAGGGAGCAAACAGGTAGGTGTAGTTATGTGCTTCTGGCAAGCCTAAGGTAGGTTGACTCATTCCAGTGGGGTGTCATTTTTCTCCTAAGCGCACTAGCTAATGAATACAGTTGGAAATGCCATGGTTTTCACAGATTTCCATACAGATAAAGGGGCAGAAATATAAGAAAATGCCATTTTTTTTACTATAGTGCCACCTTCTGGAAGCATTTGGGCACAACAGGCCTGGGGTAAGAAGGCAATTCACCCCTCATTAGATGCGACAGGTTGTCTTCTTTCCAAAATGGTATGGTTTGTGTAGCTTTTCTTCAATTCTGTAGTTGTTATAACCATTTTTGTACAGACAAGTAATGTTTGAGAAAATGTTAGAAAATTTAGAGGTTGTACTAGGTGTAGTTTTGCACTTGTAGCGCCCCCTAAGGTAGGTGAACTCATACCAATGGGGTGTCATTTTTCTCCTAAGAGCACTAGCTAATGAATACAGTTGGAAATACCATGGTTTGCACACATTTCAGTACATCTGAAGGGGCAGAAATGTAAGAAAATGCCTTTTTTTTTCATTAGTGCCACCTTCTGGAGGCATTTGTGCACTCCAGGCTTGGGGTAACAAGGCAATTCACCCATCATTAGATGTGACAGGTTGTCTTCTTTCCAAAATGGTGTGGTTTGTGTAGCTTTTCTTCACTTCTGTAGTTGTTATAACCATTTTTGTACAGACAAGTAATATTTGAGAAAATGTTACAAAATTTAGAGATTGTAGTAGGTGTAGTTTTGCACTTGTAGCGCCCCCTAAGGTAGGTGAACTCATACCAATGGGGTGTCATTTTTCTCCTAAGAGCACTAGTTAATGAATACAGTTGGATATACCATGGTTTGCACAAATTTCAGTACATTTGAAGGGGCAGAAATGTAAGAAAATGCCTTTTTTTTCATTAGCGCCACCTTCTGGAAGCATTTGTGCACTCCAGGCTTGGGGTAACAAGGCAATTCACCCATCATTAGATGCGACAGGTTGTCTTCTTTCCAAAATGGTATGGTTTGTGTAGCTTTTCTTCACTTCTGTAGTTGTTATAACCATTTTTGTACAGACAAGTAATATTTGAGAAAATGTTAGAAAATTTAGAGGTTGTAGTAAGTGTAGTTTTGCACTTGTAGTGCCCCCTAAGGTAGGTGAACTCATACCTATGAGGTGTCGTTTTTCTCCTAAGAGCACAAGCTAATGAATACCGTTGGAAATTCCATGGTTTTTACAGATTTCCATACAGATAAAGGGGCAGAAATGTAAGAAAATGCCATTTTATTCCTTTAGTGCCACCTTCTGGAAGCATTTGGGCACAACAGGCTTGGGGTAAGAAGGCAATTCACCCCTCATTAGATGCAACATGTTGTCTTCTTTCCAAAATGGTATGGTTTGTGTAGCTTTTCTTCACTTCTGTAGTTGTTATAACCATTTTTGTACAGACAAGTAATGTTTGAGAAAGTGTTAGAAAATTTAGAGGTTGTAGTAGGTGTAGTTTTGCACTTGTAGCGCCCCCTAAGGTAGGTGAACTCATACCAATGGGGTGTCATTTTTCTCCTAAGAGCACTAGCTAATGAATACAGTTGGAAATACCATGGTTTGCACAAATTTCAGTACATCTGAAGGGGCAGAAATGTAAGAAAATGCCTTTTTTTTTTCATTAGCGCCACCTTCTGGAGGCATTTGTGCACTCCAGGCTTGGGGTAACAAGGCAAGTCACCCATCATTAGATGCGACAGGTTGTCTTCTTTCCAAAATGGTATGGTTTGTGTAGCTTTTCTTCACTTCTGTAGTTGTTATAACCATTTTTGTACAGACAAGTAATATTTGAGAAAATGTTAGAAAATTTAGAGGTTGTAGTAGGTGTAGTTTTGCACTTGTAGCGCCCCCTAAGGTAGGTGAACTCATACCAGTGAGGTGTTGTTTTTCTCCTAAGAGCACTAGCTAATGAATACAGTTGGAAATTCCATAGTTTTCACAGATTTCAGTACATTTTAAGGGGCAGAAATGTAGGAAAATACAATTTTTTTCATTTAGTGCCACCTTCTGGAAGCATTTGGGCACAACAGGCTTGGGGTAAGAAGGCAAGTTACCCCTCATTAGATGTGGCAGGTTGTCTACTTTTCAGAAATATATAGTTTTATATAGTTCTTCCACTGTTTTAGGGTAGTTTTACCACAAAAACCCTAGAATGCGCATATTAGTTTATAAAGATGAAAATGTCATTTTGCGCTGCTGGTGATTAGGGCTGTGCGCTAGCCATGGACCTAGGTAAAACTATACAAATTTGGTATTTTTTTACTCGGGGGACTCGGGGCTTTTTCAAATAATTGAAACTTTTTCAATCGAGGTAAATGTTTTTGATACATAGTATGTGATTTTAGCAAAATAAGTAAATTTTCACTTTTTTTTGTCATTATGACATCATAGCTTTTTGCACGATGTAAAATTCTCTTCATGTAAGGTACCACAAGAAAGCTCAATTCGTTCTGAAAAAAACAATATATAGTTTTCCATATTTAACTAAAAATCCCCAGAGTAAATCAAGCATAAACGGAAGGATAGCAAAAACGCTGAAAAAGTGTCTGGCCTGCAGGGTACAGGAAATGGCCCGAGCCTCTGGCACTGAAGGGGTTAAGCTGGATTGAAGAACTTATTTGGTTTGATAATGGCTAATAAAAAGCCTCAGGATCAGAAACAAGTTACTAAAAAAGATAAGATGATGAGCAAAGAACATTATCAGAAAAAAGATAATAATGTACCAGCTTTCTTCTCACCAGTATCTCAAAGATGGGTAATGGAAAACACACTGAATACTACTTCCCAGTGGAATGAGATAGATATACAGAAACAATCAACATCTGAAGAGCCATCTATCTATAGGAAAGGAGTCTTTAATAGTTTCTCCTGAATATCTTCTGGCACAACAACTAGAACAAATAAAATCAGTAATTCATCATGATACTAGATAAATTAAAGATGATATTCTCACTGGGCAACAGGGTTAAAAATATGGAAGATAAAATTTGACTCAACCCATTCCTTATGCATTAATAATTAAGAAGAAGTGGGAAAATGTTCAAATAGAATTCTGGAAACTGTACATGAACTCTGCCGCACACACTGGCAATATATTTGAAAAGGGTGCTCAAGGCTTCCAATATAGACTGCACAATGATAACGAAAAAAGCCGGGCACTCCAATGATAAAACTTATCTTAGCTTTATTCCTTAATACTTTAAAATGCCGGTAACAGTCCGACGTTTCAGTCCGTTCTCAGACTTTCATCAGGGACAACTGCATTACAAAATACCGGCCTGATCTACCATTTATACAACTTCCTTTGTCCAATTCGCGCCGGTTCCGTCCACTACGTTGTCATAACAACCATGGAACTAGAGCCGTAGCGAATCGGACTTGCTTAAAAACATACAATAAAAATACTCATCAAAAACATCAAAAACACCAACTCATCAACTGAGCCCCAAAATCCTTCATCATAAATGTAAATGTACATATCTATAATACTGTCACCGTAAAGGGGTAGAGGAAGGCATTTTGGATCTCAAGATAGCTGAATTTTTGAAGGTGCAACACCCGGTATTATACTGCCTGCCCAAGATTCATAAGTCATTGGACAACCCTCCGGGAAGACCAATAGTGTCAGCAAGAGGGTCACTGTTATATCCAGCAGCACAGTATGTAGATAGTATTTTGCAACCATTAGTTCAAAATACTACCACTTTCATTAAAGATACCACTCATTTTTTGAATTCATTACAAGGAATAGACTGGGGGACTGAAGAAGTGTTTTTGGTAACTATGGATGTCTCCAGTCTATATACGTGCATTCCACATGAAGGTGGTAAAGCTGCTGTCTGGAAACTACTTGAAGATAGTGGCATTTATCATTCTGAGATGATTGACTATGTAGTGGGATTCATTGATCTCATATTAACACACAATTATTTTAAATTCGAAGATGGGTTTTATGTCCAACTCACCGGGACAGCGATGGGGTCTCCTATGGCGCCTACTTATGCCAATACATACATGTGGCATTATGAATGTAACCACATCATGGGATCCAAATACTGGACTTACATTAGATATTATGTTAGATACATTGACGATCTATTTATGGTTTGGTCAGGAAGTGAAGCAATGTTGAATTAATTTGTTAATGAGTTGAATGGCTCAGATACACCTATTAACATGACACTCAATTATAGTACATTGGAGATTAATTACTTGGATGTACTAATCAAAAAAGAGGCAACGGGAATTCAGACTTCACTGTATACCAAGCCTACGGATCGTAACACATTGCTGAGTGCACGAAGTCAGCATCCAGGGTCACTAAAGAGAGCATTGCCCAGGTCACAATTGATGAGGGTAAAGAGAATAGTGTCGGATCCCAATGAATCAGCATCTCAAATGGAAAAGATGGGTCAAAAATTTGTAGATCGTGGTTACAAACGAAGTGATATTGATCATTGTGTGAATCAAGTGAATGGAATGGATAGGGATGCCTTGTTGCAAAATGCAGGGCATCCCAAACAAACATTGGAAAATCGGATGGTGATTACCACTACTTATTCTGACATCTCAAGAGTATTTAGGGACACCACATTAAAACATTGGGAATTATTGGAAAAGGATTCAGCAATAGGACATATGTTCAAACAAGCGCCAATGTTTGCGTACAAAAAAGGAAGAAGTATTAAGGATATGTTAGTTAATTCTGACCCAGTAATGAAATATAATATTACAAGCGGGGTTTTAAATATGGGTGTTTTCAAATGTTCAGGTTGTGTTACTTGCTCGCACATGATTACGGGTGCATCCTTAGAGATACCTAATTCTGAGGTAGTCATCAAAGTTAAAGATCAAATTTTATGTACCACTTCATATGTGATTTATTTGTTGATTTGTCCTTGTTCGTTGTGTTATGTAGGGAAAACCAGCAGACCCTTTAAAATAAGGCTGAGGGAACATCGTTCTTTAATTTTACTGGGTTTAAACAATACTGCTACAGAACAACAGCTAAAAAGATCCCCAATAGCTAGACACTTCATTAGGTTGAAACATAGTATCAAGGATTTGAGATGTTTCCCGTTTGAAGTAGTTAAGCAGTCACCACGGGGGGGTGATAGAGAGACACAGCTATCCAGACGAGAGATGTACTGGATTTACAGGTTAAAGACTCTATCCCCAAATGGATTGAACGAGCAATTTAGTTTAATTCATTATATTTAAGCTGAGGTTGCAAAGGTGACAGTATTATAGATATGTACATTTACATTTATGATGAAGGATTTTGGGGCTCAGTTGATGAGTTGGTGTTTTTGATGAGTATTTTTATTGTATGTTTTTTAAGCAAGTCCGATTCGCTACGGCTCTAGTTCCATGGTTGTTATGACAACGTAGTGGACGGAACCGGCGCGAATCGGACAAAGGAAGTTGTATAAATGGTAGATCAGGCCGGTATTCTGTAATGCAGTTGTCCCTGACAAATAGAATTCTGACCATGGAGCAAAAAAAAACAAGTGATTTGGAGCACAGATCATGTAAGAAGAATCTTAGGTTTAGGAATATTTCTGAAGAAATATTGTATGATAAGATGGAAGTTTTTTTAATGGAATTTTTTGAAAATCTAGGATTAAGTCTGGAAGATAAGGAGAAGATCTTTGATTGTTATCATAGCATTTCTAAAGCTAAATCATTGCCAACGACTGTGCCAAGAGAGGTGGTAGTTCTCTTTCAGTCTTATAGGATCAAGGATAAGGTGTTGAGAGCTGTGAGGGCGAATGTAAAAAGAAGTGAAAAGTTTGCGGACATACTGGTATTACCAGATTTATCATATCAGACAAGACAAGCAATAAAAATGTATATTCAAGTCACGAAGGAACTGAGAGACAAAAAAATATTAGATACTAGCAGTGTGGGTCAGTGTTGCCCGTCATTTATTTTTTTAATTATTCTATTTATGTAAAGTGCAAAATATCCAATGCACTGGATGAGAGTGTGGCAGTGAAGGGTCAATTAAATGGTTAACCTTTTCAATGACACTTCAGCCCCTTCTTCTGGTCTTTTGTAATTCTTGTCATTCTTCTCTCTTTGGATTTCTTTGTGGCCTTGACTTTTTTGCATACCTGGGAACTCTCCTGTTTTGCCCCGGAAACTCCGGATTTCAAACTGAATTACCGGGTCTCCGGGGCAGCGTGTGAATCTCCGGGGAGGGCAGAGTTTAAGTAGAAACTCTGCCCACTTGTGCTCCATCCCGCCCGGTTCCTCCCACTCCCCGCCCTCTTACCCTCCATTCCCAGGTATTTTGCAGTTGTTGTCTTTTTTGTCCTGCCCCCTCGTGACTAAGCCCAGCCCCTTTTATGACGCGATTCACGTCATTTTCCTCCCTGGTCAGCACTGACAGGGTTACCCTCCGGGTAGCCCTGCTTCAAAAGTTCCCAGGTATACTTTTTTGGCATAGTGACAAGTGGATCCTCCTTCCTAGAGAGCAAGACGTCTGACATACCTCCCAAGTGTCCCTCTTTGAGACCCAAAGCCCTCTGTCCTTCTTTCCCACCCTGGTGTCACTCTTTTTAGAAGATCAGACTGGGTGATGTGCATATGTGTATTGGATTGCTCCACAGCCATAAAACTCACATTAACGATTGTTTAAATATCATTATATGTGTTTAGTAATTACTCTGTGTAAATAAAATACTTTGGTGTTGCTCTAGATCATTTAAGTTACATAGAGAGGTGTCAATAGGTCATGAATCCACCTATAACTTTTTGGTAATGCCCCCGCACACCAGCCACACCACCAGTAACACCCCCTAAAACAAAAGTGTCCCTCTTTGGCCATTTGAAATGTTTGGATGTATGTTATTAACCCTTTCAGTGCAAGAGGACTACGGAACGCATTGCAAAGCCCCTCTGGCACTGAAAGGGTTAATAAGTATGGCATAATGTTTATGTACATGTGACAGTGACGTGCAAACTATGGTTCTGCAGTGTTTCAGCACAACTACTATGTTGCAGCGATAAGAATTGTACTTCAACAGCTGGAAAACCGCACTCTACCAAAACTCCAACATACAGGGTTCAGAGGACAGAATTACGTAACAGAAAAAGTCACGAAAATGAAAACACACCCGCAGCTCTAAAGAGAACGTAAACCTCTCTGCACAGCTAACCACATCCTTTCGCAGCCAATTTGGCACGTTACATGAACGTCACTTAACACATTTTTGTTCTTCGCATTAATAAAGTTGATTGAAGATCAAACTTCCTACTCACCTCCAATGTGACCTTTTACATAGGCAAAGGGCAGCATATAGTCCATTTTTACTGTGGGCGGAATCTAATTTTGGGGCAGTTCTCTATCAATAATTGTAATAGGAACCCGATACAGAACAGTTAGAATAAAAATAATAATTACTATACAGGTATTAACTGATCACATTCCGTTAATCTGTAGTATACCAAATATTTGCGGTTCTAAACCCACACGTAAAACGAATGCTATCATCTTCCGTAAATAGTGATGTAATCAATGTGCGGCGGATATTTTAGTCAAAGTTGAACATGGCAGACAAGGAGAGCTCGCAGGGGACATCTGCAAAGTATGCGCAGCGAATCGATCTGAAACGGGACAAATTGAGTCCAGAGCAGCTGGAATCTATGCGAAGAGCCGAGATGGCGCAGTGGAATAGAAAGGTCGGGAAGCTGCGGGGCCGTAATTTGATTACTGGACTCGCTATAGGAGGCATCGTATTGGGAATTTGTATCCTTCTGATGGTTTCTGTTGTAAAAGTGTTTAATTAGTTGAAATTGAATAAACGAAACAAACATCACGCAGTTTAGCTGAAGTAAGTATATTGTGCGCTTTCCATTTGAATCCATAGAAAGGCATTTTATTATTTCATAGATCGAAGTTCTTAAATAATAGTAACTTGTTCGCGTGTGACCACACATCTCCAGATGAAAGGCACAATTTTCAGCGTGTAACAGTGCAGTTTTGCTTACTACAGTGTTTCTCAGCCATGGTGCAGTGGCCGTTTATGTATCTGTATCATTCAGTCCCCCTTTACAAATGACCATACCTGGGAACTCTCAGGGTTTGACCCTGAGACTCAGGGTTTTGGCCCATATCTCAGGGTGAAGATCCAAAATCTCAGGGTGAGAGAGTTCAGTGCTACCTGTTATATATTCTGCTCCAGTTAAATGCTTCTTTAGTCTCTAAATTGGTGCCACTTGTACCAGAAAGGCAGAAGGAGAAGACCTGCTTGATTTGTGTGTGTTCATGCAGTGATATCTGTAAGTTGTGTATTAATGGCTCCTTGAATACTGATTGGAGCAACTCTCAATTACAGCGATTAGGGATATATCGAGGATAATCTAAATTATAGGTAATTTAAGGGTTAATGTTTACACAATCTCAGGGTCAGCTCATTTTGAAAGTTCCCAGGTATGCAAATGACATAATATGTTAGGTGTCCCCCGAAAAGTGCAGATTGCCTGGTAGGGGTGCCTTGAGCAACAAACTTTGAGAACCACTGGCTTACTACATTATCTGAAAAAAACAGAAAACAGCGCAACAAACAGTACACTTCTGAGCGTAGTAGTACTTATAAATGATGTGGATAAAGTCCCTCCTCCCCAACAGTAAACTACTCGCATAATAAAGAGGCTTCCCCTGCCTCTCCGTTATTAGGCCTGCACTGGATTTTTTGGGGAGTCACACCAGGCTGATGACACTTGTAGAACAAAGTTGCCCCTCAACAAGTGTGGATCTTGTATATTAACCCACATACACTAAAAGAGTAATAGAGTTAAAACCCTCCACAAATGGTGTGGGGATACAAGAACCTAATATAACGAGTAGTGCAAGTGTATATAGGGGATATGGAACTAATATAAAAATATTTCAATAAAAATATACTTTAATAACAATTTTTTAAAAATGTTACTACATTATCTGCCCCAATTTGCTGCTTCTTTATTCTCTCAACTGGTGCTATTTCTATATGAAAGGCGCAAGTCGTTTTTGTCTTGTGTGTGTTCAAGAAGTGAGCTCTCTTAATTACAGCATGTTATTGGTTAGTTGAGAATGGTATGGAGTACTTCTGTGTTACTGTCGCAATCAAGTACATACCACTATAATGTATGTTACCTTGAGGTAATGGCTAATATTTCCAAAATATCAGGGTCAGCTCATTTTGAATGTTCCCAGGTATGCCCTAAAGGAGATCTATCACCCCTATACATGTTGGTCTTTATAGTTTTTGTAGTGACTAGCTGGTAAAATGTTTTACATTTTTTAAATAAAATTAGTATTTTGAAGAATTTAATCAAGTAAATACTGCCCTGTGCCCTAGTTCTAGACAAACTGCAGTTACCAGCTCTATACCGCAGTCTGTCACTCTTCCTCTGCTCCCCTTCCTCTATCCAGCCTCCTCTGATGGAGGCTTTCTGCATGTAAGCTGAAGCTCTCTCATTGGCCAGGAAACCGCTCCAGCTTATAGGCAAAACAAGTGAGGCTATATAGTGGGAGGGGAGCAGAGGAATGGCAGACTGTGGTACAGAGCCGGTAACCGCAGTCTGTCTGGAAATAGGGAGCAGGGCAGTATTTACTTGATTAAATTCTGCAAAATACCTATATTTCAGATTCTGCTTGAAAAGGGGTAAAATACGATCCTTCATGACTCCAAAAGGCAATCCGATTTCGCCTTGTATCACAAGCACTAAATAAATATTAATCCCAATACGAACATACATGGCCCTCTATGGTCTGTTCTTTTAAAAAAAAAAGTATCCAGACCCTTTTTTCCCCTCAATGTATGCGACCTTTAATCCTGAGCACAACAGAGAAGGCTTATTTGAGAATTCATTCAGCAGATGGGTATGAATTAAGCGAGGACTGGCACCAATATGCGATGTAACAGGAGGGATTTTCTAATACTATAAAAATATGCAATGTTGAATCCTGCGACATCAGAATGTCTGCCTTTTGAGGTAGGCTACATTCTGACATCGCTCTTTTCATGCGGGCGACATATCAAATGCAGTATTGTAGGTCGCCCAATAGTGGGTGATATTTCCATTGTGAACCCCCAGGGTATCCTACTGTAAAGTCTTTCATTCACTTACAAATCTTGAGAAAGCAACATTTTCTGTTGTGAAATGCATTGAAGCGTAGAAAGTATACATTTATTATGTTTTTATTGTATTAATACCCGGGCTCAAAATTTCCACTAGCCAATGGCGAGTGAAAATTTCACCCTGGTGAGTAGAAATTCAGACCTGGTGGGTATATTATGGCTTGCAGTGGCGAGGAACTTTTTCAGGTTTGGCTAGTAGCAAAGGACTTCAACTTTTAAGGCCTGTTAATACATTTTTACAAGCTATGGGATTCAATTACAGCAGTTTCTTCTTCTTTTGACCTTGGGTCACCTGATTCACGAGGACGCAAACGATCTGTTGGGACAGCGGTAAGAGCTCTGCAATCTCTTAACACTGTGATTATAAGTATGTACATACAAGGCATATATGATGTGTGAATACATTTATTTTATATTGGTATACTGAATCAGTTTGATAAGGCACTATTGGCGCCCCTTGTTATTTTTGTTGTACTTTATATTTCCACCCCGTGAGTGGGTCGGCTAAGTGTTATAACCAGCAATTAATCCTGTGAGTACCATTCCCTTGGTGGTGGTGTGAGCAACTTTTTATCTGAAGCTATTGCACAAGGAAGCTCCTCTGTTTCTTTTTCTTCCAGATATCAATATGTAGCCTGCATCAAAAGGACGACATTCTGATGCCGCAGGATTAAACGTTGCATATATTTACAGCATGAGAAAACCCCTTCTGTTACGTTACATATTGGTGGCCCCCAAATACAGTCATACCCGTCTCCTGAATGAATGCTCAGATAAGCCATCTCTGTTGTGCATAGGATTAAAGGTCGTGTAGATGGAGATATTTAAATAAACTACAGCCGTTGGTTTGCTTCACAATATATTAGATAAATGCAGGTGAAGCGGTGTTGCCTCCTCCTCCACATCTTTTCTACGTCTGATAGCAGCTGAAGGGCCTCCAATCATTATCAGTCTTTAGAAGCAGTAGTGGGCAATGGGAGGTCCTTCAGCTGCAAGACAGAGAAGCGAATGAAACGAGAAAAAGAAATATGGAGGAGGCATTGCTTCGCCCACAGATATCCAATGTATTGTGGAGCAAACCAACGGCTGTAGATTATTATTGAAATGTCTCGTCTATGTGACCTTTAATCCTGTGCGCAACAGAGAAGGCTTATCTGAGCATTCATTCAGGAGACGGGTACAACTGTATGGGGAGGCTGGCACCAATATGCAATGTAACAGAAGAGGGTTTTCTCATACTGTAAATGTATGAAACGGTTAATCCTGCGACATCAGAACATCAGCTTTTTGATGCAGGCTACATTCTGATATCGCTTTTTTCATGCTGGCGACATACTGAATGCGCCGTTTTGTAGGACGCCCAATAGTGATTACATTACAATAGGATACTCTGGTAAGCATGGGATTAGGCCTTACTAGTTGATTTATGCTAGTTAATTTAGGTACAATAATTGTTTTTATACTCATTCTCAAGGGGACCAAAAGCTGGAGTCATGCAGGCCACATTTGGCCCTGGTATCTCACAATGGTCACTCCTGCCTTAAGGGGATATATCACCCCTATACATGTTGGTCTCAATAGTTTGTTTATGTAGAGACTAGCTGCTTAAAACGGTTTCATTTTATTTATTTTTTTTTTAATAAAAGGGATTTTTGCCTGCTTTTGGATCAACAGCAGTAAACAAGAATATGAAAAGGGTTGAACTTGATGGACACAAGTCTTTTTCAACTTAAACTACTATATAATAAACGACATCTGATGGTTTGCTCCACAATACATTAGATACCTGCGGGTGAAGTGATGCTGCCTCCTCCACAGTATCCTATTGTAATGCCAACAAAACAGTGCATTGATTAGGTTGCCAGCATGAAAAGAGCAATATCAGAATGTAGCCTGCATCAAAAGGCTGACATTCTGATGTCACAGGATTAAACGTCTCATATTTACAGTATGAGGGGAAAACACCTCCTGTTACATTGCATATTGGTGCCAGTCCTCCTATACAATCATACCAGTCTCCTGAATGAATGCACAGATAAGCCTTCTCTGTTTGTTCGCAGATTAAAGGTATCGTATATGGAGACATTTCAATAATAAACTGCAGATGTTTCTTTGCTTCACAATACACTAGATACCCGCTGATGATGCGATGTCTCCATCTCCTCCACATATTCTTTCTCGCTTCTGTACATCTGGCAGCAGCTGAAGGGCCTCTAATCATGTTCAGTCCTTAGAAGCAATAGTGGGCAGTGGGAGGCTCTACAGCTGCTGCCAGATGTAAATATGTGGAGGAGGAGGTGGCATCACTTCACCCGCAGGTATCTAACTTATTGTGGTGTAAACCAATGGCTCTAATTTATTATTTAAATATCTCCATCTATGCAACCTTTAATCCTGCATACAACAGGGAAGGCTTATCTGAATATTCATTCAGGAGACTGGTACAACTGTATGGGGGGACTGGTGCCATTATGCAATGTCATAGAAGGTGTTTTCTCATACTGTAAACATGTGCAGCGTTTAATCCTGCGACATCAGAATGTTGGCCTTTTTGATACAGGTTACATTCTGATATCTGGAAGAAAAGAAACAGAGATGCACTTCCTCTTTTATTCAATAGCTTGAATACAAAGGTGCTCACACCGCCACCATCACCAAATGAATGGTACTCACAGGATTTACACTTTTCTCCTGTGTCCCTCCACGACATCCAAATACATTTAGGTTTATATCTCCTCCTTCCAGCTGTCTTAGGACCAATCAATAGCTCATAAGGAGTCCTGGCTACTTCCTTCGGTAGTCTTTTTGGTCCTATGGGCAGCTGGACGTAGGATTTGAGAAGTCTTACTGGCATTGTGTAGAAGAATAGTTCAGCTTACCTCCTCCAAACACCGCCGGGGTAGACCGCAAGAAAAAATGCTTCTGGCCACATTCATTGCTGTCCCATATCCAGAAGAGGTCCCGGACTCCGTGTTCAGGCCAGTCAGAGAAAAAACGATGCACAGGATGTGACATCGGTCTAACGATGCTGACGCAGGGGGGGGAGTGATCAAGCGTGCAGCTATGGAACGCAAAAGGATGAGCACCGTTACGGTTCCTGTCTGGGCCCTGGGGGGGTTCCGGGCTAGCAAACGGTATGTAGACAAGGTAGAAATCTCTTATGCATTTTTACTATGCATTCTGGCGGGCCTCTGCATTCCACCTTGGAACAGAAGCCAGTTATGCTCAGATTATATAAAGGGCCTTCAGCTGGATATTAGAAGCTATTCTAGCTAAGTAAAGTCTATGTGTTTTGCAGGGAATATTATCTCTTACTTCTTTTAAACTTTTAGCCGACAATAATATTAACCCTTTGAGTGCCAGAGGAGTATGCAACACATTGCTTTGCAATGCATTGTGTACCCCTCTGGCACTCAAAGGGTTAAAAGTTAAGTTTTAATATTCAAGTCATGTCCACCCCTGCAAAGACTCCCTCTTCTAAAGAAAAACAGATGGAGAATAAAGATGAGAGCTTCCCAGAAGACAAGACCCTGTGCAGGTTGTGAGAACAAGATACTTGTTTCTGATCCTAGCAAGCTATGCCCTGAGTGCCTTAAGAGGGCTGTAGGTCCTGATGTGCCTAACCAGTTTCAAGACTTCTTATCATGTATGAAGTCTTCAATGTAAGAGACCTTTGCATCATTACAAGCTCCAAGAAAAAGACAGAGGCTAGAAGATCCAGATGAAGGTACTTCTGTCAGATTAGATCAAATGGATGAGGATAGCATGCAAGATATTTTACCTGAATACTCAGAAGAGGAAGGCAAGATTATGGAGGATGAAGAAGGCGCATTTAATATTGAGAAAATTGAACCCTTCCTCAAAAGCATGAGAAAAACATTAGGATTAGTGGACGAGACTAAAGAGCAAGCTATTTTAGATAATGCCTTTCTAGGAAACCAGAAAGAGCTACCTGTTTTTCCTCTGTGTCCAATCCACGGCACTGTGGGCTTTGGCTCCGCCTTCCAGCTGGGTAGGACCAATCTTTACATTTCGTTTGCTACCTCTCCTCTGCAGTTATTTTTGGTCCTACCCAGCTGGAGGACGGAGGCTATGCCTCCCGCTCTCAACGCTCTCTACTACAGAGGATTCCTACTCCGAAGTTGCCAAACTAGGCAGACAAAACATGCAAGCCTACCGGTGAGATTCCCGTTGTATTGCATCCCTGGCTAAACGGGAAACTGGATCGCAAAGCGCCATACCACTTCCCTCCATGCGGCCTCTCTGTCAGGAGCTCAGGGCTGATTAGCACGAGCCCGCTCACAGCCTATTGTTGACAACATGGGACCGGAAGCAGGAAGCGCATCACGAAGCGTTCCACGGTGGAATTCACGCGCCAGAGGAACTTCCGGTCGGCACAGCAGGCATAAATGGAGGATACTGAACGGACCACAGGTAAGTGTCCGCTATTTATTATAGCTAATTTTAATCTATGTCTGTGTGGGGTTCTGTGGATAGCATAATACCTTCCCTTCTGCTAATCCTGAGTTGTCAGAGCCATGTCAGCCTCCAAGGATACTAAGGCTGATAAAATTAAAACCTCTGAACCTGCTAAGGAAGACAAAGCAGGGCCAAAGGAAAAACCCAGTGCAGGATGCAATAAAACCTTACCTGCTACAGATCAGGCTAAGTTATGTTCTACATGCCTGCAACTAGCGGCAGGTGGGAATGTGCCGGTTCAGTTCCAGGACTTCTTGTCCTGGATGAAGACCTCTATGCAGGATACTTTTACTTCAATGCAAGAGGCAGCAAAAAAGCGTCCTAGGACTTCAGACCCAGGGGAGGGTCCATCAGGTACACAGGACGACTATGATGATACTTACATTGATTTAGAATCAGCGGCTTCATCAGCAGAGGAAGGCGAGCTGGTAGAAGAAGCCGGCAGTTTCAGCATGGATAAGATGGATCATCTTATAAAAATTATGAGAAAAACTCTGGGATTGTCAGAAACCCAAAAAGATTTAAATGTGATGGATGCAGCATTTGTGGGTTATAAGAAGGCAGTTCCCCAGTTTCCAGTGCATAGCTCAATTCAGGACATTATCAATTCTGAATGGAAACAGACCGAAAAAAGAGGAGCCATCTCAAAAAGATTCCATCGGATGTATCCCTTTCCAGAAGAAGAAACTTCAAACTGGTACAACCCTCCTAAAGTTGACGCTGCAATTGCCCAAACTTCAAGGCGAACCACTATTCTCCTGGAAGATGGCACCACACTGAAGGATCCCATGGAGAAGAAAGCAGATAGCGTATTGAAGAAGCAATTCGCTACCATAGGCCAGAACCTCAAAACAGCTACGGCCATGGCATCTACCTTTAGAACACTAAGGATCTGGATTACTGAGCTTGAAGAGAAGATAGAATCATCTGTATCCAGAGCACGCCTTATTAAAGAATTAGCCTCCATCAAAGACGCCATCAACTACTCATGTGATGCCTCCCTGGACAACATACGTCTACTAGCAAGAGCTTCATCACTCTCGGTTACAGCCAGACGCGCTATGTGGATCAAGGCTTGGGAAGCAGACCCTTCTTCCAAAAACAAACTGGTCTCGCTGCCCTTTTCAGGTGCGAAACTATTTGGAGATCAACTTGAAGAGATAATAAAACGATCTTCAGGAGGTAAGAGTCAGTTCCTACCACAAGACAAGAAAATAAGAAGATCTCCCCCACGGTCTGGGCAGTACAGGAAGCAGTCCTTTCGTGAGGCCCAAAGTTACAAACCGGGAAGAGGCTACGATCAGAAGAAACGTGGTTCACAGATCTCCCAGAGACCTGGAAATCGCAGAGATTTCCAGCGGCGTGGACAATTCCCTCAATGAAGCCAGTCTCCCCCCTTCTCCTCCAGTAGGGGGCAGACTGGAGGCATTCCATTTGGCATGGTCTCAGATTCATCCAGACAAATGGGTATGGGAAATTGTCCAGAAGGGGTACTCTCTGGAATTCAAATCTGCCCCCCCTCCTCATCAATTTCGCTGCTCCAAAGTAAGGAAAAGACCTATGATCCCAAAGATGAGACAAGCTCTTCAGTTCCTGTTGAACAACAAAGTAATAGAGGAAGTCCCTGCTCAGCAGAAATTCAGGGGCTTCTATTCAACTCTTTTCTATACTATAAAGCCTACAGGGGAACTACGTATCATCTTGGATCTAAAGGATCTCAACTCTCATCTTTCTGTACATCACTTCAAGATGAAAACAATATCATCCACAATGAAGTTGATACAACAGGGTGCATACTTGACGCGAATAGATCTTCGCGACGCATATTACCATGTGCTGGTCCGGCAACAACATCGAAGATTTCTCAGGTTCCACATCTTCGGCAGGCACTTCCAATACCGAGCCCTACCATTCGGCCTAGCATCGGCTCCCCGGATCTTCACAAAGATCATGTCCAACGTGATGGCATTTCTCAGAAAACAATATCTTATCAAAGTCATTCCTTACCTGGACGACATTTTGATAATAGAATCTTCCTTACAGAATGCTCTGAACAGCACCAGAATATGCATAAACCAGATGCAGCAGCTAGGATGGCTAATAAATTTCAGCAAGAGCTCTATGGTACCCTCTCAGGACCTGATATTCCTGGGGATAAGATTCAACACCCAACAGGGCCTAGCATTCCTATCATCAGACCGGCAACTAAGAATACTCAGTCATGTAGGCAAGTTTCTTCAACAGAAACAACGATCGGCAAAAGCCTTTTCCAGACTCCTGGGACACCTTGCATCAACCAATCAGGTTATTCCCTGGGCCAGGACGCATGCCCGCATGACCCAAATGCATTACTTGACATACTTCAAAAGACAGCCCAAGAATTTCCACCAACTGATTCCAGTCTCAAAGCAAACCAGACGGGAATTGGAATGGTGGACTCACCCTCCAAATCTAGCAAAGGGCAGAGCTTTGACCGATCCAGAATGGCAAATTCTTCACACGGATGCCAGCAAACTAGGATGGGGAGGAATTTGGAACAACAAAACAATTCAGGGCACATGGTCTGCCAGGGAGAAAACAATGCATATCAATGTCCTGGAACTCAAGGCAGTCTGGAACACTCTGAGGCATTTCAGACAACACCTTCATCAACAGTCAGTTCTGATAAGATCAGACAACTCCACGGCAGTCCAATACATCCTAAATCAAGGAGGAACCCGCAGCTACCAATTGAACTGTCTAGCAATCAGGATCCTACTTTGGGCAGAACACAATCTGCATGCCCTCACAGCCTCTTTCCTATCAGGTCATCTGAATACACAAGCAGATTATCTCAGCAGACATCAACTCGATCCAGGCGAATGGGAGTTAAACCCAAAAATATTTCAACTAGTGGTGGCCAATCTGGGTCTCCCAGAAGTGGATCTCATGGCCACAAATCAAAACAAAAAATGCGAAAAGTACCTGTCCAGGTGGCAGGAGCCTCGGGCATTAGGACAGGACGCCTTAAGGATCCCCTGGAAATTCAAATTGGCATACCTATTTCCTCCGCTACCTCTGATAAACGAGGTCATCAGGAAAATCAGAAAGGACAAGGCAGAAGTAATTCTGATTGCTCCATACTGGCCAAGGAAACCTTGGTTTCCAGACTTGCTCAGGATGTCATGCAGAGTCTCTCTTCCTCTTCCAGTCAGCTCAGACCTGCTTCTTCAGGGACCTATACAACATCCCAACCCAGCTTTCTTCCAGCTTCAGGCTTGGAGGCTGAGCGGCAGTCCTTAAGGTTACAGGGCACTTCCGAAGCAGTGATTGAAACCATGCTCAAAGGGAGGAAAACATCATCTACAAAAATTTATTACAGAGTATGGTCCATTTTCTACAAATGGTGTGTGAACCATCAAGTGGACAGATCTACCATATCTCCTACTAAGATCTTAGATTTTTTACAGGAAGGATTTCAAAAAGGATTAAAACCCTCATCATTAAAAGTACAACTGTCAGCATTGTCAGCTATATTGGCATCTCCACTTGCGGATAACTACCTTATTAGACGCTATTTAACATCTATTTCTAGAATTAAACCAACTATAAGAGAAACTGTTCCCCCTTGGGATCTTAATTTGGTGTTACAGCAATTGGCCTCTCATCCATATTTTGAGCCCCTTCAAGAGGTGTCCATTAAACACCTCTCCTTGAAAACAGCATTTCTAATAGCAGTTACTTCAGCTAGAAGAGTCAGCGAATTACAAGCCTTGATGGCGGTATCACCCTTTATCACGTTCCATCAGGATAAAGTAGTGCTGCGACCAAAACCGACCTTTCGTTCCAAGGTTATCTCCCAGTTTCACCTGAATCAGGAGATAGTGTTACCATCCTTCTGTCCTCATCCAGAGCATGAGCTGGAAAAACGTCTACATAACCTAGATTTGGTCAGATGTCTGCAGATCTATCTGTCCAGAACTAAGGATTTCCGAATATCTGATTTTCTTCTAGTACACTTTGGGGGTCAATATAAAGGATCAGCAGCCTCTAAGGCTTCAATCGCTAGGTGGATACGGGACTGTATTGCCCTCTCTTATGAAACAGCGGAGCAAGATCCGCCAAAAGGACTAAAAGCCCACTCAACTAGGGCCATGTCAACCTCTTGGGCCCTCAAAGTGGCTGCTTCCCCAGAAGAGATTTGTAAGGCAGCAACCTGGGCTTCTATTTCTACATTCATCAAACATTATAAATTGGACTTACAAGCATCTGCTGACGCCAAGTTTGGGCGAAAGGTGCTTGAAGCAGCTATACTCCACTAAAATATTCCATTCTGCCCCATCCCTATGTGGGGTACTGCTCTGGTAAGTCCCACAGTGCCGTGGATTGGACACAGAGGAAAAGTGAAATTTACTAACCGATATTTGTATTTCCTCTGTGTCCTTCCACGGCAACCCACCCAGGGTAATTATGGTGTGAGTATCAGTTCCTATTGTGACAAGATTTCTACTATATACTAGAGATATAGATATATATATATATATATATATATATATATATATATATATTATGGAATGGCTATCTCTAACCTCTTGTATCTTTCAGCTTGGTCAAAATGTATAACTGCAGAGGAGAGGTAGCAAACGAAATTTAAAGATTGGTCCTACCCAGCTGGAAGGCGGAGCCAAAGCCCACAGTGCCGTGGAAGGACACAGAGGAAATACAAATATCGGTTAGTAAATTTCAATTTTCCGGTTCACCATGCTGTCTCAGATTTGATTAAGACTGAATGGATTAAAGGGGACAAGAGAATTTCCATGCCCCAAAGATTTCATAGGATGTATCCATTCAAAGAAGGAGGTACTAGCATCTGGATCCCCCCCCCCCAAAGACTGATGCATCAATTGCACAGTTAGCAAAGAGAACAACTATACCTGTGGAGGATGGTTCATCTTTAAAGGATCCCATGGACCGAAAGATGGAAGGCGCCCTGAAGAAGCAATATGCACTACTTGGTCAAAGCTTGAAAACAGCCACAGCAATGGCTTGTATTTCAAGAATTTGAATCTGGTTAACAGAGTTGGAACAAAAAAATTGAATCTTCGGTATCAAGGTCCAAACTGATGAAGTAAGTCTCATCAGTTAAAGTAGCAGTAGCCTATTCATGTGATGCCTCCATGGACTCAATTAGATTAACAGCCAGATCTTTGGCCTTGTCAGTTACTTCAAGAAGAGCTCTCTGGCTCAGATCTTGGGGCGCAGACCCATCTTCAAAAGCCAAGTTTGTATCCTTGCCTTTTGAAGGGCCTCCTCTTCTGTTTTGGAGAAAAACTGGAAGAGATAATCAAGAAGGTCACGGGAGGGAAGTTTTTCTCCCACAAGACAGGAGATCTAGATCATCCCCTGTTAGAACATAATTTAAAGGCAAGCGCCAGTCCTTTTGAGACTCCAGACGTTATCAACCCTCAAGAGATTTTGAACAAAGTAAAGTCTTCTTCCCAATTTTCAAGAGGAACATTCAGAAAGGAGGGGAATCGTAATCCTCAATTCAAGAGTTTCACTGAGAATCAGCAGACCCTGCTAACTGTTCCAGTAGGGGGTCGAGTGGAACAGTTTGTTCAACAATGGAGATCAAAAACCAACCAGGACAAATGGGTCATTCAGACCCTTCAATCAGGGTGCCCGCTGCAATTCAAATACCTCTTTAAAACCTGTTCAGACTTTCAAAGACCCCAGAAAGCCAGATAAAGGCAAACTAAGAGAAGCAATTCACAAGCTAAGTCAAAACAGGGTAATTCAGGCTGCTCCTATAGAATTCAGAAGAAGAGGCTGGTATTCAGTAGTGTTTGTGGTCAAAAAAGCAACAGGCAGCTTCAGGGCCATTTTGGATCTGAAATTGCTGAATCCATATCTAAGCAAAGAGCTTTCAAGATGGAAACAGTGTCATCGGTGATTCAAGCCCTCAGACCATCTGCCTACGTGACTACAATAGATCTTCAGGAAGCTTACTACCACATACCCATTTTGAAAAGCCACAGGAGATTCCTCAGGTTTTGTTTCGAGGGACAACACTGGCAATACAGGGTGCTTCCATTTGGGCTCTCCTCAGCACCCAGAATTTTCTCAAAGATACTAGCAGCAGCTTTGGAACCCCTAAGACAACAAGGTATCACGATAATACCTTATCTGGATGACATGCTAATAATTTCAGATTCCTACTTCCATGCTCAGGTTCACACATCCATAACTCTGAATCATTTCCTGGACTTGGGTTGGATGGTGAACAATGAGAAGAGTCTGCTTCAGCCTGCACGCAAACTGATCTTCCTGGGTATGATCCTGAACACTGTAAAGAACAAAATAACTTTGTCCTTAAACAGAATAGAATCCATAGTCAAAAGGGTAAGGACAGTCAAGGGAGTGTCAATTCATACATCCCAGGAGTACATGGAAATTCTGGGAACCATGACATCCTCCGTAAAAAAAAAAAGTAGTTCCCTGGGCCAAGTCTCGCATGAGACCTCTACAAAATTGGTTCTTAAGTCAGTGGACCTGGAACTCCTCAAACAAATCACAGAGAATTCCTCTCCCAGTAAAAATCCAGAAGACCTTGTCGTTGTGGACAGAGAAGAACCTTCAGAGGGGAATTCCACTGCAGGACTTATCCTGGGAGAGCATATCAACAGATGCAAGCTTTACCGGATGGGGAGGATATTGGAGGAACAGGTCAGCAAGGGAAGCCAGACTTCACATAAACATACTGGAGTTAAGAGCAATAATGCTTTGCCTAAAAACTCTAAATGAGAAGATAAGAAACAAGCCGGTAAAGATAGTATCGGACAGTAAGGAGAATCCTAAACTGGGCAGAAAAGAACCTGATGGCCGTCTCTGCCATTCACATATCGGGCAACAGAAATCTGAAAGCAGATTTTCTCAGGTGCAACCAGCTGGATCCAGGAGAATGGAGTCTAAATCCAGAAACATTCAACATCATTGTATGTATTGGACCTAGTGCTCACTAATAACACAGAAATGGTATCCAATATTAAGGTAAGAGAACATTTGGGAAACAGTGATCACAACATGGTTACATTTGAGATCAGTCTGGCAAAGCAAAAATGTATAGGTTCAACCAAAACTCTTAATTTTAAAAAAGCTAACTTCAAATTGTTAAGGGCCTCAATGCAACACATAGACTGGGATATTTTATTTAAAGGCAAAAATACTGAGGAAAAATGGACAGAATTCAAATTTAGGTTGCAGAAATGTACCCAACAGTATATACCAATGGGGAACAAATGCAAAAGAAGTAAGTCACAGCCAATGTGGTTAACTGCACATGTAAAGAAGGAAATGGCAAGGAAAAAAAACTCATTCAAATTATTTAAGTCTGAAGGAACTGAACAGTCTTTCTTAAAATACAGGGAGTGCAACAAAGATTGCAAAAAGGCAATTAGGGTAGCAAAAATAGATAATGAAACTCGAATTGCTAGTGAAAGCAAGACTATCCAAAAAAGTTTTTCAGATATATAAATAGCAAACAACTTAAGAGGGAGTGCATTGGACCATTCAAAAATGATATGGGTGAGTTGGTTAGCGAGGATAAGGAAGAGGCCAATGTTTTAAACACTTTCTTTGCATCAGTATGTACAAGGGAGCAAGGAATGGTAGAAGAGCCTCCACAAGTAACAAATAAAACAATACAATTAATAGATATTGGGTTAACTCAAGGAGATGTCATGGGAAGACTGAACAAAATTAAGACCGACAAAGCACCGGGTCCTGATGGTATACATCCAAGGGTTCTTCAGGAACTTAGTGCAGGACTTTCAGAATCTGTTATTAATACCATTATATCAGGCAGGAAAGCCTCAACCTCCAGAGTGTATTCTAGAATCTGGGAAACCTTTGCAAGGTGGTACAACAGCATTGGTTTAGACAAATCGTCCATCAAGTATTCTCATGTCTTAAGTTTTTTTGCAAAAGGGTTTTGAACTAGGACTACGACCAGCATCCTTGAAAGTGCAATTATCAGCAATTTCAGCCTGTCTTGCAGAACAATTGTCAGAGGAGATTCTGGTTAAAAGATATCTGAGAGCAATAGACAAGTCTAGACCCAGAATCAAGAGTGTAATTCCACCCTGGGATTTGAATATTGTGCTAGATCAACTGATGAGATCATGGAAATTTGAACCATTGGATCAAGTTCATCTTAAATACGTAACTTTAAAAATTGTCTTTAACAGCCATTACATCGGCAAAGAGGGTTGGTGAACTGCAAGCCTTATCAGCCAAAGAGCCTTTTATTATTTTTCACCAAGATAAGATTGTTCTCCGGACCCATCCAGAGTTTAGACCTAAAGTTGTATCCTCTTTTTCATTTGAACCAAGATATAGGTCTACCTTCATTTTTCCATAATCCTAGGGATCAGGAAGAACGTCTGCACACTCTGGATTTAGTCAGATGCATATTAATTTATTTACAGAGATCAGAACCTTTTAGAAAACCGGACTCCTTCATATACTTTCAAGGAAAATTCAAGGGTAAACCTACCTCCAAGGCATCCATCGCAAGATGGATAACAGACTGTATTAAGCTTTCATACCTAGAGGCAGGAAAGGATCCACCAAAGATCATAAAAGCCCACTCTACTAGGGCTATGGCAACCTCATTTGCAGCATAAGCTTCAGTAACTGCAGAAGAGTTATGTAAAGTAGCAACCTGGTCATCTAGATCAACATTTTATCAAACATTACCATATTGATCAGGCTTCAGCTGGAGCTGACTTTGGAAGAAAGATCCTCAAGTCAGCAACCATTCCAGGCTGGTACAATTTTTTTATTTACTTTTTTTTTTTTTTTTTTCCCAGTTTTATTTTGAATAACATTATGTATAGTTTAAAAATTTTCCTGAGATACATAATAAATATTAGAGATTCCTGGGCTCTTCCTATAATCTGCATATTGTAAATTCCCACCCCTGAGCACACGGCTTTGTTACATCCCATATGTATTATGGATGCCATGGAGGGACACAGGGAGAAATTTTCTTACTGACATTTCCTTTTCTCCTGTGTCCCTACATGGCACTCCCAACCCATTAACCTGTTCATTCATATTTCTCTGACAAAAGTTGACTACCGAAGAAAGTAGCCAAGACTCCTTATGAGCTTGTGATTAGTCCTGCGACAGCTGGAAGTAGGAGACATAAACCCATATGTATTTGGATGCCGTGGAGGGACACAGGAGAAAAGGAAATGTCGGTAAGAAAATTTCTCCCTATGTGTTTGCTAACTTACAGGCCTAGCATATATATAGCTGTATCCCTTAAACTTCTTAACTCCTAGGAGTCTGCTTCTCTCCCCAAACTTCCACTCAAGGCATGTAAATGTAAAGTTAAAAAAAAAACCAAGGGGGTGCAAATGGTGCCTTAACAAACTGATTCTGTATTTCAGTATAAAATAAATGCACTCGCATATCATATATATCTTGTATATACATATGTATAATCACAGCGATAAGAGCTTGCAAAGATCTTACCACCGTGTCTGCTTGGTGTTCCAACAAATTGTTTGCTTCTTTGTGAATCCAGCGACCCAAGGTAAAAAGAAGAAACCGCTGCAATCGAATCTCTTAGCGTGTACAAATTTATTAAAACAATAAACATAATTGTATACTTACTACACTTAATGGTTTCTGTTGTGAAACACTTTTGCTTTTTCAACTTGTGAATGAAAGACCTTACAGTAGGATACCGTGTGGTTCACTATGGAAAGCCCACTATTGGGCGACCTACAAAATGGAGATTCAATATTTCGCTGGCTTGAAAAGAGTGATATCAGAATGCAGCCTGCATCAAAAGATGTTGCAGGATTTAAACCTTACATATTTTTACAATATGAGAAAACCCCCTTCTGTTACATTGCATATTGGTGCCAGTCCTCCCATACAGTTGTAGCCATCTCCTGAATGAATGCTCAGATGAGCTTTCTCTGTGCGCTAAAGGTCACATACATGGAAGAAAAATGGGCCTGAATACTTTTTTAAAAGAGCAGAACACATTTATTTAGTGCTTGTTGATCCAAGGAGTGATTTGTCACTTTGATCGAGGCATGCCCCTGCCTCCTCAGACAACTGCTACTGCTCCCTCTGCAACCACAAGATACTGCCTCATCTCCTCCTCCCCCCCCCCCCCCCCAGCTTCTAATCTCCTAGTTGATTCAGCTGGAAGATCAATAGAAGCGGGTAGAAGTGGCCAGGATCAGATAACACTTTCATGTCAGTGAGGGAAAGCCTATATAAAATATATTATGTATGTATGTATTTATTAATTTTACCATGGGTGCCTGTCGTTTTTGCTGTTCAGGTTTGAGTATGAGTATGCACAGCAACCATTACTTTATTATTAGGTCATTCATAATTTATCATTCACAATTTCAGTAATAGGAATGTTTGCCATTATGGTTAGTTTCTTTAACATCTGTTTTAGATGGCTACACCTTTTACTCTGTGTCTCAGGAAAAGTTCCTAGATGAGCTGGAAGATGAAGCAAAGGTAGCACGAGCTAATTATCCAAAGACATCTGCCAACTGATGAAAGGAATCGAAGATAGACATTTCTATTGTGTGGTAACCAGACAACCTCTTACTGACCTTGATCTCCTTGGGAGAGCCTGATCCTTGGAACTCCTCTTCTTGTATGGCAGAAGTCGCTACAGCAATTCCTCATTTTTTTAATTTTTTTTTTTATTATTTTTTTTTTTTAATGCAATCAACCTGGTAAAGTGTAGTTAAGAGCTCAAAAGAATAACTGAGACACCCCTAAACCTGAATGAATATATAGTTATATTTTTTGTAATAAATATTTGTCCTGGTTTTGTTAAAGCTTTTTATTATTTTTCTTTAATATTAAAGGGAAGTCGCAGACATGACTTGGCTTTAATAAAATTTGAAAATGGTGAATAACAAAATTTTAGAAGTGTTGGCCTATGTTTAAGTGATGATCCATAAGTCAAAATGGGTTGACTTTTAAAACACTGTTAAGCCCTCTCAACAAGTTCATGTTTTCAGGATCTTCACCCTGGCGGATCAGTCGGTGGCTTGCTTATTCTGAAAAATTCACCTGTGCTTAATTGAGGATATCATGAACTGTTTGGAGGGCATGAGGTTTAGATGCACACTTTTGTTATATTAATACTGTACCTTTTTGAAAATCTTACTTTCACATTCTTCTTGAAAATAGATTTAAATGTATATCCCTCCTGCCCTTTTCCATCACATAATGCAGATACGAAACTCGTTTTGGACGGATCACAACCAGGGACAAATAATGTCAGCGTAAAGAAAATCATGCTCCCTTTTAACAAGGGGATTTAATGGTTTTCTTTATACAGACACACACACACACAATAATGTCCCTCGTTACAATCTGTCTGATCAAGTGACTGACTGGGTTTCAGATCTGAGGGTAGAAGAGTGACGTCAGGGAAAGGGGCGGGAGGGGGAAATCTTAAAATATTGCAATAAAACTACATGGATATCTCTTTAACCCCTTAAGTACCAGCGGTCCAGGGAAGTTACCTTCCCTTAAGGACCGCTTTGATCTTTGCCGACGCGCCGGTACACGTGACCTGTTACGCATACCGGCGCGCTGCTTGGAGGCCTAAGAGAGATCGCTCCGGTCTTGGAGCGATCAATTTTAGGCCCCGTTTTTACTTACAGCGCTCCCGATAGAGCGCTGTAAGTAAAAAGTACGTGACGTGCTATGACCGTCACTGGTCCTTAAGGGAATAAGGACCGTGACTATCATACCACGTCACGTAGTCCTTAAGGGGTTAAAGTGTCTTGTCAACTTGGGAGAATGTCGTCTTTTGTGTTCTTAATACTGGCATGTATCTTGTTTCTTGCAATTTCCATGAACCAAAGCGGCACTTCCTAGGACATTTCATGCTTTTAGGTGATTTGGAAATGTTGATGTTTTCAGAGTAAAGGTGATCCTTTTATTGGCTAACTGGTCCTAAGATTCAAGCTTTCAAGACACTAGAGGCTAGATTACCGCTTGAGTGAATAAAATGTTTGTCCATATTCAAAGGCCCTACCAGCTAAAAATACAATGGACTTTATGCCACAGAAAAGGTCTTGTGGCCAAAGGTATATTTTGTGCTTTAAGTTCCCAAAACTCTACTAAAGAGCTGCAATAATGGGAACATCAAAGTACAAAAAGCTAAAGATCGGTGCCTGAGATACTGTTATGTACTGATTGATACCTTATCTGTGTTAAACTTACCTGTCATCCGCTGTCCTTCTATCTTACTACTATTTTTTTTTATTTTATTTTTTTTTCCTATTTTCCTCACTTTTTTTCTTCTGTCTTCTTGTCATAAAACCTGGAAAAAAAAATGCTTATATTACAAAACATTCTGAATAAAAATATTATTTGCTTGTTCCATTCCACCCCCGCTGCATGCAGCCACGTTGGTGTGGTGGTGGAGAAAGTGAGTTACAGTACACCGCCCCCCCCCCCATGTACCTTACGGGCAGATGCCTGTTCTATTGTGAGGCAATTTGAACAGAGACTGCCTTTATATATGGGCAGTCTCTGTTCCAATTCCGTCGCAGTCAATCGGCTTACACACTTCCCAGCTAGTCGGCTTAGAGTGCAGGTGTTGAAACTCACTTTCTCCACCACGGTGGCTGCACGGGTCGGTGGAGAAATGGACAAAGCAAATAATTTTATTCAGAATGTTTGGCAATGTAAGAATTTATGGGGACATTTTCATATGGACTTGGGACATTTTTTAAAAGAAATAACCTGCACATCTAAGCATTCTTTAACCCTTAGAGTCCCAGAGAGGTACCCAACGCATTGCTCTGCAATGTGTCTATCCCTCTAGCACTTGAGGCGAACTTATGCATAGATGTGCAAGTTATGATCATGGAATATTTATATACTAGTTGAAAAGCCCTTTTACACAGGCCACAGTGCCACCCAGCAACTGGCCGGATCCTGTCTTGTCAGTGGCCTCTCTGCAGTCATGCACAGTACTGACTGGCCATACGCGCCGCGGCTGATACAGAGCGGGGCGCTCCGAATTCAGACCTTAGTCCTCTCTGTGTGTCTTCCTGGGACCAGTGGGTCCCAGGAAGGTGCGCAGAGAGGACTTCTAACTGAATTGAGTGCCCTGCTCAGTATCCGCTTGGGCGTGGGCTGTCTCTACTGCGCATGCCGGCTTCTGACAAACATTCTTAGAAAATTATTATATATGGATGGCTCTTTGGTGTGTGTGTGTGTGTGTGTGTGTCTTTTTTTTACTTTCTTTCAGGTTTAATGACAAGAAGACAGAAGATGGACAGTAGATGTCCAGGGTGCTGAAGACTTTCAGGCATATTAAAGTTGCACCCAAAAATTTTTTTCATATAGCGATAAGCAGACCCATACTTGTATTCTCTTTAGTAAGTCTGCTATTACAGTGGATATAAAAAGTCTACACACCCCTGTTTAAAATGCCAGGTTCTTGTGATTTTAAACAATGAGACAAAGATAAATCATGTCAGAACTTTTTCCACCTTTAATGTGACTTACAATGTGAACAATTCAATTGCAAAACAAACTGAAATCATTGAGGGGGACAATAAAAAAAACCTCAGAATAACCTGGTTGTATAGATGTGCACACCCTTAAACTAATACTTTGAAGCACCATTTGATTTTATTATAGCAATCGGTCTTTTTGGGTAGGAGTTTATTAGCATGGCACATCTTGACGTGGCAATATTTGCCCACTCTTCTTTGCAAAAGCTCTCCAAATCTGTCAGATTGAGAGGACATCTCCTGTGCACAGCCCTCTTCAGATCACCCCACTGATGTTCAGTTGGATACAGGTCTGGCTCTGACTGGGCCATTCCAAAACATTTATCTTCTGGTGAAGCCATGCTTTTGTGGATTTGGATGTGTGCTTTGGGTCATTGTCGTGCTGAAAGGTGAACTTCCTCTTCAGCTTTCTAACGGACGCCTGAAGGTTTTGTGCCAAAATTGCCTGGTATTTAGAACTGTTTATAATTCCCTTCACCCTGACTAAGGCCCCAGTTCCAGCTGAGGAAAAACAGCCCCAAAGCATGATGCTGCCACCACCATTCTTCCCAGTGGGTATGGTGTTTGGGTGATGTGCAGTGTTGTTTTTGCGCCAAACATACTTTTCTTCTGTGTACTCCCCGTCACTATACATTATGGGGAGTTTTCTCCTTCCTCCAGCCGGTAGGACCACCCACAAAAATTTAAATAGTGCCTTCCCCCAACTTCCGCCAGTTTCTTTTGGTCCTAGCCGGTTGGAGGAATAGGAGCTGTGGTGCGGTTGGCTTACCTCAGAACGGAGCGATCGGAGAGGAGACTTGTCTGGCGGCTCTCAGACTGGGAGGTAGGACGGCATCGCAAGACGCTCCAGGAAGGATGATTCGGCGTGCTTCAGCACCGCGCCAAGAAAATACAGGAAATCCCCAGTGCGTTCCATCTATGGAACGCAAGGCAAGCCGCGGCCTTTCTTCCTGCTGCCGGAGGCCCAGGAAGTGGCGGGCAGTTCTACCCTGATGGCAACGAGCAGGTTCAGGAAGCAGAGGAGGACACAGCAAGTCCTCTTTATCAGTTCAGTTCAAGATGGAGGAAGCAATTGATGCGGGTCACAGCTGATACGCACGCCAGATAAAAGAATGTAGCTGCAGGAGTAAGGTAGGACTTTCCCATTCTTGTGCTTTTTTCCTAGTAGGGGCTATAGTTTTTAAAAGGGTTTTTTATTAAAGTTAGTAAGTTTTAAAATGTCTTCTTCTAAGTCCTCTGCTAGTAAGGAGAAAGTAGAGCCTACTCCCCCTAAAGAAGATAAATCTCAAAAGTTAAAAGCTTGCAGTGCTTGTGAGAAAAAAATTCCAGCATCTGAAAATTCTAAAATTTGCCAAGAATGCTTAAAAAAGGCAGCCATACAAGAAATGCCTAGTCAATTCCAGGATTTTATTTCCTGGATGAAGGCCTCCATGCAGGAGACTTTTTCAGCCATGCAGGAAGCTGCAGTTCCCAGGAAGAGGCAAAGGACAGAGGACCCTGGGGAAGGTACTTCTTCTCCTAAACAGGGGGATAGTGAAGACAGAAATAGCCAGGGTCCATCAGAGTTCTCTTCAGAGGAAGAGGAAGGAGAGATAGTGGAAGAATCTGGGGCTTTTTCCTTAGAAAAAGTAGACAGTTTGGTGTCTTCAGTAAGAAAGTCCCTGGGATTGGTTGATGAGCAGAAGGATTTGGGTATCATGGATGCAGCCTTCACTGGGCACATAAAAAAGGTCCCTACCTTTCTGGTTCATCAGTCCATCTCAGAGACCGTTACTACTGAATGGAGTAAAACAGATAAAAGATCATCTGTTTCTAAAAGGTTCAGTAGGATGTACCCATTTGAGGATGAGTTCATTCAAAAGTGGGTTACTCCTCCGAAGGTGGATGCGGCCGTCTCTAGATTGGCTAAAGCGACCACTATCCCTTTAGAAGACGGATCTTCTTTAAAAGATCCAATGGAGAGAAAACTAGAATCTGCCCTTAAAAGACAGTTCTCTATTATAGGAAGTAGCATTCAAATAGCTACAGCCCTGGCCTGTGTTTCCAGATCCATACGTATCTGGCTATCCAATCTGGAAGAAAGTATTGAGGCAGGTACATCTAGGTCAAAATTAGTTAGAGAAGTGGCAGCCATTAAGGAAGCTAATAACTTCATATGTGACGCTTCATTGGATGCAGTAAAACTGGGAGCTAAGTCCTCGGCACTATCAGTCGCCTCAAGAAGAGCCCTGTGGTTGAGAGCATGGGAAGCAGATAGCTCTTCAAAGAATAAACTTGTTAATCTTCCCTTCAAAGGACAGATGCTATTTGGAGAACATCTAGAGGACCTGATTAAGAAATTCAGGTGGAAAAAGTACATTCCTGCCCCAAGAGAAAATAAGGAGAGCATCACCTAGGGGCTCTGCATATAGAAGCAAGAATTATTCCTTTCGTGACTCAAGGCGTTACCAGTCGAAGGGTTTTGAACAGAAAAGGCGTGCATCAGGTCAGTCTTCTAGAGGAGCGTTCAGAAAGGACTTCTCCGGGAAGCAGCAGTTTAAGAAAGAGTTATGAAGGTCAGCGGGTCCCCTTTCCAGAAAAGGTAGGAGGAAGATTAACCTTTTTTCAGCATCTTTGGACGTCTTCGGACATTTGGGTTCAGAAAATTCTGGAAAGGGGATATCCGCTGCCCTTCATACAGACTCCAAAAGACCACGTTTTCAAGAGATCGAAAATACCCAGGAATGCCAAAAAACAGAAAATGATCAGACAAGAAATAGAGACTCTATTAGAAAAGAGGGTGATTCAGCAAGTACCAGAGAATCAGAGATTGGAAGGGATCTATTCAATTTTATTTACAGTTCCCAAACCGTCAGGTTCCTGCAGGACCATTTTAGACCTAAAGAAGCTGAACTCTTGTCTAATAAAAAGTCATTCAAGATGGAATCAGTAAATTCTGTAATGAGATCAGTCTTTCCAGGGAGCTTTCTTACAAAAATAGACCTACAAGATGCCTATCATCACATCCTAATCAGAAAAGAAGATCAAAAATTTCTCAGATTCGCCATAGGGGAAGATCATTTCCAGTTCAGAGCTCTTCCTTTTGGCCTATCCACAGCCCCAAGAGTTTTTACCAAGATTCTGGCAGCAGCTCTAGAGCCACAAAGGGAGCAAGGAATAGCAGTCGTACTTTATCTGGACGATATGATGATTGTGGCTCAGAACAGAAAACAGTCAGAATACAGCACACAGACTGTGATCTGTCATCTCAAGAAACTGGGATGGCTGATAAATACAGAAAAAAGTCATCTAGATCCCACTCAGTGTCTAATATTCCTGGAGATGAAGTTCGACACAAGAAAAGCTCTGATTACGTTGTCAGAAGAAAGAATAAACAAGATAAAAACAGAAGTAATAAAGTTCATAAGGAAAAAGCCATATCACACATCGATTTATGCGGTGTCTGGGGACGATGATATCAGCCATACAAGTGGTCCCGTGGGCAAGGTTCCATTCAAGACCTCTACAGTCATTTTTTCTGAGGTCCTGGGACAGACATCAGCAGAAACCCTTGCAGAGAATCCACCTGACGGAGGATATCAAGAAGGAACTGAATTGGTGGACAAAGAAAACGAATCTTCAAAAAGGAACATCACTAAAAGACCTGGATTGGGAGTTCATTACAACGGATGCGATCACCCAAGGATGGGGGGCAGTGTGGAGAACCAGGACAATTCAGGGAAAATGGTCTGTTGCAGAAAGAAGTCTACACATAAATATTTTAGAACTAAGAGCAGTAAGATATGCACTAATCGCCTTTCAGGAAGACTTAAGGAACCAGGCGGTTCATGTAAAATCAGACAATATCTCCACAGTAATGTACATAAAGAATCAGGGAGGCACAAGAAGTGTGTTACTGAACAAAGAAATGTCAAAAGTCTTCTGTTGGGCAGAGAGAAATCTGTTCGCCATATCTGCCTCTCACATTGCAGGAAAACAAAACTTGCTAGCAGATTACCTAAGCAGGAACAAGATTCATCCAGGAGAATGATCACTCAACCAGGAGGTATTCCTGCAGATAACAAAAAAGTGGGGAATTCCGGAGGTGGATCTGATGGCCAGCCCAGACAACAACAAGTGCAGAATGTTTTTTTCCAGGTGGAAAGCAAGCCAAGCATTGGGACAGGATGCTTTCAGTCATTCATGGAATTTCTATCTGGTATACATCTTCCCTCCTATTCCTCTGATAAGGGAAGTATTAAGAAAAATCAGGAAGGAGAAAGTGGAGGCAATAGTAGTAGCACCCAGATGGCCGAGACGCGTCTGGTTTTCAGAACTGATGAGGATGTCTACACAGGAACCATGGAGTCTTCCGGACAGAAAGGATCTGTTGAATCAGGGACCAATATTCCATCCTCATCCAGGTTTTTTCCACTTGACAGCATGGAGACTGAGCGGCAAAACCTAGGTTTTCAGGGGGTCTCTAATAAAGTAGCAGATACCATCATAGCAGGCAGAAAAAAGTCAACACTAAAACTTTATGACAAAATTTGGAAGGTGTTCAGATCCTGGTGTATTAAGAAGGAAATAAAAAAGGATCAGGTGTCTGCTCCAGTTATTTTGGATTTTCTGCAAAGCGGTTTTGATATGGGACTTAGCCCAGCATCTCTTAGAGTCCAGATCTCAGCTCTTTCAGCAGTACTAGTTAAGCACTGGGCAGAAGAAGACGTAATAAAAAGATTCATAAAAGCTATTGACAAATTGCGACCCAGAATCAGGGAAACAGTCCCTGCGTGGGATTTAAATACGGTTCTGAATCAACTAGTTGATTCCCCCCTCTTTGAACCTTTAGAGAAGGTATCTATAAAATTCCTATCATTAAAAACTGTCTTCTTAATGGCAATAACTTCAGCTAAGAGGGTTAGCGAGCTGCAATCTTTATCATGTGAAGCCCCCTATCTATCCTTTCATCAGGATAAGATAGTCCTCAGATTTAAACCCTCCTTTAGAGGAAAGGTTATTTCAGATTTCCACTTAAACCAAGATATTGTCCTGCCATCTTTCTGCGCTAACCCCAGTAATGACAAAGAAAAAAGATTACATGCCCTGGACCTGGTTAGGTGTATTTCTATATACTTGCAGAGGACTAGGGAGTTTAGGAAAACTGATAATCTGTTTATTCAATTTGCGGGGAAGAGAAAGGGTTTAGCTGTTTCCAAGCAGTCTATTGCCAGATGGATTAGGCAATGTATTGTTATATCATACAAAGAGGCCAAGCTGAACCCCCCCTATTAAGATAAAAGCACATTCTACAAGAGCTATGGCCACATCCTGGGCCTCTAAGGCTAATGCATCCTCAGAGGAGATATGCAAGGCAGCCACATGGACATCTATATCCACCTTCATAAAACATTATAAGCTTGATGTTAATTCATCAGCAGACGCAAAATTCGGAAGAGGAGTACTGCAAGCAGTCATTCCACAATAAGGTAACACTATACGGGGTTCCATTTATTGGACAGTTCTGTAAAAATAGTTAACTATTATGATTATTATATCAATCAGATAATTTTGTTCCATTTTGTTTACCCACCCTAATGTGAAGGCTTGGGAAGTTCCCCATAATGTATAGTGACGGGGAGTACACAGAAGAAATGTGGAAATTTACTTACCGATATTTCTTTTTCTTCTGTGTATCTCCACGTCACACCCACCCTTAACTTTAACTCTGTTTATTTTGTTGTTTTATAGCTTGGACAAAAGTATAACTGGCGGAAGTTGGGGGAAGGCACTATTTAAATTTTTGTGGGTGGTCCTACCGGCTGGAGGAAGGAGAAAACTCCCCATAATGTATAGTGACGTGGAGATACACAGAAGAAAAAGAAATATCGGTAAGTAAATTTCCACATTTTGGAGTTATGGCCAATAAGTTCAACCTTGGTTTCATCAGACCATAACACATTTTCCCACATGCTTTTGGGGGACATGATGTTTGTTATTGCACACTTCAGCCGGGCTTGGATGCTTTTCTTTGTAATAAAAGGCTTCCGTCTTGCCACCCTACCCCATAGCCCAATCATATGAAGAATACGGGAGATTGTTGTCACATGTAGCACACAGCCAGTACTTGCCAGAAATCCCTGCAGTTCCTTTAATGTTGCAGTAGGCCTCTCGGAAGCATCCCTGACCAGTTTTCTTCTCATCAATTTTGGAGGGACGTCCAGTTCTTGGTAATGTCTCTGTTGTGCCATATTTTCTCCACCTGATGACTGTCTTCACTGTGTTCCATGGTATATCTAATGCTTTGGAAAGTCTTTTGTACCCTTCTGATTGATATCTTTCAACAGTGAGTTCCCTCTGATGCTTTGTAAGCTCTCTGCGGACCATGGCTTTTGCTCTGAGATGCCACTAAGCAAATGTCAGGAAAATCCTACTAGAACGGCTGAACTTTATTTGAGATTAATCCGAGTCACTTTAAATGATGGCAGGTGTGTAATGTCTTCTGTTTAACATGAGATTGAATGTGATTGGTTAATTCTGAACACAGCCACATCCCCAGTTATAAGAGGGTGTGCACACCTATGCAACCAGGTTATTGTCAGTTTTTTTTATTTTTCCCCCTCAACGATTTCAGCTTGTTTTGCAATTGAATTGTTCACGTTATAGGTCACATTAAAGGTGGAAAAAGTTCTGACATGATTTATCTTTGTCTCATTCTTTAACATCACAAGAACCTGGCATTTTAACAGGGGTGTGTAGACTTTTTATACCCTCTGTATTGACAAATCCAACTAATTCGGTGACTCACCGCAGGCATCCTGAAGCAGAGGAACTTGAGCCGTCTGTCCCTTACTGTAACTTAAGGTACAATGCAACTCCCCATAGCCAATCATAGAGGAGGCAGGAACGGACAGCACAGGCGCACAGATCTGCGGGGAGTATCCGAATGAACTCTGAGCAATCAGGTATGCTCTAAAACATCTCCTAAAGAATCTGAAATGAAAGGCAGTTCACATCAGAACGGACAATATGACGGCAGTCGTGTATATAAAAAATCAAGGAGGAACCAAAAGTGTAAGATTAAACAGAGAACTTGCACAGATATTGGTTCTGGCGGAAAGAAATCTGTTAGCCATATCAGCCTCACACATAGCCGGAATAAGAAACATCCAAGCAGATTATCTCATCAGGAACAGAATACATCCAGGAGAATGGGAGCTCAATCAGGAGGTCTTCCAGAGCATAGCTCAGAAATGGGGAACTCCTGTAGTAGATCTAATGGCCAGTCAAAAGAACAACAAATGCAGAAAGTTTTTTTCCAGATGGAAGACAAAGGGAGCCTTAAGTCAGGATGCTTTAAGGCATTCTTGGACGTTCTCTCTGGCCTACATTTTTCCTCCTATTCCTCTAATCAGGGAAGTGATCAGAAAGATAAAGTCAGAGAGAGCGGAGGTCATTCTGATTGCTCCCAGATGGCCAAGGAGGTCCTGGTACTCAGAACTAGTAAGGATGTCAGTTCAGAAACCGTGGCCATTACCGGAAAGAAAAGATCTGTTAATTCAGGGTCCGATATGTCACCCTCGCCCCAGTTTTTTCCGATTGACAGCATGGAGGCTGAGCGGCAAAGTCTAAAAAAGAGAGGACTTTCTATCAAAGTAGCTGAGACTATTATTTCAGGAAGAAAAAAATCTACATTGAAAGTATATGACAGGGTCTGGAAGGTCTTCAGAAAATGGTGCATCAAAAATAATATTTCCAAAAATCATGTTACTGCTCCAGTCGTCCTGGAATTTCTTCAGAATGGATTTGACCTTGGATTAAGCCCTGCTTTCCTTAAGGTTCAGATTTCAGCTTTATCAGCAGTTTTTTCTAAACATTGGGCAGAAAATGAACTGGTTAAAAGATTTGTAAAGGCAATAGAGAAAGCTAGACCTAGAATTAGAGAGATTGTCCCATCATGGGATTTAAATACGGTGTTAAATCAACTTATTGATTCTCCCCTATTTGAGCCGATAGACAGTATTTCTTTGAAGCATTTGTCCTGGAAAACTGTTTTCTTAACAGCTATAACTTCTGCTAGGAGGGTTAATGAATTGCAGTCTCTTTCATGTAAGGCACCTTATTTAATCTTTCATCAGGATAAGGTAGTCCTTAGGATGAAACCTTCTTTTAGAGGTAAGGTAGTTTCTGACTTCCATTTGAATCAGGAAATTGTCTTACCTTCATTTTGTTCTACTCCTAAAGGGGAGAAAGAAAATAGACTCCATTCCAGACCTGGTTAGGTGCATATCAATTTATTTAAAAAGAACTCAGGAATTTAGACGGTCAGATAACCTATTTATTCAGTTCCTGGGGAAAAGGAAAGGGTTGCCAGCATCTAAGCAGTCTGTGGCCAGATGGATTAGACAATGTATATTTACTTCCTATGTGGAAGCAAAATTAGAACCACCATTAAAAATAAAGGCTCATTCAACTAGAGCCATGGCCACTTCATGGGCAACCAGGGCTGATGCTTCTCCAGAAGAGATATGCAAAGCAGCCACATGGACGTCTATTTCCACATTTATCAGACATTACAAATTGGACATCAACGCCTCAGCAGACGCCAGATTCGGCAGAGGGGTATTGCAAGCGGTAATTCCACAATAACTGTAAGTCTCAGCAAATATGCTATGCTTATTCATATAAGATACGGTTTTTGAACTAAGAGACAATTTTATTGGTATCAGTATATGTTTCCCTCCCTGGATATAAGCTTGGGAAGTTCCCACACGTAAATGCGATAGGGAGTGCACAGAAGAAAGAGAGAAATTTTACTTGCCGTTATTTCTTTTTCTTTTGTGCATCTCCACGTCACACCCACCCTTAACTATGTTTTCTCTATAATATTTTTCAGCTTGGACAAAAGTAAAAACTGAGGACGGTGGGGGGAGTTAGCTTTTTAAAATATATGAGACGGTCCTACCAGCTGGAGGCAGGAAGTAATCCCACACGTAAACGTGACGTGGAGATGCACAGAAGAAAAAGAAATATCGGTAAGTAAAATTTCTCTCTTTCTGAGACTTCAAAATTATGCCCTGATTGTTTAAAGCGTGCCTCTGGAAGTGAAGTTCCTACTCAGTTCCAGGAATTTTTAAATTGGATGAAGGTCTCCATGCAGGAGACCTTCACTACTATGCAGGACGCTGCTAAGAAAAAGCCCAGAGTCTCAGACCCAGAAGAAGGTCCATCCTGTATGCAGGAGTATGAAGAAGAAAGTATTGTTGAATTAGAGTCCGCTGGATCCTCTGTAGAAGAAGGTGAGATCTTGGAGGAGGCTGGAAGCTTTTCTGTTGATAAAGTAGATCCTCTTGTTAAAGCAATGAGAAAATCATTAGGCCTTACTGAAATTCAAAAAGACCTTAATGTTATTGATACGGCCTTTATTGGATATAAGAAGACATGCAGTTATTCCTGTACATAGCTCCATCCAAGACACAATACAGAGGGAATGGAAACAGGGTGACAAAAGATGTTCCACCTCAAAACGCTTCCAGAGAATGTATCCCTTCGCAGAAGATACAGCTAACTGGACTACACCACCACCACGCAGCTATTGCACAGACAGCAAGAAGGACAACCTTACTCTTGGAACACGGTACAACACTGCGGGACTCCATGGATAAAAGAGCTGATACAGCACTGCGTAAGCAATTTACTTCCATTGGCCAAAATTTAAAGTCCACAATAGCCATGGCATCAATTTTCCGTAGTCTGCGCATTTGGCTATGAGAAGTCGAGGAGAAACTTGAGTCATCCATATCTAGATCTCGGATCCTAAAAGAACTGGTCATGATTAAGGAAGCAGTGAACTATTCCTGTGACGTGTCGCTGGATAACATCAGGCTTCTAGCAAAACCTTCTGCCTTGTCAGTTACAGCACGCAGGGCCTAATGGATTAGATCATGGGACGCAGATCCTGCTTCCAAGAACAGGCTGATCTCCTTACCCTTTGAAGGATCAAAGTTGTTCAGAGACCAGCTTGAAGACGTTATTAAAAAATCCTCAGCAAGAAAAAGCCCTTTTCAAGACAGAAGAAACAGGGGATCCCCAATAAGAACCAGTACATCTCGACGCCAGTCCTTTCGAGATGCAAAGATATACAGGCCTGGTAGAAGATATGATCAGCGAAAGTGAGGTGGCCCTCAGCCTTCTAGAGGAGGTTATCCGTAAGGACTTCTAAAGGAAGGCTCAGTTCCACCAATGAAGCCAGAGGTCCCCTTCCCTTATCTCCAGTAGTGGGCCGGCTGGGGAAATTCCTTCAGTCCTGGATGTCTATACAACCAGACAACTGGACAATGGAAATTGTAAGGGAAGGATATGTCCTCGAATTTCAGACTGCCCGTCCGATTCCAAGATTCCGAACATCTCAAATCCGGAACAAACACAAGGTTCGTCAGATGAGACAAATTCTTCAGTCCCTCCTCTTCAACAGAGTGATAGAAGTCCCAATGACTCAGAAATTCCAGGGCTTTTATTCAGTTCTTTTCTCTGTTCTAAAGCCTTCTGGGGAACTTAGTCTTATCCTGGACCTAAAAGATCTCAACCAATTTCTCCATGTAAAACACTTCAAGATGGAATCTGTGCTGTCAGCAATAAAGATGATTCAGCAACAGGACTTTCTCTCCCGCATAGATCTGAAAGACGCCTTCTATCACATACTGATCAGACCATCTCACCGTCAGTATCTCAGGTTACACATCTTCAAAAGGCATTATCAGTTCCGCACACTTCCATTTGGCCTGGCCACGGCACTGCAAGTCTTCACCAAGCTCCTGGCTGTCGTTATGGCCGAAATTAAGAAGCCAACATCAAATCAAGATTGAGCCATACCTAGACGACATCTTGCTCATAGGGCCCTCGTACCACACTGCAGTACAACACAGTCATTTGCAGATAAAAACTTCAAGATCTGGGCTGGTTAATCAACGAGGACAAGAGCGTGCTTCATCCATCACAGCAGCTTCAATTCCTAGGAGTTGTACTGGATACCAGTCTCAACAAAGCGACCCTGTCCTTAGAACGCCAAAACCGAATTTGGGAACAGGTGACTCTGTTTCTAACAAGACAGTCCCAGACTGCGAAGTCCTTCTCCAATCTCCTCGGCCATCTTTCCTCAGCACATCAGATACCGCCATGGGCCAGAACCCATACCCGGCAGATGCAGCACAATTTTCTTCAGTTCTACACGAAGGACCCATCAAACCTATACAGACAAGTTCCAATATTGACTGCCACCAGAAAGGAATTATCCTGGTGGATTCAGAAAAAGAACCTGGCACTGGGTCGCCAGTTAACAGAACCATCCAGACAGATTCTCACCACAGATGCCAGTCACCAAGGATGGGGAGGGATCTGGAACCAGAGGTCGGTGCAGGGCACATGGTCAAGCCGGGAGTCCAGATCTCACATAAACATACTAGAGCTGTTAGCAATTAGGAAGACGCTGTTGCACTTCCAACAAGACTTGGCAGGACAGGCAGTACTAATAAGATCAGACAATGTCACTGCAGTACAGTACCTCCAAAATCAGGGAGGAACAAAGTCTTCAGCTCAACAGCCTAGCAGTAAAGATACTGCTTTGGGCACTCAACTAGGGCCATCTCTACCTCTTTGGTACAGAAAGCAGAAGCTTCTGAAGAGATCTGTAAGGCTGCGACCTGGTCATCTGTCTCAACCTTTGTGAAACATTACAGACTGGATATCCAAGCATCTGCAGAGGCCAAATTCGGCAGAAAGGTGCTGGAGGCAGCCATATCAACTTAACAGCGTCTTCAGGAACCCTCCCTTAACTCACTGGGTACTGCTCTGGTAAGTCCCATAGTATGCTGTGGATCAGGACACAGAGGAAAAGGTGAAATTTACTCACTGATATTTGTTTTTCCCTCTGTGTCCTTCCACGGCAACCCCCTGGTTGTATTTGGTACATGTATCGTTCCGACTAGATACCTTTTTAATACTATAGTTTTTTATAGGTGGTTGACTAAACCATAATGTCACCTCAGCCTAACCATCTTCTCTTTTACAGCTTGGACAAAAGTATAACTACCAAGGGGAGGATACTCAGACACTTTATAGAATTTTGGTTGGTCCTACCAGCTGGGAGGCGGAGCCAATTGCCCATAGTATGCCGTGGAAGGACACAGAGGAAAAACAAATATCAGTGAGTAAATGTCACCTTTTCCAGGGGCTGTTGCTTTGTAACTTAGGTTAACCCTGCGAGTGCCAGTGGTGTAAGCATATCACACTGGCACTCAGGGTTAATTCTACTAACTTTGGACATATTTTGGGTCTACTTTGGATGTTTTGATATGGGGTTTAGGGCCCCATATCAATACATCCACTGTGGATGTTTTTTTTTTGTTTTTTTTTTTGTGTGTGTATTGGTTTGTTTTTTGTTTACTTTTTCACCTGCAATTTGTGGTAACCATTTGATTGCAAAGCAATGCATTCCATACCTCTCTGGCACTCAGAGGGTTAAAAGATGCTGAAAGAGCTGCGCTAAGAACAAGAGGCCATCCATTAACACTAGAGAAAATGTGCTTTTGACTAAAACAAAGGCGGGGATTGTTTTTTTACAGTAAGGGTGGTAAAGTTCTGGAATTCTTTGCCTTGGGATGATGTGCAGATACTGTAACTCAGGGCTTAAAATTTGAAGTCCTTTGCTACTAGCCATATCTGAAAAGTTACTCGCCACTGCAAGCCATAACATACCCACCAGGGCTGAATTTCTACTCGCCAGGGCTAATTTTTCACTCGCCATTTGCTAGTGGCCAGTGGAAATTTTGAGCCCTGCTGTAACTAGTTTCAAAAAAGCAATGGATGGCTGTCTAGTACAGATCAGTATTGAGAATGACAGATGGCTTCAATGCAGATATGCTGTTGATCCAGGGAACTATCTGACTGCCATTTGACATCAGGGAGGACTTTTTTTTCTTTTACCCTCTTGGAGCTAAATTGGCTTCAGGGATTTTTTTTTTCCTTACTCTAGATCAACAGAGGTGTTTTGGCATGGGGTAGACTTGATGGATGCATGTCTCCTTTATTTTTTTTTTCAACCTCGTCAACTGATACTATATTTGATGTTAAAAAAAAAAAAAAAAAAAAAAAAAAAAAACGGTCTAGACTTTTCCATGGTAAAGTGGATCCCTTAGCACATCTTAACACCTAACAGTCTCTTAAATTGCATTGTAGCGCATTTTTGCTATGCTTAATGGGGGGAAATGGCAGTGGCCGATATACTTCATTTTCTTTGCTGTCCATTATAGCTTACACTACCATGGGGAGGCGACAGCTACTCCTAGTGGCTGGAACAATTCTTCAAGAAGCTGCAGGGTGGAGCCTCCCCCTCCTCCTAGCAGGCTACCTAGCCACTCCCCTCCAGATAACATTTGTTCCATCACCTAGAAGGAAGGCAGGCTGAGAACAGTTCTGCTTAGTTTTTTTAGTTTTCTCTTTAATATGGAGTGTCAAAATTCCTCCATTAGGCGGATTACCATTACTGACTTCTCCTGGAGGATCGCTCCGTTAACAGGTGCTGATTGTAGCCCATGTGTCTCTCTCCAGAATGAATCTGTCTGAGGCTTCTTCCAATTCAATGGTAATCTGAAGTAAGAAGACCTGCAAAAAAGGTGAGCAACCCTTTGAGTGCCATGGTCCACTTGCACCACTCTTCCCCTCTACACAGGGGTTGCATTCTGGAGTAATAATTCCTGCACTCATGTTGGGTTTAGTATTATCCTCTGTTCTGAGTCTTTGGAGAATTCTTGGCTGTTGGTAGTTGTTAACCCCTCCCATGAAATGCTATTGAGTTGAGGATACCCTTTTTTCCTAATTTTCGCTTTTGGTCTATGTATATTATTTGTAATGGGAGTGGGCCCGTTACTGGAAGACTATGGACGGCATTTCTCAATGCCTATAACAAAGATAACTAATGACTGATTTCACTGAGTCAACTGGACAAAGGAAGATTGGGACTGCAGGTTTGAAAAGTAGGCAGGTCCATGATTGGCTGGGAGGATGTGGATTAAAAGTAGGCTGCTTCCTGATTGGCTGCCTACCCTCTCATGTTAAAAACTGTTTTATAGACGATGCATTGGACAGGTAGGCATCCTCCTGGTTGGTCGCCACCTGTCCATCTAGTATGTAGCTCTGGTTCCTATTGGTTGAGTAGCTGGAGTGACATAGTTGCATTAGTTGAACGTTTGTCAGATCCGGGTAATTTCATCTCCTATGGAGAACAATGGCCCGGGTCCTGATTTGATTAATTGCCTCTTGTTTCTCCAACACCCATTTGTTGGGAATTGGAGCAGCAAGATTGAGTTAAATTACCATTGTTCCACTGTTTATGGTTCTATTGTCCCCATGTCCCTGTCCCATTGTGTGCCCCTACTATGTTGACACAGCCATTCTTTTGCTGCCCTGACCCCATTGTCCTATTGTGTGATGTTTTTCTATAAAATAACCCTGTGTGCTACAATAAACTGAGTTCATTTTGGAACTAGAAGTGTGCGTCCTGTCCTTGTGTCACAGAATGGTCTAAAGGGTCTCCTTTTGACCCCCATTCACAGGAACTTTGATTCACAGAAGACCGGCTTGGCTACCCACTTATAGCCGCATCCAGGAGGGAGAAACCCGGAACAACGACCCAAGTTTAGACACTTTTGGGTTTATCTGCTTTTTTTATTTTAATTTAAGCGCTTGCTTTACTGCATAGCCGCAATGCTCCATTGATCTCTATGGGATGGTCTGTGTTGGGATGTATCTCTGCAACCGCTCTATGTACCGAATTGAGAGAGGGCCCATTCTTCTTGTCTCCCCTAGCCCTACATTCAGGTTCACATCCTCTGTGTCCAGGGGGTCTCAGGGGGATTCGGTTCTGTTTTTTGGTACTCTGAAAGAGAAAGGGTAAAACTTACCTACCGATATTTCCTTTTCTTCCATGTATCTCCACGGCACTGTAAGAAATGGGCTCTTAAACTCCTCCTCCTCCTCCAGCTGGTAGGACAGGATAATCTTCAATTTAAGGTGGCTCCACCCCTTCCTTCACCAGTTTCTTTTTTGCCAAGCTGTAACACATAATGAGATATAGGTTAAGGGTGGGTGTGCCATGGAGATGCACGGAAGAAAAGGAAATATCGGTAAGTAAATTTCACCCTTTCTTCCGTGTACTCCACGGCACTGTAACAAATGGGAACTTCCCAAGCAAACAACTGGGTGGGTAAAACTGACGTCCCCACAGAAAATATGATGACAATAAGAGTTATACAAATACATGGAATTCAAATATTCTAGAAGAAAAGATACTTCCTACCTGGTCTAAGAAGGAATAACTGCCTCCAGGACCTTCCTTCCAAATCTGGCTTCTGCAGAAGCTGCTACGTCCAGTTTATAATATCTTATAAAGGTAGAGGCTGATGACCACGTTGCTACCTTAGATTGCTTCTGAGGAAGCATTTGCCTTGTATGCCCAGGATGTGGCCATAACCCTGGTAGAGTGCACCTTAATAGTTAAAGGAGACTCTTGTTTGGCCTCTGAATATGCAATTTTATACATTGTGTAATCTAGCGTGCAATTGGTGCTTTGGATGCAGCTGAACCCTTGTATTTACATTGGAAGTGGATAAATAAGTAGTCCGATTTTCTGAATTCTTTAGTCCTCTGGAGATAGGTAGAAACACATCTGACCAGATCCAGAGTGTGTAGTCTAAGCTCCTTTGATCCCTCCGGACTGGAGCAGAAAGATGGGAGAATAATTTCTTGGTTTAAGTTAAAATCTGATATGACCTTGCTTCTAAAGTCAGGTTTCATTTGTAGCACTAATCTGTCTAGATGGATGGATAAATATGGAGGCTGGCATGAAAGGGCCTGTAGTTCATTGACTTTCTTCACCGAAGTGATGGCTGTTAAGAAGACTGTCTTCAATGTTAGGTGTTTGACCTGAATTTGATCCAAGGGCTCAAGTAGGGGTGAATCTGCTAATTGATTTAATACAATATTGAGGTCCCATGTGGGAATTACTTCTCTAATCTGTGGGCGAACCTTCTCAATGGCCTTGACAAAAATTTTTTTCACTGTCGTCCAATATAGGTTACTGCTAACTCTGTGAGGTGTCAGTCCCTTTAAGTAGGCAGGAACATTCTCTAAATGTATGCAGGGGGGTGGAGCCTCCCTTCCCACTCAGACTGCAGTCCAGCTAACCATTTCCAGAATTGTTTGTTCCTGGGTGTGAACACACCAGGTGGAGAACATCTCTTGTTAGTTTTAGTTTCTTTTTTGTTTTTCTGTCAGATATGGAATACCACCATTAGGCGGGTTACCATGACTGACAAATGCCCTCCAATGTGGCTAGCTCAGTGTCCAGGTGCTTTTTTGGTGGACCTTAAGCCCTGAGGGGGAAAATCTTTGGTACAAGTGTTTCCCCATGAATTACCCACTGAGGTAATTCTTACTACATGGTAACCTGAAGACAGAACATCTGCAGGAAAGGTAAGCTATCCTTTGAGTGCTGCAGGTCCACTTGTCCCACAGTGCCCCTTTGCTGGGCTTGTATTTGGGAGTTCTCACTGCGCACTTCTGCACTCATTGGGTGTATATGTGTATGTATGTTGGGTTTTTGGAGCAGGTTTATGTGGTAACTTAACCCTTTCTCTGCTGATTTGACATGTTTTGGGGGGTTTTCTGACATTTTCCTTACTGGGTTAGTGTTTTTTCAGTATGCGCACATATTCCCTGTATGTTTTTCATGTTTTTAACTTGTAGTTTAACTTTTATTAAAATTGTGTACTGCGCCTTTAAGGCGCGCTTTACCGCAAAGACACCATTTCTCCATTTACTTTCTATGGGACAACACTGTTTGGGACGTATCTCTGCAACCGCTTCACACAGCAACTTCAGAGAGGGCCCATTTTAATTGTCTACCCTTGCTCTATCATCCGGTTTATAGTTCAAGTGTGTTGGGAGGCTTCGGGCACTGTTTTGGGGTACTTTTTGGGGAAAAACTACATTTCCCATGAGCGCCTGATTTGCGCCTAATTTCTGATTGGCTCCCATCGCGGCAGCCATTTTGGGCTCTTCTCAAGGAGTATCCTACACAGGGCTTGGACTCTGCTTTTCTCCTCTCCAGATTGACCCTTCGCCAGCCAGAACAGTCTATATTTAGCGTTTCTGGGGTGAAATATCAATCTTACACACTACAATTGGGTTATTCATTGTACAGTTGGTTATTTTGACAATGTGAGAAGGTCTATACCGCTGGAGCTATGGGCTAGACCTAAGACTAAGGAAGCTGGGGTATCAGTATCCCCCATTGCGCATTGCTCTTCCTGTCACACAGGGCTACCTAGAGTGTTCTCTGGTCATTTCTGCTCAGCAGGTTCTGAAGTTCCTGGCAGCAACCCAGGACCTTCCAGCCATGCTATTGAGCCAGCTTGGGTGCAGAGTTTAAGGCTGCAACTAGGGACCTTAGGTCCACTTTACAGCTCTTTACATCCCAGATGCAGGGGGCACTTCAATTATGACAGACCCCCTTCTACTATCAGATGCTCCCTGCCTCAACCGCAGGGAGCACCTGATGTGTCAGATTCTTCTGAGGAAGAATTGTTGCAAGATTCGAATGTTGAGGTTGGTACTATTTTGGAAGCTTCCAGGTCTCTTTGGGGACCCATTTGAAGCTGATCCTGAAACCTCTACTGAGGGCCTGATCAGGGCTGTATTAACTATACTCAAAATTCCCTTGGTTCAGGAGGTCCCTTCTGATCCCCCTGACGTTTTCAGGAGCTTGCCTAGCCCCTTACTTATTTTCTTCCTAACCCCACTCTTGACTTTTGGGTTCTGATGCATGGTAAAACCCAGACAAGTCTGCTTCCGTGTCCAGGGAATTTGCTAAGCTTTATCCCTTTTCTGAAGCTGAACTGGCTAAATGGGTCCCTCCTCCTAAAGTGGATGCTCCCATTTCTTGACTATCTAAATCCACTGCTTTACCTGTTTCTGATTCTGTGCTGCTAGACTGGACTGGTTTTCCTCAAGTCCATTTTTTGGCTTCTATTGGTGCTGCTAGGTGCCCAGCATTTTGCTGCTGCGTGGGTTAACCGGGCTATTGCAGTCTGAACTGAGCAACTTACTGCGGCTGTCCGTCAAGATGCGCCTTCTATGGAGAACTTTGCGTCTTCTTGCCAATATCTCTGAAGAGCTACGCCATGTCTCTGCTGCTGCCTTTGGTGCCATCCGCATGATGGCAAGCACTTCTACTACTTCTGTGGTGGCCAGGCGTGCGCTTTGGCTCAAGATTTGGTCTGCTGACACTGCTTCCAAGAAAGTCTTGCTTTCTCTGCCTTTTCAGGGTACTTCCTTGTTTGGGCCTGCTCTTAAGGAACTAATTAGCGAGGCCACTGGGGGTAAGAGTTGACTTCTACCCTCGGTCTTTCAGATGAAGTTACCGTTTCAACGTAAACGATCCTTTAATTCCTTTCAGACTGTGACGAGTTTGACGAACCAGGCGGTTCCATCATCTCTGCGTCCCTCCTCCAGACCAAAGCAGCTATGAAGAGGACTGCTTTGGCATGACTCTCCAAACCTGGGTCCGCATCCCGCTGTGGGTGGTCGTCTCCGCCCCTCTCGCGGGATTTGGGAGGATTCTGTATCGGATCCATGGGTTTTACAGGTAGTGTCAGAGGGGTTCGAGATCCCTTTCTTTTTCTTCCTCCTTTTCACCTTCATCTTTCTCGCTCTCCTCAGGAAGTCGAGAAAGGCCATCTATTCAAAGGCGCTATTCAGACTCTTCTGGACAAGGATGTCCTGGAGCCGGTGCCTCCTTCAGACAGGGTTTGGGGTTTTGCTCACAACTCTTTGTGGTGACCAATTAGGACGGTGGATGCTGCCCTATTTTGGATTTGATCGATCTCAATTGCCTTGTGGTCAAGACTCACTATCGTCAGGAGTCTCTGCGCCCAGTGATCGCTGCCATGTCTCCGGGGAGTTTCTTGCTTCCCTGGACCTTCAGGATGCGTATTGCGCATCCCAATTCATCGAGAGACCAGGCGGTACCAGAGGTTGGCCTGCGACAGGGGTCATTCCCAGTTCTCAGCTCTTCCATTTGGTCTGACAACAGCCCCTCTGGTTTTCCAACGGGTTTTGGGGGCCTTGATATCCGTCCTCCATCGGGACGGCATCAGAGTGACTCCTTAGACGACTTGCCTTTGAAAGCCTCCCCTGCGGGCCTTCTTCATCAGCAGGTTCTAACCTGCATTCAAATCCTTACCTATCACAGTTGGTTTGTCAATTTGGACAAGTCAGTTCTTGTCCCATCCCTGCAACTGATCTTCCTGGGTCTTCTGTTCGATACTCAGAAGTGCATGGTGTTTCTACCGGACAAGGTAGCCTTTCAAATTTCCTACAGAGTCTCAAAGATTCTTTCACGGGATCGGATTCCTGTTACGAAGTTGTCTTCTCTGGTGGGGAAGTTCATTTCCACGATAGAGGCGGTTCCATTTTCCATGGTACACACTAGGGAACTTCAGAGGTTTGTTATACAGACATGCAGGGATCGACCAGATCATCAGAAGCTGTCGGCCTTACTTCATCCTCATGTAGAGTTGAGATCGGAGTGTGATTGAACCTTTCCAATCTCCTAACGGGGAGGTTCTTCCTGATTCCATACTGGACCAGGTCATGATGGATGCCAGCCTGTTGGGCTGGGGAGCTGTTCTGAGTCACTTCAGCGCTCGGGGCAGTGGTCCATGAGGAGTCCCTTCTCCCTATCATCATCCTGGCACTTCATGCAATATTTCATGCCCCATCATTGGGGGTCTCACCTGGAGGACTGTCCAGTTCGAGTGGAGTCCTACAACGCCACGGCAGTGGCTTACATCAATAGACAAGGCAGAACAAGAAGTCTTGCCGCTTGGTTCGAGGTCAAGGCCATTTTGTCCTGGGCAGAGGTTCATGGACCTGTCATTTCGGCAGTGCACATTCCAGACGTGGATGATGTCATGGCAGACTTCCTCAGTTGTCACACAGTCGACAGCGGAGAGTGGGAGCTACATCCTGAGGTGTTTCAACTCCTAGTTCAGAGATGGGGAATGCCCCCAGTGGATCTGATGGCAACGAGACACAGCAGGAAGGTTCCTGCATTTTGCTCTCGGTGGAGAGACTCTCTAGCTCTGACTGACGATGCAATATCCATTCCTGGACATTCTCTCTGGCCTACATCTTTCCTCCTCTCCCTATGTTAATAAGGGTGTTACAGAAATTGAAATTTGTACATTGTCCAGTAATTCTGGCTGCTCAGGGTTGGCATAGTCAATCCTGGTATCTGGAGCTTCTGGCCATATCTGTGGTGGAGCCATTTCAGCGTCCCTCTCGTCCAGCTCTTCTTCTACATGGTTTTCTTTGAAAGTAGACGTTCATCGGCTCAATTTGATGGCCTGTAGGTTGAATCCTCGATTTTAAGACCGTAAAGGGTTTTCTTCTGCTGTGGTGTCTACTATGCTTAGTGCCTGTAAGCATGTTCCTTCCAAGATTCGCCACCGTGTCTGGTCGACATTGGTGTCTTGGTGTGCTGACTGAGATCTGTCTCATGACTTTGATCTTCCCACTGTCCTGACCTTTTTGCAGGACGGTGTGGATAAAGGACTCAGTCTGAGTTCTCTTAGGGTTCAGACTCCGGCACTTTCTGTATTTTTCCATAAACGCATTGCTATTCTTTCTGATGCCAAGGTTTTCTTCCAGAGCATTGCTCCTGTGCGTCCTGCCTTTCAGAGCCAGCTCCTTAGTGGGACCTTGAATTGGTCTTGGGAGTTCTCCTACGTCCTCCCTTTGAGTCTTTGACTACTATTCCTCTACGTCTCTTGACGTGGAAAGTGGCTCTTTTCTTCTGGCGATTGTATCAGTTTGCCGGGATTGCGGAGTGGCAAGCTCTACCCTGTAAACCACTTTATCTGGTGTTTAATAAGGATGAGGTGGTGCTTCGCACCTCTATGGAGTTCTTGCCTAAGGTGGTCTCCGAGTTTCACATCAATCAGGAGATTGTGGTGTTCTTTCTGCCCTAATCCCTACCCTGACAAGGTGTGTGATTTCCACTTGTTGGTTGTGGTGCGTTGTCTCAAGTTTTATGTCCATCGCACTGAATCTGTCAGGAAGTACGACGCTCTGTTCGATATTCCAGGGGGTCCTAGGGCAGGAAGACCTGCATCCAGAGTGACTATTGTGTCCTTGATCAAGTCCACTTTTCATAGATCCTACGAGTTGTCGAATGAGCATGTTTCCTTTCGGGTCACAGCTCATTCCACCAGGTCCATTGGGGCCTCTTGGACCTCTTAGAATCGGGCTTCTGCCGATCAGTTGTGCAGGGTGGCCATTTGGTCCTTGCCCATCTAGGATCTTCTCCTTAAGTTCTTGGTGCTTCCTTTGTTGTTGAGCCCTGTTGGCTATAGTTCTGTGTGCTGTGTCACAGTTCTGGGGTGTTTTTACCCCTGTTTCGTGTCCATTGACACTTCAGTTTATTGAGCTCTCTGACAGGTTGGTTTTTAGAGATTCTGGTGACTTTGGGGGCCTTGCACCTGGTCTTTGCCTTTTTCCTGCCTCTGGGGAACTTAATGGTTGGACATCCCAGAGTTAGGTTGCAGCACTGAATAAATACCTTCCAAACTCTGTTGTATACTTTGGATGTAGAGATTTTCCTTGCTGACAACATGGTGTTGATAACAGATTTGGAAATACCCTTCCTAGCTAGATATTTCCGCTCGGCCTCCAAGCCGTTAGATGGAAAAACCCCGGATTGGGATGAGACAGTGGCCGCTGGAGTAGAAGATCCTGTCTGACTGGGAGAGTTAATGGCTTCTTGATTTTACATTTTTATTATCTCTGAGAACCATATTCATCTCGGCCATTTTGGTGCTATCAGAATCCGTTCTGCCTTTTCTAATCTTGTCTTCCTCAGAACTTCCCTTATTAGAGGAATTGGGGGGAAGATGTATGCCAACAAGTAATTCAAGGAATGTCTGAGAGGCATAACTAGGTATTCATAATGCCCAGATCTGGTATTAAATGCCGTTTTCCACTCATCCCCAGCTCTTATTCTGAACAGGTTATAGGCAGCATGTAGGTCTAATTTCGTAAAAATGCAAGAACCTTTTAACCTGTCAAATAGCTCAGTAATGAGTGGTATGGGGTATGCGTTCTTGGACATAAGTTTATTTAATGCCGGTAATCAATGCAAGGCCTTAACTCGCCACTCTTCTTTTTCACAAAAAGAACCAAGCACCAGCAGGTGAGAGAGACTTCCGAATAATCCCTCTGTTAAGGGCGTCCTCAATGTACTCCTCCATAGCTCGGTTCTCTTCGCACGACAGTGGATACGTGCGACCCCTAGGGGGCACAACCCCAGGGGGCAAATCACTGGCACAATCGTATGCCCTATGTTGGGGCAATGTGCTAGCCTCTCCCTTACTGAAAACGTCACTGAATTGATGGTATTCGGCTGGCACAGAGGGAGAGGCACACAAACTGTTAACCGGCTGAGTCGCACAATGCTTCATACAGTACTCGGACCAAGACGTGATCTCGCAACTCTGCCAGTCAGACTGGGGATTGTGCAAATGTAACCATGGAAACCCCAGAATGACCGCATGATGAGGAGAATGGATAATCTGAAATCGTTGTTCCTGTTGTTCCTCCATGTGGAGGGCCCCAATAGACATAGAAATCGGAATATCCTCCATAGTTATCTGAGCTGGTTCTAGTGGTCTGCCATCAATGGCTAAGGGAGATTCCCTTCTGACCAACGGAATCTTATGTAATGCAGCAAAAGAATTATCCATGAAATAACCGGCCACACCGGAATCGACCAAAGCCAGAACCTCCATAGAGTGTTTTGCCCAGGAAAACACCACCTGGATCGTGGGTATCTGCATGATCGGGTCTAGGGACTGCTGAACACCACCTAGGGCCTGTCCCCCAAGGTACCCTAGGTGCGTTCGTTTCCCGGACGCACAGGACAAGTACATAATAGATGGCCAGCCTTGCCACAAGTCCAGCATAAACATAAAGTCCGCAATAGTCTATACTGACACAGGTCAGGCAGATATGATGGATTCCCAGGAGCAAGGTCTAGAATGGGTTAATGATCTTCAGAGTGTAAACAGTCCCAAGTGCAGAGAGGTCTGTGATGGGGCTCTCTGCATATAGACAGCTGTAGGACTCGTAACGCCCAAAACCAGATAAGCAGAACTAGCGTGAACTGCCTAGGCAACAATGGGAACAGAGACACATGAGGTACTGCCGTAGCAGTAACGGAGACAACACTTGCACTCTGCAGACGTATAACCGGAGGCAACCGGTGGCTCACCTGCCGGAGCAGTAACGGAGGCAGACACTTGCACTAAGCAGAGGCAGTAATGGAGACTAGGCCCAAGGTAAACTGCCGGAGCAGTAACGGAGACAACACTTGCACTCTGCAGACGTATAACCGGAGGCAACAGGTGACTCACCTGCCGGAGCAGTAATGGAGAGTGGACGCTGGTACTCTGTAGGAGGAAATGAACCCAATTGCCAGACAGTCAGAATGTCGCCTAGGCGACACAGCACAGGAACACCAACCGGGCCGGGTAGAATCACGGAGCAAGAACGTCAGCCTAGCTGGGTCAGATCACGGAGCAGGAATGTCAGCCAAGCCGGGTCGGGTCACAGAGCAGGAACGTGAGCCAAGCCAGGTCGGATCACGGAGCAGGAACGTGAGCCAAGCCGGGTCGAATACACAGGGGCAGTAGACAATATGCAGAGTAGTCAGGCAGGCCAAGTCGGTACACTGGGAATCACTGAGCACAGGAACACCACGAAAGGGCACCGGAAGGGTGCCCATAGCCCAGTATATAAAGGTCATAGTGGGTGGGACTAACACACGGTAGCCAATGGGAGCAAGGCACAGGCTAGACTGACAGAAAAAAAAAAACACAAAAAGAGCACAGGCACCGTGATAGTATGACCCGGCTTGTCTGACTACCCCCTCTGGTGCTGACTGGCTCTGTCTGACTATTCTTTCGTCTCTTCCCCTGGTGATCAGCCACCCAATATAGTGCGGGCCTGGGGCTCTGGCAGACTTGCATAGCTGACTGCAGGCGTGAGTCAGTTTTCACCTTACTTCTACTGACCGCAGGCGTGAGTCAGCATTCGCTCCTACTGACCGCAGGCGTGAGTCAGCGTTCGCTCCTACTGACCGCAGGCGTGAGTCAGCGTTCGCTCCTACTGACCGCAGACGTGAGTCAGCGTTCGCTCCTACTGACCGCAGGCGTGAGTCAGCGTTCGCTCCTACTGACCGCAGGCGTGAGTCAGCGTTCGCTCCTACTGACCGCAGGCGGGAGTCAGCGTTCGCTCCTACTGACCGCAGGCGGGAGTCAGCGTTCGCTCCTACTGACCGCAGGCGGGAGTCAGCGTTCGCTCCTACTGACCGCAGGCGGGAGTCAGCGTTCGCTCCTACTGACCGCAGGCGGGAGTCAGCGTTCGCTCCTACTGACCGCAGGCGGGAGTCAGCGTTCGCTCCTAATAGATGACTTGGTACCGTGTTAGCTGTAGAAATACAGGATGCAAAATTTTTTGTAAAGTTGATACCTTTATTGGCTAACTAAACAGATTTAAAATGCAAGCTTTCAAGACTTCTTAGGTCTCTTCCTCAGGCATGTTATACAGATAAATATGAAAACTTCTCTCTTAAATACAAGTACACATTACTTTGTTTATAATGGAAACAGTAATGGAAACGGGACAGAAATTACATAAGAGGTTTAATTCCCACAGATCCAGCATTAACAACAAAAAGACACCAGTGGGAGAACATTTTTGCCAAAGTGGGCACAGTATCAGGGACATTAAATTGACTGTACTAATGGGACAATTTCGCAATCAGAGGGACAGAAAATTATGGGAGGTAAAAGTAATGTTTCTACGGCTAAAACGGTACCAACTCTCATCTATTATTAACATGGAAGATACCCCAATGTACCGCACACAAATGAATATGAAAAACCTCCTAAAGAAACTTGCACAACTGGATAGTGACATCTTCTTCCTGTCTACATGCAAAAAGGAAGATTTTATACCTAGAGGCCTCATGCTGAAAAATCCTACCCTGGACACACATAACAGCAGGTTTGCACAGCAACTATGTACCAGGACTTCCCAGAGGCTACGCAACAACCTTATTGGGATCTGCTACAATAGGAAATCAAATACACAAGCAGAAATATCAACTCTCAAGGAACAGCTTGGACCAGACACTGAGGACATACAACAGGCCCTTCAACAATACTACAGAAAACTACAAACACTACTCATCAACAACAAAAGGAAGAAACTACAGAGACTGAGATACAAAGCAGGTTTTGCGGCAGAATCTGTAAATCAACCAGAACAGAACTGCATTGTGAACCTTTCCACACACAAGCCAAGCAGTGAGGAAGTATCTGTGCTTTCAAAAGGCCTGTCATTATGTCCCACTAAACCTGTGGACAAGGTAACACTCTGTAGGGACATGGAGGAATTTTTCAGAAAACTCAGGCTCAAGGAATTCTTCCATGACAAAATGGATAACGATGATGCCAACACCACAGAGCAACATCACAATATCAATGCACCCACAAAAAGATCCACCTGGACTCCAAAACCAGGTAGTAACCCTACACTGGACAGATACATAGGTATCTTCAGAAACAGCGTAACTACAGAAATACTGGAGAAACAATGTGAACCAACACCCAACCTAACCCACAAGGAACAGAAAGCCATACAGTCACTAAAGAATAACCAGGACATTATTATTAAGCCTGCAGACAAGGGGGGAGCTGTTGTTATTATGAATACTGCAGACTACATTCAAGAAGCAAATAGGCAACTCTCTGATGAAAGATACTAGATGAAACTACAAGAGGATCCCACAAAAAAATATACAAAACAACTCAACATGATCATAAAAGAACTACCCTCCAACATTGGAGAACAGATAAGGCCCTTAATACCAACAGATCCAAAAGCAGGATCTTTCTACATGTTACCAAAAATACACAAAGAAGGAAACCCGGGAAGACCCATCATTTCAGGAATTGGCACACTCACAGAAAATATCTCTGGCTGGGTAGAAAACACCCTGAAACCCCTGGTAAAACGAACACCCAGCTTCCTTCAAGACACCACGGATCTCTTGAACAAAATAGCAGACTTGGGCCCCATTCCAGAGAGCACCATCCTTGCCACTATGGATGTAGAATCCCTTTATACCAACATTCCACACACAGATGGCATAGCAGCATGCCAAGAATATCTGGAAAGAAATAACACAGCCACGGAACCAATAACAAAACTCATACACTTTATATTCACCCACAACTACTTCAAATTTGGACAGGACCTCTACCTCCAGAAAATGGGGACTGCAATTGGTACCTGAATGGCACCACAATATGCCAACTTGTTCATGGCAAAGTTAGAAGAGGACTTCCTGTCCACCTGCCAGACAAAACCACTGGTCTATCTCCGCTACATAGATGATGTTCTTATCATCTGGACAGCCAGTGAAGAGGAACTTCTCAAATTCCACAAAAATTACAATGCATTCCACCCCAGTATCAATCTAACACTCAGTCACTCATGCACAAACATTAACTTCCTAGACACGACTATCAGTATTCAGAACAACTCCATCCACACATCCTTGTACTGGAAACCAACAGACAGACCAACCTACCTGAAGAACGATAGCTTTCACCCAAAACACACAAAGAACTCCATCATATACAGCCAGGCCATCAGATATAATCGCATCTGTTCTGACATGGCGGACCGTGACAAGCACCTCCAGAAACTCAGAGAAGAATTTATAAGACAAGGTTACAGTGTAAGGATTATGGACCATCAGATACAGAAAGCTACTCGCATACCAAGAAAAGATCTGTTGAGCTACAAAGAACAGCATAAGGGAAACCGTGTGCCACTTGTTGTCACTTTACCACCACCAGGTTGAAGCTCTGCGCAAAATATCAATAGAACTTCAAGCAACCTTACACACAGATGAAAGACTTAAGAACATATTTCCACAGCCTCCCTTACTCTCCTTCAGACAGCCTCCCAATTTAAAGCAACTGATGGTAAGGAGTGCCCTGAACAAAAATACAAAAAATGGCACATTACCCTGCCTACAAAGTAGGTGTAAAACCCGTGCACACATTTATACCACAGACAAGATACCCATACCAAACACCCAGTTACACCATAAGATCATTGGTAATTTCACCTGCAAATCATCCAATGTAATATACCTTATCATGTGTGCAAAATGCCCAACAGCTCTTTATGTGGGGGAAACGGGACAGAAATTACATAAGAGGTTTAATTCCCACAGATCCAGCATAACAACAAAAAGACAGAGACACCAGTGGGAGAACATTTTTGCCAAAGTGGGCACAGTATCAGGGACATTAAATTGACTGTACTAATGGGACAATTTTGCAATCAGAGGGACAGAAAATTATGGGAGGTAAAATTAATGTTACAGTTTGACTCTTTGACCTATGGACTGAACAGGGACAGGGAATTTCTGTCACAGTACTTAATTGTGAATTAACTTTTACGACAGTCCCTCTGGAATCATAAATACCTGGACCCAGAGGAAGAATGCTGTTTAAATCACATCCTCTACCATTGACTGATCAAGGAATTGGTATCTGGACTAACGTTCTTATCTGATTTCCATTATAAACAATGTAATGTGTACTTGTATTTAAGAGAGAAGTTTTCATATTTATCTGTATAACATGCCTGAGGAAGAGACCTAAGAAGTCTTGAAAGCTTGCATTTTAAATCTGTTTAGTTAGCCAATAAAGGTATCAACTTTACAAAAAATTTTGCATCCAGTATTCGCTCCTGACTGCAGGCGTGAGTCAGTGATATTTCCTTCTGACTGCAGACCTCATTCCTCATTGGATCAAGATCCTGGGTTCTTGGTTCTAGCTGAGACTTCCAGTGGCTAAGACCTAGTCTCCAGCACAGTGGTTTAGCATTGCAACCTATTATTTCTGATTGCAGGCTTGCTGGCTATTACCCTGTGCTTATTCCTAGTGTGTATATTGTATATATCCTCTTTATGTCATTTGTTAATAAACTGCATTAACTAAACCGTACTGACTCCTGAACTTCTCTGGGTAACCGTGAAACCTTCTTATGGTTAGAAAGAATACCTGAGTTAGAGTACTTTCCCTTAATGTCAAGGGTCTCAATTCACCCTGCAAGATGTTTACGGCCCTTAGGGAAGCCTCCCATCTCAAAGCAGACATTGTCTATTTTCAGGAGACTCATTTTTCCAGCTGTCGCTAATAAGTAGACTATATCCAAAAGTGTGGACAGCGTCTGCCCAGGAGAAAAAGGAAGGGTGGGTCCCTTGGATGTTGGATGATACAACAGATGATTCACCCTGGCCAAGTTCTATGCACCCAACACATGACAGCCCTCCTTCTCTTGCACCCTCAAATTGCTTGACACTTTCAAAATGGGGACTCTAATTGTAGGGGGGGTTAACACTCTTTTGAACCTTCAGTGGATTCTACCTCCAATGCCTCGCCCAGATCCAGAGTCTGTTAAGGGAACTGTACCCGGTGGACTCTTGGATATCCCTTTTTCCGTTGCAAAAAGATTGTACATACCACTCACCCTGTCGCAACAGCTATTCACAACTTGACTATTTTCTTTTGGACCATTATAATATACACAACCTTGTTGCTGCCAGGATTGAGTCCATGACCTGGTCTGGCCACTCCCCAGTTTGGATCCAGCTAGTTGTTTCTTCGAGCACTGTTGTGGCAACTTAACAAAACATTACTGACAGACATGGAGGCAGTCTTGCTCCTTTCGGACAGACTTGCGCACACTCCTGAGATCACCTCCTTGTCTATTATCTGGGAGGCTCACAAGTGTGTCATAATGGGCGAGTTGGTCTGGCTCTGTGTGCGTGGAAAAAGGACAAAAAGCCCTTACTATTAATTCTCTGTAACAGACAGAATCTCTGTACAAACAATCGTGCAAATGTTTCAGTCTTTTTACTCAGACCTTTACAATCTTTCCCAGTCCCCCCCCCCATCACCATTTAAGGCTAGCCTTCAGCAGTGGATCCGGAGATTACTTGAATCCTCTGGAATCCCCAACCTATCAGCACAGGCTCTAGCAATCCTTGAGGAACCTTTTACTAAAGAAGAACTGCAACATGCTATGTAGTTGACCCCAGCTGGCAAGAGCCCAGGGCCATATGGCCTTACCGCTCTGTATTATAGGAAATTCAGTTCACCACTCCTCCCGCATCTACTGGCACCCTTTAAGGCAGTGGTGGGTGGCTCTCACTTTCTGGCTCAGGCCTTGGAGGCCCACTTGACTGTAATTCACAAACCTGGGAAGGACCAGTTTTCCTGCGGGAGCTATAGACCGATCTCTTTACTAAATGTGGGTATTAAAGCAGAACTTTTACCAAAAATGAAAACTTAACTATGGTTTTTAATTCTTAACACAACATCAATGTCATGTTTGTTTTTCTTCCCACCCACCTAGTAGTGGAGATATTTAACCTGCAAAATCAGGCACTTCCGCGTTCTACGGGACCCTGTACTGTCTCAGGACTTCTCAGCTTCCCCAGGGAGTGCGTTCATGCTCCCCTTCGTAGATGTACTTCTGCGGGCTAACGTTATAGCAAACTCCGTTTACAATGCTGCTGAGGTTGCAGCCTCAGTAGCATTGTAAACGGAATTTGCCGTAACGTTAGCCCACTGTTACGGTTGGCAAGCAAAACCAGGAGTCAGATGGTACAGTTAATAGACCCGTTATTATGAGAATAATGACAGTAATGCAATATATAAATATATGCACAGTGCGTGATTGAAAGGGTGAGCACTGTATCAGGAATAGCAGTCTCCAAATCTCTGCACCACACTGCCCGAGACTAGGCCTCAGCCCACTGGAGTCTCGTGGTAAGGTAACGCCCAAGAGATACTGACTCAACCTGCAGTTAGTAGCTAGGAGTCTGCTAGAGCCCCAGGTCAGTACTAGGAAGGATATCTGACTAACGGAACCAACAAACTGAGCGAACAGACAGAGCCTTCTAGTAAACGCCAGATAGGATAGTGAGATGAGTTAAAGTCATACACGGAGCGGGTAGTCAGCCATAGCCACAGGTTTGCACCAGATAGGATAACCACTGGAGCGTATGTATGCTGGATGCGCAGTAGATAGAGCCCCAGGTCAACACCAGAGTGGGTAGTCAGACAAGCTTAGGTCATACACGGAGCGGGTAGTCAGCCAGAGCCACAAGTTTGTACCAGAAAGGATATCTGAGCCAAATCGGAATGCCAAAGAGAATGGTCAGACAGAGCCACAGGTCAACACCAGAATGGATGGACAGACAAGCCGGATCATACACAGGAATCAGGAATACTAGAAAATGAATTGCTCAGAACAACAACATAAGGGTGACTGAGTCAGGACTCAGTCTGCCCTTTAAAGGGATAGTAATGTTTCATAATAAAAGCAGCTCTAATTAACCATCATAGTATTTGGACTTTGGAGAGCATTATTTCAATTCTGTCAGAGTTGTAGTTCAAGAGTAATTCAAGGAAAAACCTGAGAAACTTGTCAAGGGGGGCAGGGCTTTCATTGTTCTCACAGGAAGAAGATTGTCCCCTGCTGTTATCTGTCTGGTCTATGGACTGCATTCCACATCTGAGAAGAGATGGCTTACACTAGGTAAAAGGGGTGGGAGGGAGAAACTTTGCTTGTGAATATCTCTCAAACTATAAAGGTTTGAGAGATAAGACATATCTTTCTTCATGGTTTTTAATGCCTGCAAAATAAAATAAACATAAAACGAAGTATTACTATCCCTTTAAACCCCTCCACAGGAAATAGGTAGGAGGAGCAGCTAGAGGGAGGAAGTAGGTAGGAGGAGACTACAGGAAACAAACACACATAAAACAGAGGCCTACAGCATGCTTGAATCCTCTTGCCTGCAGATGACGCGTGGAAAGACGCCGAGTGCCGCTGAAGCAGCGGCGCTGGAAACAAGGTACTGTGACACCCGCAGAAATACAGTTACGAAGGGGAGCGTGAACGTGCTCCCTGGGGCAGCTGGGAAGTCCTGAGGCCTCATGCAGTCCTGCAGAATGCGGAAGTGCCTGATTTTGCAGGTTAAATATCTCCACTACTAGGTGAGTGGGAAGAAAAACAAACACAACGCTGATGTTGTGTTAAAAATTAAAACCCATGGTAAAGTTTTCCTTTTTTGGTGAAAGTTCCACTTTAACTGTTTGCAAAGATCCTGGTGTCTCTTTTATTCACCTTTTTGCCTTCACTTATCTATCTGAACCAGGCAGGCTTCATCCCTGGTCATCAAGTGAAGGATAATATTGACAAAGCTGTGGCACTTATGTATGATGCTCTGAAACGGAATATTCCCACTCTTCTGATTTCCACGGATGCAAAGAAGTCCTTTTAATGCATTTGTTGGGACTACCTTGCGGCGGTTCTAACCAATCTTGGCCTTGAGCCTCGGGCCCACCTGGCAAACATTAGTCTTTATACTACCCTCTCAGCCAGGATCAAGGCTAACGGGTTCCTCTAAGACCTTTTTACAATAACTAATGGCACAAGACAGGGGTGCTTGTTGTCTCCGCTTTTATTTATCTTGTCTTAAGAGCCCCTTCTAAACACTGTCTGCCTTTCTTGTTTCATGACTGGACTTCTCATTCATATCACCCAGATAAAAATTACAGGATACGCCGGTGACGTATTATTCTTTCTCTCCTCCCCCTACAGTTTGCTCCCTCTGTTAGTGCACATTCTTGATGAGTTCTACATTCTCTCACAGTTTAAAATTAATTATGACATACCTAAAATCCTGAACTTAAATGTTCTCCCTCTTAACTCAGCCCTGTTATGACCACCCAATCCTTAAGCAGTTACTTTATTGGTGGAGACGACTGAATGCTAAATAGAACTTGGCACCCTACCCATCCCTGCACATGATGATATATCGCAATCCAGCATTCCTTCCAGGCCTTCACGATGAAGCCTTTAAGATATGGCATACACTAGATATACATACTATGTATAAAGTTCCTGATAATGACCCTATCTTCTTGGAGGTAAAGAAACTATTATCTATCAAAGATACCATTATCTACCCTTGGTCTCCCTCTGTAGATATAAGCAATTGCATCACTTTCTCCTTGAACTAATGGCCAAGGGTTACTCTTATTGATCTGACACGACTTTTGAGGTGATGGTCTCCTCCATTTCGAATCAAAAGCGTGTTCTCTCGAAGATGTAGTCTTTCTTGCAGTCCTCCCATCCATCCTCTAAATCTTACTATCTGAGAGAATGGGAAACTGAGCTACAGATTCCCCTCCCTCTCCCTTAGTGGCTTACCATACATAAAACTATGAGATCCTCTGCTAGGGACACTACCACCAGAGAATGTAACTAAAACTTCCAACCAGATGGCATTGGACACTTTCGAGGCTTCCCTTCACTCAGCTGATCTCTTACTGTAAGTGGGCCAATGTCCGAAGCTCCTTTCTGCACATGAGGTGGTCCTGCCCTCTAATCTCTGATTACTGGAACAACGCTGCCACGGCACTATCTACTATTTTTGGGCAACAGATTCTACCTGACCTGCTTTCCTTTCTGTTCTCCATTAACATTCCTATGGCTCGTGCTGCAAATGGTACTCGTTCTCTATATCTGACATTACTCAATACTGCAAAGAGATTTATCCCTTTGCATTGATAGGTAGCACACCCCGACACTATAGCAATGGCAAAACAAAGTGCAACTGCTCTACATGCCCTCTCTACATGACGAATGGACTCTTCTGTCCTGATTTGGTCACCTTGGCTGACATATTTTGAGTCTCACTGTTGGAGGCCCGAGTTGTCGCAGATGAATGTGGGTCCCTCCTAAGCCCCTTTTTCTTGACTATTCCTCATCGCACAAATATACTGGCTTCTTGGTGTACAACCCCCCTGCCAATCTCCCCTTCTTCCCTCCCCCCTCTCTAGCCCTCTTTTCCCTTTAATCTCCTCTTTTATTCTCTCTCTTCTTATCATGTATATCTCGGTTAAAGTTATAGTAATGTTTCACAATAAAAGCAGCTCCATTTAAACTTCATAGTATTTGGCCATAAAGAATGTTATTTCAATGCTGTCAGAGTTGTAGTTCAAGCGTAATTGAATAATAAAGTATCCCCTCCTGCCCTTGATGTAACACTGCTCACCTCAGAGCAACCAGACTGTCTGGATGGATCACAGAGAGGGACAATTTTCAGTGAGCATAAGCAAAAACCTGAAAAACTTGTCAAGCGGGGCAGGGTTTTCCTTATGCTCACAGTAAGAAGGGACCAGATTCCACATATGAGGGGAGGAGGCTTACACTAGGTAAAAGGGGTGGGAGTGGGATACTTTATCATTCAATTACTCTTGAACTACAACTCTGGCAGTACTGAAATACATTTCCATGGCCCAAATACTACGAATATTAATTGGAGCTGCTCTTTTTGTGAAACATTACTATCCCTTTTAATGCTCTGTGATGTAGTACTGACGCTCTGTGCCTTATTTGGACAACAGTCTGTTTTGCATGTCAGTACCTACTGGATGATAGTTTTAAGCAGATATTTTCAATAAAGTATATTGACAAAAAAAAAGAAACTGAGGACGATGAAAGGAAGGAGCTCCTATTTGTGGAGTTTCTGTTTTTTCTGTCCTATCATATTTAATGGGTGGAGCTTACAAATATTATAATGGTGCCATAGTTTTCCATCTAAGGCAATGCTGTCTTGCTGGCTTGGCACTATAAAATACATAGATACGTAGAGTCTATGTGAGATATAGCCTTGCCTTATTTAAAAGAACCTGGGTAGTCATTTAGACAGCTTTGAATTTAATGAAAGTGTGAAAGTTATTTTAACCCCTTGAGGTCCATTACATTGTTAAGAAAACAAAAAAAAGATAAATGCAAAGAATAAGAAACACATTTTTTTTAAAATATGTAACTTTGTTTTTAATAAACAGAGTATTCCAAAGCAATTGACCCAAAACATTTCGATATATTCTCTATTATACAAATTAACCCTTTGAGTGCCAGAAAGGTATACAATGCATGGATACATCTCTGCCACTCAAAGGGTTAAATCTATCCAGTTAACAAGCAATATGGTTTCTGTCCGTACAGAAAAAAATGATAAATTGCCTTTGAAAAGTTTTGATTCATCACTTTTGTACCATTCTTACATGTACACAGGGCCTAACTCATAATCCTTAAAACAGGCTTGTCCAAGTTCAGTCCTCAAGGGCCACCAACAGGCCAGGATTTAAGGATTTCCCTGATTAAGCACATGAGAGTCAGTCAAAATGAATGCGTCACTGATTAACTCCCCTGTACTTAATCAGGGAAATCCTTACATCCTGGCCTGTTGGTGGCCTCTGAGGACTGAACTTGGACAGCCTTCCTTAAAAGATGCAGTTCTGGAGCAAACCAATTGCACCATGGGGAGGACTGAAAATCCCCATTGCTCTTCATTGGAATTTTAATCTGGAATGTTAGAGAGGTCTGCAGTGCATTATTTTGCAATGTGTCAGTGACTCCTCTGGCATTCAAAGGGTTAAAAGCCCCATTTAAATAAATCAAGATAAATGTGGGGACATTATACTTCCGCACTTTTAGTGCAGCTGGTTGGCTCCAGAATTGAATAAGGCCTGTTCAGTGAATAGTATGCAGCTTTTGTGGCGGTACAAAATACAGTGCTAAAGCTGTGCTATGTACTAACCCCTTAGATGCCAGAGATATCAAACATGATTAATTGATGATCAGTCTGACATTCAAGCATTTTATAATATATTATAACTTAAGTGCAGCAAACATTTCCAAGCGTTTTACATTGCAGATGAACTTCCAGTTACAGACACACACACATAGGAGCATAGTGATGGCAGGATTAACAGTGAAAGGTTTTAATAAGTACAGCTGTGTGCAATGGTCTGGACAGTCCTGGGCAAAAGACATATTTTGGTGATTTTCTAAGTGGTAGGACGTTAACACAACCTCTACAGAGAACAAACTTACACTTGACATATGTCTGTAAATTGTGAAGCACACTTACTATTTATTTGCTGAATTTTTTTTTTTTGCTGATTGAAAAAAAAAAAATAATAATAATAAAAAAGAAAATGTGCAATGTGCAAAAGTTTAGGTACCCTTCTAGTTGATCCACTAGTGTTATTTTTTTGTAAGGTCTCAGAACGTAATTGACTTGTTAAGACTTAATCTAAGATAGGTGAGGACGTTTATAGAGTTTAATAAATCCCCTTATTCCTCTAACATCTCTGGGTGCTGTGTCTTAATCTAAGTTATGTGATGACAATTCCAGAGCTTAAAGGAGCAGTAACTTTTTCTTATGAAAACCCATATGTTTCAACCTCAGTAGTATTGTAAACAGAGTTTACAATAAAGTTCCACTTTAAGCAATGAAAGGGTAAAGGTTTGGTATGGCCCCAAACTCAAATATTATTGGAAATCTGTAGGTAGATCTCAAACATGCAGTGCATGCAAGACAAACTAAGAATATTTCTGAACTAGAAGCATTCTTCAAGGAAGAGTGGGAAAAAAATCCTAAATCAAGAATAGACAGACTGCTAGCTGGCTACAAGAAATGTTTGAAGGCTGTGATTTCTGACAAGGAGGGTGTTACAAAATACTGACTGACAGGGTGCCCAAACTTTGGTACGTTTTGTACTTTTTGTTTTGTTTTTTTTCCAAACTGTTACATTCAGCAAATAAATAATAACTGTGAATACACTTAGTCAAGTTAAAGGGACAGTAATGTCCCAGAAAAAATATTTATTATTTTGTAGGGCTTAAAAAGTTGAACTAAATTCAAAAAACCCTATCTCTCAAACCACTATGGCTTGAGAGATATTCACTGTCAAAGTTCCCCACTCCCTCCCCTTTCCCTGACATCAGCTCTGTGCTGACTGCAGGGGAATCCTGTCCGGGGACCAACTGCAGCAGAGCCGCAATTGCGTTATTTAAAAAGAATGACTTCATTGGAAAGGTCTACAAAGTGTGCCTGGTTTGCAAGCACACTTTGTAGACCAATCCAATGAAGTAATTTGTTTTAAATAATGTAATTGCGGCTCTGCAGAAGAGCCTCCTCGTGTTGGCTGACACGGATCTCCTGCTGTCAGCTGAAATGTCAAACTTTGACAGTGAATATCTCTCAAACCATAGTGGTTTGAGAGATAGGGCTTTTTGCATCTAGTTCAACTTTTTAATCCCTAGAAAATGATACATATTTTTTCTGGGGAATTACTGTCCCTTTAAAGCATGTTTCCTACAGCGGTGTGTTAACATTTTTAACTTAGCAAGTCAACAAATCATATAATTTGGCCAGGGATGCCCAAACGTTTGCATACAAATGTACTTGTCCCACAATGAACCAGTAACAGTGATTCGTTTTAATAAGTCAGTCTATCCCTCTATGAACTAATGACAGTGATTTTATTTAAAGGTGTTGCATGAAAGCAAAGTGACTTGTACTGCCCTAAATATTGGCTTATATGTATATAAATACACACACACATACTAAAATGTGGTTGTAAAGAATATGTTCTTGCCAAATCTAAGATCCAGATGCAGAGCGCACACTCAACCCTTTGTGTGCCAGAGGGGTATGCAGTCCATATGGATTGCACATCCCAATGGCACACATATATTTAAAAAGGCTGAGGCCCAGATATTTTGTTTTAGCACTTCATGCATAGCATACATTATTTTGCTTTTGTAACTCTTAATTGAGCGACAGTTTGGGAAGGTTAACAGTGGAGACACAATTTCACAGCTCATGATCCCCATTCAGTTTAAGGTAAAGTTAAAAGGGCAATAATCATGTTTTGCTAAGTCTGCTCCTATAGTAGATGATGATGTAAAATGCCTCGGGATACTACTGGCAGCCCTAAAAGAGCTCAAGTAAGCTGTTTATAAGGTCACAAACGGATCCCTGGGCTGGCAGTGGAGGTTGGACATAACTCAAACATCTTTGGCTTTAGTGTGTTGCATGCTCAGCTCTACAGACTACTGGAGTGCAGTTAGATCCCTTTCCCATCAGTCTATAGGGAGGCAGCTCAACTCACATGATGGAATCTTCTGGAAGCAGACCTGCTTGATACTTGAACTTTAAATTGCAGTGGCCAATGAGACGGATTAATATTGAAAAGCCTAGCTTTAGCTAAGATTTAACACTGCTTGAAGGGAAACTATAGTTATAGGCATTCATTTTTTAAGAGAATCATTAATTTTATATACACTCACATACTGCTGGCTAGGAGATGCTTTATTCCAAAGTTATTACAGCTCAAACATGTTTCCTTTTTGTTTTTTTAACCTTTAAACAAAATTGCAATTTATTATAGATCAACGATAGATGTGCTGTTTCTGTCTATTGAGAATTTCAGTTTATGACCAGAAGGCTCTCCAAAGAGTTCAAAGGAAAAAAACAATGTTTTGGTCTTACAGATGTAGCAGTTCTTAACTGCTGTCTTTCTGAGTTAACCTATTTTGACATGTTAAGTAACATACACTGACTTGCATGGGGATCTTTTTTACTTAAATGCAGAAAATGCATTTAGTTCATTAAAAGCAAATAAAAATTGCCTCTGAATATAATTTAAAAAACAAATGAACCTGCAAGAACTTCTGAACTCCATATGCTTTCAAATTGGTATCCAGACCCAGGAGAACCCAGTATAGGCTTAGAAGCTAGTCCTATGGGAGCAGACATAGGAAAAAGCTTGGGGTTATGATGCACAAACCCCAAACTAAACTTATTATCCATTTAGTGGTCAGAATACTGATGTTACAATAGAATACTGTGGCAGACAGGAGTGCTACACTGCACAAATAAAGTCCACCGCTCAGGTCACAGTTCACTTGTTACATTGCTGCTATTGAAGAAAGCAAGTGTGGACATGGGTCCCTGACACTTGTAGCCTATGGGAACTGCATGTATACACTCTAGAACCTGAACTACAATACTTTAAACTGTAACACTGAACTTGCATTTTGAGGGTCAGTTTTCTGGGCTCCAATTTGGACATCTAGCTGGACACATGCCTTAGTGTCTCCTCTACTTATTGAAGCTTTTAGCATATTTCTTGTCATTGTTTAGTGGATTGGATTTGCTATTACAATACTACATAACCACCCACTTCCCACAAATGGTTAATTATAATGCGGCTTTTACCATTATGTTACTTTCAGTCAGCAATAATATTATTTCTGCATTAACTCTAAATTTAAAAAGATACCCAGTTAATATTTAACTTTTCTCTTTTCCTTGATAATGTACTTTACAAAGCAATTAACATATACATGCCATACAACAAAAGGCTGTCCCATAGACCTTGCAATCAAACATTTTTTGGGAGATAAAAGGCTTATTCTAAGTTGTAAGGGATATGTTTGTCCAGTGCAGATTTGCCCACATCAGAAGCCAGTTTAATGTAAAGGCTTTAGTAAATAATACTAAACACCATTCAAAATAAAGAGTTATAGCTAATGTGCATTATTGAGATTTGCATAATACTTTATGTGAACTCTTTCTTCTGAGACATGAAATGACATAATTTTTTATGTTGTACTGAGATAGGTCTTAAAACAATATTTCCCATATTGTTTCACATTCTGCACCACCATCAAATAATATAAATATGGTCTTTCTTCTTATCTCTTTTGTACCAATCTCCAATCCACCTTAGTGTATCCTTATGTCTCACACTCCAGGACTCATCCAGTTGTAAAACCTGAAGCACCAAGCCAGCCCACAAGGGAAATAAGGGAACCAGCATAATATCTACCACCTAATACAGGTTAGCAAAATGAAAGGGATTAAACATATGAAAGGGCACTTGTACATTTTATAATATCCCTTTGTGTTGCACTCTGCAGCTCCCTTATACTGATATGTAAAAGCAAGCAACCTATTCTGATGGCAATGATTCTGATAGCTTAATGAGCTATGAGGAGTTGACACAATATGTAAATACCAGTGTAACAGCCTGTGTACACGGGCCAAGGTCTGGGTGATCTTAACCCTTTGCATGCCAGAGGGGTACGCAAAGCAATGCGTTGCATACCCCTCTGGCACTCAAAGGGTTAAGAGGCTGGTCCTGCTCTGCGTCCTGCCGTCAACGCAGTCATGTACTGTAGAGACTGGCAGAAAGCACAGAATGCTCCCAGCACAGAACTCCCAGCATTCCATGCTCCCTGCATTCCATGCTCCCAGCATTCTGTGTGTTCGGGCAGGCTCTACTGCACCTGATGGCTTCTGACAAACATCCTAGCGAATTATTATATAGGATGCTGATACTGTGGTAGTAATCTCTTCTTCCTCCTGGGCACAGTGAAACTTTAAGAAACACAGCTATGTTTCACATTTATTGACTTCTGTCCGCAGCAGGCTGTTTTCAATCTCCCCCCCCCAAAAAAAAAAGGCTCCTATCCCCTCCACCAACCACCCCATATCCCACCTTCCTCTATCTCCACCTAGGAAGCCTCCCTGTAACAGATTTTAAAAAACCTTGCTAGTACCACCTACACAGAAAAAATGCATAAATATTGTGACTTTGTATATATGCTGGAAAGGCACATTGGCATGACTTATAGTAACCCCATGTCAAGTTGAGTGCAATCTACATATTTATAAGTATGTTGATCTGATTACAAAGAGCAGTAGGGGTGGATATTTCACTTGAGAGCGGTTCAGGCAGGACCAGAGTGTCAGCTGAGAACACTAAAAAAATGGGCCAAGCAACTAGAAATGTGCATCATCAAATATCCAACTGAGGTGCAGGATGATGAAATGTCAGAGATATGGAGCTCCTTGAAATCCAGTGAAATGATAAGTAACCATTTTTGATTATGTCTGGCATCTATGAATGTTTGTGCTCTAAATGACAGATATAGGCTCCACATATTATGATATGGTAATTATAAATGTACAAATGTACATTGATCCCAGAGGTCTGTTGAAGAGACTATATGTTATTTCTTGATTAAAAGTATGAGCAGTGAGACCTGTGTCTACTTTGAGTTCTCACATTGGCCACAGAGGTCTAGTAAAGAGACGGTGTAGTTCCTGCCATAGCCATTCCATGGTTAGGAGAACCTTCATATGTGGCTCTGGTTAGGTTTTTTGTATATGTACTTTATTGACACATTTTTTTCTCAGTAGGTGGTACCACAAGGCTTTTTTTTATCCCAGGTAGGGGGAGGATTTCTAGGTGGATATATGCATGGATAAGTGAGATAGGCTGTTGGTGGAATGGTATAGGTTTTGTGTTGGGGAGTAGAGGAGGGAATAGGACCTAGCTAAGGCAGTGGCATTCTCACTTGCGTATTGTTGATGTGTTGTATTTCCTCTAATACATTGGGATTTTTATAGCCATTGGGCTTCAGAGTGCTGTTTCAGCTCATCTTGTTTGCCTTTTCTTAGGAGGTGGTGTTATGTTTCTATGAGGCAGCACTGACACTTTATTGAGCGGTATGCCTAGGATTTTATTATTCCTTGAGCAGTTTTTTTTTGTATAGTGTCTTCACATCTTCAATCCTCTAGTTTTACTAAAACTTGTTTTGCAAATGTTATAGCTATATGGTTAATACACATTCAACTTTAATGGCAGCTTCACATAGAAAAAGCCATATGGCAAAAGACATCCTCAGATGACTTTCTAGATTTCTACTGAAAAAGTCCAAAGTGCATGATTATAGTGCCAACTGGCTAAGTACAGAGAACATTCAATGAAGGCCAACACACTGATATAGTGTTGACTATCAAAGATTACATATTACCATATATCTTCTCACTATAGCCTATTTGCTACTTGAGGAACTTTGTTACGACTATAACATCAACGTAAAACAAGTTGGCACCAATAATGACAGAGAATTTCCTTTTCAAATAGAATTCTCCTGCTTATAGTCCCTGTGGCAGCTGGAGTCTGTGCCACAAACTCCTGGATGGAGATTATCAGAACATCCAGGATATTGCTCATCACGTTCATAGCTTTCTGTGTGTTTACCCCATACCACCAGGCCAATCTCCTGGCAATCATGTAATTTCATGCTCCCCAAGCCACTGTCTTTGTAATTTCCCTAAGGGCAATAACTTGGCAGAAAGAACAAGAAATAGTTCCACTGAGGTAGTCTGGTTTTCATTTCTCTTCAAGTCTTCTGGTGTTTGAAGGATTTACTATGAAAAAGAAAGGAAAGTTATTGATATGTGATTAAAACAATAACCAACGTTCCACATTAACAGACCTAGTCGAGGCAAAACTTGTTTTTGCCCTAATGATGTCTAGGAACTTTTCTGTGTAACTTTCACTGAATAAGGACTGAAAAAAGGATGGGGGTGGGGGTTATAAGTGGATGCTGAGGGTTGCAGGTGGCAGGTAGTGGAACATCATGAAAGGAAATGTGGAGTTAAAATGGTAGGCACAGATGGAAGTAAAGAAAGGATATGCTGTAAATGGAAGGTTTATAGGATAGACTGATTGAGCAATAGAACTCCCATCCGCCCTGCTCCACAACCACTCCACCCCCCCAACTCAGTGCACATGGCTTACGATTCAGTTGTATATGACAGTCAGCTGAAATTAACTTGCATTACTGTGAATGTCTGAGAGTCAGTGCAATAATTAAAGTAGTTGGATCTTTACTGAGGTCAAAGTATAAGGAAAAGATGAGCAATTCAGAAACAAAATCAACTGGTCATCAATTTAAATTTTACTGAATATAGGGAGGTTCTAATTTCTTGCAATACATACATGGCTAAAGAAATAACACTAAACCAGAGATGGGTAAAAGATGACCCATATCACATCCATCCTATATAATAATTCGCTGAAACGAGTGTAACGAAGAAGTCATGTGCAGTAGAGACTGCTGTGTGTGTTGCAGTCATGCGCAGTAGAAACTGCCCGCGCCACAGCTGATACAGAGCTGTACCCTCCTTCGGAGCGCCCAGCTCTGTATCAGCTGCGGCATTGGCAGTCTCTACTGCGCATGACTGCCCCGCAACCGGCTGGCAGTGGCACTGTGGCCCATGTAATGGGCTCTTCAACTAGTAGTCAAATAATTTGGCCCTTAGGTCTGGCTGACTGTACAAATACAGCATTGCAACAAGCTGTCTCCAGTTGATGTTACATTAATTCTTCAAGTGGGACACAATAAATAACAGTTTCTTGGTTCTGCTGGTTTGTATGTACCGTATGTATGTATATGTCTCCATTTACGTTCTTTATAGTAAGGTCTGTTAAACTGAAAGTTTTTGCTTATGTATGTGATGATGGCAGACACAATGCATATATTTAAGGGAGGAATAGATGCATTTCTAGTAGGGGCATACAGGGTTATACTATACTATTTTGAGTAGATTAAACAGGAAGTTGTTCTGGTAAATAGGAAAACTATTTAGTTTTCATTTAATGGGATATAATGTAGCAAAGGTTAAACTTGATGAACTTCATTTATAATGAATTAATGAATATTGGAAAGTGTCCTCCTCCTAAGTCATTATTTTCTTTTGAGGTCTTTAATCCACTGGATGATAAACTAGCTTGTTTTATGATCAAAAGGAGCGGACAGTAAACCAAACCAGGCTTCCCTGCGCCATTGTTTAAATAAACAAAGCAACTTCTTTTCCATTTCTATAGAGACCTTAAGAGCATGGGCTCTTTTAACAACCGGATTGGGCAAGAAATTTTGCCTTGCACTTCTCACTTCCTGGTACGCCTAACAGAGTAGGTTTAACCCTTTGAGTGCCAGAGTGGAACGGAATGCATTGCAAAGGGTTAACCTCCAAACTAGGAAGTGAGGTTCCTCCAGCCTGTTCAAAACTATTGCATGCATTAGACTATAGCCATAGATCTTCCTCATACTGAAGTTTGTACTGCTCACTGTTCCTACATGGTTCTGTCTTTGTACTCAAGGAGCCCAAATGTAAACATACACTTTGCTTTTCTCAGTTGTATTTTAGCAGTAGAATTACCTTTACTTTTCCATTTTCATCCTGATCACATGCTTCATTGTTAAATCCTCCGGCAGTTATCTAGTTAGAAGAGAATAAAATGTTTAACCATAATAACTATTAGTTCAAATATGCCCTCTTTGATTCCACTGCTCTTCTCAGAGTCATAAATGATGCTCTTTTAACAATACAAAATCAGTGCTAAAGTTTGTGCTGATTAACGTACCAGAGCCTAGTTTGGCATGGAATCGTTAGTACATCTCTGTACTATTTTTTTGATAAACATTTATCTGCCTGTACATAAGCAACATGTCACAATATTTACTTGACCGAAACAAAAGGGAAGAATTTGTGCATTTTTACCTCAGTGCAAAAGATACAAATAGCTTATGAATGTACACTTGCTAATCAGATGCAAGCCTGCATCCCATGCCCCCAACAAATACTTTCTGTATTTCCATTCCTAGATGAGCCAGAAATGCCATATAAGTGTACAGCATTCCTAAAACACAGGCCCGAAGCCATACAGCATCTCATTCTTTTAAACACAGTGCTAATTATCCTGTGATACCTGAAAAGGATAGTGATGCTTAAAGGGGGATGTATCAACCCTATACAAGTTAGGCTGAATAGTTACATTATATAGTGAATATGTGTAAAAGTTTATTAATTTATTTTTAGTTGGTCTAAATTGAAGTAATAAACACTGCCCTACACCTGCTTCTGCATAGACTGCAGTTACCTGCTCTGTAACCGCAGTCCATCACTCTGCCTCTGCTCCCCTTCCTCTATTCAGCCTCCTCTGATGACGGAATCTTTCTGCCTGTAAGCTGGAGCGACCTCATTGGCTACATATCGATCTCTGCCAATGAGAGTGCTCTAACTTACAGACAGAAGCCTCCGTCAGTGGAGGAGGCTGGATAGAGGGAGAGGAGCAGAGGCAGAGCGATGAACTGTGGTTACAGAACAGGTAACCACAGTCTATGTGGAAGTAGGTGAAGGGCACACTTTATAACTTCGTTTTAGACCAAATAAAACGTAAAAAATTAAACTGATAAACTTTTACACATATTCGCTATATAATGTAACTATTCAGGCTAACTTGTATAGGGGTGATGCATCCTCTTTAATACTGAAAAAAATATATAACAGGTTTTATCCTGTTGAGTAAAATAAGGGTATCCCCACTTCTTTGAGTGCATCTCAAACATGCATTCTTTGGTTGCAGCACCTCAGTGGCCTGAAATATTAATGTGAAGCTGTTGCTACAACAGTTTATGGAATAACAGCACCACCATAACATTTTTGACCATGGGCATACTGCACCCAAATAAATGCAAGTTTGAGAACAAAATATCTCTCAGCAGTGGGAATGTTGTTGTTTCCTCAACATATTTATTTTGTATTAAGCGTAACTTGCCCAAAGACAAATGCGCAACCCGCTCATTATATTTTATTTAGAAAATGTTTTACCAGGAAGAATACATTGATATTTCTCTCGTTTTCAAGTATGTCCTTGAGTGTTTACAGCAAAGAGTTGCGTATTTGCACAAATATAGAGACATTATACATTTACCTCTATATGTACAAACACACACACATATACTAAAAATGTTATATACAGCTGCACATTATTTTTAGATATAAACAAGCAGTTATGTTTAAGCATTTTAGTCTGGGAGAAGATCTGATTTTTTCAGGTAGGTTATTCCATACTTTCTGAGCTCTGAAGGAAAAAGCAGATTGACCGGCTTCTTTCTAGTAATGTGTTATACTCAGTGAGTTGTTAGAAGTGGAGTGGAAGTTATAGTTAGTATGGAGAGCTGGAGTGAGCATACTGCTCAGGTAGTCTGGTACTTTTCTAGAAAAGTGGTTATAAGCCATGCAAGAGAGGTGAAGGGCACGTCTAGACTCAAGCGTTAGCCAGTTTAGTTCTTTATACATATCACAATGATGGGTTGTGTAATTACACTGAAGGCTAAAGTGGCATAATGAGTGTCAATTTTAGCAAGATGGATTTGTGGCGCTGGAGCATATACTATACATATAGTCTATGATTGGCATTAACATCTGTTGTACAATATACTCAGGGCCTTATGCTCAAGAAAAAGCAGAGTGATTCTAGAGCAAATAGGAGTGAAATAAATATTCCTCAACCTTTTCATTGATTTAAATGGGGCTTTTAACCCTTTGAGTGACAGAGAGGTCTCCAACACAGAGCTAGCATTTGAGAGGTTAAAAGCCCAATTTCACTCAATAAGAATGTTTGTTTGTCCTGTATGGTGCAATTGGTTTGATCCTCGTTTCTCTTCTGTATAAGGCCTCTTTGTAGTCGGACATAGCAATCTGAGCTGATTTATTTAACCCCTTATTAAGCTAGTGAAGCTACTGAACTGCTGTTTCATCTGCACAAATTATGGAGACTGTGTATTCTGAATCTCAGCACGTCTTGTTACCATTCTGGTGACATCTCCGGAGAATGTGACCCCTTTGTTTGAACGCTGCTCCTGTGAACCTGTGCTGCTCCCTCCAAGAGAATTCTTCCTAATGATCCCTGTGGATGATACATGGAACTTGTATGAGTCTGCAGAGGGGCACATTGTAAAGTAATGCATTGTGTACCCCTCTGGCATTCAAACTGTTAAATGCCTTATCTAAATCAATGGGAATATTTATATGTCCCTTGCAGTGCAGTTGTTTGCCCTAGAGCTACTCCAGTTCTTTTGGTTACAGCCTTGATTACACTGGAGTTGATAACTTTATTATAGCAATACTAGTATTATCCTGAATAAGTCCAGCTTTATTGAGCAATCCAACTTGATCTGGAACACACAGGCAGGCATCAGCACAGACATCTTGCCTTAGAGACATCTGTGCACCTGCGCTGTACGTCCTGGTCTCCTCCAGGATTGGTGAAGGGGAGTTGCATTGTACCTTAAAAGGATAGTAATACTTTGATAAAAGTATCTTTAATTCTGTAGGTATTAAAAAAACTAAAGTAATTACACCCAGTCCTATCTCCCAGACCTCTATGGTTTGAGAGATATAAGCTGTCAAAGTTCCCCTTTCCCTCCCCTTGCACTTACGTCAGCTTTCTGTGTTAGAGAAGGAGATCCCGTTCAACAGGCCGCCCTGCGCTCTTTAGCAGAGCCGTAATCATGCTAGTTAGGCAGAAATACTTAATTTGAATGGTCTACAACGTGTGCTCGCAAACCAGGCACACGTTGTAGACCGTTCAAATTAAGTATTTCTGCCTAACTAGCATGATTACGGTGCAGGAGCACAGATGCCTCTACAGCAAGCTGCTTGCCTGTGCTTCTTGGGACAAGGTGGATTTCTCAATAACGCTGCAGTTATTCAGGATAATACTTGTATTGCTATGCGTATAGCTATGTGAATAATGATTTGGTGGGCACTTTATTGAGTGATAGTTCCGCTTTAAGGTTTTAAAAACAAGTTTTTCCTTAGACTTCAATGGGAATCTTTTTGATAAAACCAGTTGATTATACTTATGACCTGCAATGTTATCTTAGTCTAAACCAGCTTTAAAGGAGCAGTAAACTTTTTTTATGAAAACACATATTTTATAGAGCATTTCCTGCTGAATATAACAAGGGTACTCCCATCGCTGTCAGATGTTTTATTCAAAATTTATAGCAGTTTCAATAATCAGGAAGTGAATTTACTGTGTTTACTTCCTGGTAGTTCTAACTGACAGGAAGTAACAGGCAGTTTCTATCACATTCTATGGACAATTGTATGTCTCTGACTTTCCTCTCCATTAGAATCTAACAGGAAATCTAATTAGAATTTGACCACTAGAGGGCACTGCTAATGTAAAAAAACATGGGTTTAAACTGTAATAACTCTGGAAATATAAATCTCTCGGCAGTGGGAGTACCATTATTTTACTCAATAGGAAAATCCCTACAATATAGATTTTTTCATAAAAAAAGTTTACTGCTCCTTTAAGCATAAGGAGGTTAATTTTATTTCTGCTTACCAGTAGCAGACGTGAGCTCTAGTCGCTGGAGACTGTTCCTCCTGGAAGGGTTAAAGCTGCCCTTCGAGAGGCGCCTCTGTCGGCTGGATAGCATGGCAGCTGGAGACACGATCCCTGGGGGAGGCACTTTGCCCATCCTGTAGTACAATTCTTCTATTTCCTTCTTCTGCAAAGCCTGTAACAACTGAACTTCAGACATGTGTCTGCAAAGGAAACAAGACAAAACAATGCGCTCATTATCAGTATAGGACTTCTCATAATGAATAGTTACATCAACTTTAGTAATCATTAAAATGCCACCACTCATGTTAAAGGGACAGTATCACTTAATATGTAAAAAAATATATATATTGTAGGGTTTAGACTCCTGAGTAAAACAAGGGTATTCCTACTGCTGAGAGGTGTTTTATTCAAAAGTAATTGTAACTCAAACCTGAATTTTTTTAGGTGCAATATCTCAATCGCCTGAAATGTTACAGTGGCGCTGTTGCTGCACAATCCTATGGACAGCTCTGGTTAGTTGACCATAAACCTCAATAGGATGGTGCAGCAACAGCGCCACTGTAAAGTTTCAGGCCATTGAGATACTGCACCTAAAAAAATCATGTTTGAGCTGCAATAACTTTTGAATAAAACGCCTCTCAGTGGTGAGAGAGTACTCTTGTTTTATCCAGGAGGATTAACCCTACTATATATATATATATATATATATATATATATATATATATATATATTACAATATGTGTTACTATCTCTTTAAGGAAAAACTATGACCTCTATAATAATACCCCGCCCCGCCCCACCACACACACACACCTTACTATGGCTATTAATTTTTCCCTTGCTTCGTAGTTCAAGAGATAACATCTTTAATCAGTTCTGGATGTCATGTCCATGGAAGTGGACATCAGACTCTGCTCACTGAACATGGTAATCTTAACCCTTTAAGGATCAGAGGGGTGTGCAATTCATTGCTTCGCAATGCATTGAATACCACTGTGTCCCTAAAAGGGATAAGTAGGCTTATGCACTCTGCCCGCTTAAGTTTGGAAAAATTGCCAGCAGCTGTCATGTCTGCCTCCGTGGGCATGACATCCAGGGCTGATTGAAGACATTATCTCTTATAATATAATAAAGACACAAGGGCAAAATTCATAAGTGGGGGTTTATTATTAGGAGGTGTTAGTTCTCCTTTAAATATATGATATATAACTCGAATGAACACTCTCACAGCATTTTTTCAGCCTCATCAACTATGTTACTATCTAAATACATAGCTGAAATGCTGTGAGAGTGTTCTTTCATTTGAGTTATCTATGTATTTACATAGTAACATAGCTGACGAGGCTGAAAAAAGGCATGCATCCCCTGTTGATCCAGAGGAAAGCAAAACAACAAGCAAACCTTGAAGCCATTTCCAATTTAGCTCCAAGTGGGTAAAAAAGTTCCTTCCTAAGTCCAAATAGCAGTCAGATAGTGACCTGAATCAACATCCTATCTGCATTGAAGCATCTGTTATAATTCTCAATATCGGTCTGCGCTAGATAGGCATCCAGTGCTTTTTTGAAAGCAGTTACAGTATCTGCAACTACATTTAATGGGACAGTAATATATTTAATGGAAAGTATTTAATGGAACAGTAATGCTTTATTTTAACTTTATATTTCTGCAAGTACATAATGTGTAAAGTCTACTTGTCTTTAATTCTTATTTATTTTTTCATCTTCACCTATTTTTTTCTTTTTTTTGTCCTTGATGAAGCAATTTTTCCAGAAAGCATTCTGTGTGGGACTGTGAAATTTGAAAGAGTGTAACAATGTAAAAAGTACTGAAACAATGTAGAAAACTTGCAGATCCATCAGTGCTGCAGGGAGACATTGTATAACCTGCTTTCACTGTCAGGGACAGAAAACTCCGGACACAGAAAATCAGTGACTTCACTGTCAGAGATATAAACAAGTACAAAAATAAAATAAAAAGTAAAGGCCATTTGACTTTACATATTATGCAACTGCAGAATCTGTCCATTCACAATAAAATGTTACTGTCCTTTTAAAAGCATTAGTACTTATTCTATTTACATTTTCTGTTTGAAGCCACTGTTTCAGAAGAAGCAGATGACATCCATTATCTCCTCTTCTCTGTGCTTCTGATTTCAATAAAAAGAACTATTCTGATTGTCAATTGCTGATGTGCACAAGATCAATAACCCAACTGTGTATTCAGTACTCAGGGCACTGAATACACAGAGAGCAGAGAGACTTTACTAAATCACACATTTCATGCAGTCAAAAAAAAGAAAAAAAAAGAAAAGAATTCCACAAAGTAATTGGATTTGTCTAAGTCCTTTTTCAAATAAGGGCCACTTATGTTTAGGCATTTGTGAGGAATAATGCCAATATGAGTCTCCACAACAGCGAGAAACACATGGATAAATAAATCATCCCTAAAGCAAAAACCCCAGCAATGCCAATAACCCTGTTTGTTACCCATTCTTCAATCCTCACACCAACAGAAATTACAATCTAACCATGTTGCCACTTTGCTCCAACCATGCCCCCCCACTTTTAAATTTCAAACCCATTTCACAGTCCATGTCACCCCTCAAATAATCAGACAATAGTTCAGGACTTCCATGAAAGTCCAATTTTTTTGTCGCAATATTTATTTTGACCCACAACCTCTGCACCAAAAACCACAAACCCAACTCTAGATCCTGTCCATTGAGTAGGTTCTTGCTGGTTTTAGAACCCCAGAACATGTATCACTACTGAGAATCTGGTATAAGTGATTTGCTGTCTGTGTGAATATATTTGTGTTTGCTACGGTTTGTGTCTCTGTTTCAGTGTGCTAATTCCTGTATGAGTCTGTGTCCTAGTAAGTGCATCACTGTGTGCGTCTATGTGTGTATATTGATGCGTGTATCTCTCTATATCTCTCTTTCCAGGTCTATCTTTGCATGTATTTGTACAACTTGGGAGGAACACAACACTGATGAATAAGAACAGAGTGTAGTTCTGGTTGCAAAGATCCGTTTCAATTCAGGTCAAGGACTATAATGTCCTACATATGTGGCTACAAACATAGAAAAATTAATTGCCTCAGACATTTCCATTTCATAAAAACATCCCAAGTGAAGTGGTTGGCTGCTAGAGAGAAGCGGAGATATCAGGTGAACATTCCAAGACTGATGTTCGGGTTGGTAACATTCACAAATCTGTGAAACATACACATAAGTCAAAAGCTGTGACACTCCAACACAATCGGGGATCTGCCATAATGAGACAGACATATTCTGAATGCACCAGGTGGACAGAAGGAGCAGGTTTCACCTATTTTTGGCTTGTTTCTCCTATAATGTATCATATTTATATAGAGAAATGTTGAAATTATTATATCTGTTTCAGAGAATCACACAATGGTCTAAAAAGGAAAATAACAAGCCCAACCTTACTTTTGCCTGAGTTGCTGAAGTTCCTCGAATATCTCCTCATCATCACTTTCTGTGTCATCACTGCTGAGATAAACAATTCCTCTTGTGTAGTGCAGATAGACCTGGACTGTAGAAATCTGTTGAGGTGTTTTCTCCACATTATCATTTTCACTAGAAGAACTGGAATCCAAGCCTTTCATATCAGTGAATGCTGTCAGATTGGTGCTGTCCACTGCATACTCCCCATTAACAATACTGCCGGTTTGGCTGTAGGGCACATTCACAGAATTGCCATGATAGCTAAAGTCACTTTCTTTAACAGTATTTTTGTTGAGAACATGTGGGTCATTGTCTTCTGTATCAACAGTGTTGCTTACAGGTGTCAACCCTTCAATATCATCCTCATATTGTCCAAGTCCATTCTGGCTAAAGGTTTCAGAGCAGTAGTCCAGTCTGTTAGTGTTCCACATGGATTTCTCAGTTTCACTGGGTATGATTATCTCAGGTTCTGAGAAATCATTTTCCTCTGTTTCTTCATCTGTGCTGATATCTGTATCTGATGATGCTGTCTCATACAGATCAGGAGTGGTGTCTGATGACTTGGTGTCTGATCTATGGGATGTTTCAGGGCTGCTGTTTGGAGTCCAACCTGTGTCATATTCAGTAGGATCTTTGGAGGTTGTGACTTGAAACCTCCCCACAACCTTTGGCTTGGCTTCTGTGGAATTGAAGCAAACAGTCATAAATTGAGGACCTTACAGATGCACCACATCCTTTAAATTATATACATACTAAAGGAAATCTAATGCACAGTGAAATGCAATGCCATGAATGAGGGAGGTTCATTGCAGTTCCATTTAATTTAAAGAGATAAAGGAATATGCTAGGTTCTCTTTGTTTTACTGTAACTTAAGAAGTTCAATTACAACTTAAGATCAGACCACAACATGCGGCTGGTAAAAAATTAGTCCCATTGAAAACAATGAAACAGCATATCCATTTGCTATTCAATAAATGCGTTGCCTAGTAACATGTTCATGGACACTCTTTTTTGCCGATATTTTAGCACCTAACAAACCTTGGTGTTGAGTCCCTAACGCTTATTAAAAACATCCAATCTGTAATCAAAAAGTAAAAATAGTATGCACACATGCTCAACTAGGCATTCATACACTAGTGTCCCATGGATTCATTGATACGGGGCCCTAAGCCCTATATCAATGCATCCAAGTTATCAAAAGCATAAATGAAACAAAACAATAAATCCTTCCATTGCCAGAGGGGTGTGCAATGCATAGAAAGGCTTCGCCTACCCTGCTGGCACTCAAATGATTAATCCCCCCCCGAAAACTAACACTATTCTGTGGACTATTTCCCACTCCCCACAGCTGTAACAAATAACTTGAATTCCAGTGGCCAAGCGGTGTCTTCTTGGCTTTTATATGGCCAATATCTGTTCAGATTGATTCCCACGCTCCCACTGTCTGAGATGTGGGGTTACACAGGGCACAGAATGTGCCTTGCAGTAACCACACCTCCCAGCCAATCAGTTTCTAGCTGGAGGGGTCACAAATGTGAGTTTCGTCATCCCTTCAGCTAGCCAATTATTGGATAATTGGAGGGATGACGAAACACACATTTTGACCCCTCCAACTAGAAGTTGATTGGCTGGGAGCTGTGGTTACTGCAGGGCAAGTTCCGTGCCCTGCATAACCCCACATCCCAGCCAATGGGAGCGTGGGAAGCAATTTGAACAGCCATATAAAATCCAATCTCTGTTCATATTTTCCCTCACTGTTGCTCGGGCAAAGGCCTGAGCAGGAAGTGTAATGTGGGGTAATTCTTCTTTCTCGTACTAATGGAGGTGGTGGCGATGATGGATATCAACAAGGGAATATTATTTCATTCATTTTTATTTCTTTTTATAAGACTTGATGAAGACTTAATGAAGGAAAAAAGACAGAAGAAGAAACGAGATTTACAGGAGAAGAAAGAAGACTGAAAGAGGAATTAAAGAAGGAGTAAAGATGAAGACAAAGGAACACCTGGGTGAAGAATTTAAGGTAAGTGTTAATTTTACATCTTTGGAGAATGGGCCATGGGATAGTGTTAGGGCTAAGATTTTATTAAAGGGATAGTAATGTCAGAAAAAAAGTTTTAACTATATGGTAGATACAATTAAAAGAGACTACTTGCACTTATTCGTATCTCTCAAAGCATTATGGTTTGAGAGTTATAGGAAAATAACGTTATCTGGTCCCTCCCCTTTATGCTTGACGAGCTGTAAAGCGGTTAGAAGCAGATTCTGGTCACTTGACCAGATATGGCTCTTCAGCATCTCCAATATAACAATATCTAAAGATAAATACTTAATTTGGAACGGTCTACAACGTGTGCCTGGCTTGCAAGCACACTTTGTGGACTGTTCCAATTAAGTATTTATTTCTAAATAGTGTGATTTCAGCTATGCTGAAGAGCCTCTGTCTGATCAAATGACTGGAATCTGCAGCTGTCAGCTAGATGGAAGACTTGAGTAAAACAGTCAGGAAAAGGTAACTTTAGCAAGTTATATCTCTCAAACCATAAAGATTTGAGAGATAAGACTTACATCGTTGTTAATCTTTTTTTAATGTCTACAATATTAAATCAACTGAAAATTAACCATTACTATCCCTTTAAACTTTATTTTTAATGTTAGTGTCAAATATCGACCTTGAGCTAGTAACACAGTCACCCTCCACCCATCCTAAACACTAACCCTAAAAGTACCCCCATGGGCCCTACACTACACCTATGTCAAACATCAAGTGTTGGTTAGTTTCCTTTGATGATCCCAACAATGGAAAATAAAGGTATTACCACCAACTACACAAAAGAGATAGACGCAAATGGCTATCTTCATGACAAAAGTGGGAATTTAAAGAAGTGGATCAAAAACATTCCCTTTGGCCAACTACAGCGAATTAAGAGAAACTGTACCAGGCAAATAGATTTTGAAAGTGAGGCAGAAATTGTAAAGAAAAAGTTTCATGAAAAAGAATATGATCAATCATGTGTGGATCAAGCATTTGAAAGAGTTAATAATCTTGATAGAGATGCTCTATTACAATATATAGATAAGAAGCAATCTAATACAGATAGACCACCAGAATTTGTTACCACATAAACAGATTCATCATCTGACATGTGCAAAATCGTAAATTAACATTGGCCAATTTTAATGCAGGATCCGGCTCTAGCTAAAACCCTTGGACCTAAACCTATAAATATTTTTAAGAAAAATAAGAATTTAAAAAACCTCTTAGCTCCAAGTGATATTAACACAAATGCAACAAAGAAAAAAGAAAGCTTAAGACTAGAGAGGGGAAACATCTTATAATGCGAGGGTGGGATTGATGACCCATAGCTTATCTCAGCATGTTGCAGAATATTACGGGGGAGATACCAGTGGGTTTCAACTACAGGCCATTGAGGTAATTAATACTACCCACAGGGGAGGAGATGGATTATTAAAATGATGCCAGAGAGAGACTTACTGGATAAATTAACATAAATCCCTTTCAACAGTTGGCCTGGATATTGAAATCGACTTGGCTGCCTTCCACTGACCCTGGACATGCTGAGTATAACTGTGGGCTCTGGTTCAGGTCCTACGCATTTTCTTACTGCCCTTTTTACCACACTGTTTATCATGGGTCTTATGTATAGCTATATATACATATGTGAGCATTTCTCATTATATTTGTACTAGTGTAAAAACCAGTGTATAATGGCCAAAGTGCGTAAAACCGCAGAACTATATCTCCCAGCATTCTGTGCATTCGGGCAGCATCTACTGCACATGATTGCAACGGCCTGCATTGGCAGTCTCCGTGTACATGACAAACATGGCCTTTTATATTATAGGACATTGGGGTTAAAAATGTTTTGTCAGCTAATATTAATCTTTGGGAATTTTCAATATTAGGTCCCCCTTTTTTTCAGTTAGTGAATCCATTCATTAAGGTCAGCCTTTCAAGCTACATCTTAGTCTCATATATTCCATTTAAGTTTTATTACTTTTGGAATTAGGGATATTAGCATATGTTATGTTACTCCAGTCAGTTTTTATTAATGGTGAGGTTATCTATCGGTACCTCAATCTCGAATTGTTATACATTCAAATATGTATTAGATCTCTGTACAGTTCTCTCCATGTCCATATATTTTATTCATTTTAAATTGTTAAATAAACATCTATTTATTTTTCATATATACTATTCATTTTATAGTACACTGGCATTTGCTATCACTTTTTCATATTAAGAGTTATTGGATGTTTAAATTTTATTTTTAATTTTATGTTTATTCAGTTTTACATAACCTCTATTTTTTAACCCATTTTCACGTATGGGATTATCTTTTGGCAATATACTATTTTATATTATTATACTATATATATATATATATATATATATATATATATATATATATGTTTGTTACAGTGGACATTGAGAGAATTTTTAAAAGATCATTTTTAAAAAATAATGGTCTATGTAATTTTAGTTTTTTATATAAATATATGAAAAAAAGTATGTCAGTACCGTATAGTTCCTGGGAAACAGAGGGTGGGATATATTGAGATATGGGACAAGTATGTCAGGCAATCAAGACTAATCATAGTCATTAAATACAGGATGTGTTTGGGGATTCCCTTCCTTTTCTGACTTATCAGCTTTTGAAGAAGTCTGAAGAACGCCAACGAAAATGAGTTTGGCTCATTACACCAAGTGAGCACTCTATTCAGTGCCAGTCCCAGCCCTACATCCCCCGCAAGGATTTTCTTCCTGTTGTCTAGTCTTATATATCCCCTTATACCTTTCACCATACACCTTTCAATCACACTGTATATTGTGGTCTACATCAGTTTGGCTATTACATAGTCCAGCACCAGGCCAGCTAAACATCCAAGTCCTGTGGTGCATCTGATAAGAAGGGACACGAGTGGGAATCACCATCTTGATCTTGACTAATAGTAGGAGAAGGTGGCTTTGGCATTGTGACGTGAGTCCCGGTACAGCAGGTCAGTACCACCGTCACGCTAGCTGTCGCAGTACCACTGCCTCCCAAACTTCAGCTCTGGTATCGCTGGTTCCCTCAATCACTAGACAGGACCAGTGCTGAGGGTAAAACAAGAACACTTTATTTGAACCAAGACACACATATTTATACAGGTTTACACAAAAGGCCAAGAGGGGTGGAGAGGCTATACAATGGTGGGCTGAACACAACACACAATGGTATAAACATTTGGTGTACACATCATACAATGGACCAGACATGATTACATTATTTGGACAAAAGAGAACTGTTGTGAGGTAAACAGTGGGACAAAGGGCTGAGGGGCTGGAATACACATTGTACAACAAAGGCCAGGGGGTTGAAGCATTCCGCTTCAACCCCTGGCCAATCCAGTGCCTAGAATTGGCTGACCAATCCTGGTGGTGCTAGTCACGGCTAGCTAGTCCAATCAGACTCTGTAGGCGGGCAGCTAACCAACCAATCCCTGGGCTGCCTACTTTCCCCCATGTTAACTCTATGGGGGACCTTTAAACTCGTCACCCAGGGCATTGGCCAATCAGGAAGCCGCCTACTTCCCTATGTAAAGTCAATGGGGCTTTTGAATAGTTCTGCCGGCTGTCCTCGGCCCGTGAATTCCACTCTTTAGCGGGAGAAAGTATAGTTCCAGGGCATGGGATGCTTCCCAGTCCTTCTCTCCGGCCCCTGCCTCCGACAGTAGCAGCCCGCACCCGTAACATGGCTCTCCCCCTCCAGTCCGGCAGACCCGGCTAGATCCTCCACGGGTCTACTTGGGGCTGACTGGAACAAAGTCTTCCTATGTTTCCAGCTCTGACTGACGGGACAAGCCATCTGCATTTCCGTTTTGGCTGCCCGGTCGGTATTGGATAGTAAAATTATAGGGCTGCAAGGCTAGGCTCCATCGCAATAGTCTGCCCTTATCCCCGGATACTCGATTAAGCCAGGTTAAAGGGTTGTGATCGGTGAGGACCGTACAGGAGAAACCATACAAATAGGGCTGCAGTTTCTTGAGGGCCCATACCAAGGCCAGACACTCCTTTTCCACGGTGGCATACCCCACTTCCCGGGGCAGCAGTTTTCGACTAATGTAGACCACCGGATGCTCATGACCATCAGGTCCCACTTGGCTTAGTACGGCTCCCAATCCAAAAGCAGAGGTGTCTGAGCGTCGGGCACAGCGGGAATGTCAGCTCTTCTGGACTGTTGTCGGGTCACGGCCGCGCAGGCAGCGGGGTCCTGGAGGTCGGCACTGTAGGTGGAGATGAGGTGGCCCAAATCATTCCCCAACAACACCTCGGCTGGCAAGTTGCGCATGACCCCTACTTCCACATTACGAGCCCCAACTCCCCAGTCCAGGTGGATATGGGCCGTGGGGATCCGGTGCACTTTCCCTCCTGCCACCCGGACAACTATGGATCGGCCCGTCTGGTTGTGGGGGTCGGCAAGCTGGGGTTGGTTCAGAGTGATGGTAGCTCCTGTGTCCCTTAAACCTTGGGCTGGCTGTCCATTGACCCAAACCGCCTGCCGATGATGGGCCCGGTTGTCGCTGGCGGCTGCTTGGACGGGGTCTGCTTCGTGCAACAGTCCCCTCTCCTCCTCTGTCCATCCTCTGGTCGGATGAATGTCTTCCTGTCTGACACAATGCGCACTGGTTCGCACCCCCGTGATGTAAGGTCTAGCTCCTGAGTCCCAGCCAGGACGGTTCGGGCAGTTGCTCCGCATGTGTCCAAGCTGATCACACCCATAGCATCTGGTGTGTGCTGCCCGTGAGGGACCGGAGACACTGGGTCTGGTCGGAGGGCCAGTTGTCAAGGGTCGTACCGGTGGAGGCACTCGGGCTGGGGGAGGTACATAACAGGCTGGTGGAGCCCGAGTTTCAGGAGCCACAGTCCGTCTTGCATCCAAATATTGGTCGGCTAACACCGCGGCTTGGTCTGCGGTAATTGGCTTGCGATCTCGTACCCAATCCCTTGCAGCCAAGGGGGCATGTTCATAGAATTGTTCCAGCACCAGTAGCTGCAGTACCTCATTGACCGTGGTAGCCTGACAACCCTTAATCCATCCTTCTGCCGCCCGGATCATGCGATGCACCCACTCTGTGCAGGACTGTCCCTCTTTCCACCTTAGACTGCGAAACTTTCCCCGGTGAGCCTCCGGAGTGATCCCATATCGGGCCAGCAATCTTTGCTTAACCTGTCCATAGTCTCTACAGTCCTCCTCCGGTATGGCCTCGTATGCTTCTGCGGCCCGACCCGTTAGCCGACTCACCAGTAGGGTTACCCAGTCTGCTTCATCCACCTCTTGGAGGCCACACTGCCTTTCAAAGATCTGGATGAATCGGTCCAGATCATCTTTGTCATCCTCAAACTTTGGGAAGGCCTGGTAAGGGATTTTCTTCCGCCCCCTGGTTTCCACCCGGTCCGAGGGGGTCGATTCCCTAGTGTCCCGCTGTAATTCCAGTGCCCGTAGTCGGGTTGCATCTGCCAGAACTCTGTCAATCACCTCATGGGGAGGGTTGTCGCCGTACAGTGCCAGGCGCCACTGTACCTCTCGCTGTAACTCAGAGGCCTGGGACGTCTCAGATCGAGCAGGGCTGCTGCGGTTCCCCTCCATGAGTTCTGCAATTAGGGTTGCCTTGGGCTTGTTGCTGGCAGCCTGTCCTCGTGATTCAAGCAAGTCCTTCAAGGTGCTACGTTTTAGGCCGTCGTAACGCCGCTCAATTCACTGCTTGCTGCACCGTGGAGACCGGGGTCAAGCCAGGTGGCTATATCTCCCCCTGGATGCTGGTCTCCCTGTGCTGCTGAGACCGGGGTCAAGCCCGATGGCTATATCTCCCCCTGGATGCTGGTCTCAGCCCTGGCTCCTTGTGGAAAAATCAAATCCCGTCGCTTGCCACCAAATGTGACGTGAGTCCCGGTACAGCAGGTCAGTACCACCGTCACGCTAGCTGTCGCAGTACCACTGCCTCCCAAACTTCAGGTCTGGTATCGCTGGTTCCCTCAATCACTAGATAGGACCAGTGTTGAGGGTAAAACAAGAACACTTTATTTGAACCAAGACACACATATTTATACAGGTTTACACAAAAGGCCAAGAGGGGTGGAGAGGCTATACAATGGTGGGCTGAACACAACACACAATGGTATAAACATTTGGTGTACACATCATACAATGGACCAGACATGATTACATTATTTGGACAAAAGAGAACTGTTGTGAGGTAAACAGTGGGACAAAGGGCTGAGGGGCTGGAATACACATTGTACAACAAAGGCCAGGGGGTTGAAGCATCTTTGAATATTCTGCTTCAACCCCTGGCCAATCCAGTGCCTAGAATTGGCTGACCAATCCTGGTGGTGCTAGTCACGGCTAGCTAGGCCAATCAGACTCTGTAGGCGGGCAGCTAACCAACCAATCCCTGGGCTGCCTACTTTCCCCCAGGTCTTTGTCAGCACACCAAGAAAGGAAGGTCGACCAGACACGATGGTAGATCTTGGAAGAAACAGGTTTGCGGGCACTGAGCATAGCAGCCACCACACCAAAAGAAAACCCTTTCTTCCTCAATATTGAGGATTCAATTTCCAAGCCGTCAAGGATAGACGATGAACACCCTCCTTCCACAGGTAACCATGAAGAAGAAGATCCGAGCGGCAAGTGAGCCGGAATGGCTCCGCCACTGACAGATCCAGAAGCTCAAGAAACCGAGCTGTGACGAGATGTCCATGCTTCCTGCTCCTGTGAGCCTCGGAAAAACGGCAAAATCTTTGGAACCAGGTAATATTTCTGGCGACTAGCGCTACTAAGCAGCTAGTCGCCAGATGAAGACTGCATACATGTAAAGTTATTGCCGGGTGGTAGTTCCCCTTTAAGAATGATTAAAGTGGAACTAACACATTAGGTAAAGTCGCCCTGCAATACTTCGGCAGGTGGCGACTAGCTTAATAATAGTTATTTTACCTTTCAAAAGTAGCCGCTTGTAAAGTAATCCTTAAGCTTCCGAGACCGGAAGCCAGGCATCAGCGCAGGCATCTTGTCTACGTGCCTGAGCTGTCAGTCCCAGTCCCTTCATAAGCATAGCACTGGCCTGAACAGCATCGGAAGGGAGTGACGTGCAGGAGCGCAGACTGCAATAACCTGGCTGTCAGTCTCGGAAGACTAACAATTACTATAAAAGCAGCTACTTTTGAGAGGTAAAATAACTATTATTAAGCTAGTAATTAATCATCTTCCCTTGAAATTTAATATGTTTTGGTTCAAATCTTTTTCATTTTTAATTTCATATTTTAACATACCCAGTTTTGTATTGCTGATATATATTTTGATTTTTCAGATTTTGAATAAGAATAACATTTTAATATGAGTTTCAGTGAAATTTGATAGGTTCTTCACATTTGTAGGAAATGGGAACAGCAAAGTGAGCCATCATGGGTGCCAGTCAGTGGGACAGGAGAAAGATTGCTTTAAGGATTCAGGGTTAAAAGTAGACATGTAGGGACTAAAAAGCACAAGAACGAACAATGGCAATGCACATTTAATTGTTTTAATTATGTAAATTATTGATTATTACATTTATTATTTCAAAGTTTTAATTAAGGCATGTTAATCCACAAATTTTAACCAAGAGCAAATCAGAATCAAATCTGCAATTGTAATAATTCAAACTTTCAGAATGTAAATTTTATTGAAATACGATGATAAATTCAATGTGCTCATATCATTTTATCATCTTTCATTAGGAGTGCTTAAGCAACATGATTGAAAAACACAGATATTACAGATTATATAGAGAGAGGGAGAGATTCCCTAAGCGGCGATACAGAGGTGATAAAGTAGAGATGACTTCTCCAGTTTATCACTTCTCCAGTTCCTATGTTATTGTATAGAGCCTGTATATAAAGATCTCCAAAGAAGAAGAAATCTTAGTGCATAGGCTCCACAGAATAACATAGGAATTGGAGAAGTGATAAACTGGAGAAGTCATCTTCACTATATCAGCTCTTTTTCACCGATTAGTGACTCTCCCCCAAAGACTCTCAGGGGATGCAAGCAGTAAATTAGATTGTAGATTATTTTAATTGAAGATTCATATTACTTTGACATTGCCCCTAGCCTTGTATACATGTTCTGATAAAGGAGAATGTGTCAGCTAAAATATATATGTATACTTATTGCAATGTTAAACAATAAACTATTGAAATATTGTCTATATAAGGCTGGTGTGAGATGGAGTCTATTTCCCATTAGTTTAGGAGGTGAGGGACACATTAGTCACAAAGAACTAGAACCCGGCAGCTTTACTCAGAAGATGTGCAGAGGGACAATTAAACAGTTGTTCCCAACATTTCTTAGTATAGCATTTGAAACAAAGAACTCTAAAATGTAACTTACCATTACAGAAGACACTTGACGAGAGAAATTTGGATGGGGTAACTGGTGATGGTGGACTATTTTCAGAGACTATAGGATGCACCTTGAAAGACAGACAAGTACATTAGTTCATATATCTTCAACATTATTACTGTTTATGTGGGATACAACTTTGACTTAGAGGTTTTCAGTATGTAAACTGCAATAAAAACTTTGGGGAACATGCTGTTTCCTTTCACTGAGCTGTGAGTCATATTGCAGTTAGAAGCTTCTTACATGCCACCATGTAACTTAAATTCATATATAGATTCATGATTTTATCGAACCATATATGAATTCAACCAGTTCATACCACTTTTCTTTCATCATGTTCTCCAGTTCTTTTAAATGAAAGCTTGGTGCATAAGAACACAGGTTATTAATGCAACTCTTAGAATATTTAATTCCACTGCAATTCTTATAAATCAACATATACATCAGTTCCACATGCAAGGCTGGATTTCCATCTCAGGTACCACGCTGAAAGGAAATCTAGGTGTCCCTAACCACACCCATGACCATACACCCACTCATCATATGACCCCTTCCACATGTACTGTCATCCAACATAGAAAATACCCATAGCCCTGCAGTGGGCAACCAGTGGCCCTCCAGCTATTGTGGGACAACAATTGTCCAAAATTGTAGTCCAAGATCAACTGCAAGTTGAACATTTCTTAGTGTATAACATATACTGAAAGTGACCATCATAGCAAAGGTGCCCTCAAAATTAGGTGCCCTAGGAGGCTGTGCCAATGGGAGATCGAATCCTGTTCATTTACACTCTGCTCGGGAAGGAAAAGCCATGATGGAGGTCTTGGCACTGTGTATAGAAAACTCTTCTTTGACGTCTTCTAACTGGAACTTCTTGAGCAGACTCATAAATATCTTGTGTATCAAGTTGAAGGTGTTATTCTTTTAAGCAGGATACTTTATAATTCCATTGTAATCCATGGAGCTTTTATCAGTGGAACGATTTAATACATGACAAAAGTGACATTCCCTAAGGTTCTGTCCTTGGCTCGATTCTTTTAAGTTTGTTTACTAATTATATTGAAGTGGTTGTTAAATCAGTGTATCTGGGTTTGTTGATGACAACAATTTATGTAAGGTGATACAATAAGAGGAGGGTGTGTCATCTCGGTTGAGGAGTTTGACACATTGTGAGCTGGGACAGGTAAATAGCAGATACAGTTCAGCAAATGTTACATTAAATGGGGAAGTAATAAGTTTAACCTTGAAGGAGAACTAACATGCCCTAAAATTAACACCCAGATAACTTACTATGGCCGGAAAATCCTAATGGCTTCTATGAATTTTGCCCTTCTTTCTTGAAGAGATAACATATTTAATTAGTACTGGATGTCGAGGCCATAGAGGCAGACATGACAACTGAAAGCAGGACCAGAGGACCTTAAAGGAGCAGAAACTTTTTTAATGAAAAAATATATATGTAGGATGTTTTCTTCTGAGTAAAATATGGGTACTCCCACTGTTGAGAGATGCATATTTCCAGAGTTATTACTGTTTAAACATGTGTTGTTTTACATTAGCAGTGCCTTCTAGTGGTCAAATTCCAAATAGTTATTTTATTACATTCTAATGGAGAGGAAAGTCAGTGACTTACAGTTCTCCATAGAATGTGATAGACACTACCTTTCACTTCCTGTCAGTTAAGTAAACACACAGTAAATTCACTTCCTGATTATTTGAACTGTTACAATTTTAGAATAAAACAACTGACAGCAGTGGGAGTGCCCTTATTTTACTCAGCAGGAAAAGCTCTATAACATAAAAGTTTTCGTAAAAAAAGTTTCCTACTCCTTTAACCTTTACTCAAAGCAGTCATAGTCGGAAGAACGCTCATGCCTACTTCAATATGAAAAAAACCTGCCATCTACTGTCATGTCTGCCTCCACAGTCATGACATCCAGGACTCACTGGAGAAGTTATCTGTTGAAAAAATGCACAAAGGCAACATTCATAGGGATTTCTAGCCATAGTAAGGTAAGTGGGTGTTATTAATAGGAGGGATTTGGAATGAAGTGTATACAAAATTATCACGAATCAGCAGCTGCAAGAAGCAGCAAGATATTAGCATGTATTAAAAAGATAATTTTGCCTCTATATAGGAGTTTGGTGATACTTTGACTGACATATGCAGTAGCCTTCGGTACTAGTCCATAAAAAAGACATTTTAGAACTGGAAAGCGTTCAGAGACGGGCATCAAATAAAGGAAACAGAAGAATGCGTGAGGAAAGGTGCTCCAATTTAGGAGCCTCTAAGGTAAAATTACTCTTCATAAATATATAGACATCATACAAAGAAGTCTCTGGCAAAGCATTCATCAGCAGGGTTATACAGAAAACAAGAGATCAGCAGGTGAGATTAGAAGAAAGGAGATTTTATCTTCTACAAAGGACACCATATAGTTTTCAAGCCGCAAAATTGTGGAACTTACTGCCAAGGGAAGTGGTGTTGGCAGATACAATTAAAATATGTTATATGATATAAAGGTTCAGCTTGCTAGACTTGTGACTGTATAACTATGCAACTATTCAAAGGAAAGGAATCTTTAGCATACAACACTTTGTTGTATCATGTTTTCTGATATAATAGCAATGTGCATTGTAGCAATAATGTATTTTAAACCACATGAGTGGTAGAGGGCTCTCCAATGCATCGTTCCACAATTTCTCTAGTATGGAATAAATGAATATTAGAAATAATGGCTAGTATCTCCTGAACTGCATTCTTCTGTTTATTCATTAGAGGGAGCAAGTACTTCAAAGATTTTTGACCCAAAAGTTATAAAAGTTTATCACATTTCAAATTGTGCTTTTTTCATTATAATAATTGGATCGCCTAGGGTGCCCCAGTTAATTTTCTTATTTTTATCAAATTCATGGAGTATTTTTACTTCTAAGAAATATGTTATCAGTGTTGGTGCTACCATTAGCCAAGCCTAAAGCTATCATTAGTTGGAAGGCAGCAGCTTATCTCACTATATAATATATGAGGCCCCTTCTACACTCCTCTGTAATCTAAAACTGTAATTATAAATGCAGACTGGTTTATATGCCTAGGGGTGCCTACTACCTATTAAACATTGGATTAAGGCTCTCTAGTACAAACTAAAGTATAATTTCTCACTTGTTTTTTTATTCTTCCTCCTTCTATTACACTCATCTTACATTGTTGTATCATTCAAACCAGACTGTAATCTACAGTTTCTTGTAATGGTCACATATCCCTACATATAGTCCAACATAATACTTTCCTATTGGGCTATATGGAAGTCTTCGGCTGGGAGACAATAGACTTAGCAAATGGACAAATAATGGCTCACAAATAAGCTGGAGTAATTCTGGTGCAAATCAACTATACCAAAAGGGGCAAATGCACATTCCTGTTAATTTAAATGGGATGTTTAACCCCTAAAATGCTAGGGATCTCTCAAAAGGCACTGTGAAGCAATACACTGGAGAACTTTCTAGAATTCAGTTGGCTAAAAGCCTGTTTTAACCATCCAAGTTCTAGACTGGTATGCATTTCATTGCAAAGCAATGTGTTGGATAGCTCTATGGCACTCAAAGGGTTAAATCAAGGGGAATTTGGGTACTTGTTTTTGCTGCTATGGTGAAGTCGGTTTACCCTATAATTTACTTTTGAACACATACCCCTAAGGGCCTTATTAATGTTGCTATGGATGTATGCGGTACTGGCAATTGGACCACAGAGGGCAAAAAAATATTCCTCAAATTCTCATTGAATTGAATGGGGCTTGTAAACCCTTGAATGCTAGAAGTTTCCAAAGCATTGTTCACAGGGCATTGGATAACTCTGTAGCATTCTACTGGATAAAAGCGTAATTTAAATCATTAGGGATTTTCATTCCCTAACTGTGCATGTTATAAAGAGACTGTAATGTCCCATAAAAAATGGTTCTAGTGTTGTAGAGGTTAAAAAAATTACACTATATGCCACAAATCCTATTTTACTGCTATGGTTTGAGAGATATTCGGTTTCGAAGTTCCCCCCTCCCTCCCCTTCTCCTGTTGTCAGCTGTAAAGCTGACAGCAGGAGATTCAAATCGTGCAGCTCGAGAAGGCTCTTCAGCAGAGCCAAAACTGTATTATTTAAAAAGAATTACTTCAGTGGAACGGGACATTACTGATCCTTTAAAGCTATTGTTATCTTTGTACTTGGGTGTAAATTGGTGATGCAGTCAATTCAGGCTAGTTCACTTGTGAATTGTGTGAATAATTTTAACTCACCATGCTCCGGGTTATAAAGGTGCAAGTCTGGAGCAAACCAACTGCATTAACCGTTTTAATGAAGTTGGTTTGCTCCAGACTTGCACCTTTTTAACCCTGAGCATGGTGGTAAGTGATTTATGTGGGATTTTGAAATTATTAGAACAGTTCACAAATGAACTAGACTAGACTAAATGACTGCATAACCAATTTACACACCAGTACAAACGTAACAATAGCTTTAAAACATGCATTGTTAGGGCAACATGCAGAGCTGAATTTGCGATTCTGCTGGGGCACACTGGATGTCTTTTACAGGGATTTCTGAAGCCCTGAATTTTTTTTTTTTTTTTTTGCAAAGGTATTTTACCAGGAAGAATACATTGAGATTGTCTCTCATTTTCAAATATGTCCTGGACACATTTTATCTACCTCAGAAAGGTGAAAGGCTGAGCTGAGCTGACCCTGCCGGGACTAGAACCTGTGACCTTGAGGCTTGAACAGATTCTACAGCTGGTGCATTAACCAACTGAGCCATGTCACCGAATTCTACTTATACTATCCAAGAAAATGTTTTACCATACACAATAATTTCCTTCTGTAGGTTAATGTTCCATTAATTGCTTCATGTGTTAGATTCAGGTAAATCACTACTAGGAAATGTCAATGAATCTTCTGCTGACATAACAATTATAATTGTCAAGGAGAGAGACTCCACCACTCCTGTTTCTCCATAATAGATTATTCCAAGTATGATATGTTCATATGAGGCTTGGCACTGATTCATTTGCAATCTGAATCATTCATCCAGGAATTTTAAATCAGCAGTTCCTGAAAAATTCCTCATTTCAGTTTCTTGATAACGTGTTTTTTACTAATAAACATTTTTTTCACAGTTATAGGAAATGGCAACTTTTTTTATTTAGAAAATGGTGACAAATTGACAATCATAAAACGTCATAACCTTTGAAGGGGGTATTTCTAAGCCAATTAAAAATGTTATTCACTAAATCAACAGTTGTCAATAATAAACTACCTGTGTTCTAGAATCAAAAAAGGAAAAAGGAGGAACTGCTGTTTTAATGAGTAGATACTTCGCTAGCAGTGCAGTATTTTGGGTGATAACCCTTTGATGCTACAGATTTTTCCATGCACTGAGAATCAATGTGTCAGAGACATATCTGACATCCAAGGGTTACAGGACCCTTTTGTTATTTACAATATAAAACAAAGGCCAAACAGGCTTAGTTCTATATTTTATTTGAATAAAGTTTTGCCAAAAAAGAAAAAAGTAAACGAATTTACATGCTATTGAATAGTTATTGAAATAAAACTGTTCAACATGGGAGCCATAATAACACATTTAGATTGGCTTCCCTTTGTGGGCCAGTGAGGGTATAGCGCTGAATGGGTGGACTGAATACCACAATATTTTATACAGCTTAACTATAAAGATTGCCGCAGTGGCAACCATTATAGTTAAAGAGTTTAAAATATTGTAATATTCAGTGTGATCACTCCACACTATACTGGTATTTGCTCATTAAGAGTGAATACATGGATTATGTATTGTTCTATGTATACAAAGACCAGTAAGTCTCAGTTTCCTTGTCTAAGTTGTAACTTCACAGTACAACAATTTATACCCACTTAACCAAGAGTGACTAAGGATGTGGTATCACTGGCCAATAAAGGGCATACATGTGCAGCAAACAAAGCATCTGGCCTGTATTCAACCCCAGTGTTAAGGTTTTCATTTTCCTACTTACAGAGGTCAAAAAAGCAAGGTATATCTTAGATTAGCATACTAAAAAGAGACATTTACCATAACTTATAAACTGTTAAGTGGGCAGGGCAGCCTTGCAGAATACTTTTTTTATTAATGGAAAGACATTTTAAAGATGTATACTGTAGGGCTTTCCCAACTGAATAAACAACACTGCTGGGCGATTCTTCATTCAAAATGTATTACAGCTTGTACACTGACTACAAAATATATTTTCCTTTTACTGTCATTTGGTAAAATGTCCCCAACTGTAGTCTCCTATAGAAAACAATAACAACATCACCACCTTGTGGTAACTTTTCATAAGTGAAAATCTCCTGAAAATTAAGCTCAAGCAAGTTTCAGCTGTAATGATTTTTGAATGAAGCATCTGCTAGAAGCAGAATTACTTATTTTACTTTGCAAAATAGCCATAGTATATTATATATATATGATACCACTGAATATTATTTATGACATACCCACACATATCACAAATGTGTATGCAAATGTGCATACACAAAGTGTTTTTCATATATGCACACACACACAGGCACACTCACAGAGGCACACGCACACAGAGCCACAAACGCAAAGGCACACACACAGGCACAGAGGCACACACAAACAGATACAATGATTCCCTGCCCGGTTGAGCTTACAGTCTTAGTTTGCAGTGTGAGACTTGGGGGGGAGATTCATTAAGCGGTGATAAAGAGGTGATACAGAGGTAATAAAGTAGAGAAGACTTCTCCAGTTTATCACTTCTTCAGTTCCTTTGTTATTCTATGGAATGTATGCACTAAGATTTCTTCACTTTTGGAGATCTTAGTGAATAGGCTCCATAGAAAAACATGGGAACTGGAGAAGTGATATCACTGGATAAGTCATCTCCACTTTATCACCGCTTAGTGAATCTCCCCCAAGGTGTGGCTGTGTGATCCATCTCTAAGCCCCAAAAAGATGGCACACCAACAGACCCTGAATGTACAAATCTGCTTAGCAAAATAAACTATTTATATACCCCAACTCATAGCAGCACGTGTAACAGTGTCATCACCATAACACTCCTCCTAATCAACTTTCCCTTTGTCAAATCTACATGAAAAGATCATGCTTGGGAAGGAAATGCTAATACTTTATGCCCTGATTTTCCTTTCTTGTAGTGCTTCATATAGGACACGTTTATCTGATTTTGTCAACAGGACAAAAAATTTTAGTATCATTTCAACACCAAACATCTTTCCAAGTTATATCTGAAAAAACCCCAAAAACTTTTACAGCTTTTTATATGCACTTTAATTTAACCCACTGGTTGCCAAAAATGTCTCCAAAAGCACTGTGTATTCTATAGCATGCAAGGGGTTAATTAACTGCCATATGTTCCTTGTAAAGGAACGGTTTTCATAGGTGTATTCTATTATATTAATGTTGCAAAATGACTTGTTATAACCCTTTTCCTGCTGTAGGTGGCAGAGTGAATGCACTGTTGTTTTTTCCACCATGGTAACTGTAATCCCCCACCCCCACTCCTGCTGACTAAACCAACCCTTCAGTTTATGTATTATCAAAATAAACTTTCATGGTTAAATTAAATGCACATTTCCTTATTTAGCTTTAGCTAGATACAGATATAAGGATATATTAAGTATTATATATAAGTTGTATTGTCCTGTAATAAAATATAAGAATTATGATAAAAACATTGTCACTATAAATTTTGTTTGTTTGACTATTATAATTAACTTATACAATTCCTGTTTGTTTTTGCCATCTCAATCTGATTGCATATTTCCATATCCCATGCAAATCCTAAACCAAAATCAAGACTCCTTGTTTATAACTTAAGACTATCAAGCATATGCAGCATAATAAATTCATGTAAAATTTAGCAGGGAGGCAACATGTAAATGACTGCTTTCAGTCTTTTTCTACATCCACTTATGTTATCATTTGGAGTCATTCAGACAGCTAACACAGGTCGGGCTTTGTGAAGCATATTCCATAACAGGGGTGGGCAATTATTTTAGCCCGAGGGTCACATCTCCATTTACAATCCGTTGTATGTGTATTTGTATGTGCGTGTGCATGTAACATTCCTGCCTAATTATTATTCCCCCTTTCTGAGGTGTGAGTAAAAATGACAGAGGCTTAAGTCTGGGTTTTTTATGTGCTTGAATGAATGAAAGAAAATGTTTATTTATATAGTGTCACAAGTGTACCCAGTGCTTTAAAATGATCAGTGTTCCAACTGCTGCAAGGACAATGTATCAATTCTGAGTCTCTCTGCACTAGTAGAATGACACATTGAAAACATTTTATCCCATATTTATAAAAGCAACCTGGAGTTATTCTACAGTAAACCAATGGCACCATGTGTTTTGTGGTAAACTCTATCATTCTATCCTACGCAGAGAAAGTCACAAGTGATATTTTGTCGGTCTAGTTGAAGTGCTCTTTGTGTACAGCTAGCCAGATCCATGGAGCATACTAAATTGTCTCATCCCTGATCTATAGAGTCTTTTTCATTAGGTGAATACACCTGTACACAGAGACTTATAAATAATAGGAATGCTAGAAAGGTCTCCAGTACATTACACCTTGCTAGCATTCAAGGGTTAAAACACCTTTTATATCAATGTGATTTTTGGGAATTGTGTTTATCCCCTGTGCTGCTGTTTGTTTGCCCCATAACCGCATAAGACCCACAGTTCAATAAATAGATTCAATTTGTTTTTATTTTTGAGAGTTTTTTTTTTAATTCTCCTTACCACTTGGTATATCAGGGTCCTGCTCCTTAGAATCTGTTTTTCAATATAATGAAAGCTCCTTTAAATAAATACGCAGACTGGCACTATTATAGGTCATGACAGAGTAACCCCATTATTGCAATAATATCTAGCTTTTTTCCTCATTTCTTTCCACTTTTCCTTATTTTTCAATAACCCCATTTGGGGGTAAAATTTTCTGATCAAATTGAAGGGGAAGTTTACCATACATGGCTCATAATTTTTTTAACAGAAGGACTTGCCTAAATAGGAATCCTTCAAATTTCAGTCAGGTATAGCTATATGCTTTTTATTTGTGCTCTACTGCAATGTAAAACTGGACAAAGACAATTTAGCATCTGAAAATACTTAAAAATGTTCTAGAGAACATTTTCCTCAGACTATAGAATTTTTCATTTAGATTGATGAAGGCTACTGTTTATACAGGGGGAGAATTAAAGATATACTAAAATGACACTCAGTAAATACAAGCAAATATAGACTTAAAGCAATAAATAATGCATTCCAGAATGAATGAGGTTAAGCTTTTTGGGTTTTCTCTGTTTTTGGATTTACAGATTACCCTCAGGCTAGGGATGGGCAACTAGGGGCTCTCCAGCTATTTATAGATGACAAATCCCATCCTCTTTTGGTCAATGTGCAGGTGAGGATGATAGAAGTTGGAGTCAGTAACATCTGGAGACCCATAGGTTGCCCACTCCTGCATTAATTATTGATATCAATTTGTGATTATTTGCATTTTGTTGATAATCTGACCCTTATATATCAGGGAGGATATATGTTTTGGTGGTTTGTATGTATAAGTGTGTGTATGTGCGTGTGTGTGTATATAGCATGATTCATGAAAAGTACAGTAATAAATATTTCGTTTCTGCTCTTTTTGGTATAGACTTGTGCTAGTAAATGTAGTAGAATCCATGTTACAGCATATATACAAGAAATGCATCCAATCAGTTGTGCACCTCTTTGCCACTTGGGAGTGTAAAAGCAAGCATTTTGTTAACTGGCTGTTCTTACTTTTTGGGATGCACTTGGTTTCCTTAAAACGTTATAATTATATAAATGGATTGTATGTATGTATTACTCCCCTTAGCTCATTTTTGTGGCAATGTTCCATTTTGATAAGGATGGGCTTGAAATGAAAAGAAGGCTTAACAGCCTGATTGTCTTGTTTATACTTGTGCCTCTGTGTGTTTCACAATAGTTTGCTGGGCTAGAACCCTTTCCCTCTGCCTAAACACTCTTGGATCTCTAGTAAGGACTCTTGGGTAAAGGACTAAAACTAAAAAATGCTCCCCCTATTTAGTGGGGGCCCACACTTTCAATGTGGAACTTATGTCCCTAGAAAAAACAATCTGCCAAATATTGACTTTTAGATTAGCTACGTTATAATAAGAAACCAGTTAAGCAAACTAAGTATTTTTGGTCTGATCACCTGAGGCTAAACATTTTTAGATTGAATAGACAATTACTGCTGCTTTTGTAAACTAAACATGATCTTATTTGCAAGTGCCTTACATATTAAAAGCTAATGCTTACAGGCTTGTTCATATTCTGTCCCACGACAGATCCTGTAGCTTCTGAAGTCTGATTTCCAAGGGGGGAAGAAGACACCTCCGTGAAGCTTCCTAGTATGGGCTGCAACCTTGTCATGTCCTGGGCAATTGTTGGAGAAGGCAGCTCCTTCACCTGCTGGAGAGGTTGCAGCTGTAACCCTGATATATTTGTAGGTAGCATATTGTGGGGAATCATTGAACTGTGTTGCACAGGTTCCTGTGGGATGAAAGGCTGTGAGAATGTGCTACCCACACTGGAAAAAGTTGGGTTGGACATGTTTTGAAGGAACATCCCAGAGGAGTGTGTGGGTCCAGGGTATAAATATGGGCACTGACCCTGTGTAGAAAATCCATCCTTCACTGGGCTCTGAGGCTGAGAATAACTTGCTGGGTACATAAGAGGAGACGGAATGGGTCCTGACATTGGCTGAGGAAAGAGGGGTCCTCCTGGAGGAATCCCATGAGGCTGGTTGGATGAAGGAGATGCCACTGGTAACAAGGTCTGTGCCATGCTCATGGCCAGGGATAACACATTGGCCAATGAGAACATGGGTGCTGTGGGAGACCATTGGGTGGCTGACTGGGAACTTGATGCTAGTGCAGAAACTGCATTGTTCATGGTCTGTGGTACCATTCCACTGTTCAGCATGTGCTGCAAATGATTCTGATTGTTAACAGAAGGACCCATCAAGTTTGGAAACAAAGGATTCTGGGAGCTCATCAGCCCAGTTGAAGAAGTAGGCATCATGTGCTGGGGCAGGGAAGGGAGGTAGTTTCCACTCTGCATTGAGCTAAAAGCTGCTGGTGGGAAAGACTGAGAGCTTGGCATTGAATAGCTTGTTGTGAAAGGTACTGTTGCACTTGATGCAGTTTCAAAAGAAGGCCATGTTCTGCTGGCTGCAATAGGAGAACCTACAAAAGAAAACACAAGATGGTTAAATGGATTAACTTAAAGATGCCCTACAATGTTAAAATTCAAGGTGCATGGCACTGTCAGACAACATTGTAGTAAGAATACACAAAGAAAAAACTCAGCAACACTAATAATGTTAATACCATAATAAAAAAATGTAATGGACTGATGTTCTCAAACAGCAAAGCCCACGTAAACTTTAAGGATGTAATGTGTGGAAGAGGGCGAAATAGGTAAATTAAGGAGGACAAAAAAAGCTATCAAGTCAATTGTACGTTTCCTACCACAGAGTAAGTGGAAATATGAAAGCATCATATGTTATCACTGATATATAAAGCATAAACACACTGGTGGTGACTTTATCCCATAAAAAGAAATGTGTTCACTGAAATGGTACCGAGATCTTTATTTACAAATGAAAACACTTTACATGACAGATTTGAGAAGAAGTAAGAATAATACAATATAAGCATGTCAAACATACAAACACATGTCCCTACGTTTAAAAAAAAACATGTCAGTTTGGAATGTATGATCTAAATTTAAAGTCAACTTTAGCATCATTTTTTAAGACAGGAATGTTCAAATCTATAATGCTTTTGAAGTGTGACATTATTAGTACAAGCAAGAGAGCCCTCTACCATTGGAAACCACTGATAAAACACCAAGGTTAGGTGTGAAATGTGTAAGGTGGAGAGCTGTGTCACACCAGTACCATGCCTTGCTGTTGGCTTTGAAATAAAAGCTATGTTTAACACGTCCAAACATACACCTTGATTTATTGAAATCAAGTACATAAGGCATTTCTGATGATCCCCAGAGCTAGTAGGCTACCTTGTTGGTTATACTGCATAATTATATTAGTAGTAGAAACAGTAGTAGTAGTAGTAATGAAGAAGTGCAATGTTTATATAATTTCTTGTGCATATGGCAGCAATGCCCTCCTTAGTTAATATTATTCTTTCTTAGATACATTTTTGTCATGGAGCAATCTGGATATAGAATAGCTTACTATAGTATTAGCAACCATGCAAGATATTAGAGCAAGGATGGACAACCTGTACAACTCCTGCAGTTGTCGGATTTTAACTCATAATACTTAGCTGGCCATTTGGATGGCTGAGTATGATGTAAACTGTAGCCCAACAACAGATGGACAGCTGCAGTTTAACCTACCCTTGGATTAGAAGGCACATCAGCTGAGTAGGTTATACAATTGGTAAAGTCATGACTCTGGGGACACACCACTTTCCACTGTCTATGTTTTAATTAAAGGGGAAGTATACTCTCTGAATAAGTTACTCTTACATGTGAACCATAACCTGGCTGAGATTCAAAACACTTAATCTCCAACAACAGCTGGAAGCTGGCAGACAATGATGGGAGTTATATTACAATAACAGATGCAGAGCCAAATGTTGCTCACTCCTCCTCTAACATAGTAACGTATTAACACAGTAATATAGTTGATAAGGCTGAAAAAGGCATGCATCCATCAATTTCAACCCATGGTATATCAACCTGTTGATCGAAAAGGAAGGCAAACTCCCCCCCCCCAAAAAAAAAACTTTTGAAGCCATTTCCAATTATACCTAAAGTGGGTAAAAATATCACTTTCTGACTCCAAAAGGCAGTCGGATATGTGTCTACCATGGGACAAGGCTTGGGGGTTAGTATGTGTGGTTCTGTAGTTGCAGTGGGGCAAAGCTGGGTATCGGTATTTGTGGCTCAATGGCTACCATGGGACAAAGATTACAGTATGTGTGGTTCCAGTGCAGAGAAGAAAGGCAGGGAGTAGTGACAGAACAAAGCTGAAAAAATGTACTTTTTGCAGGAATGCTGTTTATTTCCACCTCTCTCTTTTTTGACCAAAGTTTTAACCCATCCCAGTCTGCAACTCTGTTGTGGGACCTATTTCCAAAGATAACTGGAACTATTCTGGGTGTTGCTAGTTACTGACTGAAGAGGCTAAAGCCAGCCAGGTACATGTGACTGTGCTAATCTACCCACTAATAATGGTGCAATTCAGTTGCATGGAGCACAGATAAGGCATTAGGTTGTCCCATGCCTCATGACTTTAACCCATTGAATGAATCCCAGAGTAGGTAAACAACACATTGCAAAGCTGTACACCGCATGCCCCGCTGGCACTCAAAGGGTTAACAAACCTAGCAACTCTCCGATTCTGAGGCAAACCAGCTGTACCATAGACAACAAATAACTAGTTTTAGATCATGAGTAAGTGTTCCATACGCAAATCGTGTTGATCTTTGAAAGATGCCATCGAGTTTCATCTACTGCTTTGCACCTTATTAGGGTGACCACATGTCACAGAATGCCCAGGACAGTTCCTTATTGGGGGTCTGTGTCCCGTGTCACTCCCCACCGGGACAACAAAGAGTCCCAGAATTGAGCAACACGCGTCAGTCCAGCCAGCCAATGAAATGTATTTGCTATATGGTCCTCATTGGCTGGCTCAGCCTCAGAAAGATGGTCAGCGCCGGCGGAAGCATCAGCCTCGGGACTAGGGTGACCACATGTCCCGGAATGACAGAACTGCAATGTGGTCACCCTACACCTTATCCATTGTAAGTCTCTCCACTTTAATACTATTTTCAGGCCAGAATATTTTGAGGTAACATTGTTTAATTACATCACCAATAAAGTATTTTGATGGCTTTACTCATGGATTTGTTTTGAGCACGTTAGTAGAAGTGCGCGTTTTCTTTGTGATGTGCATGCAGCTTATTGGGAGCCCATAGGAAAGCCCCCTTATCACACCTACAATGTTGTTCAGTCCTATTATTTATCCCACACACACACACATATACATTTACATACATACATATATGAACAATTTCATACACACATACAAATATGGGCTAACACACACACACACACTTACATACACATTTATACACACAATACATATATGCACACTTTCATACACACAAATACATGGACCAACACACACACACATTTTTATGATCCTTAACAGATGATGTACTACTTCAATTCTGCTCTATAATAAGTATTCCTACTGCTATGCCTGCCTAATTTACTAAGCTATGCACATCATAAATTCTCTTAACACAACTTGAGGAAAGGAGAGGGCAATGGGGATGTGCATGAGCATTCCGTGGCATTCCTTTCCTCTACACCGTGTTGTGTACTGTTGTGTCAATGTTCCAAACTCTTTCTGAAGATTGCAGGTAGAGGGCACTCATATCACTGCAAGTGGAAGGAAGATAGCAAGTGTAATAAATGACTCAAGGTACGCTCACAAAGCTAAGTGAAAAAAGACTGCTTTTCTTCTGAAGGAAAAAAAAATCATCAGTACTATATAACATTTTTATTTTTTAAAGAAAACGACCATGTAGGATAATGTATGTTACAAAGGAGGTGCTGTCACTGCATACCCCTACACAAAATCACTGATACATACTACTAAAACAATAAAACATTACAATTCCTTTAATAGGGAGTTCTATCTTCTACTTTACACCAGTCATTGCCGACACACAGGACTCCTAATTTGTGTGATTAGAATGGTACATTACATGTATCATTAATGCAGCATTAATTACACTCTTGCTTTAAAAGGACAGTAATCCTTAAATGTAAACAAAAATATATGTTGTAGGGATTATCCCCCTGAGTAAAACAAGGGGACTCCCACTGCTGAGAAATATTTTATTATAAAAATCATAACAGCTCAAACTTGAATTTGTAGGTGCAATATCACAGTGGCCTGAAATTGTACAGTGGCGCTGTTGCTACATCATCCTATGGACAGCTCTGGTCTGTAGACCATAAATCTCCATAGGATGGTGTAGCAACAGCGCCACTGTAAATTTTCAGGCCACTGTGATATTGCACCTAAAAAATTCAAGTTTGAGCTGTTATAATTTTTTAATAAAATACCTCTCTGCAGTGGGAGTACCTTGTTTTATTCGGGGACATAAACCCTACAACATATATTTTTTTACATCTTAAGTATTACTATCCCTTTAAATCAATGAGCATAAGTCATGTAGCTTTGGGCATAGGTCCTAGTGCAAAATGCAAATTCTGGAGCTTACCAAATGCACTATAGGGACATATAAAAATTCCCAAACTTTCCATTGACCTAAAGGGGCTTTTAACCCTTGAATGCTAGAGAGGTCTTCAATTGTCAACAGATATATTAAAGTAACATACGAGCGGGGGAGGAAAATGGCTTCACAATTATGAGACATTAATTCATGAATCCCTAGAAAATAGCAGGAATGAAGAAATTAGATTGCATGCTAAAATTGGAGCACAAATTGATTTTTTATGCTGTTCCTGCCTAATCCCTTTCTAAGCTACTTACCCTGATAATTATCCTCTTTACTCAGCTTGTGACAAGGAAATGGCAGTGGGGAAGTTCTCATAATACTGGTGGAATTGTGTGCACTCACAAGCACTAATATGTTCATATATAAGCATAAGTGCCGGGACAGCTTTTTAAGCTAACATATTTATTGAAAATAAGCTGCACTGGTAGATTTGTAGATTAATTCCAAGTAAGTTTCTCAATGACCTGGAGACCTTTCTAGGACCAAAAGAATTAATGAGTACTTAAATCATTATATTGTGTTAAAAACATCCAAGTTACCTGCAAGTTATTTGGGGAATAAGCCTATATGCCTGTATAATTTAATGTTGAGGTCAGTGTATATTCTCAGCCCTATTTTTAAAAAGCTAATATATATTGCTGTCTATCTGCTTTATTGTTTTGCTATAAGGAATCCAGAAAAATGAGCCACTTACAGAGCAACAGCTCTTAATTCCTTCCCAGCATCCTGGCAGAGCTTCTACTCATTACATCAACATTTCATTAATGTAGGGTTTCTGTATGTTAACTTGAGATAGCTCCATCAATAAGAATATAACAACACTGTGTGTATAGGATGCCCTCCAACTGCTGTTAGTGGTTGCTGCCAGGTTTCATTGTGACCTGGAATGTGGTCCAAGTCTCATGAAGTGATTAGTAGTCACCTGTAATCAGAACAATAGCAGATTATCACATGCCTAGACTGGGGCCCCCACTTTACTTACCTTTGGCTGAATTTCAGGGATTTTTCCCATGCTCCTGTGTGCCAATGTGAATGCCACTGAGTGACTTTTTATGTATTTTTCCAGCACATTAATTCCGATGCAATTTGTCATGCTTCCACCTTTTAAACTGGTCAATTTCCTTTCTGCCTTTATCTGTGCAAAGAGCCTACCTTTGTTGGCTGCACTGTCATGTACTGCTACTCCTCTGCATTGAACTGCAGCTGGTCTCCTCACTCACAAATCAATTCCACCTGAATTTTGGCATGTTCTATACATATAAGTCAGGTTCATCTGCCCACCTTCTGCTTGTTTACTACTGTGTCTTGATTTGGGCTGAACTCCTGAGCTCCAGGTTGCTTCTGCTGACTTGCAACTAATCTCATCCTGATCTGGTTCTGGCTAAACTGGAGCTCAATATTGACCCTGCAGTCAATACTTTTAACACCAGTGCTGAGCCACAGTAAGGGCACACCTGCAGTTGAGAACTCTCCCCAGCTTCACACCCATATAGCTGAGCAGCAGAAGCATCCAGTTTAACCTTAGTTGGACTACTTCTTCATACAGATTCACTACTGACCTGGCACAGTTGCTGTCATGCTTGCATACGGCAAAGATGGATCATGTACAAGTAGCCAGAGTCATGTCTTGGCAGGATCAACAGAAGTTTATTTTAAACACTCTGACCACTCATCTGCAAAGTCTGGACAGTAAATGCAATGTCATTTTGGAAGTGCTAATCAACATGTCAATCATACCATCTACTGTTCCAGCTACATCTTCCACTCCTCACACTCCACTTGCCTGAATAATTTTCTAGGAAGACCTTCTGTCTGACAAGGTTTCTTTAATCAGTGTTTCTTGCTCTTTAGGAACCATATTCACGTACTTGGTTCCATTCTGCATGTGTGGCCTTTTATTTCTCTGCTAAAGGGGGGAAGTGACTTGGATGTCTCTCTTAGTGGAGAATAATTATCCCTTGTTTTGAAGCCTCTGGCACCTGCAGCAACACATTCAGGGCAGTGTTTGATGCCACAGGACACAAAGCTTCATCTGAAATGGACCACCTTGACATCCATCAGGGAAATCAGAAGGTCAGTCAGTACACAACTGAATTTCGAACCTCAGCCTATGAAAATTATTGGAACATTGGAACCCTAAAAGCTTAATTCTGCCGAAGCTTAAACAAGATGATCCCTAAGGGGATCTTCCTGATGAATTGGAGGGGTTGACCTCTCTGTTTTGACTTGGGCTTGCAAACAGAAGTTCAAGATTCCTTCCCCATGCCCTTTTTCCAGTCATTGTCCTCCCAAGAAATCCCTATGGTTCCACCAGAAGAGCCTATGGAGATGGAAAATCTAATTTGGCTTTCAGAGCCTGAAAAGAAAAGGGGCTGCTCACTGGGTCTCTAGTTGTACTGTGGCCAGATGCCTTCCATTGTTAGAAATTGTCTGGTGCATTCTGAAAACTTCCACACTTAAGAGGGTGGTGGAGGATACCTTTTAGGCATATCATCATCAAATCCTCTTCCATCATTTACTCCCTTATGATTCCTATATGACTCAGATGGGATAGCCACTATGTGGTAACTCGAGCTCTCATTAATTATGGGTCAGTTGTATTTTAAAGACCAATCTTGGCTTAGCCAGTTAGTTATATCTCTGCATCCTAAGTTTTTTTTTCCAGCAGGCTTTTTGGTGGCTGGCAGACTCCAAGGCATTGGATCATTTTCAAGCCCAGATGAAGCCACTGTTGAAACCCTTCACATACAGACCTTTTGTTGTGGAGTTATTCAGTTTCCACATACCACCATTAGTCTGGGATTTCTGTTGCTTTGAAAAAAACAGTAACACCATGAATTAGGCAGAGGATCAGATTTCTGTGTGGAGTGAGCTCTGTCATAAAATTTGTCTATCCAAGGTAACTCCAGTTTCTACAATTCAGGAACCTCCAGCTGAACTTTTCAGAAGAGTTTTTCCAAAAGTTTATTGGGAAATCATAGATAGCTTCTCTAAGAAAAAAAGCTGAATTTATTTTACCTCATGGGTTGTAGGACTGCTCCACTGAGCTTAATTCTAAGATGACCCTATCTAGGAGCCTCAACTTTATAAAAACTTGAAAATATAGCCTTTCAAGTTATCATCTATCATTCTGATTTATTCCTCTCATCTTGAACCGCACTGAGAAAATGTGAAAGTTGTCTTTCACCTGGGTGAAAACTCTCCATATGCCAAAACAGAGAAATGACAGTTTGATAGGAACATCCACTCTTTTCTTGGCTGTATTATGTCTGACCAGAGACTTACGATGGATCTGAATATGGAATTGACTGTTACCCACTGGCCTGTCCCCAGAGATCTTAAAGACATTCAGTGATTTTTGAAGGTTCACTAATTATTATTAAATAATCCTATATAATAATTCGCTAAGTTGTGTGTAACGCCCAACATGCGCAGTAGACACTGCTGCGCGTGCGGCAGTCATGCGCAGTACAGACTGCCGGCGCTGTGGTTGATACAGAGCTGGGCGCTCCGAAGGAGCGTCCAGCTCTGTATCAGCGGTGGCGCGGGCAGTCTCTGCTGCGCGTGACTGCCCCGCGACCGGCTGCCAGAGGCACTGTGGCCCGTGTAACGGGCTGTTCAACTAGTCATTCATAATTCTGCTAAAATGAAAGCCCTCATTACTGATTTGTCTAAAAAGGGAACAAATCCATGCAACTGGTCCTCAGATATCTTGCAGGCCTTTGAGAAATTGAAGACATTTTTCCTTTTGGTCCCATTCTTATATCCCGAGCCAATCCAGCTCGCCCTCTACCAAATTGGGTCCTCACTTTGTTGATCAGTTTTGAATCTCTGCCTTGATGAATGATGAGACCTTCTGGTTAGATATGGATCAAATTTTGAAATCAACAATTGCACATCTTCCTTCTCAAAATGTCACAAGTAACCATTTGTCCTGATCATTGTATTCCCTAGTCTGGTTTTGGATAATGGACAATAATAATAATATGTGGTTAAGAAGATAAATGACTCTAATCTTGTTCAGGGCTTCCATCTTTATCTCGGTGATTGGGATATGGTAAACAGTCCCAAAGAATGCTGGACAAGCCCGGTTGACTGGAGGGCTCCCGTTTAATGGGTGTGTAGTTTTAGTATTATAATTACAATATGCATCTTCTCTGCAATTTTTCCTGCTTTCTCACGTGCCCGTATGCACATGGCTGGGTGACCTTCCTCACTAAAGGAAAAGATCCATCTGTCCTGATAATTGTCCTGCTTTTGCACATATGATCTAACTCCTCCATCCCCAGCCTTCAGCTTGTTTATGACTACACCTCTGTACATTTGGCCTGATGATTTGCCGGCGCTCCTGGTTGGCTCAACTGGAGCTGAATATTTGACCTTGTGGTTGACACCTTTGACACCAGCCTTAAGCCATAGCAAGGACACACTTGCAGTCAACACTGCTCCCCAGCTTTGCACCCAAGCAGCTGTGCAGCAGAGTCATCTAGACTATCCTCAATTACTCTACATCTGCACAGATGTCCACTACTGACCTAGTGCTGCTGCTGTCACACTTTCTGGAAAGTGGCACTCTCACAAGAGTTTTGCTCTTTTACAATCTGTTATAAAACCTTAGGCACTATATGGTTCTTTAACTTCTAATAAATACAGGATAACCAAAAACATTGTTGAATTCCCTAATATATGTGAATTAATTAGCAGTACCCGTATTAGTCCAGTTTTAATACTAAAATATTAGTACTTTGGTAATTGGTGATACCTTTTTAATTTGGACTAACAGTTATATATTTTAGGACAGGCTTTCGAGGGATCAGCTCTCTCCCTACGGAAAAGCTGAATCACAAAATTGGTTCAATCACACAGTCTGTTAGATGAAAGTTAGATGAAAATCTAGGATGCTTATATAGAAAGCTTTTAGAGGGTGCAAAATGTGGAGTGGGCACCATCTCCAAGCTTTCTCTGTAAGTACCAACAAGAAATTACAGTAGTATTTTGAGTAGTAACTTTTCAGAATACAAATTGTTAAAGCTTGAAATTTCAACAATTCAAACCTGCAGAGTTATTCACCTGCCTCTGCTGAGGTATCCTCGGCTTTGGAAGTAAGAAAATCCACAATGTGCTGCCTCTTGTCTTCAAAAATGGTTTAATAAAAAAATTGTATTTATAGTACAAAATAGCAATATTAATAATAAGCTAAAAACAAGGCTAGCAATATAAAAAAATGGTATGATCACAAAACGTGGTAAGTGTTGCAGCTCTGGATTATGGGTGTTAGTATAGTGTTAGGGCTAATATTGTTTCACTTTATTGTTAGGGGTAATGTAGGTTTGTGTTTTGGAGGGTGACTGTGTTTTAGCTCACGCTCTGCCAAACAATTAGCGTTAGCCGTTTTCCTTTGATGTTCCCATTTCTTACGCTATTCAGTGTGAGTTTTGGGAACAAAAATACATATGAAGAATGTTGGGCTACAATTGAGATGCTGTGTCCCGATGTTCATTGTGGTTCTTGTTGGTAGGGCAATTGAATTCCGATGGTACCATTGTGTGTGTACTGCTCGGTATCTATTTTTGCCCTACTGACAATTTTACTGGGGAAAATTAGATCAAGCCCTATGAAGCAATATGTTAGTGACCTCTCTCAGCTTTAAAATCATAAAATGTGCCAAAGCAGAACATGTGCCATGGCTCTAGTTTCAATAAACTTTATTTACTGCTTTACTGGCAATTTTTTTGCCACATGAATTATACTTGCCAAAAATATGCATATTTTCTGCCTTCAAACTTCGTATTTTGGAGGATTTGGTCTCTTAACATGGTATAGTCACTAACAAGAAATGATCCTAAGGAAAGACCAGCTAAACTCGTCACGGTTTGACCCCTTAACCCCCTGGATGCCAGAAATGTTTCCAACAGCTTCCAAGGGGTTAAACATGACACTGTTACACCTTGGTCCTAGGAAGGACTAACAATTTAATTGTGAGTCATCAATTTGCAATTGTACTGTACCTATAGATGTTGCAGATAGGTGAGCTTTAGATCCAACATCTGGTGCCATGAGAAGTGGTCCAGAGGGGCCAAAAATATCATTGTCCAAGACAGGGCTGTTCTGAAAGGTATGACCTGGGGAGTGAACTCCTTTGCTGGGACTTGTACATACCAAATCTTCAAGAGAAACACAAATCATTGGTAATTAATATTCAAAGAAGGAGAGTTTCTAAGACAAAAATAAAGGAAAAACCCAGAATTACTAATATTCACACTGCTTGATAAAACCGGACTGGCCTTTTGGGCAGGATTACTATAATATGTATGTGAAATGTATCATCTGTAATGGCACTAGAGAGATAAAGCATGATGCTTCTGAGCGGTGACTAGCTGTAGAACAGGTCATTGTGTTGTTTGCTCATCCTCAGAGTCTCTCACATTTTGGATATGTATTCTGAATACTCTTAGGGGATCAACCTAAGCGTTAAGAGTAATCCAGATATGGAACCCTTGCTCTCATTACCTAGGAAATCCAGCTGCACCTCACAAGAAACATATGTCTGGGGTTAGCTGGTGTTCCCATACATAGGGCACTTGCCCTTCATTTTGGAACTGGACTGGCCTTTTGAGCAGGATTAATCTAATATGTCCGTGAAAATTTCTTCTCTGCAATGGAGCTAGAAAGCTAAAACACGATGCTTCTGCGCTTTGGCTCTGTAGAACAGGCCACTGTTTGTCTTCAATGCCTCTCACATTTTGAATATGTGTTTTGAATACACTTAGGGGGGGTCACCCTAAGAGTGAAGGGTAATCCAGATGTGGATCCCTTGTTCTTAGCTCCTAGGGAATCCAGTTGTGCATCACTGATGAGGTCCGACAAGGCTGAAATGCATGTGGGGTTAGCTGGTGTTCCCATGCATAGGGGACTTACTTGCCTGTCATTATGGAACTGGACGGCCCTTTTGGACATCCAGTTCCTTTACGTACATGGAAATTTCTCCTCTGTAATGGCACTAGAGGGCTAAAATGTGATGCTTGTGATCAGTGAATAGCCACGGAACAGGCTATTGTGTTGTTTGCTCGTGCTCAGAGCCTCTCACATTTTGGATATGAAGGGCCAATTTTGCAGTTTGGTGAATACCTTTCTAAGTCCACAAATATATGCACAAAAATAAGAACCTGGACTTGTCACCTTCAATTAAAATTTGCATATTTCAAAACTTCATTCAAAATTGCCTATTTGTCATAGCAGGTACATAGTTTAGGAAATATTGATACTTTTATTTCTGTATGATGAGCTCCCTGAGTGTGAGTGATACTTATCCCATCAATCCAGGAATACTTTAAAGGGATAGTAATACTTAAAATGTAAAAAAAAATATGTTGTAGGGTTTATCCCCCTGAGTAAAACAAGGGTACTCCCACTGCTGAAAGGTGTTTCATTCAAAAGTTATTAATTTTCAAAGTTGAATTTTTTAGGTGCAATATCACAGTGGCCTGAAATTGTACAGTGGCGCTGTTGCTACACGATCCTATGGACAGCTCTGGTCAATTGACCATAAATCTCCATAGGATGGTGTAGCAACAGCGCCACTGTACAATTTCAGGCCACTGTGATATTGCATCTAAAAAATTCAACTTTGAAAATTAATAACTTTTGAATGAAACACTTTTCAGCAGTGGGAGTGCCCTTGTTTTACTCAGGGGGATAAACTCTACAACATATTTTTTTTTACATTTTAAGTATTACTATCCCTTTAATTAGCATATGGTGCTACACTGAAATAGAGCTTTCACTAGGAAAAAAAGTATGAATAGCTCCTAAATGCTACAACATGCTGGGATGACATGATACATAGGTTTTAAATGAAGTGTTCATATATGCAAGCTTGAATTCAAGGTGACAGGTGAACTTTTAAATAAGCAAAACTCCTTATATAACTATTCTTTTTCTAAGAGCAATTGCAGTTACTTTTCTATGTAAAATCAGAAAAAAAGCTATATCCTTCAAAGCAAATGAAGGGGTAATTTTATTTAGGGGTTTAAAATACGAAAGCAATAGAGTTCAAAGGGTTATAATGAATACACGCTTGTAACAAAAAACGAATAAATAATTTAAAAAAATTATAACCTCTTCTTATATAAATGTTTCCATTTCCATAATGGCAAGGACAATAAGGCCTATAACTTTCACTTAGCAGGGAAATGTACAAGATTTCAGATGAAAAGAATAAAAATAATGGTATGCACTATGCCAGTGGTGGACAACTCTGAACCTCAAATGCTACTGAAATTGCAGTTTTTCTATTATTTGTCTGCTTTAGAACAGGTGGATTATTTAGTGACTAATCCACTGTTTTGTCCACCTGTGCTCAAGCAGGGATATCCTGAAAATAAGCACAGCTGGTAACTCTTGAGGACCAGTTTTGGCTGCCCCTGTACTATGCCTTATGTTAATTCATTAGCTTACTTTTGAGGCATATTTTACCTTTAAGATGTGTATCTTCATAATTTTATCAGATATATTTTATCAGATATACATTTCTTATCATGCTTGAATTTACAACGTTACACGTTTTATGGTTTTGAACTGTGTTTCTTGTTAGAAATCATTTGCCAGAATGAACTTTGAGTATATAAAGAACATTCTAGCTGGAACTGGAAGAAGCTGGATGATTGGTTTTGTACGTACCACTCAGAGAGGAGGAAGAGAAAGAGCGAGACAAATCTTGCAGCTGAAGATCGGCCTAAGGGAAAGTCAGAGACATTAGACAAGTCAGTGGGATAAACTGATAATTTGTCTAAATGCAGACTATAAATCAAAGGTCATTTCTGTCATTTTATACTAGATTTGAGATCATTCTTTGAAGCATACTTAATCAAAGGTCATTTCTGTCATTTTATACTAGATTTGAGATCCTTCTTTGAAGCATACTTATAAAGAAAGTGGAGAAATTCTGGAAGTAACTAATTATACCAATTCCAAAATGATGATGTTGGTTTGTCCCAACTTCACTTGTGCCTTTATACATTTGCTTTACTTTCTAAAGGGCAAATGGCAAATATAATAAAAAAATAAAGTAAGTTGCTTGCTATTTTTCATATGTTTATTCATCATTGCCCATGTTGTATAGTGTACTCCATGTCAGTGTGTACAATTAAACATATACGCATATGTGAAGTGTCTTTCTCTTAGTCTTTGTGGAAAACAGTAACCATGGGGTTAAGTAGCTACTACTAGGAAATAGTGCACTTTCTGCATAAGGAGACTCCCTTCCAGCTCTGCTTAAAGGGATAGTAATGTTTCATAATAACAGCAGCTCTAATTAATCTTCATAGTATTTGGGCCTTGGAGAGTGTTATTTCAATACTGTCAGAGTTATCGTTCAAGAGTAATTCAATGACAAAATATCCCCCGCCCACCCTTTTTACTGATGTAACACTGCTCAGCCAGAACAGAAGGGAGGTGCCCAGGTAGATTGCAGAGAGGGACAATCTTCAATTAAGATAAGGGAAAAACCTGAAAAACTTGTCAAGGGGGACAAGGCTTTCATTGTTCTCATAGGAAGAAGATTGTCCCCTGCTGTTATCTGTCTGGTCTAGCAACCAGATTCCACATCTGAGAAGAGATGGCTTACACTAGGTAAAAGGGGCGGGAGGGGGAAACTTTGCTTGAAGTTCTTCATGTGCTTTTTAATGCCCACAAAATAAAATAAAATAAAGATAAAACGAAGTATTACTATCCCTTTACCCCCACTCTTTTGTTTTAAGTGCTCTGCCTACAGGGAACACAGGGCTAATTCTTCTCTTCAGATTTTATTTAATTTTACATTTATTTTCTGTTTATTCTATTCTCTTATGGGGTTTCACTTCCCCAATATAGATGATTCCATATAACTGTCCATTCTCTTGAATGAAGAGCAGACGCGCACTTGGACTATTTCAATGGACCAGTATTCTACAATGTCTTCTAAGCTGATGGAAAGTCACTCACCAGCCCCATTTCAGAGGAGACAGAGGGTTGGTGTTTCATGAGTATGTTTTTGATATTTGGCTTCTATTCTTTATTTTACTTTTATTTTTTATTTATTATATACTTACTTTACATTTATTTTACTTTTATTTCAATTTTCCTTTCTTTGAATGTCTCACTTTTATGGGAACTCAGGACTCTTTAAGGATTATTAGGCTTATGCATAAGCACTCATGGTTGCCATGTTGCTTATGCAGTTCTGTCTGCTTCTCTCATTTTCCTGCTCTCTAGGCGGGCTCCGGACCACAAGGCTTCTCCTTTCATGCAGAGGATCCAAGACTGGGGTTCCCCTGCAGTGACAGTGGCCTTTGGTGGAAAGTCACAGAACCAATCTGTTTTTTCACACTATAGTCAAGTTTCCATGGATTTGGGACAGGAAACGGGGAGTTGCTTCTCTTTTCCTCCCTTTCCATTTATACAGCACACCCAGAAGGTACCTCTTCAGCAGGCTCTCTCCTCAGGTAGCCAGATTGACTCCTGCTGGCTACGGGCCTCCCTCAGTGGTGCAGATAATTTTTCCCCTTTATTTTGTCTGTCTTTTCTGGGTCAGTTCTTTGGAGGGTTGTGTATCATGTCATAGTCCAAAGGGGACACAGGGAAGCCTGAGATAGCCAGAACTACCTCAAGTTCTTCTGCAATGGTCAACTGTCTGTCCTGTCATGTCAGTCTCCCTAAGGATCAGTCAGGTCAGCTATGCCCCATTATGCTGTGACACAGTCTTCAGAAAGACCCAATTCCTCTGATCAGGGGCCCTTGTGGGTTAAGACCCTTATCTCCTCTGTGACAGTTTTTCAGGCCCTGATCAGTATACCTGTGTCTATCCGGTGTGTATCCTGAATAAGTTAGATCAGAAGAGAGGGCATTCTCCAATGGAAAGTGATCCTCTGCCTCCTGAGACGCATACCTCATTTGAGGAAAGTGAGAAAGTGGTTGAAGATACTGATTATTCTTTTCCCACCCTTGGGGAGTCCCTTCAGGAGGACCCTGGGAATTCTGTAGAAGGTTTGATTAGGTCAGTTTATAGACTTACCAAGTCTCTGAGACCTCATAAGGGATATCCACACCAGACATTTTAAAAGGAATAGAAGGGATGCTATTCACTTTCCCTGTTGGTCAGAATATCTTTGAGGAATGGATATCGTTGGATAGGAGGTGTTTCCCTTGTTTACCCTCTTTCCATCACTGCAATGCAGCTCTGGGGTACTCACCCTTTCCCTCTATTTTTTGCCTCTCTAAGCATGCAGCTTTGCTGGTAGCTGATGCAGCTGCATTTAAGGACTAGGCAGATAAATGCCTGGATTCTCTTTTCAAAACTAACTTTATGGCCAGGAGAATACATTGCAGAAGCCTTGAATACAGCTTGGTTGGTGGTGGTGGTGGGGGGCTAAGGTCATGTCCATTTGGTGAGATCATGTAATAGAAGTGGTCAGTGTGGAGTCTTCCAGAGAAAATCTTGTTCACATGATCTCCAGGATTCATAAAGCTAATGCATAGATTTGTGAGGCAAGCCTAGGTACCTAAGTTTCCTGATAAGACATATGCACTCTCAAGTACCTTGTCGCTGAAGATCAGGTTGGCTGAAAGTGTTCAAAGAAGACATTTATCTCCTTTCCTGGCCCTGACCTGGTAAAGGTCATCAGCCATGGTACTGGGGGCAAGAGTTCCCTGTTGACCCAGTCCTTAAATAAACTTTGATCTTTCCTATGGAAGTTTTCCATTTTTCATTCCTCCTGTCACTGCTAGCAAGCTACCAAGGCTCCTGACCCTCATTGAACCTGTTTCCATCCCAAACCCAAACTGGCTTGACTGGGAAAGAAGCTCACCCGAGTCCCTCCACTGACATGTGGAGTCTTGGACTGCTTTAGTCAACTGGAGAGCAGCAGTAGCATTTCTGCTATGTGTGGATACACATTATGGTGGATCTGTGGGCTTTACTGTTTATCTAAGGATTATTGCATAGACATCAAGGACCCTCCTCCCTGTTGCCTCTTTGTATCCAGGGTCCCTCAAGATCCAGTGAGGTCTCTTCAGATCTGGGAGGAAGTACAGGCCTTGGTAGACATGCAGGTCTTGATTCCGGACCACCATCAAGAATGGTTTCTGGGGTCTATTCCAGTTCCTTCATTGCCCCTAAAAACGGTGGTTGTGGCCTGGTTCTAGAGCTAAAACATCATAAACATTTTGTTCATATGCTAAGATTAAAGATGGAATCTCTGTGTTATATCCTTTCTATTACATATCCAGGGGATTTCTGGCTTCTCTAGACATTAGGGACACATAACGTCATGTTCCAATTCATGAGGTCTGCTGTTTAGCATTGTCATTTCCAAATTAAGCCCTTCCCTTTGGTCTGGCATCCACTCTTGATTTTCACAAAACAGCATGGAGGCATTGTGTGGCCAAATTTGAAAGCAAGGGCGCTACCTTACACTTTAACTGGACAAACTCTTGATGAAGGTGCTTTTGACAGAGATCTTGCAGATCCATCTTCAGACATTTGTGTGTCTGTCCTGGAACAGCATTGCTGAGTAATCGACTTCAGGAAGTCCTCATTGGTTACGTCCCAATCTCTAGTTTTTCTGGCTATGAGATTCAACATTCTCTAGGGATGTTTTTTTTTTGCCAGGAGGCAAGGTTCAGAAGTTGCTCTGGTGCATGTCTAAAGGCTTTGGCTCACCAGTTGGTGCTGGTGAGGGAATACATGAGTGTATTAATATTATGTTCTGGTATAACATTCTTGCTAAGTGTTTACTATGATAACTCCTTCCATGCTGTGTCATTCTTACCTTGTTTAATAGTTATACATGCACTATGGATTCTTTTATCTTTTCACCCATTATAATGAATGCATGGCACAGTAGTTTGGGTAATCTTCACGGCAATTAATCTTTTAATAATCTCTTAAAAGCTTTTGCAGAGTGAGTCTCCCTCTGATTTCCATGTGATTTATTCTTGTGTACATGAGTATAATGTACCAATGCTCTGCACAGACCACAACAAAGCAAGAAAAGTATAGACCATGAAACAAATTGGTCAAGCTTTTCTTTGGTGAGAAATAACACCCTTCAGTGCAGTACTGGGGGTGCAGTGAACATCTCTCATTCATATTTAAAGAGATTGTACTCCTGCATTATATACCACATCCGACAATGTCAGAGAGCAGCGCATCTGGTACAGCATTTTCTCCAGTACTCAAGGTGCACATATTTTGCCCTAGTTCTGCAGCTAAGAGACTTTAATACATAACCACTTCTAACCTCAGAACTGTATATGTTTTAGTTTGACGCTATGTTTACTGTATGTATCGTTTTCATAATTTAGACTTAATTTGGGTTATATTAAGTACACATTTATAAAGAGCTCTTCCATTTTTCTATATTTGCATTGTTTTGTTGACAATTTAAATGTATTTCAGGCTCTGACATTCTTCTGCTTCACAATTATTACCTGACAGCTGTAGCTATACTCATAACACAGTTCTTTGTTAGAAAACAGCTGACTGTTTTTCCGTCTTAACTTGGTAAAAGGGACTCAACAATTAAGCAGATTAATAGTAAGCACCATGCTGGGATTTTATGCAAGCAACATTAATTTTAACTGACGATTTCCCATCTGTAATGTTTGATACAGTTTTTATCTCACCGACCTTCAGTCCCAGATGTTAAAATATCTAAGACCTTTAAAGACCTGACACTGAATTTACTGGTGAAAACATATTATATTTGAAATAAGTACAGACATTTCCAGTTGGGTAATTATTGCCTGGCTGATTTTCAGCTAGGTCAGGTCTATGACCCATTACCTTTTTATCTAGTATTACAAAAGATCAGCAAAGCAATACATGTTACATACCACCGGCGGGGCGATAGAGCACTGTAGAATGAGATGACCTGGAAACTTTCATTTTAGAAAATCACTTTTGGTCTATGGTTTATTTACAAAAGGGTGAATGGCAAATATGCAAGAAATTATGTTAACTGCAATGGCAAATATGCAAGAAATTATGTTAACTGCCTTGTTTACTTTCCTTTTGTATATTTATTAGCGTCCTTGGTCTAAATTCACTCCATCATTTATCAATGAGCAAGTACAAAGATATTCTACAAAATACCCTCTGATCCCAGACAGAGCATATAACATAAGAGTGAACATAAGTGTAAACTGCATGTCTGTATATTTTGAACAACACACAGCAGTTCTTTCCAAATTAAAACTTACTTGCACTCCCTTTGTAGTAGGCAATGTTTTGTGCTACATCATTGATATATACATGATTTTTTTTCTCAGTGCTAACACTGATAAACAGCTGAAAGCACCACATATGATGCATTGCTTTCTCCACTTCTTAGTAAATGTACTGTATGCCTCTGAATTATTGGCCATTGTCATCCAATGACCTCAGCTATTTAACATACTGTTGACAATAGATGATTCCCTACAGATGTGTCAAAATCTTTCACAATATTTTAAAACTATTTGAATTTCAAACCTGAAGATTTAAAGTATCAGAAGATATAGACGGACTGGTAGCCAATTCTTCACCATCTTCTTCTCTGTCTCCGTTCCCTTCTTTTTTTAACAGCGTCTCCACCCGGTGAATGATGTCTCGAATCCTGTTGGTGAAGCTCTCTCTTTCTGACTGCATGATGAACTCATTATTTACCTGAATAAAAGAAGATAGTGTGAACATGTAAACCTGACACTCTTCTAGCCATGAAAAACATTTCTTATATCACATCTCTATGGTAATCTTAATCAACTGTAGGTAATGACGGTCCTCAAGTTTTGACAGCAGTGCATATTTCCAGGCTATACCTGCTTGATCACAGGCGAATCAATTAAAGTGATTAAACCCCTGATTGATCAAGTTGCACGGAAGCAGAGAAATCATGAAAACATGTATTGTTAGCAACACTAGAGAACTGAAGTATCCTACCCCTGCTTTTATATACTGCTATTTTCATATGTTTGTAAATGTGATTCCAAAACAGCAGTCATAGTCTACAACAGATCTTTCATAGCTCAATTCATAACACAACCCAAAAGCACAAAATGTATATCAAACAATATGATGTACTATGGACTTCAAGATTCATTCAATAAAAACAACAAACGTACAACAAACGTTATAAGATCCAAGACTGAGCTGCAGAGCGGCTCTCTGTAAATTCAAAAGGAAGAGTAAAAAAACATCTGTCAACATTAATACAATCAGTGAGATTAAACAGAAGTAAATTACAAACAGACACCACATGGAGTGAGCATGATATTGTGTTTATGATACTTGCAGTGTGTTTGTTTGACTTGAGAGCACAAAGCCCATGAAGCCCTCTATCTGTTACTTCAGGAAATCATGACTTCAGTAGAGGAAGCTATGTGCATAGCATTTTTTGTAGACCTATTAATTTAATTCCTTAAAATGTACCCCAGCCTATGAAAGTTCTACTTAAAAAGGGATAGTAATATTTCAAAATAAAAGCAGCTCCAATTAATCTTCATAGTATTTGGGCCATACTGTCAGAGTTGTAGTTCCAGAGTAATTAAATGATAAAGTATCCTCCTCCCGCCCCTTTTACTGATGTAACACTGCTCACCTCAGAACAGAAAGGAGGTGTCCAGATGGTTTGCAGAAAGGGACATCTTCTATTAGCATAAAGGAAAAACCTGTCAAGAGGGGCAAGGTTTTCATTGTTCTCACAGTAAGAAGATTGTCGCTTGCTGTGAGCTGTCTGGTCTTAAGTCCAGATTCCACATCTGAGGTGGCTTACATTACGTAAAAGGGGTGGGAGGGGGATACTTTATCATTCAATTACTCTTGAACTACAACTCTGACAGTACTGAAATAACACTCTCCATGGCCCAAATACTATGACGATTAATCAGAGCTGCTTTTATTTTGAAACATTACTATCCCTTTAACGTAACCAGTTTTACCTTGATAAAAGTTTCCACTGTATTCACTCACCATAACTGCTGCAATATCCTCAGGATTATCACCATCCAGGTCAAACTTGAAGGTAACCATCTTATTGTTATAGGTCTGCAGTTGGCACTCCACCACTCTGTCACTTTTATCTGAAATCTGAAAGAATACAGGTAACAAGAAAAAAGTAGACCAGTTAAGATAACATCCTAATAAACTGCACTGGTAGAGGGACTGGAATGTCTATTATGAAATAAAAAGTCAAGTTTCTATTATAGGAATCCTCAACAGAAACAAACACGATCATGTGCTTGTCATTCCATTCTTACCAACACATGTGTAATCCAATAAGTATATCCATGTAACTAGCAATACAGTAAATACAGACTCTTAAGATTCAAATACAGTTTTGTCCATATAACAAACTGAACCCTATTATAATCTAAAAATTACCAAAAAACCTGATCCACTAAAACATGAATGGTGTTGGAACTAACTGAATTCAGTGTGGTTGTTATAAGCCACTTTATTTGAGTTAATTTACTTATATGGAACTTAAAATAGAGGTTTTCAGTTCGCCTTGATATGAATGGTAGAAAAAAAGCCAGATTTGTCCCAAATACTGAAGAAAAACTGTATCTGGGTAATCCCTAATCAAATACTTGCCTGTGTTTCTAAAAATATCCTATATAATAATTCACTAGGATGTTTGTCAGAAGCCGTCATGCGCAGTAGAGACTGCGCGCGTTCGGGGAGTCTCTACTGCACGTGGCTGCATTGCGCGAGTGAGGCGGCGCAAAACTGCATCGCGTGGAGCAGTGAGGTAGCGGCCTCTTAACCCTTTGAGTACCAGAGAGGTATGCAATGCATTGCCAAGCTAACATTACCCGAACCTTGCCCCGTGTACACGGGCTTTTACACTAGTAGGCTATATTGTAATAGCTTTTTGTATGTATTACATAGTAGCCAGCATTACCATACAGTTAGTATACTTTGATCTAGCTGGGCTTCTTATGCCTTAAAGAGCTCTAACACCTCCTAATAATAACCTCCTACTTACTGTACTATGATCAGAAAATCCTCATAGCCCCTATGAATGCTGAAAGCAAAAAACACAGAATATTGATGCACATCTATGAATGCATTCCTTGTGATATTTTTCATATGAACATCTTCAGTCAACCTTGGATGTCACATCCATGGAAGCAGTATTTCAAACTGAAGCAGGCAGAATGCACGGACCATTAGGAAGAAATGTGTTGCAAGCCTTTTCAGTACTCGGAAGGTTAAGATTATCATGTGCAGTGAGTAGGCGGCCCTACTAGCTGTCATGTCTTACTCCATGGATATGACATCTAGGATTGTTGAAAGATGTTATCAAAGGGGCCATTAGGATTATTTGGCCCTAATATGGTAAATGGGGGGCGGGGTTATTATTAGGAGGAATTTGTTTTCATTTAATAAACGTGTCCCAAATGTTGCACAGCTAGAATCCAAATATGTCATACTTGAATGTTTTTATAGCTTGTTTAAAATTTACTCCCAATGTTTTACCAGCCTTGTATTCTGCAGGTTTTTACTTATATAGATATAATAAATATGCTCTTACATTGATGATGCGAAGCCGGGATCTTGCTTTACGTCGTAAAAGTTTAGCAGCTGTCTTCTTAATAGGAGACTTAACACTATGCTCTCCGGCTGAAAGTCCTTCACAACCATCACTCAGACCTGAAGCCACATCTGAAGCATAACTGAAATTTGGAGGTATCATTATAATCAAATCAATTACAACATATTATATATCACTTGCCAGTGGAAAGGATATAATCTAATGACTTTGCACTAAATACTCACAGCCAGTTATATACAAAGATTTACACAGTTTGGTATAACTTGGGTGGAGACATGAACTAACCAATGCTTTGCTCAACAACACTCTGAAATTTGAATAAAGACTGAGTGTAAAACTAACATACAGATATTACCATCTTCTTACAGAAGTCAGGTATTTCTATATAGGTGTTTAATTTGCATTTGATTTGTACCAGTTGTTTAAAATTTAATAAAGACTAGTGATCCTTATGAGAAATTTAGACCTACTGTTTGTTGTAAACAGTGTGACCTTGGGGGATTATGCACTATGTTGTGATAAAGAGGTGATAAACAGAAGATCACTTCTCCAGTGTTATACGTTCTCCAATTCCTGTGTTATTCTATGGAGCCTATGCACTAAGATCTCTGACGCTGGAGAAATTTTAAAGGGACAGTAATGTCCCATAAAACATAATTCTCGTTTTGCAGTTGAAAAAATAATAAATTATTGGAAGCAACTCCCATCTCTCAAACCACTATGGTTTGAGAGATATAGACATTGAAAGTTTCCCCCTCCCTCCCCTTCTCCTGATGTCAGCTGTAAAGCTGACAGCAGGAGATTTGAGTCGGCCAACTCGAGGAGGCTCTTCAGTAGAGCCGAAATTGCAAACCAGACACACTTTGTAGACTTTTCCAATGAAGTAATTCTTTTTAAATAATGCGATTTTGGCTCTGCTGCAGAGCCGCTGGCTAGTCCTCGGACTGGGATCTCCTGCTGTCAGCACAGCATTAATCAACTTAATAAAAAGTTTTGTTTTACTTATGGTGTGACAGTTGCCACCAAATGCAGTCAACTTGCTTTGAACAGATGTGGAGGCCCCAACCTTTTTGGATTGGATCAAGTTAAACCTTCCAAGTGATTCCAAACTGGTTCATTTATTTTATTATTGTCTCAGTCCAATAGTGATATTCTCCCTAATCTGCATTAGTACACAACATAACCCTATGGTTCAAAAAATATCTTTAAAAAACTTTTATACATAGAACTTTGGGATTTATGGTACAATGTGCACCAGTCCTGCCCTAGAATGATTTACAACTTGACTCTTAGGAGTAGGACCTAAACATCACATACTGTTTATAATGGAGCCCTTAAAGTGATAGTAATGCTTAGAAATAAGTATATTTCATTCAATATGTATTAAAAAAACTAAATTACTTGCTCCAAGTCCTATCTCTAAAACTTTGGTGGTTTGAGAGATATAAGCTGTCCAAGTTCCCATTTCCCTCCCCTTGCACGTACGTCAGCTTTCCGAGTTACAGAAGCAGATCCCGATCAACAGACCGTCCTGCCCTCTTCAACAGCACCGTGATCACGCTAGCTAGGCAGAAATACTTCATTTGAACGGTCTACAATGTGTGCCTGGTTTACAAGCAGATGTTGTCTATGGACCGGGATCTGCTTCTGTAGCTCGAAAAGCTGACATGCGTGCAAGGGGAGGGAAAGGGAAGCTTGGACAGCTTATATCTCTCAAACCACTGAAATTTGAGAGACAGGACTTGGTGCAAGTAATTTAGTTTTTTAATACTTACTGAATGAAATATACTTATTTCTAAGTATTACTATCACTTTAACAACCACAGTATAGCAGAGTGTCCTGAGCTAGATGTTTTTTTTTCTATCTTTATATCTATGGTCAGTTGGTAGATTTACTACTTTGTAATTTTCAATGCTACTATCAAGCTTTAATGCAAACACGGAACTGAGGAATATAATAAAATAATGATTTGACTGAAAGCTGAAGGTGCTCACCTGTCCACTGGAGAGGTGATATCACTGGGCAGGCCAGGGGAAGGCAGGTGCTCTGTATTCACAGTCACAGCAATACTCTGAAGATATAAGACCAACAAAGTATATCTCAGGGAATAAGGGATTGCTTCAAGCTAGTGTTCATATTATTTTGTCTGAATTAAAAATGTTTAATTTTAATCTATCAAATTCTAGTAAACCATTAGCTTGGAGTAAGTTATTGTATATTTTTTGCCTACCCTTCACATTAATAACCCCACACCCCCCCAATATTTGAAACAGTGTAACTAGTAGAAATATATTTTTACAAATGTATCAATTTCCCTACTCATTCCCACTCCAATTAAATTAGGTATAAATAACAAACATAGTAACATTTTTTTTCTTCTTACCCCAGGAAAGCATATTTCATGTTGTGTAGTTGGTGGACTGTTGGGATCTTCCATAGAGACATCACTTGAGGGTTTCTGAGGCCCATCCGCAGACTCAATACAACCAGAGGAGCTGACATACCCATCTGTCTCACAATCAGCTGAATTTGAAAAATAATTTAAATGTATTAAATGACTAGGTTGTCTAGACAAATGTTCTACTGCTAGTAATCTACAATATATACCAGACCAGATTAAAGCCACTCTCCTACTGCTTAAGGGACTCAATCAGAGGTTCAATAATTTTAGCTTTCTCAACTGTCCAGTCAGCAGTGTCCATAAACGTGTCCTATAAATGGCAATTCTTGGGGTCTAGAATTGAGAAGAACTTATAGCACTAACCAAAGTCTTTTGATAAGGGTTCGCAGTTGTGTTATCACCAATATGGTTAGTTTATGGAAACTGATGCAAAATATAATGATGTAGTATCAAAACTTTTAACCCCTTAACGACCGGCCGATCGGCGCGTTGTGGTCACTTAAGGACCATGGAGCATTTTTTTTTTCAAATTCTGGTTCCGGACTCCCCAAACGGCGTGCAGCCGCATGGGGGGAGCCCTGAATTCCATGACGGTCATAGTACGTCATGGGTCGTTAACTCAGATCGACCCATGGCGTACTATGACCGCCAAGGGTCGTTAAGGGTTTAAAATAACATATAAATATACAGACACATAGACAGACATATAAAGAGACAGACACAAAAAGAGGGAGAGAGAGTGTGAGTTATGAATACAATATCAAGCCAGCAATTTAAAAATCACTTTAGAATTTCAGGTTAGCAATTGGATTCTATAGAGATGATCCCTGTACAGCAATGTAAGTAGGAAAATGAGGAAGACTTACATGTGTAGTCAGAAAGGGGCAAATGCTGTTGATAAAAATGCTATTTACAGTCATACAGATATTGACAGGACTCTCAAACTACATTCCTTAAAGGCTAAATGGTGGTTTAGAGATATATTTTGTACATTTGCTAAGTCACTTTAATAATGCATATGTGCACTCTTTCAGCCTATAAGAAATCATGTTTGAGAACCTCAGTTATGGTTGTGATGTAATAATTGTTTGTAGTAGAGAGATACTGCATTTATCTTACACTGGGAGTCTTAGTGACAAGAAAGGTAAAAGAGGAAAGATTTTTAAGGTGAGACAATTGCCTATATGTATGACTAAAAAGAAATGCTCAGGCACATATTGATCAAAGCTAATAAATTAGGTGAAGCAGGTGAGTATTAAGCTTGAAAATTAGAACAAAGACCTTATGATAATTGTATACAATAATGTCCAAAAATGTTCATAGCTATATAGATAAATATTCATATAGGTAGTTATAGATATGTTCAGTGCTCACATGTAGCAGAGGAGTAACAAGTGTGCCTGAAGTTGAAAGGGTGATGCTGATCAGCCTCTGGTTCTTCTGGCTCAGGGAGGAATGTCTTCTCAGTGGAGTCAGAGTTAACAGGGAGTGATGTGGTTCCAGGGGCCACATCAGAGATGGAAGATGGAGTGGAATTCTGGGAACCTCTCAGCTGCTCAAGAAGTTTGAGGATGTTCTGCTGCTTCTCTTCCTCTTTCTTCTTCAGCTCTTCCTGGGCCCGTCTCACCTTTTCTCTTTTTCTCTTTATGGACAATACTCTGTCCCGGATGGTCTTGGCAACCAGTTTGTAGTCTCCTTCACTCACAAAATTTAGTACCACCTAGGTAAAAGATAGAATGCCAGAGAGCTCTCAGAGTATAGCTGTTGTTCAACAGAAAATATGAGCAGTACATCCATATATTTAGCCATTTAATAAACCTTTACAGAAGACATGTTAGTTCAAACCTTTAATTTACAGTTAATGGATGTTATGTATGCTACACAAGGAACTTGAGAATACTGCATGTCAACATTAAAATGTTTATGTTACATAAATGGTGTATCAGAGTATAAAAAGACAAGAAGAAAACAAGAAAAAAGATTAAACAAAGGAATACAAATAAATCAATGCCTGGAGTCAGTGTCACAGAACAATCAGTATAAGGGGAGACCAGGCTGAATAATCTTAGGGTGCGAAACAACAGCTGTATGAGCCAATCAAAAACATCTTCAAAACAATGAAGCATTCCTAGTTTAATAGTATATTAATAAAATGTACAATAGCTCAGATGTTTATGGGTCAAAATATGTATTCTATTATGATAAATTGTGAACTAAGCTATTAACAAGTTACCTAACATGAAAACATATTAAACACAACACCCATAAGGTAAAAAATAATATCACCACAAGTAAAAACCTGAATATGTTTAGGAATATGATATAAGGGCATAAAAATATTTCAGTTACGATGAATGATGTCTAAGGATAAAGGCAAAGGCTAAGCAATATTATATCAATAAGTGGCAATTTGTACACTCTAAATGAAGGTCACATTTTTACTGAAACAGAATGTTCAATGTTTCCATGTGTAATATTTTTGTAATGAACATTTTGCACATTTTCAGATGTTTTATTTTGAGAAAGAAACTAGAACTTGTAGTGAACATTTTAGTCAGTACTTCTAGTAAGGGTGAGGTACTACACTGAAAGTAAAGAAATATTTTTCTATGGATTATTTAATCATCTATTAATTCAATGATGCAAGCAGATATTTAAATATTTGTTTATCTGGGTTCAACTGAATTGAATTATAAGTTACATTTCTTATATGCTTCTAAGTCAAACAGAATTGGTTACTAGATAAGGAAAGTCTTTAGAATAGGGCAGGAGCAAGCAAACATTGGCTCTTCACCCTCTGGGGACCACACCTTCCATCATCTCCAACCAAGTATTGTTTAGATGAGGATGATGAGAGTTGTAATCTCCAAGAGATCGAAAACTAAAGGTTTCCGATTCCTGGAATAGGGTGATATATTTAGTGTATCTGAAGCAAGGCACAGCTAAGCAGACTGCTACAAATAACATCTGAGATAAAATGAAACAAGCACTGCACAATTAAATGGGCAGATTGGCTGAAAATGAGATTACTTACTTATCTAATATTCGGGTTTAGTTGCACTCTTACCATTTCCTGAGCCACCTCTTCAGCAATATCCTTGTACAGGTCAAACAGAAACTCAATGGCATTGTTATCTTTGTATTTGCCATGGAGTTTTTTTGTGTCGTCCATCCTTAGCCATAGTTTTAAAGCTGGTTTTAACCCATCATCTTCTTCAGCCAATTCAACATGGACGCCTGTGTCCTCTTGAAAAAAAGAGTGCTCAAGGAGGTCCTGGATTGTGTATCTGTTGGCATAAACAACAACTTAATGGCTGTGCAAGTTATTCTGTCCAGGATGGGTAAGCACCAGATTCATAGGGCTGTATTAAGAAAGCAAAAGAAGGGCAGATCTGGAGCAATCCAACTGCAATACAGGAAAAAAATCCCCAAATTCCCATTGATTTAAAACTGGCTTTCAACTCCTTGAATACTAAAGTGGTCTTCAGTGCATTTTCATTTATCCCTAATGGTACAGTTGCTTTGTTCAGAATTGTTCCACTTTTTTAGTGCATATGGCCCTTAAGGCACACTATGGTGCATTTAGGTGCAAAAATGTGTATATTTCAAAAACTATCACTGCTGGGCCTTGAGAAATAGATTCCATTTGGAATTCCTTAATAGAATTTCATATATTAAATAAAAGCTTTCACAATTTCATACATGTTGACTTTAGAAGAAGTCTATACATTTTATACACTGGTATTTCAACTTTTCATACATAGGATTATACTGAACTTACGGTTAAATCCGTTTCTCTCCATATTAAACACAAGAACCATGTGGTTGATCTCCATCCTCCAGAATGGTAGGGCACTTCAAAAAAGACAAGGTCTTTGGGTTGGATACTCTCTTCTCTTCCTCCAGCTCAACCCCTGCCTTCAAACTCCCAGATTCACTTGTGGCAATAGCCACCTAAGTGTGTAAGAAGAAATGGAAGCTCCTAAGACTAAGAGGACTCCTCTGATGGGGAAGGAAGCTCAGTAAGGTTTTTCTCTGTGTTCCATATGGACTAAAGAGAAAAAGATTCAGTGATAAGTTTCACTAAAATCCTATTTTCTCCTACGTCCAATATTGAACACAGGAACCATGGGGATATACCAAAGCATCCCTAAGATTACGGAGAGGGAAAGGAGATAAACTTACTCTTCCACCCATGATACCAATATTCTATACGACTAAACTAGATCTGAATATCCTTAAGTGTCAAAGGACACTGAAGTAGAACAGCATTCCAAACATGAGCCAGCTGGGCTCAAACTATGGAACAACAACTGGCCTGTAGCTGAAAAGGAAAAAGAGAGTCCTCAGACATGCAAAACTTCCTGAAGGACCTTCTTGTTAAAGCTGGCCCCAGCTGAGAACAGGACATTGGCGAGGTAGGGTTCGGTAAATGTGTGCAAGAAGGACCATGTTGCAGCCTTGCACAGCTGTTCAGCTGAGGCCTGGTTTTTGTAGGCCCAGGAAGCACCCACTGATCTGGTGGAGAGCACTGCGATCCTGAAAGGAACAGGTTTCTTCCTGATCACATATGCCTGGTATAAGGTAGCCTTGATCCAATAAGCAATGGTGACTATGGATGCTGCCTGACTCATCCTCGATTCCACTGGAATGACAAAATGGGAGCTAGCTTTGTAGAAAGGCTGAGTGTGATACACATAGTACTTAAAGCTAAGTACCACATCCAAAAAATAGAAACATAGAAACTGACAGCAGATAAGAACCGTTCGACCCATCTAGTCTGCCCATTTTCCTACTGTAAAAAACTCAAACCTTATTTGGTCCTTGGTTTTGTCTTATGTTCAGGACAGCCTTATGCCTATCCCATGAATGCGTAACTTACTTCACTGTATTAACCTCTACCATGTCTGCTGGTAGATTTTTCCACTTATCTTCTACCCTCCCATTTGGATTAACAGAATAATTCTGTTAACGGTTTTGCCAGAACACACTTAAGTTCTTTTAATAACTTTAGGTGTATCCAATTTGGTCCCATTGATTTATCTGTTTTAACATAGAAAGTTGAAGTAGAACTTCCTCTGTAAACATGCATGTTTCCCATGTTTTGACATTTTGTTTTTCTAACAGAGGTCCCTACCCCTCATCTTCCTCTGTAAAAACTGAACAGAAATATTCATTGAGACAGTCAGCTAGCCCTTTATTCTCATTTACATAGTTTCCATTTTTTGTTTTCAGTCTAACTATTCCTTGTTTCATTTTCCTCCTTTCACTTGCGAAACTTGCAAACTTGCAACTCAGCCACCATTCTAACAGAGACAATGTCCAAAAGGAAAGCCATTTTGAGCATCAGGAAACGCAATGGAATTGAGGCCAGAGATTCAAAAGGAGGCCTCTGAAGGACACTTAAGACCAAGATGAGATCCCATGGTGGAGTGGGATGCCAGGAAAGAAGGTAAGGCATGTGCAAACCCATGGAGGAAGGTTTAATGTCCTTCAAAATAGTCTCTGAAAAAGAACAGAGAGGGCAGAGATCTGTACCTTAATGGACCTCAGACTGTGACTTTTGTTCACAAAATCCTGGAGGAAGGCCAGAACCATGGGAAGATCAAAGGTCTGAGCAGACATGTTCTTGTCAGCGTACCAATGTTGTGAGATGGACCAGACCCAATGGTATGCCTTAGAGGAGACAGGCTTCATCTTCCAGATCACCTTGGGTATGAGAGGAATTGAAGGAAACATATAAGATAGGTAGAAGTTCCTTTGTAAAGGCCAGGAGATTCCTAATGCACGCACAGAACATGAAAACCTACCTGTTCTCCCAGGATGCCATAAGGTCTGTTGCTGGGATACCTCCCATTGGTAGAACACCTCTAGGTTGTTGATGGCGGAGGAAGTCTGAGACCACGTTTTCCAGTCCTGGAATATGGACTGCTAAGATGGCTGGACCACGGGCCTGCATCTACAAAAGGAGATACTTCACTTTCTTTCAAGCCATCTTTCTACAGGTTGATCCAGGACGGTTGATGTAAGCCACTGTCATTGAGATGGCTGACTGAACCCTCACCAGTGTCCCCATGAGTACCTGGGACCAGTGTAGGCCAGCCAAGTGAACAACTTGGAATTCCAGAATGTTGATGAACAGGAGAACCATGATTGTACCCTTCCTCTCAGACTGGCATCCATTGTCACACGGTTCCACTCCAGAATCAAAAAGGGCACCCCTGAGTAAGGTGTGGGCAATGAAGCTGCCAGTGGAAGTCCTCCTGCACTAGTGGAAAGAGGGTCATTTGCTGAGAGAGATGTTTTCACTGCGGGACTATGGCCTGAATATGTCCCATTGGAGTTCCCTCCTATGGAACTAAGCATAGGGTACTTCTTCCAGGACAGACACCAGATGACCCATGGCATGCATGAAGTCCCTTATCGTGGTCGTGGGACACTCCAAATCTGGTGACACATCCTGAGACAGGAGATGGATCTTCTCCTCCATGAGAAACAGCCTCCCCTGAAGGGTATTGAATTTCCAAACCAGAAATACCTGGACTTGGGATGGGATAAGAGAAGACTTCTTTAAGTTGAAGATCCAACTGTGACACAATAGAATGCGGGTGTACTCTTGGATATGGAGAGCCAAGATTTCTTCTGAAGGAGCCTTGATCAGCGGTTCATCCAAATACTTTGTCAGGGAAATGCCTTGAGCATGGATGTATGTGGCCAGGGCTGGTGTGATCTTAGTGAAGATTCTGGATAGTGACAGCATGCAAAAGAAAAGTACAGGAAATATTGGTGATCCGGGTGAACTGGGACATGTACATACATGTCCCGAAGATCTAGGGAGACCAGAAACTCCCCTGGACACATCGCTGCAATGACACAATGATTACATTTTGAAACGTGTAGCAACCACGTATTGGTTGAGAGATTTTAGGTTCAGAATAGGCCGGCAGTTGCTGTCTATTTTGGGGAGCACAAAGATATTTGAAAAAAAACCTGAAAAGCACTCTTGGACTGGGACTGGAATCAGAGTTTGTTTATCTGATAGATATGAGACAGCATCTGTGAATAGATGCGCTCGCTATAGTTCTCACCTGCAAAACCTACTAGTACATTATGGAAGTTGCCCAGGCATCTAACAAAAGGTGGAGATGGCCCCCTACAGGTAACAATGGACCAGGAGTTATGTGGAAGTTGGCTTGTCAGATTTTTGCAGAATATTTCTTGAGCTGCAGAGTCTATCTGGGCTTTGCATAGGGGTGTACTTTGGAGACTTGAGGGATATTTACACTCTGCACCCCAGATTGTTGGATGGATGGAAAGGAAATCCACTCATCTTCCTTGCCAGAAAGGACCATTTGGTGGAAATCTTAGGCAGAAGGGTACTCTCTCCACAACTGGCATCACTAATGATCTGCTTCAGGTCAGGCCCAAATAAGACGTTGCCTTAGAAAGGCAAGGACATCAATGACTTCTCAGAAGACTGGTTTGCAGACCAAATCTTGAGCCACAGGGTGTGGCGCACAGCAACAGAGAAGTCTGAAGATTTGCCTGAAAACCTAGCCACATCAAAGAGGGCTTCAGTAGTTTTGGCACTTGCTCCATATCAGAAAGCATGATAAGCAAAGGAACATCGGAATACATTGCGTAAGACAGCTGTTCACCCCATAGAGCAACAGCTCTATTGATCCAAGCAGAGATAAAAATAGGCATCAATGCTGCCCCAGAAGCTGCAAAATTGGCTTTAAGCAGGGAATCCAGTCACTTCTCCTGTTCATTCAACCCAGAAGCATCTGCAAGGGGAAGTGTTGTGCTTTTAGCTAGGTGTGCAATGGGGTGTCAATCATTGGGGGAGAAGCTCACTGCTCTAATGCCTAAGCTGTGAAAAGGTAAAGTATAAAGACGTTTATTGAGGACAAGTCTCTTATCTGGAGTTTTCCATTCTTCCAAGAGGATTTGGTCAAGAGTATTATTGGGGGGAAAGACAGGGGAATATTTCTTGTGCCTCTGGAAAATATCCAGAGAAACAGACTACAGACCCCACCATCAGAGGCCTCAGAGACCTGAAGGTTCTCCAGCACCGCACTAATGAGCATATCAACAGTGGGGGACAGGGTCAGTATCATAGGAGTCCCCAAACGAGAAGGAAGAGTCCATATCCTCATCATTTTCTGAATCTAATTCCTCCTCAGAAGACCCAATAACATGATTATGCCCCTTAAAAATAGGCTCAACCTGCTTAAAGGGATAGTATTACTTCAAAATTACTATCCCTCATATCGTAGCCCTTAATAAACTGAGTTAAATGACTGTTCCATAAGGAAGGAAGTAATTAAAGGGATAGTATTACTTCAAAATTACTATCCCTCATATTGTAGCCCTTAATAAACTGAGTTAAATGACACCAGCGGCATCTCTCAAACCTTTATGGTATAAGAGATAGCCGCTTTCAAAGTTTCCTCTTCCCTGCTGTCAGCGTTCTGCTGCCAGCAGGGGAATCCGGTCTCTGAATCAAGAGGAGGCTCTTCAGCAGAGCCGATATCTTGTTATGGAAGAAAAAATGATTAATTAAAACAGTCTTCTAAGTGTGCATCTCTCAAACTTTTATAGTTTAAGAGATAGCCGCTTTCAAAGTTTCCTCTCCCCTGCTGTCAGCGTTCTGCTGCCTGCAGGGGAATCCGGTGCCGGGACAGGCGGAGGCTCTTAAACAGAGCTGATATCTCTTTATGGAAGGAAAAATGATTCATTGAAACAGTCTTATACGTGTGCTTGGTTACCAAGCACACTTAGAAGACTGTTTTAATTAATCATTTTTTCTTCCATAACAAGATATCGGCTCTGCTGAAGAGCTTCCTCTTGATTCAGAGACCGGATTCCCCTGCTGGCAGCAGAACGCTGACAGCAGGGAAGAGGAAACTTTGAAAGCGGCTATCTCTTATACCATAAAGGTTTGAGAGATGCCGCTGGTGTCATTTAACTCAGTTTATTAAGGGCTACAATATGAGGGATAGTAATTTTGAAGTAATACTATCCCTTTAATTACTTCCTTCCTTATGGAACAGACACCGTTGCTCTGGGCCACCTTGTTGCAACTTGTGCACCACTTATACCTTATACATGTTGGCCGTGTGAGGTCTGTCTCCTTACGGCTGGTGTCCCGGCATAACACTATATGTTAGGCCTGTGGGCCTCCTGAAGCCCAAATGTAGAGGTTCATTCACTGCATCTATTTGTTGGGCTTCTTGCTTCCCATGGGGCCTTCGCCTTGGTCTGTACAGTCTTTCTACTGGCTATTTGTGGTTAGTGCACCACTTACCCAATGGCCTGCGTGGCCTTATACTGGGTACTTGTGGTTAGTGCACCACTTACTCATTGGCCTGCGTGGCCTTTATACTGGTTTATACTGGTTAATTGTGGTTAGTGACCACTTACTCATTTGACCTGTATGGCTTTCAGATTGACCTTACTGTTGTCTGGTGCCATGATCTGCACAGGGTCTCTGTCATTCGGATATCACCAGTCACTCTAGTCCCAGCTCAACAGGGGTCAGACATCTGGCTTTGTAGCCTTTAGCTACATTCTGGATTGATCCGTCACAAGTCATCTGATCCACAAGGCCAAGAGAGAGAGAACAAGAGCTACAAATTAGTTCATAAAGCCTTTCAGCCCTGTCAATATACCATAAATGATTTTTGCCACCTGTCTTTCCCCTCTTCTTTTCATGTTCTCACTTATCCTTTTTCCCTTAAGTTTCCTTTCTTTCTACGCTACATCTCTTCAGCTATCCACTTTCAAAAAAAGCCTCCTAGTACTTGAGTATTAAAGCATCATCTCTTAAGCTCTCTTTTGTTTTGTTCTTTGGGAACATACCCCATCCAGGTCATTCAGTCTGTGACTCTTCACCTAAGAATAACTTGGACTTGTAAAGAAAACCAAAGACACTGTTGCTCCCAGGCATGTTCTTTTATTATGTAAGTTGAAGGATCCTTTATCTTGATCATGTTACACTGGCCTGTTATGATCTTACTTTTTAATAAAGCTTTAAATGAGTGCACAAACAACAGAGTGTTTAAGGCTCAGAATGGGACATACAGTTACCATGGCACTCAAAGGATTACTCACCGATCTTCAGGGTCCAATCTCAATAATGCAGAATCTCTTGGTAACTCAGCAATAAGGAATAGATTTATCATAAATTCAACTTCAACAGGGGAAAATATTGATAAGCACCTGTGTACTTGGCAATCCAACTCCAGGGAAGCCAGTGATGGGAGCCCGCCTAATGGGGGGTTGGCTAGAAAAATAATAAAAGCCTAGAAAAAAACTAAGAGAAGCACCACTGCACACTCCATCTTGGACGCATGGATCTGGGAGTTTGAAGGTAGGGGTTAAGCTGGAGGAAGAGGAGGGAGTCTCCAACCCAAAGACCCTGTCTTTTTGAAGTGCCCAGCCCTCCTGGAGGAGGAAGCCTAACCACACGGTTCCTTTGTTCCATACTGGATGTAGGAGAAAAAGGTACAACACATTTCTAAATTTCAAAATGTTGGACATACTTTACTAAGTTACTTACAGCAAAAATGGTCATTAGTAGGTGGGTGTTTCTGTTCCTCTGTGCCTTAAAGTGGATGTGTCACCTATGCACAACATGCCATAAATAGTTAGGTGACACATCCAATACCAACAAAACGTTATTTATTTTTTATTTTCAAGTTCCATTTCATTTAAATCTAACTTACAAACATCTGGGCTGCAGCCACTTCCGCATAGACTGCAGCCCAACGCTCTGCTTCTGCTCTCCTCCTTTCTCTGATGACGGAGGCTTCAGTCTGGACTAGATATTGATCTCTGCCAATGAGACCGCTCAAGCTTACTTACAGAAGCCTCTGTCATCGGAGTAGGGAGGAGAGCAGAGGCAGAGCTCTGTAACCGCAGAGAACCGCAGTCACTCATAAGTAGCTACAACACAGACTTTTGTAAGTTAATTTTAAACGAAATGGAACTTGAAAATAAAAAATAAATAATGTTTTGATGGTATTGGATGTGTCACCTAACTATTTATGTCATGTTGTGCATAGGTGACACATCCACTTTAACTCTTTTTATTAAATCTATATGGGGGCTGGGGTGTTTGGGTTTGCTCATGTAAAAGTTTTAATGATGGGGGAATGAGTACACAGATATTCACTGAACCGTTCAGACATCTTAGCACATACCCTAAGGTATGGTATGTGAGTAGTGGGCAACGTCTCATGCATCTCCCCCAATAATCTCAATCCTTGAAATAGAACACCCTATAACTGTGTAATATATGAAAGCTTATAATTTAAGTGTCTCAGAAGAGGTTCTTAACAAATACATGTTTATTGCATCTTAATATCAGGATTTGATAAGTTTTTTGATTATAATAAGTTTATTTTATGCAAAAGAGAACAGATTACTTACTAACTGTTCTATCAAGCTGTGATATGCTTATTAAGCTAGCAACTAGTTAGGGTGACTTTCTATAATAAGGAGCAAAGTAAAGCTCAGTTTAGGCAACAATCCTTGGTGACTCACAATAGCAGACAGTGGTTTGCTGTTATATGTCATACATCTAAGCTAAACGTAGCTACAATATAGCAATTGCTTTATATTCATTCTCCATGCCAGGTCCAGGCAGCTGGAGCCAAATGGTCTTCAAACTTGAATACTCTCTCAAACAAACAAAGGTTATGTCCACTGGAGGATCCCAAGATACGCACATTCAGTTACAGAAAGAGAATATTCCAGCATTCTTTACAGGGCTTATCTGACTCCTAGAAAATTGATGGGTTCTATGCCCAACCCTCTGTGTTCCATTGTAATAATTGTTGAAGGTACATTCTTTCATGTCATTTGGGAATTCATCCCCTAAAAACCTATTTGGGAGTAATGTACTTCAAATCGTTACTAAGATCTTGAAAATACCAGTCGACCCAGATCCCAAGAACCATGTGTCTCTTCTAATGCTCTAGATGAATGCTTTTCACTGCATGGGCCTAGGACCCCTGGATTTGCATTGTTAATGTTGCTCTGCCTTGATTAAAACTACTTTAAATCCACAGATGTAAGCCTTTGACTTTTTATGACATATGGAAATCATGACCAAGGTGCTTCATTTGTTCTACAAGTGACAATAATACCTAAAAGGCTGTAATATTTTTATACAAAACTGTTCCCAAGATGGTGTTACTGTACTTTTGACCTGGGCTCATTTGGGGATCACCACTCTGTCCCACTCCTCCTTTTTTCATCTTATTGCTAGCCTTTCTTACAAAATTGTCAAACCGTTGTAACATATTATTATATGTATTGTGCAAATTCTTCTGTTATTCAGTGCCGTCACCTTGTAACTGTAGCCTTTTTTCTTGTGTTGCTTTACTTCATTGTCCCTATGTTCAGCTCTTTAAAACCAATAAAAAGTGCTCTTAAAGTGGAACTGTCACCTGAATACAACTTAGGCAATTTAAAGCATCTTGCAAAATTACCAATGCATTGTGTTAGATGTGTTTTATTTATTAACTAGTTTTAAAGCCCATGTACATGGGCCAACACTGGCGGAGCTGCAGTCATGTGCAGTACAGACTGCCCACGCTGCGGCTGATACAGGGCGGTCCAAATTCAGACCGTAGTCGCAGAGAGGACTCCGGTCTGAATTCGGAGCTCCCCGCACTGTATCAGCCATGGTGCGGGCAGTCTGTACTGCGCATGACTGCAGCACGCGCAGCTGTCTCTACTGCGCATGGCGGCTTCTGATAAACATCCTTAGCGAATTATAATATAGGATATTGTTTTGAAGCCGGCACAAGTGACTTCCTCTACCTCACCTGATCCATACCCTGTGTGGTCCTCTCCCTCCCATCTCCACTTCAAATGTATTTTAACTCTTTGTGTTCCGTGTATGTGTGCTGTGCACAGCATTGTGTAACACATTTCTCATCCCTCTGGCACTGAAAGGGTTAGAGAGAATCTGAAGATGGAAACTGTTATTATATGTAGCAGTGACCATCACACTTGTTATATTACTAATTTCCCTATTTCAAGTAGAAGTTGCAACACATTTCAAACAAAAACCTAAACACTATTTTATATATGAAACAAAATGCTTATGAATAGCATATTACAAACTCCTGCATTGTGGAGGTACGTTAACCCTTTGAGTGTCAGAGGGGTACACAATGCATTGCTTTGCAGTCAAAGGGTTAAAATATACATGAAAGACTAAAGTGAATTGCTGATGATTCCTAGAAGAGAGCAGTCAACACAAACAATTATTTAACCCACCAGCTGCCAAGCAGGCTACATCAGCTATCTGCAGTAAATTAATTTTCATCTTTCAGTACTTAAGTATTCAAAAGGTTAATAAGAAAGAGTGGGGGGAAAAAACAATCAAATATAGTTTATATATAAGATTTTGATACTACAATGTTTCTCCTATGTGTGTGTTATATAATTATAAATCAGATACATCAAAGATAAAATCTTTTGAATGCAAAGTGTCTGCAAATCCCTTTAGCGCTCAAAGCGTTTGAGTCAAATGGTACAATGCATGTTAACTTTGTAAGTGTCAGATAAGTGTGCAAAAGAATTTGCACACCACTTTGACTATGAAAGTTTTGACTACATGGGGTTGTCCTCAGAGGCAGTTTGATAATGAGTAGGAGGGAGGCAGGGGTTTAACTACCAGTAAGGGCATGTATATCTTAATCTATACAGCCCCATGGCAGCTTCCTTGCTCACACATAGAGAGGTATTTTTTAATTTTGTAGAAACAATTAATGGTGTATAGGTAGATGTAATTGCCTACATTGTGACAGTTCTAATAAAAAAAATAAGGAACAAGCACATTATTATTAAGCAGTGCCAATGGTACAATAATTTTAATAATTAGTAATAGTAATTTAAAGCTGTGTGCCCCAAGACAATTGGCATTTACCACCCCAGGATCTTTCAACAATTTAGCACGGTAAGCATATAACATAGGACAAATGACACCAGGACCCCACCTGGGAAAAAGAAAATGGGTGTTTGTTATATAAACTGCATCTGCCTACCTAAAGAGCAATCACAGTAACTTTTTAACTGAATATGTTGAAAAAAGCCTGAAAATATGGTGTCCCTCTCTCTCTTCCCTTCCCTTTGCGTGGAAATGACAGGCTTCCAGGACAGTGATCTAGCAGGTGGCATGCTTGAATTTGCCACCCGCCCCCACACTGACATTATGCAACGTTTAATGCTTATGGAGTCTGTGCATTGATAGATGATGTGAGACATCAGCATGGAGACAGGAGGTAAATTCTATCATGCTGCTGCTGCACCACTCTCCAGGAATCCTGCCTTTTCTATTACTGTAGCATAGAGGTAGCAGGAGGGAGATCTACCAGGCTGCCTGCCCAATGGGATTTTCTTCTAAATAAAGGGTGAACCCAAATTTTAAGGAGAGATACTTTTTCAGGCTAAAATGCCTGAAAAAAAAACAAAACAAAAAACAAACAAACCATGCCTTATAGTTGATTCAATATGTTAATGTTATGTATAAGGATGTGTGTGTTTCTGAATTAACTGTCCATATATACATATATACATATATATATATATATATATATATATATATATATATATATAATGTATCAAACATACAAGGTGTATGCCTCTGTGTATATATACTTTTGGATGCTAGAAATTTTGCAATATGCAATCAAGGGTTTACAAAAATGTTCCAGGTTAACAAATTTACACAGGTACTGAAATTCACTTACTCAGGCTCAACACACCCAATCCACTATTTACTGTGTTCAGCTATTGTCCTTCCTACATGTCAAGCTAGTTCCTGTTGATTTCCTTGAATCTAAAAACCGTGACTTTACCTTTCATTTTTGTTCATGCGTATACAGCCTTCGATGATCTCTTTAAGCTCTGGGACTTTAACTTTATAAAAGCTGTCTGGCTTCATGCCCTATGAAGAACGAAAAGGAACACGGCGTCAGGTCAAAGAGGTTTGGCCAAACAAAGTTCTGCACAAACAGCTGGCTTAGAATAGTAACAACCAACCCTCCAAACCTCCCACATAATTAGGGTGACTGTGTAACCATGGCAGAAGAGGACATTGTGGTGTTTGTGTTTAACAGCATTTTCTCAGAATTAAATAATTATGAGTTACATTAACAGAAACAAACTACGCACATGCATACAAACACATATACACATATCATACACAAACACACACACACATGACACGTTTCCTCAGGGTTATTTTTAAATATTAGAGAGCAATTCATATTAGATATAACTCGCTTAAAATGGGGTAACTTGGTGAGATAACCAAGCTTAAACATAATTTGCCAAACTTTGCAACAAAACCCTATTTTTTTTAAATAAGTAAATCAATATTGGTATAATATATGCTTTGTACATGGTTCCCATTTAGGCAATTTGTATGGAGAAGCAAAGAAATGTTTTTTGTTTTTGTTTGGTGTTTTGCTGGTGTTTTGACAAGTAAAGTGCAACTAACTCAAATGAATAAAAAAAACACTACTCCCACTTCTGGGAAGGGCTGGAGCTGCCAGTCCCATCCCAGTGGACTGTGTAAATTGGTGTGTCATCATAGGAGCCAAAAAGAAGCATGTAAATGCCTCATGAGAGCTCACACAACACCAGCACTGGAGAGAGGAAGCCCTGATGGGACCTGAACAGGGGAGGGCTGGCAACATGTGGCCCAGGGGGAAAATAAAATGAAGTGGTCTGCTTCTACTATCATTCAATTCCACTGTCCCAGCCCACTCCTTTAGTTAATTTTAAAATTGCCATTATGTTGTGAAGGCAAGTGATACCACACAGCCTACAGCTGAAATGGGGCTGCACTACTGATACATTGTACACCCTGTACGCTACACTAGTGATACCATAGAGCTTACAATGGAAATAATGGGTTATGCTTGGATTGTAGCTCTGTGGTATCATTTGTGTAACTCCATTTCAGTTGTAAGCTATCACTAGGGTAGCCTAATTTACAGCATCAAGTGAGAGATTGAGAGAGACAGTGGCCCACTGGCCCAGGCATATGACTGGCCCAGGGGTCAATTGCCCTCCTGCCCCCCTGGCCAACCCTCCCCTGGACAATTTTACAGTGCTTCTACTCCTAGGAGTTCAAAATCTTAGTATTAACATGTATTTGTTTCAAATGTTCTGGTTACATGCTCTTTTTTACTTATAAATGATCTTTATGGTAATATAAAGAATAATACAAAGCAGTTAAGTGATTGGAGACATACATCAGGAATTGGAAGATAGCATTAAAGCGGAACTTTCAGATAATAGCCAGTCGCCATGCATTCATTAAATGCATGGCGACTAGCTTGAAAATAGATGTCTTACCGTAAAAAAAACCAAAAACATTTGTCTAAAGGAATCCGTCCCGTTTTGGGACTGACGGGCAGGTTAGTGCGGTCTGTGAGCCTGCGCCGTCAGTCCCTTCCGGTGACCATATGGTGAAAAGCAGTCTACTCTAAGGAGACCAGGACTGACGGCGCATGCGCACAGACAAGATGTCTGCTCTCTAGCCTCAGTTCCGGTCTCCAAACTGGACGGATTCCTTTAGACACACGTATTTTTTTATGGTAAGACATCTATTTTCAAGCTAGTCGCCATGCATTTAATGAATGCACGGTGACTTTTGGTATTATTTGAAAGTTCCTCTTTAAGCAAAACATATGAATAAGTATTCAATGGTTACGTGCGCTTTAAAATAAATATTTGGATTAGTTAATTTATGGATTTGTGAATAGTTCAATACACCAGCTCACATAATTTTCCCACATGCAGTAATAACAAACAGAACATGTCTATATTTTGTTAATATTTTACTTGGCAATGCAATATTTTTTGCCACAACCATATTTACTTACTAAAGTCCCCACTAGATCCGTTCCCTCCATTTGTTGTATAAGCTCACACATTGGTTATATACAGACGCTAGTGCTTGATAAATGTATGTTATCTAAGCTGTAACTATGACAACTTCTAACCATATGCACATGCTGAGCAGCTGCTAGGTATAAAATGTGTTTAGCAGCCTAATTAATTTACTGCTAAAGTATTAAATATTCAGAGAAACTGCAGACCTGCAATGGCCTCTGTTAACTATCACAAGAGTCTGCTAGAACAAATCTGGCACATAGAATCAAATACAAAAATGGTTATTTTTTTTACATTAATGCAGTCGCTTCCAGCCCTATCCTATGGGGTACCTAATAGGCCATGTGTTTAGGATTTCCCTGCTTATGCACACGTGAGATAATTAAATGACTGAGCCTCTGATGAACTTACCTGTTCTCCAGAAGGGGAATCCTAAAGTCATATCCTCTTAGGCACCCCTGATGACAGCACTGGGAACCACTGCATTAACCCTTTGAACGCCAGAGGGGTAGTCAATGCGTGGCATGCCCCTTTGGCACTCAAAGGGTTAATGCACTAAATATGTATTGTGAAACAAAATGCACACTGAAAGGCATTTTATGCTGAGTAAAATAAGATAACTTGCATTGCAATGAGCTGCTTCATCATTATAAGGTTATTACAGAACAAGAATTATCACAGGGTTTATAGTTAACACATTAAGGACCGTCACCGCTGGATTTGCGTTAAAGACTGGTGACGGTCCTAGCGTATCATGTAATTCTGGGACAGGGCAGTCGATAACGGGTTAATACAGGGTTATTGTTTACGTTTACAATTTTATGCAGCAAAAACTCTTCGAAGACAATAATAGCATTAGCAACAACAGCTGCATCCACTTGCACGTAGAAGCCGCAAACATTTTTAAATGTAAACTCTCTGAAAAATGCAGGATCTGAAACTCGCCACAACTGACACAATAGAGGGTGAGTGTTTCACTGGTGCCCATTATGTTTTTAGTATTGTTTATCTAAACTGATACTACCACAGTTAACACTGAATCAATAAATAATTAAGATTTTTCTTTAGAATTGGGACCCGGAGGGGAGTAATTACTTGTTGATAAGCTTCCTAAAATGAATTGTCCTACAATAATGCTACTTCCAAGTGCTTCAATAGCAGCAATGCTCACATAAAAAGTTATAAACACACAGAGAGAGAGAGAGAGAGAGAGAGAGAGAGGAGAGAGAGAGAGAGAGAGAGAGAGAGAGAGAGAGAGAGAGAGAGAGAGAGAGAGAGAGAGAGAGAGAGAGAGAGAGAGAGAGAGAGAGAGAGAGAGAGAGAGAGAGAGAGAGAGAGAGAGAGAGAGAGAGAGAGAGAGAGAGAGAGAGAGAGAGAGAGAGAGAGAGAGTGTTTTATGGGTTAGAGACGTCACTCACAGGATGAAGAATCTTAAAAAAGGCTGCTCAGATGGGCGAAACATTGATTAAATAAAATGTAACCTGCCTTCACATCTTCAATTCAGTGCTGTCTTTACACCGATAAAACTGTATGTATTTTTTATTTGATCTGAGCACCCAGGCCACGTGTATATTGTTCCAGAGAATGCAACCCAACATACATGAATATATATATATATATATATATATATATATATAGTATATATTTATTGGCAAAACCTGTATCTAAAATGTATTTTTCAACAACCCCCAGATTGGGGTGTTTCTCCCAATAAGATTTTAATACATAATAATATAACATTTAAAGAAACAGTAATAAAATACAATTGACAAAAACATGTGAGAGCATGCTGGAATAGTTTTACAGGGTTAGTAATATTTTCTTACTGATGTAGCTAAGATTGTTTGTCACTCTTAATAGTACTGATGTCTGATGGTGGCACTGTTCAGAACTTCCTAGTTATGCTTTAAGTATATGATGAATTTCACTCTGGCTCAGATCTGAAGACGGATCACGACGAGAGACAATCTTCAGTCAGTGTTATGAAAAACCTACCCTCCTTGGTCAAGGAAGGCAGGGTTTTCGCTATACTGACAGAGAGAAGATTGTCCCTTTTTGAGATCTGTCCGGTCTGATGTATGGTTTTCAGATGTGAGGGGAGGTGGCATACGATCAGGAAAAGGGGCGAGAGGGATAAACTTCATCATATAATTACAGCAAAACTAAACAGTTCTGAACAGTACCAGCATCAGACATCAGTACTATTAATTGTAACAAATAATCTTAGCTGCTTCAGCAAGGAAACATTACTAACCATTTAAAGCGGAACTACCACCTAACATAAAGTCGCCCCCACTAATTATGCATATAGAGACTAACTTCTTAATAGTTCTATTATCTGCCACAAGTACCAGCATCTGAAGTAATCCTTTTTCATGAGAGACTGACTGCCAAGCTTCTTGCTTTAGAGCCGTCTGCGAGCCTGTTCCATCTGTCTCTTCCAGTGCCTTTCGGCTCCATGCAATGCCTCCTAGAGGAGACCAGATGCATAGTGCAGGCGTGTAGACGTCTCTAAGCCAAGATGTCTGCACGCAAGCCTGGCCACTGGTCTCACAAGAAAAAGAATTACTTCGGATGCTGGTACTTGTGGCAGATAACAGAACAATTAAGAATCAAGTCGCCATTTGCATAATTAGTAGGGGGCGACTTTATATTAGGTGGCAGTTCTGTTTTAAATCTTTATATAAAACTTACCATAACATAACAGAACAAACAGGAGAACTAACACCTCCCAGTAGTAATCCCCATTTACTTTATTGTGGTTGGAAATTACTATTTGTCCAAAAGAATTTTGCCTTTATGCCTTTGTTAGAGAGATAAGCAGTGGATGTCATGTCCATGGAGGCAGGATTATTCAAACTGAAGCAGGCACGAGCCTGTTTAACCATTTAAGGATGAGAGGAGTTAAATAGACATAATGAAGGTCCTTAAAGGGTTAAGTTTGTCATGTGCAGTTAGCAAAGTTTGTGGTCCTGTTGTCCTGCTAGCAAGTGTCATACCTGCCTCCATTGACACGATTTACAGGACTGACTGAAGATGTTAGCATTTCAACATGGATAGAAAGGCAACATAATTTTGTCCATTAGGATTTATCAATAAGCCACACATAAGGCCTTTAATTTTATTATAGTGACTGGAGAGCCACATTAGGCCTTTCCTTTAATTATAGTGATGACCGGAGAGCCACATATAAGGGCTTTCCTTTTATTGTAGTGACTGGAGAGCCACATATAAGGGATTTCCTTTTATTACAGTGACTGGAGAGCCACCATTTTTGCAGCCCATGCATCCTATATGAGGCTGGAGAAACACACATTATTATCTTATAAATGGCTAGTGAGCTACATTATTAACAGATCCTCTTCTCATGATAGTGGCCAGAAATCCACATTATTTCTGAACCCTTTTATATTTTTGATACACTCAGTTACCACTTTTATTAGGTCACCTAATACCTGGGGATGGGACCCCCTTTTGTCTCCAGAACAGACTGAATTCTTGCAGCATGGGTTCAGCAAGGTGCTGGAAACATTCCTTAGGAATTTTGGTCCATATTGACTCAAAAGCATCACACAATTACTGCAGATTTGTTGACCACACATTCATGATGCAAACTTCCCTTTACACTTCATTCCAAAGGATCTCTATTGGATTGAGATCTGGGGACAATGTAGGCTACTGAAGTAGACTGAAGTCACAGTTATGTTCGTTAAATCAGATTGAGATCATTCGTGCTTTGTGACATGGCATTTTATCATGCTAGAAGTATTCATGTGAAAATAGGTAGTCTATGGTCATAAACAGATGCATAGGTATGCTTAGGTATGCTATTGCATTCAAATGATGGTCAATTGCTATCAAGGGGCATAATGTGTGACAAGAAAACATTCCCCACACCAGGCCTGGACTGGGACAAAAAATAGGCCCGGGTATTTAAGGCTGAGCGGCCCATTTTTATTTTTTGAGCAGCCCATGGGGGGGGGGCGGCGGGCGTTTGTTCGTTATTTTTTTTTTTATACACCCAGACCGGCCCACCGGGCAAATGCCCGGTACGCCCGATGGCCAGTCTGGGCCTGCCCCACACCATTACACTACCACTACAAGCCTACACCGTCCACATATGGAATGATGGAGCCATAGATTCAAGTTTTTTTTTTTTGTCGAAAAGCTTTATTCGAAAATCGTAAGACACATACAAAGGAGAAGTAGAGAAAATCACCGTAATATCCGACATGTACATAATGCATAATATTATATAGCATAACATAAAACTTACATCAGATAAAGCAACTGGAGAATATGCTGTAAAATTTCAGTAACGTATTTGCTAGACCATAAGATGTGTAACATACATACAAAACTAGCTAGTACCTAGGCATAGACCCCAGATTGCAGCAGTGTGTCTAAGGATAGAAGAAGGTCTACATACAGAATCAGCTCAGAATCGCCTGTATTAAAGTAAATAGAGGAGAGAAAAACAAAGAAGAGATATATAAAGGAAGCTAGAATTATGCAACCTAAAATCGCAAAAGTAAGAAAATAGCAAATCTCAAAAGTAAAGGCCGTCATAATGCAGATTGAGAACTTCATCAGACTTTAAGTAGAAGCTGACACTTTAAGGCAGACAGAAAAGCAGGGAAAAGAGAAGAAATATCGTGAGCAGAGGAACGGACCAGGTGGATCACGCCCTCTGTCGTAACATGCACGACTGGCCAAAGGCCTGGGGGGGGGGTATAAATAGGTAAAATGTATCAAGGGCAGTTCCAGAGAAATGAATAAGACTCTGTCCACTGGGATAGGAGGATTCATGTGGTTTATGCCAAATTCTCACCCTACCCTTACATGTCGTAGCAGAAATCAAGATTTTCCACATCTGCACATCAATTTGTGACCTGTCAGCTTGAATGAGTCTACCCATTATCTTCTGATCTCTCTCATTAATAAAATGTTTTCACCCAAAGAACTGCCACTCACTGCATGTTATTTGTTTACTGCAACATTCTTTGTAAATACTAGAGACTGTAAATGGTGAAAATCTCAGATGGTCAGCTGTTTCTGAAATGCAGGAACCACTATGTCTGGCACCAACAATCATACCATGGCCATAGTAACTCAGATCACACTTCTTTCCCATAAAAATATTTGGTCAAACATCAACTAAACCTCTGCAGCCACATTATTCATTGGTTGGCTATTTGTTGTTAATAAGGATGTATACCTATCACAGTGCCCATGATCGCCCTCAGTGAGTGCTGTGCTGCAGGCAACATTGCCAATACTTCCTGGTTGTCGCTCTTAGGCGCATTCGCTATCCTTATAGGCTGATGGTAATTGCCAGAATAAGTCTCTGCCTACATGCTAGGCCTTATAGTCCTCAGCCTGCCAGTACTCCTTTGCCCTTTTGTGGTGTACCTGTGCGCTAAGCTCTTGTGTTATTCCAATGCTTTGATTCTGTATATGACTCCAGCTACGTTTGATCCCTGACTAGTTGCCTTCCGCTCCAGTCTGACCCTTGGATCTGTCTGATTATCTGCTCCAGTCTGACACCTGGCTCCGTCTGACTACCCGATCCTGTCTGACTCTTGGCTTTGGCTGACTACCCGATCCGGTCTGACTCTTGGCTGACTAACCAATCCGGTCTGACTCCTGGCTTTGGCTGACTACCCGCTCCGTGCTGACCCCGGCTCCGGCTGACTATCCGATCGTTTCCTACCCTTGGCCTACTGTCTCCGCTTGTGCTTATCGTACTCTGTTGTTTCCTCCAGTTCAAGAGGTGCTCAATTACTGTGTCAGACCTTGTCTCTGGCATTCCTGTTCTACCTGTTGCCGGTTTGAGACATTGGGTACACCCTAGTGTTCTAGGGATCTCAGGCACCGTTGCCTGTTCTACCCTCGTGGCCTGGGGTTCTCTGTCACCATTGCCTGTAAGCTTACCCTAGCATTCTAGGGAGCTCAGTCACCATTGCCTACTCTCCCTAGCATTCTAGGGAATCCTGTCTCTGTTGCCTTGTACTACCCTAGCGTTCTAGGGGAATATCATTCATTTTGCCTGGGCATTTCAGCTTCTCCTGCACTAGCAGCTACTGCTGTCCTTGCTACCATTGCATACTATAGTCAGAGTGGTATCAGCCTCTGTGCTGTCTCCATACCTGGTACTGTGAGAGTTGGGGAAGTGCTTAGGCACTGTCTTCTCACCTGGTCCTGTGAGAGTTGGGGAAGTGCTAATCATATATATTCTGTTCTTATTTTAATAAAGATATTGATTTTCTGTATCTGTACTTGTCTGCGTCGTTATTCCTCAGTCACCCCGTGACACTAATAAATTGACTACTGAGTGTAGATAGGAACAGGCAAGCTACAATTTTGAGATTGTCTGTGTATGTAAGGATCAGTGTAGATAAAGTCAGTTAGCAGGTGCGTTAGTGGGGTGAATGAGTCTCATTAGAAGAGCAACTCCTGCCACAATTTAAGATTAGGCATTCTGTGCCCCTCAGGGAATGTAGGACTTTCATGGATGGGACCGAAGAGCTGAAGCATTTCATCAGGAAGGCCTCATCTGGGATCTTGGGCCCAATGCTAAAAGTCAGGAAGAAGACACTTGGGTTGGAGACACTGCTTCACAGGATCAAGTACTGTCACCAACCAGAGAGGAAAATTCAAGCCCTAATCACAGATACTATTTGCTATTTATCAACCTAAGGTATAGCACTGTCTCCACCTCATCACAGCCCCACAAGTGCATCAACATTCAGAAGGACACATGGGGTAAGCTTGGGTGGGAAGTGGGGAAAGGCAATTTTCCTTATTGTATGTTAAATTATTATTCAAATGTTATCCTGTTTCACCTTTGACAATTGGTAAAGGTTTTACAACTTTGTGTGTTGTCTATTCTTGTTAGTTCCTAGTGGTATTCAATCTATCCATAGGCAGGGCTTAGTTAGGTGGAGACTCTGCCAAACCAGCTATAACCCCAGTCACTCTTATGCAGAGACTCAGGATGCCACATGAACTACAGGTGAGTGCCACACACCACAACACCCATTACACAGGCACAAGTGACCAGGAAGAGGTGTTCAAATTAAGGACTTCCTAACGTCTTGGGTACTAACAAAATCTGCAACAAAGTGCTTCACCGTGAGCCTGACGTATTAATAAGAACGAAAGTAATTATGGTGCAAACCAACTGCACTACCAGAGAAAAATACAATTTTCTTAACATTTCCAACTATTTTAATAGGACTTTTAAAGTTTTAAGACAGATCTGTAAAATGCTGTAGAGAAAGACCTCTTTAGTATTAAAAAGGTAAAAATTCCCATTTAAGTTGATGGGGGATTTTATTTGTCCCCAATGGTGCAGCTGGTTTATCCCAGAATAACTCAGGCTCTTCTTTTATATCAGCCTCAATGTGTTCATTACCATTCTAGCATCCAAATGATTAAATAACGCACTGTAGGATTACATTTCTTCTGTGCATCTCCTTGTATCAGTCAAACATCAATACAAAGCCAAGTTGTGTGTCATATTCTAGGAAATAAATAAAAACTTTAATGCAGACCTCACTGAGTACTGACGCATAGACCAGCAATTTGTTCTTGTTTTTTTGACTTAGTACCAGTTTTACCAATCATATAAGCATGCAGGTAATCATATAGCTCTTCAGAACAGCATTGGTGTTAGTGACAAGAAATGACCTCCAAAATTTCCGCACCTCACTTGGCCTCTGATGCTTTAGAACAGCACAGTCAGTACGGGCGCTGTAAACAATATTTTTTACTTCTCTCTCTGGTTTGTTTTTTCTGGCACCCTGGAGCTCAGGATGAATGCAAAGCTTGTACAGCCCTGGTTAATAGTGCGGTTTATGTATTCCAGAGCAGGAGATCATTGGAGAGTGGGAGGGCGTGCACTGCATCTGCCTACTTGTTGATGCAGGCAACCATTACACAGGCATCAGTCAACCTTACATTGATAAAATTAGTGGTACTGGGACTTATTTCACAAGAACCTGCACCTGTTCTAAAAGAGAAAATAGAACATATAAGAAAGCAAAATGCTGTTTTAAACTCTTTGAGCGCTATGGGGGGAGGGTCTTATGCATTGTTCAGACACTCAAAACATTAAAGGGAACCTAACATTATATTTTTAGAACTATATTTTTATTTAAGCTTAGCCATATATAGCTTAATACAGTTTTCTGTTTCATAATACCACTGGGAAATTAAGTGTTTTCACTCTGAATTGTTGCTTAATTTGCATTTTTCTACTAGTTTCTCTCTCTTTGCTAACAAACATAGTTTCTAAATAATTTGTCTTACTGTACTAAACGACAGAATGCATGGGTTTACACCATAGAGATTAATGGTTGGTAAGTATCAATGGGCTCTCTGAGGAAACTGTTGCCATGAAACATAACCAGTCTATATTTTTATTAGATAAAAGATACAAGTCACAAAATATAGTGTAACTCAAAAAGGAACTACACTGTCTATAACTGTCTCCAGTTCTTGCGGAGAGCAGAGGTAAGGGTATTCAAATGATGAGATTTGCATTACAGTTTGGGTAGGGCTTAAAGGCACAGTAATGTTTCACAAAAAACAGCTGCTCCAATTAATCTTCATAGTATTTGAGCCATAGAGAGTGTTATTTCAACTGTCAGAGTTGTAGTCTAAGAGTAATTGAATGATAAAGTATCCCACTCCCGCCCCTTTTACCTAGTGTAAGCCACCTCCCCTCAGATGTGGAATCTGGTCCACAGACCAGACAGCTCACAGCAAGGGACAATGTTTTTACTGTGAGAACAATGAAAACCCTGCTCCTCTTGACAGGTTTTTCAGGTTTGACCCTTATGCTAATTGAAAATTGTCCCTCTCTGTGACCCACTTGAACACTACCTTGCTGCTCTGAGCTGAGCAGTGTTGCATCAGTAAAAAGGGGAGGGAGAGGGGATACTTTATCATTCAATTACTCTTGAACTACAACTCTGACAGCATTGAAATAGCACTCTCCATTGCCCAAATACTATGAAGATTAATTGGAGCTGTTTTTATTATATAATATTACTATCCCTTTAAGTAAGATGGGTGGTGTAAATATGGAATGTAGGAAGGATTGCTTTGGAAGTGGGCAGAACTAAGCATGAAGTGGGTGTATGGTATGGATGCAGGTAGCTATATGAAAATTAGCTGGGCCAGAAAAAGCAGAGTTGTAATGAAAACCAGGACAGATCCTTAGAGTTTTACCAATATGGAAATAATTGTGTTTTAATTTGTTTAAAGAGAGTAATGTCTCAGAGTTTCTTTTATGTACTTATTGCTAGCAGTCGATCTCTGTGAAACACTTCCATGCACTCTAAATTGTATTCTAATTTTCCCACCTCTGCAGTGGCATCATTCAGATGGTACTGACTCTATTCCACCCGCGGGACTGTGGTAGCTATGGTAACCCTACCCTGCGTTCAGACTGGGGGAGAAATATCCTCATCTGTTGCTTTCAGTGAGTCCTGAAAAATAACTACAGCAAATACCATTGCTCAGGTTAAATCATTCAGACTAGGGAAATATCTCAGTCTGAATGCCAAGTACAGTATCCATAGGGTTATGTACCTCTGTGAGTGGTGTCTGGATAAGTGATAGGCTGACCATATGTACCATTTTAAAAGGGACAGTCACGTTTTTTTTTCATATTTCCAGACTGTCCCTCCTCTGTAATATAAATGTAAATTTTGTCCTGTTTTTAATATAACATATATAGTTTTTAATTTTTTGTAAAAAATGAACGCGGCTTGTTTATTTCTCATAACAAAGTAAATCGGAACTTCCTTTCGTCACACTAGTGGTTTTACTGCACACACTGATTACCATAGAGTCATTGATTACCATAGAGTCTTGAGTGACTCATAACTGTCTAAGACTCTCGAGTCTATAGTAAATTACCAGAGGGTCTCTTAGACAGTGATATGACGACAAGTCATAAGACTCTATGGTAATCAATGTGTACAGTAAACACAGTAAAACCACTAGTATGAGTGACGATGAGAGGAAGTTCCGATTTACTTCAGGGGCAGGCTTTTTGGCCAGAGAGAGAGAACACTGCTAGTAAGAGACAAAGCAAACGCGTTCTTGCTGCTTGCAGCTTACTGCGATCGGAATTGGAGTGACAGAGTCCCACTGTCCATCTGTCCCACACCCCATCCCATTTTTGTCTCAAGGAAATATGGTCAGCCTAATGAGTGACCAGAGTCAGCTCCTTCTCAGTGAAGGAGGTGATGTCACTAAAAAAAGCAGGGGAATTTAAAATACAACTCTACATTGTGTATTTTTTAAGTGCCCTGCATAAAAGGGGAGGTCTGGTCACAATATACACACCCATCTGTCATTCAACTAGTTAATAGATCAGGTACACATTACAATTTTTTTTTACAATAAAATCCACATGTAAGGACTCTTCCTTTGAAATAAAACAAGGATAACCACATTGCTGGGAAAAGCTTCATCCAAAAGTTGTTACAGCATTTATTGAGAGTATGAGTTTATTTTTGCAACACTTTCGTTTTTGTTAGCGCTGTTGTTATTGCTGGCTATTGAGTGTATTAGTACAGACACAAGCTGTCTATGTACTGCAACTTGTTAAATATGTGTTAACTAGTTGAACAGCCCGTTACACGGGCCACAGTGCCTCTGGCAGCCGGTCGTACTTTTCCAAGGAAACAATAGTTTGTAAATCTTTTTACCACTATTTTGACCAACCCCTTGTGTGCTAGATACATCTCACAATGCATTGTGGATACCACTAGCATCCAAAGCTGTTTTGCAGATGCATGTTTTTGGTTGTTTGTTTAAAGGTGCACCTTTATTGCATTTTAGTATAAACATTTTTTAAAAATTATTTTAATCTATATAATAAATGACTCTGCTTTATGCTTATTCAGCACAAGTGATATAGCTAAGGTTGGATAGTGCAAGATTTGCAGCTAAACACAGCTGCAGTTATTAAGGACACCCTGTCACCTGTGTAGGTCATTAGGGACTCATTAAAGCTTAATAAAACAATGAATGATTTGTAACTAGTCATTTCTAGTTTATCTATAAGATTTACCAATAAGACTCATTGAGAACTGCAGCTGATTCACAAATACAAAACCTTTCAAGACTGCAAGTTTTTTCATGCAATTAAAAAATCTCAGTGGCCCTTTGGCGACTTCCCAGAGCTGTACAAAATGATTATTTCCGAACAAGATATCTCTTCAAATGAAGGATATTTGTGAAAAACACACCTTGCACTGCAGTCTTGCAGAACAATTTTTTTCTTGCTTTTAAATAATATATGTTCACATCAATTGTACAGAAGTTACCAACCAAGACAGGTCTTGTTTCATAGTAACTGGATAACTCTTCCAGTTTTTCAATGTTCCTACTTGATAATCAGCTGAATAATATAGAGCCAAGAGGATTCTGGGTAGTGTCAAGTGACTGAACACTCAGTAGCCATGCCCTTTCATCTTTCCATTCAGTCTGTGCATGAACTTTTTAGTGATTTTAGTTTTGTACCATAGACCTTTTACAGCTAATTCAATGAGCATAAGAAGAGCAGAGGTGACATGAAAACCTCAGAGACAAGACTAGTTGGGATAAGTGGACTTATGTATCTTTGGTTTCTATGCCGATCAGCTGAGCATACATTAATTATACAAACCTATATTATGATTTATACACTCATCCTTTATGTACATAGTAAAGACCTTCTTCAGCAAACAACACCACTTTAAACCTACATCTTTATACGAGATGAGATTATAAATGTTCTCTCAAATCTCTCTTGATAGTGTGCTCTGTCTTGACTCTTAACAGCTCTGTCCATTAATCACTTGGATGATAGAGACATCATCAGCCCATTATAAAGATACTGTTGGAAATGTCTTTAGCATCCAAGTTGTTAACCCTATGGACCAGAGGAGTACACAACACGTTGCAAAGCACTGCAATGACACCCCTCCGGTCTTTAAAGGGTTAATGCACAAATCATCACAAGCAGGAGTAGGATAGGCTGTTCTTTTTAGGAGCCACTAATTTAAGGAAAATTGCCAAATCTAAACTCCAATACAGAAAGCATTCTGTGTCTGTGCCAAATCCTTCAGTAATCAGCATCAGACTGGTCTTTGCTGCTTTCTGCCCAAGTATCCGGCAAATACAGACTTCCGTGTCTTGAACATACTGCAGGCTTTTAAGCTGATTACATCAAAATCTATAGGCTTGAAGTTTCCATTCCATTAATAAGCAATTACTGGAATGCCTGAAGGGAGGTTTGTTTTGGAAAAGCATTGGTGAACATAAAGCCGGTGTCAGACCATCAAACCCCTTTGCTGTAAGCATAAAAATATGGAAACTCAGTTAAAAGCAAAGTATAACCAACAAAATAAGTTTGCCTTAATTAACTTTAAAAATAATAACATTTTCACCATTCTTTTCAGAGTCAAAGAATTGGAATGTTTTAATTTTTATAAGCAAAGCCACTAATGTAAGGCACTGCGACTGAGGTGCTGTTTAGCTAAACTGAGATTGTTTACTATTCTTTGCCACCCAATTGATCAGAAATTATTAGGAAAATTCAGAGAAAAAGCTAAAAAAATTAACTCCCGACTATCCAGCACATTACAAGCAATTGTTTTATTCAAAAGGATGAATAAAATTATAATTCTTAAATTATAAAAAAAAATGTGTAAATACACCTTTAAAGTGGGACTATCACCTAAATATAACTTTGGCTATTTTGAAATAACTTTCAAAAAGCACCTACTTGTTGTCTATTTGACATAGGAATAATTATAAAAATCTTTTTTCAAGAAAAATCTTTTTCAAAATCCCAAAATTTCAACCCATCACGAAAATTCCTAGAGCATTTTTTTTTTCTTTTCATAAAAACCTGTTTGCTCTCTAACAAGGGAACCTAGGTGTCTAGCCTAGGGGAGTGAAATGTAAATCTGGCCTTGGCAGGAACCCTTTACTTTTAAAGGGATAGTAATACTTCGTTTTTACTATTCCCCATGTTGCAGCCCTTAAAAATCGGAATTAAAGGAGGGCATCGACATCTCTCAAACCTTTATGGTTTGAGAGATATCCGCATTCAAAGTTACCTCTCCTTCTCTCTCCCCTGGGAATTCGGTCCCGGAACCGGTGGCGGCTCTGCAGCAGTGGCGAGATTGAGTTATAGAAACACAAATCCTTCACTGAAATGGTCTTCTACGTATGCTTGCAAACCAAGCACAAACCAAGCACATGTAGAAGACCATTTCAGTGAAGGATTTCTGTTTCTAAAACGCAATCTCAGCAGTGCTGCAGAGCCGCCGCTTGCTCACGGACTGGATTCCCCTGCTATCATATATAACGCTGACATCAGGGGAGAGAGAAGGAGAGGGAACTTTGAATACGGATATCTCTCAGACCTGCGGAAGGAGGAAAAGTGGGCGGGGATTAGGAAGAACACACTGGGAAGTAGAAAAAGTGGGCAGAGTTTCCATAGAAACTCCCCATAGCCGGAGAATCAGCCTTTGAGGGGTTAAAAGCCCAATTTAATTTAATAGACATTTTTATTTGTCACTATTGTGCAGTTGGTTTACTCCAGAATAACTCCCAATGTAGTCAATGTAAATTAAGTAGGCAATGTAAATTAAGAGGTTTATTAGATAATTAATTGTATAGAATTTCCCAATAGTGTAGCTTAAAACCAACAAATTACAAGTGAAGTGGGTTTAAAAAAAACCCCAAAACAGTTCTTATCTGCTTTCATTCTCCATATGTTGGTGTAATCAGATCCCAGCATGTTCTCCTCAGACATTCATTAATGCAAGGTTAATAAAATCAGGGCTTTCTGTAATCAGATAATAGGCTGCAGCGTGCTTGGCCTGTACATATGGAGAGACTGCTCTGAGCCCTGGCAATCAGAGATTGTCTTCTGATTGGACAAGGGCCCTCGACTGCTAAAACACACAGGTCGATCAACTGCCTGAGATTGTAAAATGACTAATCTAGAAAAAACCAATTCATTGTATATATATATATATATATATATATATATGTGTGTGTGTGTGTTTTTGTGTAAAAACAGGGGAATAACAACAACATATACACATTTGCCTGTCATGCAGTGAAATGTCTTTCAACCTAATGCCCTTGAAATCTAGCAACAGTTCTTATTTAATAAGTGCTAGAATATAGAAGAGTACACAGAGGACAAATACTTCTCCTTATCTCTAATTCTTATCAGTAATCTATGACAAGGTTCTTTTTTTCCATTAATGATAATACGTAACACAGTCAGTCACAACTGTAAGAACAATGAGTTTTCAAAACTCAATAAGGTTGATGAACTAAGGGTAATGAAGGAATTCTGGTGCAAACCAACTGCACGGTTGGGGACTATTTAAAAAGTGATCATTAATTTAAAATAAGATGCTTCTGACAGCTTTACAGCTCGTCAAGCAGAAAGGGGAGGGAGCGGAGAACTTTATTTTCCTATATCTCTCAAATCATAACAGTTTGAGATATACGAAGAAGTGCAAGTACTCTCTTTTAATTGTATTTACCATATAGTTAAAGGGATAGTAAACCCCCCGAAAAACTTTAAGCCAAATTTTAAGAATAATAAAAATATATTTAACGCCCTCATTCCCATCTCTCAAACCGTTATGGTTTGAGATATGTAAGAAAATAAAGTTCTCCTCTCCCTCCCCTTTCTGCCTGACGAGCTGTAAAGCTGTCAGAGGCAGAATCCGGTCGCCCGACTGACGGCGGCTCTTCAGGAGTGCTGTCATTGGGATATCTAACTATAATAACTTCATCGGTATGATCTACAACGTGTCTGGCTTGCAAGCACATGTTGTAGACCATACAGATGAAGTAATTATAGTTAGATAGCTCGATGACAGCACTCCTGAAGAGTCTCCATCTGGTCCCGGAAGCAGGATCTCATGACGTCCGCTATACAGTGGACGCATGAGAAGGGGGAGGGAGCGGAGGGCTTTATTTTCTTACATCTCTCAAACCATAACGGTTTGAGAGATGGGAATGAGGGCGTTAAGTATGTTTTTATTATTCCTATAATTTGGCTTAAAGTTTTTTTGGGGGTTTACTATCCCTTTAATACTTTTGTTCTGATATTACTATCCTTTTAAGACCTTGGAAAACAACTAGGGGATGTTTAGAGATGCTGATATTAATTACTGGGCATTTAACCCAAATTAAGTGTTTATGTTCTTTTAAATAAATGCAATATCTGTAGAGCAGACCACGGGAGAAATGCAAAAAGCGATTGGTTATATAAAAGCAGGATTATGTTTTTTCTTCTTCTTTTTTTTTCTTTTAATTTATTTATTTATTTTCAGTGGCGCTGAAAGTGACAGGGGGATTTTAGGGCTGTTTATTTCTTTAGTTCTTTAAGTGGACACTGTTGAGGACCAGGGTAGCGCAGACACTGCTGGACCTCCAACATTTTAACACACGTGATGGGTGGTAGGACCCATATTAGTTATATTTTCACATTTATGCAGTTTAACCTTGATTGTGGTTTGGGGGGATAGGGATTTATTTTTTAAAATCATTGTTAATCCTCCACTTCTGGAGCAGCAAGAATTGGGGAGGATGGTATGGTATATGGTAGATCAGGCAGGGGACCTGGGGTGTTATTGCCCCCCTCCCCCCCAGATTCCTCTACCTGATCCAGCCCATGGAAATCAGCTGATCTTTGGCAGCGGACTTCCCTTACTTTGCATTGGGATCAATTTGGTGCATTTTCCGCCTCTCCAAAAGAAGAAGTATACCACAATACAAGAAAGAAGCAGGAAGATCTGCCTTCTCCTTCAGAGCTCCGAAGGCCTGGAACAATCTGCCTGAAATAATCAAATCTGCTCCCAGTATAAAATCCTTAAAAGTAAAGGCTTATTTATTTCTAAAAACAGAGTTAACTGTATATAATTTTAATATTCAATATGTATGTATATTTATATGTGTATGTATATATATATATATAATAACATGTAATACATAATGTTTCTCAATTTGTGTAAATATGTACCCTTTACCGAAAACTATCCAGGACATACTTGAAAACGAGAGAAATCTTAACGTATCCTTCCTGGTAAAACATTTTCTAAATAAAATAAATAAAATTCCAAAGAGGTATTTTCAGGTACAAATTAAAAATGTAAGCAATCCATTTCTGATTCTTGGTCAGAATGTGAATGTACAATACAGCTGGAGATATCTACCAAATCTGAAAATGGCAATTAAGCAGATTTTTCCATCTGTAATGGATTCTCTGCTCTAGAGCAGTTCGTACAGCAATTGGGTATATCTGTATTTTTTATTTTGCACTGGAGCTCCAACACAATGCCCTACACAACTAACTCTGATTCCTTATGCACAGTGTGAGGAAATGTGCAGTCAGACTTAACCCCTTAACGACAGATGACTTACCAGGTACGCCCCGCAGAAACTGTCACTTAGTGACATAGGACGTACCTGGTAAGTCACGGAAGTCCGGGTCTCCGTGCGGCCAGAGCCGGATTTACATCTCAGGCGCCCCTAGGCACAACACCCTCTGGCGCCCCTAGCCCCGCCTTTGCCCCTCCCCTAATCACTCCTCTCACTTACTCACACCCCTCCATTAACCACACTCTCTTGTGGTCAAACCCAATTATATGGCCACATAGATAGTGCATCTTTTTTGGGGGTATGCTCACATAAAAACCTTTTTTAGACCAATTTTTATATTATATAAATCAAAAAACCAAAAACAATGTTGTTTAACTACTTAGGCAAGTAGCATATTTGTCAATAAAAATAAATCACATTTGAAATAGTAATGCACAAAACATGGAGAAAGGCTGAAGAGAAGATACTCTTCCACACAGCAGGTCTCTACAAATAAGGCACTCAAACTCAGGGGTAATGGAGTCTTCAAAATCATTTTATTGGCACACAAAATATCAAGAATGAGTAAAGTTAAAAACATGTATAAACACTAAGAGAGGGATGCTGCAGAACCTAGAAATGCTGTGGATATCAACCCAAATGACATGCAAATGTAATTCATCCAACAATAAATGTACATAAATTGGATGTTAGTATTCTCACATGCTAATCCCAATCCAATGAATGGATATGCATGTACCCACAGTAAACAAATAAGCAAAAAGTAAGGACAATTGCTTCCACATAAAAAATTCCAACATAAAATATACAATTACTAATATACTCATCATAATGAAGTGTGAGGTGAACTATAAACAAGAACAAATATGTAGTGAAAAATGCTGAAGACAAAATACTTAGCACAGGTAAGTAGCAGCAAGGTTCAAGCAACAGAGCCATCTCTAAGTACCAGCCAGCCATCCCAAAGCTTATCACCTATCACAGGTTTAAGCTTGCTTCTACTTACCTGTGCTAAGTACTTTCTCTTCTGCATTTTTCAATACGTGTTTGTTCTTTTATATATTTCACCTCACACTTCATTATTATTATAATAAATACATTAGTAATTGTATATTTGTAGTTGTGCTTTTATGCAGTCTACAGAAGAATTGTCCTTACTTTTTGCTTACTGTGGGTACATGCACCTCTCCAGTCATCGGATTGGGATTAGCATATGGGAATACTAACATCCAATTTATGTACATTTATTGTTGGAAGAATTACATTTGCATGCCCTATGGATTGATATCCACAGTATTTCTATGTTCCTTCCAGAACCCCTCTCTATTGCTGTTTTTAATTTTACCCATTACTGATATTTTGGTGAAACTATTAGAGTGTGCTGATCAAGAATACATTCAGCATCAGCACATCTGCACCATAAATAATAACTGTGGGCACATACCAGCCTGATGTGGCACTTGAGGCTGTTGGGGAGGCTACTGCATGCTGCTCCTGCCACCCATCCAGAAACAACTGGCCTGTGCTGTGCTGCTGCCTGTCCCGCCTCTGAGCCGAACTACTGAGGTGCTCCACTCATTCACTCAGCCGACAGCCGCCTAATATAGGGCATAGGCTGCTTCCCTTTGGCTTCTATATATACTTCTGCATAGCTTGCGCAGCTCCCACTACGTCTATGTGTCAGCATCGTTGTGATCTCAGAGGAGGACCCGATGTGATGAATAAAGACTGAGGCAGCGGCATGCAGCCGCAGCAGTTGCTCACATGTAGCGGCCCTGGCAGCATAGGCACAGCCGCAGGTAACAAGGTAACAAACGGGATCAGAAAGGAAGGAACACTACAGTCTGTGTACAAGTTAAAACAAGCGCCCTTGAGGGCAACTGGCGAGCATAGGCTCAGAGAATAATTATCAATTTAAGTGAGCACAGCATAACTATGTGCCTTGGGGCGGAATTGTGTGGGCATGACAATGGCATTGCCAGGCGCCCCTGAAAATCGGGCGCCCTAGGCAAGTGACTTGTCTGCCTATTGACAAATCCGGCCCTGCGTGCGGCTGCACTCCGCTCAGACACTCCGGATTTGTTTGAAAGGGGTTAAAGGAGCAGTAAACTTTTTTCTATGAAAACATATTTTACAGAGCTTTTCCTGCTGAATAAAACTAGGTCACTCACACTGCTGTCAGATGGTTTATTCAAAAATTACAACAGTTTAAACAATCAGGAAGTGAATGTACTGTGATTACTTCCTGATAGTTCTAACTGACAGGAAGTGACAGGCAGTTTCTATCACATTCTATGGAGAACTGTATGTCTCTGACTTTTCTGACTTTCCTCTCCATTAGAATCTAACAGGAAATCTAATTAGAATTTAACAACTAGAGGGCACTGCTAATGTAAAAAAAAACAAGGGTTTAAACTGTAATAACTCTGGATATATAAATCTCTCGGCAGTGGGAGTACCATTATTTTACTCAATAGGAAAATACCTACAATATATATTTTTTCATATAAAAAGTTTACTGCTCCTTTAAATGAAGCTCAATAAACACAGTCAACTGAAGATATTATGCAAAGAAATACAAATAGATATGCCTGATTACTGTATGTAGGACACATTATATGTATATGTTTCTTTTAAACAAGTTATAGTGACTCTATCACCTAAAACAACTCTGGTGAATCTGAAATAGCTTTCAAATTCACCACATTTTTTCTTAGTTATTTATATTATAGATTATGTGAATTAAAGCATTCCATGCAGGCAGTCTCTCTCTTAGCCCTGCCTTTCCTTCTCCATTCACTAAATCCTTTTCTCAGCAATAAACTGACAATATACTCTAACACTGAAAGATTCTGTGATACTTTAGTACCTCCCAGCCGTCAGAGTACCAAAAAGGACTGAGGGCAGGAGTGCTCATATAACGCAGTTCACCTCCTGATTTGAGTGAGGCTTAAACTGGGGTGGGATTGAGAAGTGTGAAGGTAGGGTTTGCCCTGAAAATGGGTGGTAAGTGGGCTGGGTTACAGGAGAACTCAACAAGCCAGAGAATCACCTTTTGTCACCAGAGATCTGGTTATTAATTCTGAAAAATGGATTCTCCAGGGCATATCCAGAGAGTTCCCATGTATAGTAGTAAGTGCATTGTTTTGGGGCTGACAGCAGGACGGATCGCGGACATCTTGCCATAATGACTTCCGCGTGCCTGCGCTGTCAGTCCCTTTTAGAGACGATCGACTAGTAACAACGCCAACGCCTCCTAGACCCGGCTGGGACTGACAGTGCAGGCGCGCGGACGTCATTACGGCAAGATGTCTGCGATCCGTCCTGCTGTCAGCCCCAGAACAATGCACATTTCTTCTTCCTTCTACTTTTATGACTGAGTCTGTTAGTCTTTTGTTGATCAAGAATCTGATTCCTCCAAATCATTCATCATTGGTTCCATCTTCTAATTTGACAAAGTCTTCGTCTTTATTACAAGTTTCACCATTAGCTGATAACATCCCAATTGATGTTATTCAATTCTTGTACTAGTTTCTCTAAGTGTGAAACCGTACTCATACATCCAGTGTTAAAGGGACAGTAATGCAGCTCCAATTAATCTTCATAGTAGTGTTTCAGTACAATAGACCATATACAAACAGAGCAATAAGTTATAGAGATACATAATGAATACACCCTTCCATTACACATAGCCTTCTTTGACTAAGAAAAGGCCTTTGAATCAATGAAAAAGCAAGCAATAATCAATACCCTGATCAACCAAGGAATGATAGAGCTTCCATCAATATCCTCCAATCAATATATGAAAATGCAAATGCATCAATACAGGCCAACAATGATAAAGATCCAGATCAACACAGACAAAGGTATCTGGCAAGGAGACACAGTCTCCTCAAAACTATTTTCTGCTTGTTTAGAAGAATTTTTCAACTAAGTAAATTGAGACAAAAAAGGACTTACAGCGGAACTATCACACAAATTAAAGTTACCATCAAATAATTATGCACATGACGATAAGCATATCCATACTAGTATTATCCGGAATAAGTGCAGCTTTATTGTGAACTCCAACTCGTTCTGAAGCGGTCTGGAAGGCATCAGTGCAGACATCTTGCCAAAGAGACATCTGCTCGCCTGCTCTGTCTGTCCTGGCCTCCTCTAGGCTGACTTGCATTGTACCTTAAGGTACAGGAAGGGACTGACAGAGCAATTGCCAGATGCCTCTACAGCAAGCTGCTTGCCTGACCGTCTCAGAACAAGTTGGATTTCTCAATAAAGCTGGACTTATTCCGGATAATACTAGTATGCATATGCTTATCGTGCATAATTATTTGGGGGTAACTTTAATTTGTGTGATAGTTCTGTTTTAAGATCAATAAAGATTATCTTCATCCCTTTGCAGACAATATCATACTCTTTAGGAGAAAGGGGTCTAGATAAGAATAGAATGGGGGATCAAGCCTCAATTATTTTCTGACAAAAGGGTGCATGGGTAACAACCATTATGTACCAAAACAAATCCCCGAAGGAGGGGAAACAAGTTTACCCTTCAGTTGCACTCCTAACATATCCCTAGTGGTCAAATAATGATAATGACAATAAGCATGGGGAAAATTAATGTTTTAATTATAAGAACAATCTTTATTAGGTATTTATCAAAAATATTCTGATAATAAAAAATTGATCAAAGAGAGTTAGCATTAAATAAATAATGCAAGCTGTTTTGTATTTAGCAGCGGAGTAATAATGTTCATATGAAAGCTATAGGAAACTTAAATAAACACCTGGTATTTATAAATAATTTATGCAGTCACCAGATCCCAGACACAAATCGCTACTGAGAAATGCTTTGTGCTGTCAGCGAGTAACGGTCTATTTCACTTAAAATTTTAAGTCAGATTTAAATAAACAGGAATTTTCAATCCCCTCCTATGGTACTGTTGATTTGCACTGGTATTGCACCTCTTAGTGGGAAGCCATTAGGCAAGCAAGTACCTTAGATGTTTATAGTCATGCCCATGGCCACACACCCACTTCTCACATGACCCTGCTTGCAGCCCAAACCACTGGTTGCCTTGCACAGAATAAAACACTTGCATTTAAAGGGATAGTAATACTTCATTTTAACTGTATTTTATTTTGTAGGCATTAAAAAAACATGAAGAATGATATAAGTCTTATCTCTGAAACCTTTATGGTTTAAGAGATATTCACAAACAAAATATCCCCCCCCTGTTCAACCAGATCAGAAGGGAGATGCCCAGGTAGACTGCAGAGAGGGACAATCTTCAATTAAGATAAGGGAAAAAGCTGAAAAACTTGTCAAGGGGGGAAGGGCTTTCATTGTTTTCATACAAAGAAAATTGTCCCCTTCTGTTATCTGTCTGGTCATACAACCAGACTCACATCTGAGAAGAGATGGCTTACACTAGGAAAAAGGGGTGGGAGGGGAACTTTGCTTGTGAATATCTCATAAACCATAAAGGTTTGAGAGATAAGACTTATATCATTCTTCATGTTTTTTAATACCTACAAAATAAAATAAAGTTAAAACGAAGTATTACTATCCCTTTAACATGTAAACACAATTTAAAATGTAACAACAAAAAAACCCCTCTAAAATTAATTAGCCAGTACTGGGATACATTACCTAGTAAAACGACCAAAAAAATGTATGTAAACAGTACATTACAGAATCTATCTATCTATCTATCTATCTGTTACACTTTTAAATAAAATGGTAATCATAAAACTGGGGTTCCCTGTAGACGTGCATAGGGTTCCCAGGAGCAAATATAAGTTATGGCAGACAGAGGAACAAGGGGTGACAGTGTATATATGGTTCTGTGATTCTACTGGACATGATGGAAACATGCCATACAGTGTTATTATCCTATATAATAATTTGCTAAATCGTGTGTAACTCCGCGACATGCGCAGTAGACACATCTGCGCGTGCTGAAGTCATGCGCAGTAGAGACTGCCCACGCCCCTGCTGACACAGAGCTGGGCGCTCCGAAGAAGCATCCAACTCTGTATCAGCAGTGGTGTGGGCAGTCTCTACTGCGCGTGACTGCCCCGCGACCGGGTGGCAGTGGCACTGTGGCCCGTGTAACGGGCTGTTCAACTAGTAGTTTATATTAGATTACTCTTCTAGAAAAACTATCACACATATAGGCATTGATTCCATTCCGCAAGAATAGAATTTCAGATGGCAAAATAACAGCAAAAAATGCAATTTTGTAGCTTTTTTTGCAACTTGAGCCATCACATTCAATGAGCTGTTTAATTCAGGATGCATAAAAAATTTAGGAAAAAGCTTTGAAAATGGCCATGACTGCCATCACTTTATGGCAGAGTGTACTTTTCATTGCTGTCTTTTGCAGCTGGAGAGGCCTTTCCAACGTCAGCCGCTCATAATGGGGTCCCCATATTAATTTTCTTTATGCCACAAGAAGGGTTCTGGGGCCCCTTCCTCTACCCCCCCAACCTTTCCTAAGACAATGCTCAGGACTCAAACAAGAAATAAACAGGAGCTGATATATATGAGCCATTCTCTGTCTTAAACTTTTCCCATGTGCTGACTAGTTGGGAGGTGGTGTAACACATGCACAATATTTGGCCCCTTACCCATTCCAGTCTTCCATTGTCTTGAGCTATCAGGAAGGACTGGGGTGTCTTCTATTTTTTTTTCTTTTTAAAGGGATAGTATTGCTTGTTTTTAACAAATTTTAATATTGAAGACATTAAAAAATATTAATACAATGAGGTATGTCCCATCTCTCAAACATATATAGTTTGAGAGATCTAAGCATCTAAAGTTCCCTCCTCCCTCCCCTTTCACTGACGTCAGCGCTCTAACTGACAGAAGCAGATCCTGGTCCCAAGACTGGCCAGCCATTCTTCAGCAGAGCCGAAATAACGATATATAGAAAGAAATACTTAATTGGAATGGAACGGTCTACAAAGTGTGCCTGGTTTACAAGCACACTTTGTAGACCGTTCCAATGAAGTATTTCTTTCTATATAGCGGTATTTCGGCTCTGCTGAAGAGCCGCCAGCCGGTCCCGGGACCAGGATCTCCTTCTGTCAGCTTAGAGTGTTGATGTCTGTGAAAGGGGAGGGAGGGGAGAACTTTAGATGTTTAGATCTCTCAAACTATACATGTTTGATAGATGAGGCATACCTCATTGTATTAATATTTTTAATGTCTTCAATATTAAAATTTGTTAAAAACAAGCAATACTATCCCTTTAAAAAGAAAAAAAAATAGAAGACACTCCAGTCCTTCCTATTAGCTCAGGACACTGAAAGACTAGAATGGGAAAGGGGACAAATATTGTGCAATATCTGCAATATTAAAATTTGTTAAAAACAAGCAATACAATCCCTTTAATAGCAGTAGTTTAAGTAGTACACAGGTTTAAGTCTTTTTTTTAATTTATTTTTATTCTTTAACACTGATGTCAGGACAAGGGTGAGAAGGACCCACGTCATCTACGCCAGTGTGTATTTTTGTAAATGCACTTCCATTAGGGATGAAAGGGGAACCAAGGACTTTAAAATGTATGTATATTATTTTTTAACATTCCCCATCCTCAGGGATGTGGTGGAGGTGTGCATGTTGTTTTATTTTATAACATGGAACTTGCCTATTGTTGGTGCTGCATGACTGCTGCAATTTGGCAAGGAAGGGTTAAATACGGGTGATGGAGATGTGGAGGGGGTGGGAGAGGGTTATGGTATCTGATTGGGGATCAAATACAGGACCAGACAGGGTATTAGTTCTTTGGTTTCCCATTCCAATTCAGCAATCAGATTCTGGCGGCAAGAATGAAACTAGAAAATCTAGATCGTAAAATAACTGGCAATACCTGCCAATGCTAAATGCAGCTGCTCAGCAAAATATTTACTGATGGAATGTAATTTAGGTCATAATTACATGACATTTTATACTCGATACATTTTAGTCAAATGATTAAACATGTTTATATATACAGCGCCACAAATGTACACAACACTGTACAATTTAAAGGGATCATAATGTTTCATAATAAAAGCAGCTCTAATTAATCATCATAGTATTTGGACTTTGGAGAGTGTTATTTCAATTCTGTCAGAGTTATAGTTCAAGAGTAATTCAATGACGAAGTAGCCCACTCCCGCCCCTTTTACTGGTGTAACACTGCTCAGCCAGAGCAGAAGGGAGGTGCCCAGGTAGATTGCAGAGAGGGGCAATCTTCAATTAAGATAAGGGAAAAAGCTGAAAAACCTGTCAAGGGGGCAGGGTTTTCATTGTTCTCACAGTAAGAAGATTGACCTTTGATGTGAGGTGTCTGGTCTGTGGACTGGATTCCACATCTGAGGAGTGGGGGCTTACACTAGGTAAAAGGGGCAGGAGGGGGCAACTTTATCATTCAATTACTCTTGAACGACAACGCTCACAGTAATGAAATAACACTCTCTATGGCTCAAATACTATGAAGATTAATTGGAGCTGCTGTTTTATGTGAAACATTACTATCACTTTAAAGTTTAAAGCTTGGTGTCATTCCCTCACCCCTGCTAACAGCTCTCCCCATGGATAAAAAACAAAGCCCTGCTTATACTCAACCTTGCTATCTTTTAATGCTTGTGTATTTAAGAAGGGGAACCACTGAACTGGAATGCACATTTGAACCAAAGGGTTATAGAGTCTTTTTTGTCCTATTACTTTTTACATTTTCCATAAGTATTGATGTTTATTGCTGTGAATTAAAACTACAGCCAAGGTTATTTGTGCTGGAGCTAACATGTTTATATAGCAAATGTACCTGGTATATATTAAGACCTAAGGGAAGTGCCATAAATGAAATGACATGCAATGCAGCCATAACAGTCAGTTATGTATATAAACTGATGATAAGGGGTAGCTCAACAAAGGGCAGCAAATATATGAAACCAGTACCTGCGTGATTAAGACTAAGAAAATAAGCGCATGTAAAGTGTTAAATAGAATCATTCTTTTTAATAATTTATTATTGAATTAGCAAAACTGGGTGGTATCACACACATGGCCTTATTTATCAAGCTACAGAGGTACAATTGTGTAACAAACTAACTGCCACTACAGTGGGGAGATGCAAATGCCGTTTCTATAAATGCAACATTTAAAGAGACAGCATTTTTTTTTATGAAGACCTATATATTATAGAGCTTTTCCAGCTGAATAAAATAAGAGGAGCCCCACAGCTGTCACTTGTTTTATTCAAAAGTTATAAAAAAATAATAATTTACTGTACGTTTAGTTCCTGAAAGTTCTAACTGACAGCATGACTCAGCAATTTCTATCACATTGTATGGAGAGCTGTTTGTCAGTGACTTTCCTCTTAAATAGAATGTAACAGAAAAAGAATTGGAATCTGACCACTACAGTGTGATGTAAATATAAAATACAGGAGAGTAAACTGTAATAACTCAGAAAGTCTGCATACTTCAGCAGTGGGAGCACCCCTGTTTTACTCAACAGGAAAAGCATATATCTATATTTTTTATAACAAAAGTTTACTGCTCCTTTTAAGGGTCTCCAACTTTAGCAACAAATTGAAGACATCGCTATCATTCAAGGGGTCAATAGCCCCATTTTGCATTTGTTCCATTTGGTGAAGTTGGTTGAACTAAATTTTCTCTGATTTTTCTTAGGACATCAGCCTCAGACAATGCTATGCACCCGGGGGTTACCACACATACTGCTCAGGGCGGACTATCTTCTCTTCCATGCCTTGGGAAAGCAGCTTAGGGCTGAGATGTTCAAAACTTAGTGCTAAATGAGACTGTAATGAATCTGAAAAAGTTCTTTAACCATGGTCCATCAATTATCAGGCATATTACCATCATTTTTTGCACGTCATGCCTCCATCTATGTCAAAGTTAAAGCAGTCTTAAAAGTGGACATACTTAATCTACAGTCATACTATAAGGAATTTTCAGAAAAAATCTTCAGACATTCACTGTTTTGTCTGATCGTCATCATTTTTTGTCTATTACAGATAGGAGTGAAAAGCAGTAAACTGGTATGTCTTTAAAAACTATCATTTTAAAGGCTAAATTAAAGACATTTTAATGTCACATTTCCTAAGGGCAATATTCATCTATGTTATCTTACCGCCATTTTTAATTTTTTACAACACGTTTTCAAACATGATGGATTAACTTCTGAAAATATTGTTCTTCATTTACCACCAACTTAATATTTGAAATTTTTTTCATGGCCCTATCCCCAGCCATAACCACACACACCTCACTTGACACCACCACCACCACCATCAACTCTTTCCTATCACAGAAAGCCTAAACACACAAACAAAAGTTCCTAACCTATTAAATATTAGTTGAAGAGCCCGTTACATGGGTCACAGTGCCACTGCCAGACGGTCATGGGGCAGTCATGTGCAGTAGACACTGCCCGCTCCGCGGCGTGGGCAGTCTCTACTGCACATGACTGCAGCATGCACAGCAGTCTCTACGGTGCATGACTGCAGCGTTACACACGTTTTAGCGAATTGTTATATAGGATTACTAGGTCTGCAGTGCACAATGGGCCATATTTAATAAGCTACAGAGGTATAATTCTGAAAAGAAAAAAATAAACAAGTTCGCCATGGGTGAAATGAAAATCCCTATTGATTTAAAGCGGAACTTTCAGCTATTACAAGTTGCCATTTATCCCTTTATTCATTTATCCCTTTATTCAGATACCCTTCTCCCTGTAGGAGCTTATATCATGTATATTCACAATTTTGCCACCCCATCTCATCCTTCTCCCCTCACTATCTCTCCCTTTCTCACCTGCCCCCCCTCCTCCATCCCTCTAGCCACTCTGCCACCCCAAAGTCATGCATTTGGGAAGAAACAATCCCAAGGCTACTTATGAACTTAAAGGGATAGTAATACTTAGTTTTAACTTTATTTTATTTTGTAGGCATTAAAAAAACATGAAGAACGATATAAGTCTTATCTCTCAAACCTTTATGGTTTAAGAGATATTCACAAGCAAAGTTTCCCCTCCCGCCCCTTTTACCTAGTGTAAGCCATCTCTTCTCAGATGTGAATCTGGTTGTAAGACCAGACAGATAACAGAAGGGGACATTCTTCTTTGTATGAAAAGAATGAAAACCCTGCCCCCCTTGACAAACTTTTCAGGTTTTTCCCTTATCTTAATTCAAGATTGTCCCTCTCTGCAATCTACCTGGGCACCTCCCTTCTGATCTGGCTGAGCAGTGTTATATCAGTAAAAGGGGCGGGAGGGGGATACTTTGTTATTGAATTACTCTTGAACTGCAACTCTGACAGTATTGAAATAACGCTCTCCAAGGTCCAAATACTATGATGATTAATTAGAGCTGCTTTTATTATGAAACATTACTATCACCTTAGTGGAATCATTTTAAGGGACTCATTGCTAGAGAAAGAACTGGGTATCCTTGTCAACTACAAACTTGGAAACAGTGACCAGTGTCAAACAGCAGTAGCAAAGACAAACAAAATCCTGTCTTGCATAAAAAGAGGTATCGAAGCAAAAGTGGATAACATTATTTTGCTATTATACAAATCATTGGTAAGACCTCACCTTGAGTATGCAGTGCAACTTTGAGCATCGGTTCTGAAAAAGGATATACTAGAACTAGAGAGGCTACAGCGAAGAGCAACAAAATTAATTAAGGGAATGGAGGACTTGACATATGAGGAACGACTAGACAAACTTGGTTTATTTACTAAAAGGACACCTTATCACATTGTACAAGTATATGAGAGGTCAATACAAGGGTCTTTGCGGTGAGCTATCTATTCCAAGGCCTGATCAGGTGATTAGGGGACACCGCTTGAAATTACAGGAAAGGAGGTTTAGACTTCAGCAGAGAAAGGGTTTTCTTACAGTAAGGTCTGTTAAATTGTGGAATTCATTGCCCAAGGAATTGGTTATGGCAGATACAATGGATACATTTAAGAGAAGGTTAGATACATTTCTTACAAAAGGGAACATACAGAGTTATACTGTTTATCAGTAGGCTGATCAGGAAGGTCTGATAAAGACTAACTTAATTGGTAACAGGAAAGCTATAAAATTCTCAGTTACTGGGGTAGGAGGAGAAGGTTGAACTTGATGGACTTGTGTCTTTATTCAACCTAATTTACTGTGTTACTGTGTTACTTCCGTCCCTTTTGCTGCCTTCTCTCCTTTTGCCATCCTCCCGAGCTCTTTCTTCCACATTGCAAGGAGTGAATGTGTCTGCTTCATGCAGTGTGGAAGAAAGTAGATTAAGAGCAGACATCATGCAGGCACTCACAACTCAAACTGTTATTTACTAACACAACACAGACAACAAATAAATAAAATGTAACATCTATTAAATACTTAGTAAATCAAAAATAGTGTAGTTAAGAAATCAGTGATTAAAACTTCTTAACCCTGAGTGCCAGAGGGGTATGCAATGCATTGCAAAGCAATGTGTTGCGTACCCCTCTGATACCCAAAGGGTTAATGATCGAGGAAGTTCCAGGACCATCAGCCCTGTCTGGACATTAAGGACTGATGACTGCGCTGGCACGCCATGGAAGTCTGTGATCGCAGCGCAGCTGCATACCACTTTGCAATCACCAAACACGTTAGTGGTAAAAAAAAAAATGTGCCCTGGTCTCCCAGAGCACCCCACCCTTGTACTTCAGACCTTAAGGGGTTAAAATTCACATCCTTGACACACTGCTTGACCATTCCACATGGGTTAACAACGTGCCAAATGCCTGCTATAGTCAAGAGTATGTTATACTAATTGATCTAGTAAAAGTTAGGAGGTATCTGAAACTTGGGGCTTTGCTTACAGTCTTCAATATTGCACTTGTTATCATATGTAATATGTAAGGCAGTATAATCCCTCACATAAACCAACTGATTTTAAACACCAAAATCACTTGCTAATGTAAGGATAAGATGGTAGTGATTAATGCGTGTGAGTGGGAGATACAGTGTTTAAGAAAGTTATCAGCAGTCATAAGAATCTTAGTATTGTTTCTTTAGAGCAGTGTTTCTCAACGTTGGTCCTCGGGGCACACCAACGTGCAGGTTTTCAGGTTGTTCCTGCTTAATCACAGGTGAGTAATTAGTGGCTCAGTCATTGTGATTGACTCACCTGTGATTAATTAGGGATATCTTGAAAACATGACCTGTTGCTGTGCCCTGAGGACTGGAGCTGAGAAACACTGCTTTAGAGGGTTATGCATTAAGGGGTGATAAAGAGATGATAAAGTGGATATGACTTCTCCAGTGATCACTTCTCCAGTTCATGTGTTATTCTATGGAGCCTATGCACTAAAAGCTCCAAAACTTAAAGTGATACTAATGTCCTATAATAACTTTATGTGGTATTGTACATTTAAAAAAAAATAAATTATGTGCAGAAAATCTCATCTCTCAAACCTTTATGGCTTGAGAGATATTCGCATCGAAATTTCCCCCTCTCTCCCCTTCTCCTGACGTCACTTTTGTGCTGACAGCAGGAGATCCCGGTCTTGGGACCAGCCGATGGCTCTTCAGCAGAGGTGAAATAGCGTTATTTAAAAATAGTTACTTCATTGGAACGGTCTACAAAGTGTCCCTGGTTTGCAAGCACACTTTGTAGACCATTCCAATGAACTAGTTCTTTTTAAATAACACTATTTTAACTCTGATGAAGAGCCTCTTTTAAGTCGGCTGACTCGAATCTCCTGCTGTCAGCTTTACAGCTGGAGACGGGGAGGGAGGGGGGAAGTTTCAATGCAAATATCTCTCAAATCATAAAGGTTGAGAGATGGAATTTTCTGCACATAATTTATTTTTTAAAATGTACAATACCACATAAAGTCATTATAGGACATTAATGTCACTTTAAGAAATGTTAGAGAATTGGCTCCATAGAATAACACAGGAATTGGAGGAGTGATATCGTTGGAGAAGACATCTCCACTTTATCATCTCTTTATCACGCCTTAGTGAATAACCCCTAAGGTATTCATTCTGTCTGTTAAACAAATATACCCCTTTGTGTAAAACAAATTGTAACCAGTCTTTCAATGTGCTATGCCCAATAATGAAATTAGAGCTGAGTGTGATTATAAAGTAACTGATTACGGATCACGCGCCTAAGAGTAAAGCATAGATCGGGTCTGCAGTTATGTCTGCTGAACGCCAGAAATGTATTAGGAGTGTAGGCAGTCCATTCTCTACTACTCATGCGATTTGACAGATAGTGTACACCACAGTTATATGCAACTAATTTATCCTGTGGTAAAGATTGAACTTAATCGGCTGTATTTTTTCAGTTTACTATGCAACTATATATGAATAAAGGAAATAGTTCAGCAATTCTAGGGCAAAACAATTGCACCTTATCCATATGCATGACCATAAAAGCCTAGGGGATGTCAGAGGAGAGCTTTCTTTAATATTTAGGTGAGATTGTTTTGCTTACAGATTAACTGGATATTTGCCTTCCTACCTTCATCACATGGCATGGGTGTACAACAGTGGTTCCTTAGCTGTGGTTAGAGTACAATTTGCATAGTCCTCAGATGGTTGTTGTTAAGCACAGAACTATAACACTTTCCTCTTTATACAAATGACCAAATATGTATGAAAGGAAAACTCACTGAAATAATTCTGTTTTGTTATATAAGACACTGAATTCATACAACCTTGCCTGAATAGATAGTAAATAACAGGCCGTATGTATAAAGACAAAAGTGAAAAATCAGGGGTAAATCAGCTTTCACTATATGGAGCAAATAATAATTCCCATTAGGTTAAAATTTACCCCCTGAATGGTAGATAAACCATATAAAGGTTTCGATTACTTACAGAGGTCACTTTACGGTAAATCTGAGCTGCATTCTGGCACTCAGAGTAAGGATATTCAGATGTAGCCATTTCAAGCATACACATCCCAAAGGCATAGACATCCACAGCCTCATCATACTTCTCCTCATACATCTCAGGAGCCATAAACTCCGGAGTCCCTGGAAAAGTCAAAAGAGACATCAGATGTACAAAATTCAGTACAGTTCTAGAATCTGAAGTCCTATAACACTCATGTGGGAGAGGAATAGGGTATCTTATGCAAAGCTGTTATAACAATCTTTCAATGTGGACAGCTGTCCAGAACCCACTGGTGGAAGCCCCCCCACACAGTAAAGGAAATACTCTGTTTGTTATACATCACAGCGTGGAACCCTTTGGATCCCTTCTCCCTAGTGTTATGGGGCACACACAAGTTGGTAAATGTATGAAGCCAAGTGTGAAATCTGAGTGTTGTGTGAAAAAGAGTACCAAAACCCAGTATTTTGTGAAGCTATGGTAGGTGTAAGCACTTAGGATTGTAGGTATACTCTATAGTTTTTATCACAAAGTTCCCTATGAAGATATCTAATGTAAGTTCAAAATTGTGTTAAGATTTTATAAGCTTGATTACTGAATGCTAGCAGAAAGGAAAACAGGAAGAGCTATTGGTTAACCCCTTGAATGCTAGAGAGGTCCTCTATGCATTGTAAAGCAATGCATTGGTGACTTCTCCATGCTGCAAAAGGTTCAAGTTGGCCCACTTCTATATACTTTGCCAAGTACCTAACAATATCTAAAAAGGACCATGTGTTTGAAGAAGCTAATAAAAGGAATGGAGACCTATTATATGTAGAATAGCTACTGCAACAAAAAATCTAAATGAAATGAAACTAAAGACAAGCATGCACGAAATGAAAATGAATACCCAATCTTGTATAGAATCACTTGGACAATGATTATAAAGGGACTTCCAATTCAAATCCAATCTGACCACGTCCCAGCAGTGGCTTATATCAACCATCAAGGAGGGAAAGAAGTAGAGAAATACTTCAATTTCCTGAAGACCTCATTCCAGCTTTTTCAGAAATTTGCATTCCAGGAATGGACAACTGGGAGGTGGACTATCTCAGCAGACAGACAATAAATTTGTGAGAATGGGAATTGAAAAGATGTTTCTTCATCTAGCAGATCTTTGGGAAATGCCAGAAACAGACCTGATGGCATCATGTTTAAAGCCGAACTATCACCTATATTCAAACTTTTCTAGTGAGTTTTAATAGTTAACCGAAGATTAGAGCTGGGTGTATTTTTTAAAAAAATTGCTTACAAGTGCAGATATTAGCCCATCAAAATCGGGCACTTCCGCGTTCTGCGGGACTGAATGTCCTGCTTGAATTCCCAGCTGCCCCAGGAAACGCGTTTATGCTCCCCTTCGAAACTGGGTTTCTGTGCTGTAGAGCTACAGCAAACTCAGTGTACAATGCTACTGGGGTTGCAACCTCAGTAGCATTGTACACTGAGTTTTCTGTAATGCTACAGCACAGAAACCCAGCTTCGAAGGGGAATGTGAACGCACTCCCTGGGGCAGCTGGGAAGTCAAGCGGGACATTCAGTCCCGCAGAACGCGGAAGTGCTCGATTTTGATGGGCTAATATCTGCACTTGTAAGCAATTTTTTTTTAAAAATACACCCAGCTCTAATCTTCGGTTAACTATTTTGTAGGCATTAAAAAGACATGAAGAATGATATAAGTCTTATCTCTCAAACCTTTATGGTTTGAGAGATATTCACAAGCAAAGTTTCCCCTCCCGCCCCTTTTACGTAGTGTAAGCCATCTCTTCTCAGATGTGGAATCTGGTTGTAAGACCAGACAGGTAACAGAAGGGGACAAGCTTCTTTCTATAAAAACAATGAAAACCCTGCCCCCCTTGACAAGTTTTTCAGGTTTTTCCCTTCTGATCTGGCTAAACAGTGTTACATCAGTAAAATGGGTGGGAGGGGGAGACTGTCACTGAATTACTCTTGAACTACAACTATGACAGAACTGAAATAACACTCTCCAAAGTCCAAATACTATGATGATTAATTAGAGCTGCTTTTATTATGAAACATTACTATCCCTTTCAACACAAAACTACCAGTGTACAAGAGTTAGGGAGACAAAGGCAGTTGAAGTTGACAATTAGTGATCCCATGGCAATACAGACTAGTATACATAATTTCTCCATTTGCTATGAATGTGGGAGTAATATCCGGGATCAAGAGAGAAAGTGTTTATGCTCACTTGTTGCTCTGTTTTGGACAAGCAGGGTTTCACTAATTTAAGGAAAGATCCCTAGAGGAGCCTTGATGTCTTTCTGCACTTTCATCAATGAATCAATCACCTGAGTTTTGAATGACCGGGTGATTGATTCATTGATGAAAGTGAAGCAATTCGCTTCTCATAAATGAACCCGGAGACAGGGTTCACTACAACCACTTCTATTACCTATGTTAAACATAGGGTTATATGCGCTTTATTAAACAATTGTCAATTGTCGCCCCACAATTGGGTGTTATGCATATCTCTGATATACTGCCTGTTGCGTTGGTGTAAGCATGGGGTGTGATTTTCACCCCTGCCCACTCTTTTGAAAATCTCTGCAAGGACTTCACACTGCAGTACACACCTCCTCCCTCCACACCCTCCTTTGCCTCATTGCTTCAGACTCCCTTTCGCCTCATTGCCTGAGACTCCCCTTGGCCACATTGCCTCACACTCCCCTTCGCCTGATCTCCTCAGACACCCCCTCTGCTTATTTGTCTCACACACTACCCTTCGCTTATTGCATCACACACTCCCCTTGACCTGATAACCCTTTGCATTCCCCTCCTCTTGACTGCCTAACCCTGCACTTTGTCTCCTTGCCTCCACCCCTATCCAACGCATTGCGTTGCAATGAGTTGGATACTTTTCTTACCCTCACATGGTTCATTTTCCTAATAATACAGCTCCCGGAATATACAAAAACAAAACAGACCTCCTCAGACCTATAAGACCAACAAATTAATGTACAGTCACAAAAAAAACATAAGATCAGACCTCTTCAGATGTGAAGCACTTCATTAACCTCCGGAAGCAGCGTGCACACACAGGGCACTACCACACTTTCAATGTGCACACCTATGCACATTGAAAATATGGTAGAGCCCTGTGAGGACCACAGGAATTTATGTTAAGTGGAAGAGGTCCTGCAAGGCACACACACTATAACGGAGAAAGAGGCTGTCAATCCAAGCATAGCACACTCTGTCTTCGCAGGGGGTGGGAGGTGATGGTCGTTCTCATTTCAGCTGCAGGTAAATTAAGTGCGCCACATCTGATCTAATATTTTACTGTGCATTAATTCATTCGTAGAATACATCCATGCAGATCTGATTTTCTTATACATTTCGGGAGCTGCAATGTGTTGCTTACTCCTGTGCCACTCTAAGAAAAATCTAAATCAAATCAATATTTGGTGTGACCACCCTTTGCCTTCAAAACAGCTTCAATTCTACTAGGTATACTTCCATACAGTTTTTTAATGAACTTGGTAGGTAGGTTGTTCCAAACATCTTGAAGAACTAACCACAGCTCCTCTGTGGATTTAGGCAGCCTCGGTTGCTTCTTTCTCTTCCCGTAATCCCAGACAGGCTCAATGATGTTGAGATCAAGGCTCTGTGGAAGCCATACAATCACTTCCAGGACTCCTTGTTCTTTTTTACATTGAAGATAGTTCTTAATGACTTTGGCTGTATGTTTGAGGTCATTGTCATGCTGCAGAATACATTTGAGGCCAATCAGATGACTACCTGATGGTATTGCATGATGTATAAGTATCTGCCTGTACTACTCAGCATTGAGGAAACCATAAATTTTGGCCAAATTCCCAAACCCATTTGCAGAAATGCAGCCCCGGACTTGCAAGGAACCTCCACCATTCTTCACTGTTGCCTGCAGATGCTCATTCTTGTACCACTCTCCAGCCCTTTGGCAAACAAACTGCCTTCTGCTACAGCCAAATATTTTAAATTTTAACTCATCAGTCCAGAGCAGCTGCTGCCAATTTTCTGCACCCCAGTTCCTGTGTTTTCGTGCATAGTTGAGTCCACTACTGACCAGACATCTCTGAACAGTAGATGGGTGTTCCAGGATCCCACTGTTTTCTGCCAATTCTGAGCTGATGGCACTGCTGGATATCTTCCAATTATGATGGGAAGTAAACATGATGTGTCTTTCATCTGCTGCACTTGGCTGGCCACTGCGTCTACGGTCCTCAACGTTGCCTGGTTATTTGCTTTTGTTCAAAAGAGCTTAGACAGCACATCTGGAAACCTGTCTGCCTTGAAATTTCTGCCTGGGAGAGACCTTGCTGATGCAGTATAACTACCTTGTGTCTTGTTGCTGTGCTCAGACTTGCCATGGTGTATGACTTTTGACATTAAACTGTCTTCAGCAACCTCACCTTGTTAGCTGAGTTTGGCTGTTCAATCATATAATAGACTACATGCCTAAAAAATCCCTGACTTTGTGCAAGTGTACCTAGAAGAGCTGATGCTGTTTTGAAAGCAAAGCGTGGTCACACCAAATATTATTTGATTTAGATTTTTCTTCTGTTCACTCACTATGCATTTTGTTAATTGATAAAAATAAACTATTAACATGTCTATTTTTGAAAGCATTCTTACTTTACAGTGTAAGATTGGGAAAGGCTGTTCAGATGGCCGAAACATTGATTCAATAAAGTAACCTTCTTTTGCAACAAACAAGATCCAGTGTGTGTCGTTTCTACATTTCCCGAACTGTATGTATCTCTTTTTTTGATTTGTACACCCAGGCAATATATTATATGTTACAGTGAGTGCAATCCCACATCCATGGAATATATATATATATATATATTTATAGACAAACCTACGCTCGTCTATATAAAAATTAAATATGTATATTTATATAGAATAGCGCAGGTTTGTAGACGAGCGCAGGTTTGTCTTTTTGTCTCTCTGTTTGCACTTTGGGTTTAAGCCTGAGGTTTGGGGGACTAGAGAACTCTCTCATTCTTTGCTGCTGTCTATATACTTACTCTTACTCTGTACATTCACATTAAAATTACATTTATTATATGAGTATGTTATGGTGAGTTGGCGCTGTGAGTTTTCCACATATATATATATATATATATATATATATATATATATATATATTTTTTTTTTTTTTTTTTCCAGGAAGGAAGGTAGGCATCTTGATAAAGATCCCTGATGGGATCGAAATGTTGATCTTCCAATAAATCGTTTATTGCATTAAGAAAAAGTTTCCTGGGAGCACTGATTCCTTCCTGAAATGTTCATTAAACTATGCGGCACCCAGGCATTCCTCTGAATTATCATGAGTGCATCCTTTTACACAAAAAAAAAAAAAAAAAAAAAAAAATATATATATATATATATATATATAAACTAGTTTTAAAGCCCGTGTACACGGGCCAACACTGGCGGAGCTACAGTCATGCTCAGTACTGACTGCCAGCGACGCAGCTGATACAGAGCGGGGAGCTCCGAATTCAGACCATAGTCCTCCGAATTGAGACTACGGTCTGGATTTGGAGCGCCCCGCTCCGTATCAGTTGAGGCGCGGGCAGTCAGTACTGCGCATGACTGCAGCTCGTGCAGCCATCTCTACTGCCATTGACGGCTTCTAAAAACATCCTTAGCAAGTTATAATATAGGACATATATATATCTAAATCTATATATATATTGATATAATGTGTATGTGTGTGCTTTTGTTACAATTGTATGATGAAAAAGCAATCCCACATTAAAGAATGTTCATAAATGATTGTGTTTGTACACACCAGTGTGTGGCCATTATCCACTATATAATGAGGCACATTGACAATTGACTAGTGTATGTACCTATCACACTCTTTGCAAATGAGGCACTTTTTAATGTAGCTAGACCAAGATCCCCAATTTTCACAAAGCCAGTTGGACCCGTAATGAAGATGTTGTCACATTTGAGATCACGGTGGATGATGGGAGGGCTGCGGGTGTGAAGGAAATGAAGGCCTTTTAAAATCTGTCGGCTCCACCTCTGCAAAACCTTCAACTTCATTTCCTTGAATCTCTTCAAGTAGCTATTGTATAAGACACAGAAAAAAAACATATTTAAATCCTGCAAGATAATAATTGAATTTCTCTGGAGAAAAATAGTTATAGGGTTCTATTTTGGTGAAGATGGTATTGCTTTAACTATAACAATGGAAGCTAAAGTCTTTGGGGGGATGCACTAAGTTTTCTGCAATGGCTAAATCTGTCTATTAGCTATACAAGGGGAGGGGGATTTTAATCAGTAACATGTATGGTTGGTGTAATGCTGGGCACGTTTTATGGACAGCAAGTGGAGGAGTAGAGAGGATGTGCTCAGACTTAAGCACCAAGAGCGCCACCATCACTATCTTAATTCTCTGAGTGCCACAGGTAGGTGGTAATGAAAGGGTTACAACATTAAGAATGCACTACCCAGCTTTACATTTTATTCAGAAATTGACAGATTCAGCAAATCAGCAGTTCCATGTAGCAGCTTATCTGCCTGTTCTGTCATTACGTGATGCAGCTGATCAGCTGTCCTACGTTATGACAGAAACAGTAGAGAAGCCATTGCATATGATAGTTGCTTTGCCAGTTCTCTAATTTGCTAAATGAAATGTGAAGAAGGGCAAGGCATTCTAAATGTTCTAACTCTTTCAGTGCCACAGGGGTTTGCAATGCACATCCCTATGCCACTCAAAGGGTTAAGGGAGTGCAGCTGCTGTCTCTTCTCTCCAGTAGAGACAGCAAACATCCCCTGGCTAAATAGCAAACTATGGGAAGATCCCAACTTCTGAACCTTCCGGATGGCAAAGTTGGAACTGTGAACTCTAACAACATCGGCAGCTATCAGAGTTTAATGCATGTGGCCAAGTGCCACATTAACATAAAAAAACACCCATAGGAACACGACTATAGCTCATTGATATGCAAATGAGCCACTGTCAAAGTAGTCACTGCTAAATTGTAAACCTGTCAAATGCTTAGAGAAAGCATAAACATGTTGGCATAATTGTGATGTATTCACTGGTATACGATGGCAAAGACATGTAAATGCATAGGTCTAAATGTAATCAAAGCCACCATATCGCCATCCTGGCCCCTCATCAAACCTTAGTGCATCTCTCCCATAAAGTGCCTCAGCTCTTTCATGGTATCCAAATCAAGTTGAACAAGACTTTCTTTAGTTTTATGCATCAAAGAAATTAGAAGCAAATGTGCAATAAACCAACTGCAAAAAAGTGGGTGTCTGGTGCTGGGATACTGGGATTGTGGTCACCAGAACTCAGCAGCTCAGAGGATACGGCCAGCACTACTGAGTTGCCCCTCACAGTTTGGCACTCTAGATGTCAGCTTACTCTGACCTTGGCTTGCTTTGGTTTATTTTATAATTTGAAGTCTGATATTACATTAGACAAATCAAATATTTCTCAAAAAAGTTAAAAATTTAGCAAGGATGGTTGTTTTTAAAGGGATAGTAATACATAATTTTTACAAATCTTCATCTTGTAGCTATTAAACACTTAAACTAAATGCCCTCAGTTCCATCTCTCAGACCTTTATGGTTTGAAAATTAATCATAGTTAAAGTTCCCCCCTCTCCTTTGCCTGACGTCAGCTCTCTAGATGACTGCAGGGGAATCCAGTCCCAGGAATAGGGGAGGCTCTTCAGCAGAGCCGAGATTTTGTTACTGAAAAAAAATCCTTCACTGGAACGGTCTAAAAAGTGTGCTCGGCTCTGCTGCAGAGCCTCCGCTGGCTGGTCCCAGGACCGGATTCCCCTGCAGTCAGCTAGAGAGTTGACGTCAGGGAAAGGGGAGGGAAGGGGGAACTTTAACTATGATTATCTCTCAAACCATGAGAGATGGAACTGGCAGCATTTAGTTTAAGTTTTTAATAGCTACAAGATGAAGATTTGTAAAAATGATGTATTACTGTCCCTTTAAGTACAAATATACACTACTGTTACTATATGACATTAACCCTTCGAGTGCCAGACAGGTATCCAAAGCATTGTGTTGCATTGCATTGAATATCTCTCTGGTACACAAATAGTTAGCTAAATAAATACATAAACAAATAAAAATTAAATGATCATTGATATTTGTTAACATTAGTTGAATGAACCCCCAGATCAGTCTGTTTCAGGTGTAGTGCTATGACATTATAATAGGCAGGTTCTTCGCAGGAGTGAGTCAGATATGAATTCAGGTCAATACTGTGCGTTATTTGCTGGAAATCGCACAAAATCCTGAAGGGAAACTGTTGTTTTTTTTAACAGGTAGTTTTTGCTAATTTGTACCTTTATGTAGGTGTGAGAGACATATAATTATGGTGGCTGTTACACCTGTTAATAATGTATCTATGTACTTTTTTATAGTACTGCAGTAACTTGCATGTGCTCAGCCATCTTTATTACTTAGTAATTTTATTAAAAGGAGCAGTAAACTTTTTTAAACTATAAAGCTCTTCCAGCTGAGTAAAGCAAAAACAACAGCGCACACATGCTTTTTTTTTTTTTTTTTTAAACTTTAAACTTGTTTAGAGCAGCCACCAGGTGATGCCGTTCCTATTATTTACTATGGAGAGCCATAATCTATGACTCAAGCCATCCCACACAGAAATACCCTATGGACATCAGTTGTCGCTGTTAATAACAATCTGATTTAAAAATAATACATCTCAGGTATAAGAGATCTTCAATGGATAGTAATGTCAGAAAAAAAGTATTAACTATATGGTAGATAAAATTAAAAGAAAGTACTTGCACTTATTTGTATCTCTCAAACCGTTATGGTTTGAGAGATATAGGAAAATAAAGTTCTCTGGTCCCTCCCCTTTCTGCTTGACGAGCTGTAAAGCTGTCAGAAGCAGATTCTGGTTGCTTGACCAGACGCGGCTCTTCAGCAGCGCCGAAATAATGATATCTAAAGATAAATACTTCATCAGAACGGTTTACAACATGTGCTTGCAAACCAGGCACACCTTGTAGACCGTTCCAATGAAGTATTTATTTTTAGGTATCGCTATGTTGGCGTTGCTGAAGAGCTGCAGTCTGATCCAGGAATCAGAATCTGCTTCTGACAGCTTTACAGCTCATCAAGATGAAAGGGGAGGGAGCGGAGAACTTTATTTTCCTTTATCTCTCAAGCCATAATGGTTTGAGAGATATGAATAAGTGCAAGTACTCTTTTAATTGTATCTACCATATAGTTAATGCTTTTTTCTGACATTACCATCCCTTTAAGAGATCTTGGTTGTGGTGGTTCTTAGGATATTGATATTTCCTTTTATTCCCTTAAACAGGACATCAAGTAGTCATGCTGTGCTGATATGACACTAACTTCCTAGTGGCCTATGGGAGCTGCACAGCACATGTGGAAACACAGGGCCTTATACACAACAGAAAAGAACAATTCTGTAGCAATGCTTTGTATACCTCTCTAGCATTCAAGGGGTTAAGAGATCAATTTAAATCAATGGAAATGTTTATGTGTCCCCTATGGTGCAGTTGATTTGCTCCAGAATTGCACCACTTTTATACACATAGCCCTTTGTATCAAATAAACAATTATTATTTGCAGCTTAACCCTTTAAGTGCCAGATTAATCTGTAACATGTTCCGTAAATCTTCTAGTAGCTGGGCGGACAGAACACTGACATTCAGTTTCTTATAATCATTTATTTTCCTACAAATTTTACACCAGTATTTTCAGGTAAGGTGAGTATGGAGATTACAAAATGTGAGCCTAGGACAATGTCAGGGTCACATGTACATCTTAGGTGTCCTCATGCAAGGCATCTTAGGCTCCTTTAACCACACCATCACTTCTCACATGACTCCATACACTACATTATACATGCTTACCTGGCACTGAAAAAACCCCATAACATATATACTCAAAGAAGATCTTAACCCCTTAAATGACCTGGAGTCCTTTATATTATTCTACAGATTAAAGGGACAGTAATGTCACCCCCCAAAAAAATGTCCCGTTTTGTAGAGTTTAAAATATTAATCAATACGCTCCAAACCCTATCTCTCAAACCACAATGGTTTGAGAGATATAGGGATTCAAATTTCCCTCCCTCCCCTTCTCCTGATGTCAGCTGTAAAGCTGACAGCAGGAGAATCGAGTTGTACGACTCGAGAAGGCTCTGCAGCAGAGCCGAAATCGCGTTATTGCTAAAGAATTCATTCATTGGAAAGGTCTGAAAAGTTTACCCGGTTTGGAAGAACACTTTGTAGACCTTTCCAACGAATGAATTCTTTTTAAGTAACGCAATTCTGGCTCTGCTGCAGAGCTGCCTGCTGGTTCCCAGACCGGATTCTCCTGCTGTCAATCTAGACGCTGACATCAGGAGAAGGGGAGGGGGAGGAGAACTTTGATTCCCTATATCTCTCAAACCATAGCGGTTTGAGAGATAGGGTTTGGAGAGTATTGATTAATATTTTAAACTCTACAAAACAGGACTTTTATTTTTGGGACATTACTGTCCCTTTAAACAAACTGGCCAGTAAATGCATCTATACATTTGCATTGAGTTTGGTCACCATAAACTGGAAGTGGGTGGGATTATATGCTCACACCTACAGCATTGTATATGTGACCAGTATAGCTGAGTTGCCCCTAACAAGATGGCTGCTTACACCAAGTAATGGGAATCCTGCACTGACAATGCTGCACTTTGTGACGCAATAATCAGTTACCACAATTTTTCAGAACAGGACTATTGATGCATCAAACAAACCAACATTAAAATGGCTTACGTTTTTAGAGTCCCTGATGTCATAAGCTCAGTGACCAGAACAATGCAGATCTGCCCTTTCACTGTGGACTTCCAGGAATCATAAAACCTGACAATATTTGGATGTTGTAGACCTTTAAGCATCTCCACCTCCTCACTAAACCTTTGACGTTCTGCTTTAGTCAGCTTCCTGGTCTGTGGACAAAGAGAAAAGAAGTATATTAGAAACCATATATTGCATATAAAACAACTCTAATAATAGATGTAGATTTTGTTTCAATCAGCCTTCCACCAGATCTTAATGGAATTAATGTTTTGTGGACATAGGTTTCTCCCACAAAAAACGTTGGTTGATCATCCTTATACAGAAATCACCTGCCCCCATTGATTCAAAAACCTTCCCACTCTTACTTTTAATCAACATATACAGTGAGGGAAAAAAAGTACTTGATCCCCTGCTGATTTTGCGCATTTGCCCACTGACAAATAAATGATCACTCTATAATTTTAATGGTAGGTTTATTTGAACAGTGAGACACAGAATAACAACAAAAATATCCAGAAAAACACATTTCAAAACAATTATAAATTGATTTGAATTTTACCGAGTGAAATAAGTATTTGACCCCCTATCAATCAGCAAGATTTCTGGCTCCCATGTGTCTTTTATACAGGTAACAAACTGAGATTAGGAGCACTCTCTTAAAGGGAGCGCTTCTAATCTCACCTTGTTACCTGTATAAAAGACACCTGTCCATAGAAGCAATCAATCAATCAGATTCTAAACTCTCCACCATGGCCAAGACCAAAGAGCTGTCCAAGGATGTCAGGGACAAGATTGTAGACCTACACAAGGCTGGAATGGGCTACAAGACCATCGCCAAGCAGCTTGGTGAGAAGGTGTCAACAGTTGGTGCGATTATTCGCAAATGGAAGAAACACAAAATAACTGACAATCTCCCTCGGTCTGGGGCTCCATGCAAGACCTCACCTCGTTGAGTTTCAATGATCATGAGAACAGTGAGGAATCAGCCCAGAACTACACGGGAGGATATTGTCAATGATCACAAGGCAGCTGGGACCATAGTCATGAAAAAAACAATTGGTAACACACTACACCGTGAAGGATTGAAATCCTGCAGGGCCAGCAAGGTCCCCCTGCTCAAGAAAGCACATGTACAGACCCGTCTGAAGTTTGCCAATGAACATCTGAATAATTCAAAAGAGAACTGGGTGAAAGTGTTAAGGTCAGATGAGACCAAAATCAAGCTCTTTGGTATCAACTCAAATCGCCTTGTTTGGAGGAGGAGAAATGCTGCCTATGACCCCAAGAACACCATACCCACCATCAAACATGGAGGTGGAAACATTATGCTTTTGGGGGTATTTTCTGCTAAGGGGACAGGAAAACTTCACTGCATCAAAAGGACCATGTACCATCAAATCTTGTGTGAGAACCTCCTTCCCTCAGCCAGGGCATTGAAAATGGGTCGTGGATGGGTATTCCAGCATGACAATGACCCAAAACACACAGCGAAGGTAACAAAGGAGTGACTCAAGAAGAGCTGGAGTGGCCTAGCCAGTCTCCAGACCTTAACCCCATAGAAAATCTGTGGAGGGAGCTTAAGGTTCGAGTTGCCAAACGTCAGCGTTGAAACCTTAATGACCTTAATGAGGATCTGCAAAGAAGAGCGGGACAAAATCCCTCCTGAGATGTGTGCAAACCTGGTGGCCAACTACAAGAAACATCTGACCTCTGTGATTGCCAACAAGTGTTTTGCCACCAAGTACTAAGTCATGTTTTGCAAAGGGGTCAAATACTTATTTCACTCAGTAAAATGCAAATCAATGTATAACTGTTTTGAAATGTGTTTTCTGGATTTGTTTGTTGTTATTCTGTGTCTCACTGTTCAAATAACCCTACCATTAAAATTATAGACTGATCATTTCCTTGTACAAAATCAGCAGGGGATCAAATACTTTTTTTCCCCTCACTGTTTATTCATAAAAGATTTAACAGAAACACCTTCTTACAGATATCAGCCTATACAGTATCATTGCCTTTCTTAACCCCTGATTCATTAGCGCATTGGACTGAAACATAAAACACGTGCAATTGGAGATATCTCTAGCATTCAAGGGATTAAAATCATTGTTTTAAATGTGTTGCAAACCACCTGGCACTCAAAAGGTTAAATCAACTAAGGACAATTTTTTTTGTAATATTTTTTATTGTAATAAAATAGAAGATGTACAGAAATGCGAGAAAATCTTAGTACAAAACATGAAGAAAATCTTCTGCGTGACATAAGCAAACAAATGTACCAGTAATAACACGCAAGAAATAGGTACATAGCTCAACACCAGCATATAAAGAAGAAAAATGCAATCCTGTGAATACATATATTGAGCTGGGGCAAAAATCAAATGAAAGACATAGGGGGAGTCCCTTTCAAAACAATAAGGAGGACATTAACAAAGATTAGAGGAAGAAAGTAAAAGAAAAGGTGAAGCAAGTATAAGAGGAGAGAATATGAGAGGGGAGAAAAAAGGAGGCTGGAGGATAAGCCGCCCAGACAGTCTACTTACATACCAAAAAAAAAAAAAATTGGGAAGCCTGAGGCACAATGAAAAGGAGTCCTAATCATTAACAAAAATCACCCAAGAGGTGTATTGGGAAACAAAAATAAGCGAGGATCCCAAAGAGTTATAATGTAATTTTTCCATATCTAAGATGGCTCTAAGCCTAGACTACCAGTCTACTAAGGAGGGAGGGACAGTAGACATCCACCTGGCAGGAATACAGGCCCTTGAGATGGAGATTCCAAGTAGCTAAAGCTTGAGACAAGAAATCGGAGTGGGACTAGGTGTTAAGGGAAATAAGGAGAGGAGCAGGGTCTGAGGGAGTAAGACTCCCTGAGGGTAAAAGGTAGTCCAGATCCGTCAAACCGGAACTGGTCCAGTGCTGAAAAATGTCTCTACCAAGACCCGGGGGAAAATCCGGATTCCCCAGCAGGGCATAAAGTGGGGAAGAAGTGGGGGCCTGATTACAGGATCTTCAGGTGGAATTAAGGGGAATTTTTGTCTCTTTTAGTGAAGTTGATTTGATTAAGAATTGCACCTCTTTAGCTTGTCATTTAAGTCCCTTTAAAGGGATAGTAATGTTTCACAATAAAAGCAGCTCCAATTAATCCTCATAGTATTTGGGCCATGAGAGTATTATTACAATACTGTCAGAGTTGTAGTTCAAGAGTAATTGAATAATAAATTATCCCCTTCCCACCCCTTTTACTGATGTAACACTGCTCACCTCAGAGCAGCAAGACTGTCCGGATGGATCACAGAGAGGGACAATCTTCAGTGAGCATAAGGAAAAGCCTGAAAAACCTGTCAAAGGGGCAGGGTTTTCCTTATGTTCACAGTAAGAAGATTGTTCCTTGCTGTGACCTGTCCGGTCAAGAGAACAAGTTCCACATTTGAGGGGAGGTGGCTTACACTAGGTAAAAGGGGAGGGAGGGGGATAATTTGTGATTCAAAGTCTCTTGAACTACAATTCTGACAGTATTGAAATAACACCCTCCATGGCCCAAACACTGTGAAGATTAATTGGAGCTGCTGTTTTTGTGGAACATTACTATCCCTTTAAGATGACCTAAGTCTTACACATACTAGATTCCCTAACATATTTCAATGGAAACAACCACTTTAACACTTTTAAAAAAGTTTTAATTAAGATGTTCAATCAATAAAATAAATCCAGCTATTATACAATGTCATGCTCTATAAAGTATCACAAATGCATTGATGGTATTAGCCACTCACATGCATTGGTTTGCCCACGTATATCCCACTTACATCCCCACAGGCTTCCAAAAAGATAACTTGAACACACATTAATTTGGTCATACTAACTGCAATGAGGATTTGTACTTCGAATGTTACAGTTTAAATTACAGTATAAGTGAAGGTATAGTAAGTGCAGCAGTTATGCAGTCATTGCAATACAAGATACAGTAGGTATTCATACATTAGGATGAGGGAACCCTGTTCTGTGGAGTGTTCAGTCTAAGTATGGAATAGGCAACCTTCAAATGCAATCAGAGATAGAAGCAAGTACAGTCCGACATCTCCATTATAGCTTATACGTCTGTAGTTTATTATATTGCTACATAGTCAGATGACCAGTGGTCTTCATTGGGATCCCCAAGTTTTTTCACAGCAGCTTTTTTTACAACTTACTTGTCTGTTAAAGGCATCACCCCTCTCATACACATCACTTGTTACCATAAACAGTGATCATATTGAGATTTACTTTGTAAATGCTCTCTGTCTCTCTATGTCTAAACTGCAGTCCGTCCCTGAACATCTGGCTTTACAATTAACAATTTGAATATTCCCAGAAATGAAGCACCGCATTATCATTTTAAAACAGCTCATTACCCTAATACATTTGAATCAATTAACACCATATTTTATATGCATAATAACTGTTCTTGGAAATCAGACATTACCTATTATCATTCCTGTTACAGTATTTGGGTGTCTACATATCAAGGTCTGCAGAAAGATTTTCCAGTATATAAAAGGAAACTTTGCAAGTGGATTTCATTTATTTATATATATATATATATATATATATATATATATATATATATATATATATATATATATTTTTTTTTTTTTTTTTTTTTTTTTTTTTAAATCTGTGTATTAAAAAGCAAACAAAAACACCAACCCCCAAAAAAGAAAAAAAAAACAAGACAAAAAAAAACCCCTATCACCCCCAATATTAAAGGGAACTATCATACTATGCCATTGTATAATCCTATTTATCGCTGTGTACATTTTTTTTTTTAACTGTTTGACTTAAGTATTCTTGCCTGAATTAATTTCAGTGGTCTATAGAGCAGGAGAGCAGGGTACATATGGTGGATGAGGGAAGAGTATACTACAAAGAACTCTCTGGGTCATGCATTAAGTCTAGAGGAAAGATGCTTTAGACTAAAATAAGGCCAGGGGTTATTTACAATAAGGGCAGTAAGGATGTAGAACTCTTTGCCTTCTGAGGCTGTGTTGAGAGATACTGTAGATCAGGGCTGTCCAAGTTCAGTTCCTAACAGGTCAGGAGGTAAGGATTTCCCCAATTATGCACAAGTGAGTCAGTCCAAACGAATGAGCCACTGATTAACTCACCTGTGCTTAATCAGGGAAATCCTTAAATCCTGGCCTGTTGGTGGCCTTTGAGGTCTGAACTTGGAAAGCCCTGATATAGATAATTTAATGCAGGTAGAAAAATGATTCAGGGATAAATTAATGTGATCTTTGGATGCAGGAAGGATTTTTGCCCTCTTGGGGGATAATTGAAAATGTCTTAAATTTTTTTTTTTTTTTTGTCTTTCTTTTGATTAACAATGGAGATACTGCTATTTTACTTGGTGATTCACAACAAATTTACATGCAAAAATTAACCTGATTTTCAGGATTTCTTTTATTCACTTGTATGCTAGATACATCTCTGAGATCTCTACCATCAACTTAGCGGTCAGCAGGTGGTGCTGTTCCCATAATTCACTATGGAGTGCTACGGACATAGTACATTATAAAACAAATGCCAGTTGGATACCCAGTTGGCACTGTTATCAACAGCTTGATCTAAAAAAAATAATTGTTTTAAGCTGCCATAAATTTTCATAAAAAAATATGAAAGCAGTGGGAGTACCCTTTTACACTATAATAAATTTATTTTTTTAACAAAATAAAGGCTTATTATTGCTTTAAAGTGTTAGTAATGTCTATATTTTACTAACGCTAATACTGCAGCTATTATAAAATGAAATTAAACAACCCCAGTACCATCTCTCAAACCTTTAAGGTTTGAGAGATATACAAAGCTAAAGTTGCCCGCTCCCTTCGCTTTCTCTGATGTCAGCTGTAAGCTGATGCCAGGATAACCTAGTCCTGGGACAAGCAAGCGGCTCTACAGCAGAGCCAAAATAACACAAAGTAAAAAGAAATACTTAATTGGAATGGTCCGCAAAGTGTGCTTGGTTTGCAGGCACACTTTGTAGGGCGTTCCAATGAAGTATTTATTTTTACATTAAAGCAGAAGCACTACACTCTAAGATCTTGGTTGTACTGGCTCTTAAGATATTGATATTTATTTTCCAGTTCATTCCTTTAAAACAGGAAGTAGTCATCATGTGGTCATGTTGTGTTCATATGACACTGCAACGTCCTAGTGCCCTGTGGGACCATGATTAATGGAGCCATCCAAAACAGACAGAAACACAGGGCCTTACGCACAAAAGAAAAGAAGAGCAATTCTGGAGCAAACCCACTGCACCACAGGTTTGCTAAAATACTAGAAAGGTTGTTAACCCCTTAACGACCGGCCGCGCAGGATCGTTGTGGTCACTAAAGGACCATGGAGCATTTTTTTTTTTTATTCGGATTCCGGACTCCCCAAATGGCATGCAGCCGCAGGGGGAGCCCGGAATTCCATGACGATCATAGTACGTCATGGGTCGTTAAGGGTATAACAACCCATGACGTGCTATAACCGTCAAGAGGTTAATGAATTGTAAAGCAATATTTTTTTAAATCTCTCTAGCGTTAAAAGGGTTAAAATCCCCATTTAATTCAATGGTATGTTTTATTTGTCCCCTATAATGCAGATGGTTTGCACCAAAAACTGTGACTGTTCTTATGCTCATAAAGCCCCCCAGTATAATAAAGTTGAGCAATTCACAAAATTCCATAAAAATAGTAAGTACAGTTCAAAGAGAGCTGACTAACAGTTTTTTTGCAAAATAAAATCATTTTTTAAAGGAATAGTAACTACTATATTTGCCTTCCACAGTCTCTCTAATGCACTGAACGCTTGGTGTGCTTTCTTTTTTACATTGTTTCTTTTTAAATTGTATCACTACACCTGATTTCATGTTCCCTGACGGAAAACTTTCTGCAAACAGATCCAAGTAGCTCACTGTCAAGAACATAACATTGTAATAGATAGGCGAGTATGGAAAAAAAGGTATAAGCAATTTGACAGCACGTATTATTTTCTTGCAGATTATTTAACCCCTTAACGACCCTTGACATACCAGGACCGTAAAGGGTAAATTTGCTTTAAGGACCAGTGACGGTCCTGGTACGTCAAGAGTTAAGTCTCAGCCTCGGTCGGTTGTGCCAGGTCATGTGATCGCTGCATCAGCGATCACATGTACCGGCATTCTAAGAAAATGAACGAGGCAGTGCTACTTACTGCCTCTAGTGTCTCCTCTCTGCCAATGCGTCCCTTACATAAAAGTAAGGGACACAGAAGCAGGGAGGAGACACCTAGTGGAAATACAAAATACAGTAGCTGGGGGTGTTAACCCCTTCACTTCTGGTGCAGGAGGATGGCTAAATGCAGGTCAATTTCTGACCTGCTAAATACACTTTTTTTTTTTTTTAAATAAAAACAACACAGTTTTTTTTTTTTACAAATAAAATATTTTATTTAAAAAAAAAAAAACATCTCAAGAAACAAAATTGTAAGTGTGATTGTTGTGGAGTCATGTAATACACTTACACACACCGCCAAATGTAATGAACAAAAATGTGGGAAAATAGGGTGGGAAAAAGGGACATGGGGATTTTCACCCGGGGGGGACAGTGGCCACTTTAAACTGCGCGTTTTGTAGGTATGACTGAGTGGTCATACCTTTCATGCAGTCTCCATAAAAATTTAACCCTTTGCGCCCAATTGATCCCAAGAGAAAAAACAAAAATGGTGGGTTTTTTACATTTTTTTTTTACCTTTTTCTTTAATTTTAATAAAGTAAATGATGGGTTATCCATATAAGTGGGGTATCAAAGGAAAGCCCTATTTGTTTGTAAAAAAACAGTATATTATTTATGGGGGTGGAATAAAAGCCTAAGAGGGAAAACACTGTTGAACAAAGACATAGTCAAAAAGGTCAGAATTGCTCCGGTCCTTAAGTCAAATCCACCTCTGATTTTCCCGGTCCTTAAGGGGTTAAAGTTAAAATAAAAGGTTATTATTCATTTAAAAGGAAGAGAAGGCAAGATTACATAAACAGTTTGTTTAATCAAGAACACATAAATCACTTATGATGGACATGTTACAACTGTAATTTAATATGACAGCTGAACAAAGTAAATGAAGGAAACTGTGTAATTACATAGTGGCAAGCCATAAACCTTTATGCGTAACCTGTTGGCGCTGGGGTTCCTCATAAAAATAATAACATGTGTTAAAAGTAAGATCATAGGAATTAGTAGGTTTTGTAGTTGTTCTGCTCAGCTTGATGTTCCCAGAGAAAGATAGAAGGTCCACACCCCTTGTAACAAAAGGAGTGTTTAATAAACACTCTTGGAGTTAATACCCAACTTATAAAAGAAGATTACTATTCTTGCTGAAAAGTTTGGCTAAGAAGCAGTAAAGTTTCATTATTTTGAATTAAGTTAAATTTCTCAATCAAGGATTACAGCGTTAAAACTTGATACCTTGAAATCCTTGTGTGTCATTTTGATTGAATGTTGGAATGATACCAGTAGCTAGTTTCAGGAGTTTTAGTAGCCGTGTTGATCAAAATGGAATGGGTAATGGCTTTATCAACCTCTAAGGAGAGATCTGCACGTGACTTTTGCATTGTGGTTGTTTGCTACTTGCTTATTTTTAGGAATAATATAAAAAGAATATTCCTCTATACCAGTGGTTCTCAATTAATCTTTGCTCTAGAGACACTCCTTACACAGGGTCTGGCATTTTTGTGGAACACCTAATAGTTTATGTCATTTGTCAAAAGTGTAATGACGGTTACAATGACATAAATATATAGTTATTCTATAGTGCATAACAATCCCCGTAAATATAGCGATAATACTCAACACTCACATTTTTGTCAAAGTCTTTCTAGATAAAACAGGGCACCCTAACTGGCACGACACATATAAAATATCTATAGGAATAAGTGTCTCTTAATGTGTTTAAAGGGATGGTAATGTTTCATAATAAAAGCAGCTCTAATTAATCATCATAGTATTTGGACTATGGAGAGTGTTATTTCAATTCTGTCAGAGTTGTAGTTCAGGAGTAATTCAATGACAAAGTATCCTCTTCCTGTCCCTTTTACTGACACTGTTCAGCCAGATCAGAAGGGAGGTGCCCAGGTAGACTGCACAGAGGGACAATCTTCAATTAAGATAAGGGAAAAACCTGAAAAGCTTGTCAAGGGGGGAAGGGCTTTCATTGTTTTCATAGGAATAAGATTGTCCCCTTATGTTATCTGTCTGGTCTATGGACTGCATTCCACATCTGAGAAGAGATGGCTTACACTAGGTAAAAGGGGTGGGAGGGGAAACTTTGCTTGTGAATATCTCTTAAACCATAAAGGTTTGAGAAATAAGACTTACATCATTCTTCATGTTTTTTTTAATGCCTACACAATAAAATAAAGTTAAAACGAAGTATTACTATCCCTTTAACAGAAACATTAACTTAGGAGTACTTAAACAGCAGTCACATAAATCTATTTATATATTTACGCATAGTATCTACAGTTGCCTGTGTTTACTCAGCATTATTTTAGATATGTATTTAGCTTTTACTTCTGCATAATCAACAATAGTCTTTACTAGTATTAATGAAATTAGCCATACAGAGAGAGAGAGAGTGTGTCTTACTTATAATTCTAATGGGACACAGGAAGTTCTCAAAGTAGTAAAATGTCCCAGTCAAGTTATAGACTAGAGCAGAGTTCAAATATAAAAAACAGCAAATTCACGTATTTGACTAATGAATAAAGGATTAATTCCCAAACAGGTTCTTCTATTGAACAATGCTAAAGTTATTAAGTTAATTCTTACAACGGAAAATCGCTTATATCTTATAGGATTACGGGGCCATATAAAAAAATCATGTTGTGCCTGCATTTAGAAAGATTGGCATAAAACAAGACTTTTTCTTTGTTTTGTAGTTTGTACATGTTAATTAGAGGAGAAATACAACCTAGCTTCACACAGCTTACAGTTAAAGCTATATATTGTTTTTGCATAAGAACTCCCTTGTCATCTATGGAGGGATTTTATTCATAATGCCAATCTCTTCTTATTTTATGAAAGAGTTTAAAAAGGAGTATTAGAAAGTGGTATGAAAGAGTTGCGTTGCAATCCGTTGGCTACCTCACTGGCACTCAAAGAGTTAAGAAACCACAGCTTAAAGGAATAGTAATACTTATTATGTAAAAAAAAAGATAGGTTGCAGAGCAGAGCTTTTCAAACTGTGTAGCGACACATTAGTGTGTCGGCTGCAGTGTGTATGTGTGTCGCGTGAACATAAAGAGAAACCTCTGAGTCTATGTGAACTTGCATTCATTTTTACGCAGAAAAGGTGCCAATCAGTATGGTGCACTAGTATATTCCCCTTCGGTTGTATCTGTGTAAGCACACTGCGGTCGAGAGATCATACAGGTATTGTGAATGCGCAGTATACGTAGTGGGGTCGAAACAGCCGATTCCAAGTCACTTTCGGTGATTCGGCCTCACCTGAAGTGATTGAGAAATTCCATGGGTCGAGTTTTTGGATAGAACACCTTCTCGGCTGCTCGATCACCACTTCATAATGACAGACTTAAAGACACTGAAATGTGGAAGCTTAAAAATGCTTGATGATGAAATGCAAGTGTCTTTATCTATTATTCCACTGAATATTCAAAAACTATGTTCATCCCATCAACCTCATATATCTCATTAAAATGTTAAGAAGTAGTTATAGGTGTTATTCAAATTGTTTAAATTCTTACACATATTTACATATTGTTACTCATAAATGACAACAATCTTGGAAATGTATGTCATTATCTTACAAATCATATATTTTTAAAAATATAAGTGAAGGGTTTTCATGAAATATGTTGTGTCCCCATACATTTCGCTATTACAATTTATGTATGTGTCCGTATCTCTTATAAGGGGTTAGTTTAACCTCCAGTTTACTAGTAAACCTGAATTAATGTGTCACGAAATGATTCATGTCTAAAAAGTGTGTCATCAACATGAACAGTTTGTAAAGCTCTGTTGTAGAGTTTATCCCGTAAAACAAGGGATTTATGGTCAACTAACCAGAGCTGTCCATAGGATAGTGTAGCAACAGCACCACTGTACACCTAAAAATGTCATGTTTGAGCTGCGATAACTTTTGAATAAAACACCTTTCAGCAGTAGGAGTACCCTTGTTTTACTCAAGGGGATAAACACTACAACATATATTTTTTATATATTAAATATTACTATCCCTTTAAAGGGATAAAGGTTTTAGCACAGCAAAAACCAACATTAAAGCAGAACTTTCATCTTTATAATACTGCCCCCAATACATTACTAATAAAGTGACAGGCAAAGGAAAACTTGTATTATGCTGAATAAGTTCATGTTATTGAAGTAATCCAGTTTCTTCTGCAGGCATCCAGGGCACAGAGCTTACAAGAAAAGCTCTGTGTGAGTGCGCAGGCAGCAACTTCTGTTACCTTAAGGTAACTAACGAATGTCACCACCAGTCCAGGCAGTGCACGGGACAGAGAGTGCAGACTCAGAGGCAGGGCCGGATTTACATCTCAGGAGCCTGTAGACACAGAAATCTGAAGCTCCCCCCCAAAAAAAAGTGCATATATATATATATATATATATATATATATATATATATATATATAATGGGGTTAGGGGTATATGGCTGGAGTACAACTTAGTACAACAATAACACACACAATAGCAGAGCTCCAGAAGAAAGCACAGTTGATCATGTGCACCTGACCTCATCTACCTCTACCTGGAGAGGCTTCAATGACTTGTTGGCAGCAGCTTCTCTCTGTGACAGATTGTCTGACTACAGGCAGATGCAGCTCATGCTCCTCTGTGTGGTTATGTTGTTCCTGTTCATGGGCTCCCGGCAGGTTCTAGGCGGGGCAGTTCTGGCAAGTGAGGAGGTTGGTTGGGTGGGAGTAATGTGCCAGCACCACCGGATGATCCGGATCACATCCAGCCACAGAGAGCAGCCAGTAGCATCAGAATGATGAATCATCATTTTATGAGGTGCCTTCGCGGCACTTCAGGCTGCCTTGGCCCGTGGGACAGCACTCTTCACTCTCCCCACTTCTTCTACAGGAGAGTTCATAAACCCCACCTCTGGCCCCCGTGCAGTAGCTTGATACCGTGCATCTGCCCGTGGCACAGGCGATGAGGCGACCCACGGCACTTCTTAAAAAACAAACAATCCCAATGAGTCTGACAAAGGCTCCCCTCTGTAGGGTGCGCCTGTAGGCAGATGCCTACTATGCCTTATTATAAATCCGGCCCTGCTCAGAGGTAACTTTCCTCTAAGATGTCTCTAAGATGTCTACAAGAGTAGAAATCTTCCTAATAAAGTTTTTTTTCCTCAAGCAATCAAATGTTTGAAAATGATGGTTACATTTTGGAGATCTTTACCCTTTGTGTGCAAGAGGGGTATGCAATACATTGCAAAGCAATGTGTTGCATACCCCTCTGGCTTTCAAGAGGTTAACTACTAGACACAGGGGTAGTAAATTGTTGGACAGTTGCTGGGAACAACAACTCCTATCATTCCAATCCAGCCAATGATTGGTTGGGGGATTGATGTGGGAGTTGTAGTTGAAAAAAAGCTAGCGGTCCAGCAATTGACTAACCCTAGGTTAACCCTCTGAGTGCCAAAGAGGAAGCCACTGCATTTCATTGCCTACCTCTCTGGCCCTCAAAGGGTTAAATGGACTGGTTGTTAGTTACATTAAAGACTAAACCCATGTTAATAATGGGAACTACTGAAGCCCAGAAGTCATTTTTTCAGCCCTGATACATGTATTTTTCATAAGTGTGTGTGGTGTAAAAGGATGAGAAGGCAACAATAGTTGTTAACATGCTACTGAGATTTTGTATGAAGCCACAGTGTTCCATTAATGCAAAGGTTTTGAGAGGTATAGTCATAAGAGATGATCACTGGATAGAAAATGGCTGCTGGGGCAAGGTAGCTAATGCAATGTTGCAGTATTAGCAAAAGGTGACGTTAGAATTGTCTGTTGATGAATATTTAAAGTGAATATTATGTATCACTTTTATAGCTGTTGTTGCTGTTTAGAGCCAAATTATTAAATTGACTACTTCTAACCAATGCAGTTATATTCAGAATTATGTCTAGGAAGGGATTTTCTGTTGAACTCTTCAACATCTGGCTACTAGATAACATCATTACAACATGCCTCATTCAGAATAAAACAGTCTCCAAAACCTTTGTTAATTGTCCAAGGCAATGAGGTAGAATGTGACGAACAGCTTCTGTCAGCAGGAGGTAATGAAAGTCTCCAAGTCCTTGTTACACAACTCTGAAACTACACAGTACCCATTGTGACAGTGTCCAAAACTCTTGGAATATTCTGTACTTCTGGAAAAGGTATCAAGAGGTACCTAGATGACAGCCAGGAGCTAATACATTTGCCAATAGGCAACTGACTGTTTTGGGTATATCACGCTATGCTCAATAGTGCAATTATAGATTTTTCCATTAATACTGGAGCCAAATCTTATAGCTCAGTACAAGATGGCCTCAAGTAAGGACAATGCATCTTTGCCAAAAGCACAGGAAAGTGCATGGTATTTAAAGTGAATAAATAAACAGTACCTAGTGTACAAATTCACAGTGAAATGTACCTATTATGCCACAGCATTGATAATGTTCAGAGTATTCATAAAAGCTTGAGACAATCAAATATTACCATATATGCAAAGATAATAAAGACAGAATTTATTTCTAGCTTCAAACTAGAAAACAGTGGATTGTTGCTTAAAGAGGATGTATCACCTCATACTTTTTTCTACCATAGGTTTTGTTAATAAAATAGTATTAGGAAAGCTTGTTTTTTATTTATTTTTTTTTTTAAATGTACTTACTTTTAAAGATATTGATTCTTCAAGGTTTGCCGGTCAGCATAATGTAGCATGCTGAATTACTAGAAATCTCTTGTTCACTTGCTAATTCTCCTCCCACTTCCCTCCTAGCTGCCCCAGGGAGCACATTCACGATTCTCTTCTGTGTGATGTGAATGGCTTCTATCATTATATCAAGTTCCGGTTAGTATTATACTAATCTGCTATCCGGAGCTTGATATAACAGTAGAAGCCATTAACACCCCACCAAAGGGAAGCATGGACGTGCACAGCACAGAATATTAAATAACTTTAAAAGTAGGTACATTAAAAAAATCCAAAACAAGCTTTACTAATGCTATTTTATTTACAAAACCTATGGTAAAAAATAATTATGAGGCAATACATCCCCTTTAAAGAGCAAAGCGTACAAAAAACCTCTCACCAGCATGATATATCCATTTACTATCGCTTATTATAAGGCTATTCATCAATCATTAGTCAAACACAATTTCAGTAATAAAGCCATATAAATTATATCCAACACTTTTCATGTGACTGTCAATTGCGGTCTTTTCAACAGAGCAGGAAGCACAAAGTATCTAACTAGTCTTCTGGGCCTATCATGCACATATCATAAACATCAAGTTATAATACTTTGTGTGCCAGAATGATGTGTAGAGCTAAAATAGTTAAAAAGGATGGGGTGGGGCCCTATTTAAATCCACTATTTGTTGAAATGGACAGATTTTACATTTGCAAGAAGTACTTTACCTACAATTACATGTAATAGAGAGGCCAACATGTCAAAAGAGTTGCAATGTTCACTCTATCAAAAGGGATATGTCACTGTGGTGGTGCAATTTCCAAAACAAACTAACCATTACTACAACATCAAGCACTTACATTTCCAAATCCCTCCCTACTTTCAAAAAAATACACCAAGAAAAACAACTATAAATATACACAAGCATACAGATATTGTGCCCAGTAACCAGTATACGGTATATTCAAGGATGATAACTCACACGGGGCTAGATTCTATTGAAGGTACTAAATGTTAACAACCATTTTAGCAAACATTTTTCTATTGAAGTCTATGGGGAAAACTGGAGATAAAAGCAGAGATAAAATTAGCACCTGTAATAGAATCTAGCCCATGGAGAGCAGAAATCTCTGTAGATCCATAAATCAACTCTCTGTAGTTATAAACATACAAGTAGGGAAGGGTAAATACTTTCTCCCCAAAAAGAGAAAATTGAGAAGGAGAAAATTGAGAACTGAAAAAAAGAAAAACACTTTTTCACCTACTGTGGAAAATGTAGTTTTTCCCTGAGACCAACTCTCCCTTCCCCCCCAGAAAGCCAGACTGGCAGTAAGCACAGATTAATAATTTCCTTTTCAGGACAATTAAGGTTAATGTACACAAATAAAGTATAACAAAAGAGGATTTGTTGCAATGTTAAAATTTGAGCTGTGTTAGCAATCTGTTCTTAATGCAGGAAAGGGGGCCTTTTGCGTAGCATTTAAACACAGGTTATAATAAATGAAGATGTTTCATGAATCTTGTCTCAGAATTAATAATGCTACAAGGTGATTCTATTTCAAAACTGTTGCTGAAATCATAAGGTAACCTGAGAAATGCTGGCAGGGATGGGTGGGACACAATGTTTTTTTTTTCTACGGAAAGTAGGAACTGGCAACTGTTTCAGGTCATGGAGTTGGGGAATGCAAATCGCTGCCTTTTGTTACCTCAAGCAAATTCATCAAAAATACTACTTGTTCAGGAAACTCAGAACCTGTGTGGTCCATAGTCTTCCTTTGATTTCATTGTAGCCATATGCATGCATGGATATACAGATATATAGATAGAGTTAGATAGACAGACAGACTTTCATATGAATGTATGTATTCATTTTAGATCAATACTTTGCCTCTTACACTTCAACCAAGAGGAGCCATATATTAAGTAGCCACTAAGACCAAAGGGAGAAAAATGACCACGTGGTCTTCAATTTCACACTTCTGAAGTGGTACCCATCATTTCTGACTCGGGTGTAATTTGTTGTCACAGATGGAGCTATACTACTAATGAGCAATATACAGCTCAGTGGATAGGAAAGCAAGGAATCTGTTTGTTCCCAAGTGGTGGTAGCTTTAGATCCTAGCAACTGTCAATGCCCTTACCCAACGTATCTCTATTGTGTATAATCCACAAGCCCATGTACTGGGTGGCTGCATCACATAACCACTACTATTTTGTAAATTTGTATTTGAGGTGCTCATGCAACCACATGAGTACTTCTCATAGTGTCAGATATGTCCATCTAGCTCCAGTGACACATCCAGTGACACATCTTTATTTTGAAAACTCTAGCAAGAACTTGTACATTATATTTTGAAAGCTCTAAAAAGAAAAGTTACACTATAAACAGCTTATTGTACACATCTCCACTTTATCTTTTACTACAGTCCTTCACATTCACCTTCAGCTATAAAAGTGAACACAAGTACGGTAATTATTTATGTACACTATCTGAATTTCCCATCTGCAATGAGTGTAAACAAGGAATAACAGATGAGGTTGGTACTGTGTTAGCAGTAGAAATATAGGAGGCAAATATAGTCAAGTTGATACTTTTATTGGCTAACTAAGTAGATTTAGGATGCAAGCTTTTAAGACCTCTTAGGTCTCTACCTCTTCCAGAGGAAGAGACCTAAGAGGCCTTGAAAGCTTGCATCCTAAATCTGCTTAGTTAGCCAATAAAGGTATCGACTAGACTATATTTGCCTCCTGTAAACAAGGAAAAATGTCTAAGGATGAGTAAATGAACTGTATCTCTCTAGTGGACTGATCAATGTAATTTTGCAAAGCACTACATACACTTGAATGCTATTCTAATTTAAAACTCTATTTATGACACTAACTGCATAATTATTAGCTTTAGTGGTGCCACTAAACTATTTTTTTAGGATGGTGGGGGAATCAGTTCTCCGAATCGCTGTTTGCTCTATGATGCTTTTATTACTATATCTAGGTCTTATTTCCTGCATTTTGTAAAATTATTATATGGTCTTAGCCCACATTAAGTTGGAAACACATAGTTTTTAACTGATACTGTCCAGATTAGACTAGAATATAATTTATACACTATACTAGCAATGACTGCAGCTATTTCCAGAGTGAAAGAGAAGTGAAGGTCAGAATAATCAATGTAAATACCCAAAGAATGCAACATTCCACTCATTCAGAGTAAAGAACGCAATCATGTGGGTATAATGTATTTTTCGGTTTCATAATAGTGTAAGGTATTCCTAGCAATTTACCAAGCAATGTAATCAGAATAGCTCATGCCTACAACAATTCTTTGTCTGTGAATAGCACAACTTAATAGTTTGAGAATACATATTTATAATGATACTAGTATGAATGCCCGTATACACGGGCTAAAGTGCACCCAGCTGCCCCGGAGCTGGGAGCAGAGACAGGATGTGAGCCGTCCGGAGCGGGGCAGAGCGTTAGGCGAGTCTCTACTGTGCATGACTGCAGTCATGCGCAGTAGAGACTCGCTGAACGCGTTGATCCTTAGCGGGGAGCTCCAGACAGCTCACAGTGAAGCTCCCTGTGTGCAAAACCACACATGCACAGTAGAGACTCTCTACTGCGCATGTGCGGTTACGGCTCACAGTGAGCAACGCATTCTACCACTTTATGTTATAAGATATGTATGGCAGACAAATTTAACCTATAGTCACCCCCTCCGTTACTCCCCTTTCATATTGGATCGGTTTACCAAGAAATGAGAAAACATACAGTGAATACAATCCCACCAATTGCTATGTTTCCTGTGGAGCTTACTTTTGAATGTAGATGTTTCTTAACAGCTTGAAAACAGACAAAGCTGAATATCATTACAATTGTAGAGGTTTACCTTAAAGGGTTAGCAATGCCCGTATCTAAGTTGACGCAATATTGTAGATTTAAAAAAATAAAGTATCTGGAGAAAGTCCCATCTCTCAAACCTATATAGTTTGAGAGAGAATTGTTGAAAAATTAATTCAGGTCTTTTCTATGTACATTCTCAGTATTTTATTGACACCTCCACTGTAATACGCATTTTATACACTCTATAAACCTACTGACAATTAGTAACACTGGATTTCATGTATCTGGATTTCTCTTCAAATAAAATTATATTTTGTCCACAAAAATAAAAAACATATTTATGCACCACCTATCCGGACCAACACTGTATTCTGCACTTACCCATTATGTACTCTGTATGTCTCCCTGAACCTCTTTAGATTGTAACCTTTCAAGTACGGACCCCATTTGCAGTGTTTCACATTGCAAAGCAAATATATCCCTGTATAGTCCAACCCCTCACATTGTAAAGCACTGCTTACATTTGTGGAGCTGTATAAATAAGCATTCATTCATTTTAGCAATAAGATTATAATGGAATTCCACAAAATTCATTGGAGAAGATGCACTAAAGCATGATAAAGAAGTGATAAAGTAGATGATTTCTCCAATTGTATCGCATCTCAAGTTCTCCAACTTTTGGAGATCTTAGTGCATAGGCTCTATAGAATAACATAGGAACTAAAGAATGGATATCACTGGAGAAGTCATCTCCGCTTTATCACCTGTTTATCACGCCTTAGTGCATAACCCCCAATGGGGGAGATTAACTATGCAGTGATAAATTGGATATGGCTTCTCCAATTTATCACTCCACTCCAGTTTATCACTGCTCCAATTCCTATTTTATTCTACGGAGCCTATGAACTAAGATTTCTTCAGCTTTGGCGATCTTAGTGAATAGGCTCTATAGAATAACATAAGAACTGGAGAAGTGGTATCACTGGAGAAGTCATCTCCACTTTATCACCTGTTTATCACGCCTTAGTGCATAACCCCCAATGGGGGAGATTCACTAAGCGGTGATAAATTTGATATGGCTTCTCCAGTTTATCACTGCTCCAATTCCTATTTTATTCTACGGAGCCTATGAACTAACATTTCTTCAACTATGGCGATCTTAGTGAATAGACTCTATAGAATAACATATGAATTGGAGAAGTGATATCACTGGAGAAGTCATCTCCACCCAATCAGGTCTTTATCACCGTTTAGTGAATGTTCCCTCCTTGTGTACATAATTATGTAGGAAGTTCACTGGATCAGTTCTGTCAAAGAAAGAAAATTAAGGGAACTTGCTGTATGCTATCCACAAAAAAACAACATAGATCTAATTTACAAAAAAAATGATTTCTTAGATCTTGGAACAAAGCCTTGCAAAATGCTTTTGCGGTTATTGAAACTAAACTTGAGAATACAAAATTAATTCTACTATTAACCCTTTGAGAGCCAGAGGGGTATGCAACGCATGGCAAAGGGTTAACAAAAGTGACCATGTTTTTTTCGCACACCAAATTAATTGCATGTTATTTTGTCATTCTGTAGATATTTTATTTTTGTTCATATTATCTTGTGAATAAAATGTAACAAACAACAGCCAGTATTTTTCGATTTCATAATAGTGTAAGGTATTCCTAGCAATTTACCTAGCAATGTAATCAGAATAGTTCATGCCTACAACAATTCTTTGTCTGTGAATAGCACAACCTAATAGTTTGAGAATATATATTTATAATGATATATGTATGATAGACAAATTTAACGTATAGTACCCCCCTCCGTTATTCCTCTCTCATATCGGATCGGTTTACCAAGAAATGAGAAAACATACAGTGAATACAATCCCACCAATTGCTATGTTTCCTGTGGAGCTTACTTTTGAATGTAGATGTTTCTTAACAGCTTGAAAACAGACAAAGCTGAGTATCATTACAATTGGAGAGGTTTACCTTAAAGGGTTAGTAATGCCCGTATCTAAGTTGATGCAATATTGTAGATTTAAAAAAATAAAGTATCTGGAGAAAGTCCCATCTCTCAAACCTATATAATCTGAGAGATATTCGCAGTTAAACATCTCCCCTCCCTCATGTCAGCTGTAAAGCTGACAGAAGATCTGTGTCGGCCGTCTCGAGGCGGCTCTTCAGCAGAGCCGCAATAGCGATATTTAAAAAGAACTACTTCAACAGAATGTTCTACAAAGTCTGTTGCAAACCAGGTACAATTTGTAGACCGTTCCAATGAAGTAGTTTTCTTTAAATATTGTTATTTTGGCTCTGCTGAAGAGCTGCAGTCTGGTCCCAGGACTTGGATCTTCTGTTGTCAGTAGAGCACTGACATCACTACAATAGTGCATCAACTTAAATATGGGCATTACTAAACCTTTGAGTGCCAGAGGGGTATGCAACATATTGCAAAGCAATCCGTTGCTTACTCCACTGGCTCTCAAAGGGTTAATAAATAAATTTTGTGTCAGTCAGTTTGTCTGTCTATCTATCTGTCTATCTATCTATCCATCCATCCATCAGTATGTCTACATCGTTCTAGAATTAAAGGGATAGTAATACTTAATATGTAAAAAAAGAAATTATGTTATAGAATTTAATTCCCTGAGTTATATAAGGGTACTAAAAGGTGTTTTATTCAAAAGTTATTAAAGATTAAATGTGAATTTTATAGGTGCAGTATCACAGTGACCTGAAATTGCACAGTGGCGCTGTTGCTACATCATCCTATGTAGATTTATGGTTAACTGACCAGAGCTGTCCATAGGATATTGAATAAACAGCGTTTGATCTTTAATAATGTTTGACTAAAACACCTCTTAGCGGCGGAAGTGCCCTTGTTTTACTCAGGGGGATAAACACTACAAAATATATTTTTTTACATGTTAAGCATTACTATCCCTTTAACGAAACGTCCACGCCCTCCTTATCCCTTCTCTTTAACCCTCTTAGTGCCAGATGAGTGCCCAAAGCGATGCCTAGCTGGTATTTGGAAGGTTAACATGGCTCTACAGAAAGGAAGACGTGAAAGATGCTATTGAATAGTTTTAACAAGTCTCCCTTACACACATTCGCAAGCTGCAAATCCTACAGTTTTTTATCACATTTCTCTCACGTGGCTCTTGAAATGCATGAATGACAGTTTTGTACATTTTAGTTTTTACTATGTCACATGCAACGCTAGCTGATGCTTGTATAATAATAGGGTGAATGCAGGATGCACACATCAATTTTGGGTGCTAAATCAAAGCTAATCCTATACAAACATGTTCACTGGGAGGCTTGTGTGTACACTATGGGCTAGACATGGGGAGGAGTACTAATCTCAACAGGAAACGCATCTAGTAGGTGAACTAATCTGTGCAGGGAGAGGCCACTTACCCGCAACAAGTTGTCTGCTTACAACAGTGGTGGGCATCTGGTGGCCCTGAGACCTCATTCAGCCCTCTGAGGCTTCTCCTGAGGCACTCCATTTCTTTTCTGGTACAGTGGGAACAGATCATTTACCTCTATCATATCACACACACACACACACACACACACACAATATTTTCAAATTAAAAAGCACCCACCTTCTTTGTTTTGTGTAAGAGCATACTGTGCTTCACACTTATACTGTTACATAGACATTATTTTCACCTCAAAAAGCACCCATCCAAATTTTTCTCTTAAGACACCAATTAGAGGTCTTCAATGCATGGTGGATGGTGGAGTGTTTTCTAGCATTAAAGGGATAGTAATACTTAAAATGTAAAAAAATATATGTTGTAGGGTTTATCCCCCTGAGTAAAACAAGGGCACTCCCACTGCTGAGAGATATTTTATTAAAACATTATAACAGCACAAACTTGAATTTTGTAGGTGCAATATCACAGTGGCCTGAAAATGTACAGTGGCGCTGTTGTTACACCATCCTATGGATAGCTCTGGACTGTAGACCATAAATCTACTTTTTTCAACATAAGAATATTTGCCCATAATGTGTTGACTTTCCAAGGACTTGAGGGTCAAATATGAGTCCCTTGGGGTGAAACTGGTTGTCTGTCATTGACTTACAATCATCTTTTTTGTCATTCGTCACAGAACTCCTGATTTAGATTCAGTCTCAGAAGTCTTATAACGATAATAGTCTTCAAGTGAAATACTTGCATTACAAATTCAGGGCTTTGTCCTTCTAGTCTAAACATTTTTCAGCTGACCCTTCTGAAATGCTGGATTTTTAACCCTTTGAGTGCCAGAGGCGTAAGCAACACAATGCAGAGCAATGCATTATGTCTCTGGCACTCAAAGGGTTAAGAGTCAAATATCTCTAGCCTATGCCAAACATATAAAACCCTTGGATAATACAGAGATCACAAATTCCCTTTTTCAGATCCACCAAATCCAGGATTCAGTTTGGTGTTGGGTTAGAACGATGCCGTTTTGGAGGCTTTAGATTTGACTTGATGCAAAGGATTTGGCTAGCCATATAGTGGCATTGCTTATTAATTCCTAATTTCACCCAAAATGTTTATTCGTGCAAGATCTGGACATATTATGCATCTAATTATGAGATTTTTTTCTTGAATATTTTTTTTTATAGATACAGTACGCACCTCTTTAAAAACATGGATTTGGTGCATCTCTCTTCTCTTTCCCGGTTTAACCCCTAATATCAGTACTGTATAGATCTTGCACATGTCTATCCCCTTTATGGTCCTACATACAGTTTGATTGGTATCCCCGTACAAATTATTGCTAGAATTGTTTTAGAATTCTTCTATAAAACAGGAAGGCTGAGTGCACATACACACATACCTCAGTTTATTCATACACACACACACACACACACACAACAGTTAACACATATTAATACACACAGAAACACACATACACAAAGCAAAGATAACTAAAAATAAAATAAAAAGTGAATGTAGGTTAAACCAAACACTTTTTCATTGGCATTACTTCCCACTTCCTCAGGAGTATTGAAGGAGAAGGGCACATCTAAGGCTTGTCTATACCCTTTGTTACGTGTTACATATGCCAGGAGTACCCATGGTTGCAACCCCAATTATTTCCCTATCCTGGAACTATGCATTCCCTGTTGAAAGAGTGACATTCACCCGCCCAGCACCGGCAAACAGGACTATACTGAGCCACCAGGGTTTTGAACGTCGGCCGGCTCCTGATTGGCCCGTCCGAGTTAAAGAGCCTGCATTGACTTTGCATGGGGAAAGAAGGCGCCTCTCGGATTGGTCAGTTATCGGCCCGCCCAGCCGTTCTGATAGGCCAAGACTGTTAGTACACAGCTGATCAGGACTGGTCAGCCGATTCTAGACTCCGGATTAGCCAGGGGTTGAAGCGGAATATTCAAAGATGCTTCAATCCCCTAGCCTCCAATAATACTTGTGATATAATAATACAATTATCTAGAAACAAATTCATAAAACTTGGAAACCAGGGTGTCCAACATGCGGTATTGAAATGATTACTATGTGGTTGTATACCAGATGACTAGTACAGTATCTTCTCTGATCTTTTTCAGAGCCCATAAACACAATTTGAGAACATATGTGTGCGCTAATACTAATAAAATATAAATTAAAAATCCAACAACTTGAAATAAAATTATAAAATGTCAACCTATGTCAATTTAACGTAATAAAATAAGAATACTTTTTTAAAGTACATATTTTATTTATTTTTAAAATGAATTATAAAACATTACATCTTAAATACAAGTTAAAGGTTAATCAGACTAATATATATTAACCCCTTCGCGTCCTGTGATGTACCCGGACCATCACGCTGGCCCGGCACTTAAGGACCAGTGACGGTCCTGGTACGTCACGTACTTTTACTCACCGCGCTCCTGAAGGAGACTGGTGAGTAATACCGTGGACTGAAATTGATCGCTCCAAGACCGGAGCGATCTCTTTCAGTCCTCCTTTCTATGTGCCGCCCCACGTGATCAGTCACATGGGACGGCACGTCGAACGCGTCTATCTGGTCCTTAAAGGACCAGACACCGCGGGATTGTCGGACCCTAAGGGGTTAATAATTAATCTGTCTTAAGCCGTAAACATTTATATATCAAACACTAAACCAACTTTTACATCTAACTGTGTAATTGTATGTAATTTTAATAAATTTCCTTTCCAAATAATACAATTTTGAATTTATGCATGGATCCCAGATTTCATGAAATTCGTTCAACTTGTCTTGGCTAATATTCATTTTATTCTATTAAAAACACCCAAAGAACCTCTAATTTATTGCACTGAACCTAACACTTTCTTAACGCTAAAGTTTATCAATAACCATTCTTGTAGCTGAACATATATAGTTTATTAGCTTATTTTTTAAATAAACTCACTGTCTCTGTTCTATTTTAAACTAGTAATCTGTATCCTGATTCCAACTGAGGAATGTAAAAATGAACTAGAACATCTTAGAGGCCACTGGTCACAGAAACTATCTCCCACTGGACAAATTACAATGTCCTGACAAGGCTTGACCCAGCTAAATGGAGAACACCTGGGGGGAGATTCACTAAGTGGTGATAAAGTAGAGATTACGTCTCCAGCTTATCACTTCTACAATTCCTGTGTTATTCTGTGGAGCCAATGGACTAAGATTTCTTCACCTTTGGAAATCTTAGTGCATTGGCTCCATAGAATAACATAGGAGCTGAAGAAGTGATATCACTGGAGAAGTCGTCTCCACTTTATCACCTCTTTATCATCTCCCCCATAGAATCTGACATATTAAGAATAACTGTCATTCTAGAGTTAAAGGGATAGTAATGTTTCAAAATAAAAGCAGCTCTGATTAATCTTCATAGTATTTGGGCCATGGAGAGTGTTATTTTAATACTGTCAGAGTTGTAGTTCAAGAGTAATTGAATGATAAAGTATCCCCTCCTCCCTTCCCTTTTACCTAGCGTAAGCCAACTCCGTTCAAATGTGGAATCTGGTCTCGAGACCAGACAGCTCACAGCAAGGGACAATCTTCTTACTGTGATTATGAGGAAAACCCTGCCCCACTTGACAGGTTTTTCCCTTATGCTAATTGAAGACTGTTGCGCTCTGTGATCTATCCCGACAATCTTGCTGTTCTGAGGTGAGCAGTGTTACATCAGTAAAAGGGTGCAGGAGGGGGATAATTTATCATTCAATTACTCTTGAACTGCAACTCTGACAGTATTGAAATAACACTCTCCATGGTCCAAATACTATGAAGATTAATTGGAGCTTCTTTTATTGTGAAACATTACTATCTCTTTTAATCAGCTGCACCACAGAGATAATTAAAATTCCAAAATTTCCACTGACTATGTGGAATGTCATTTGTCCTTTGTAGTGCATTTGGTTTGCCCAGAAATTGTTCCAGCTCTTCTTATTATATCAGCTCCATATCTTTGTTGGAATACATTAGGACAAACAGTGGAAAAAAACTGGGAAAGTAAAAAGACAGAGGTGTGCAGCCTGTGGCTCTCCAGCTGTTGATGGTCTATAACTCTCATGATTCCTACTTTACAATGAATTATTGGTAGTATGGGATACTTTTTAACATATTGTTTATGGTATGTGCATAATATTTCTATTCTTTAACCCTTTAAGGACACATGACTTCCGTAAAGCACCAGTGATGGTCCTGGCATGTCATGGAGCCCTGAAAAAAAAAAGATCAGTGACCCTTAAGTGCCGGCCGCGTACACGGCCCTTATGGGGTTAATAAACTAGATGGCACTCTCATTGTTTATGCATCCAATTTAAATTATGTTTAACCCCATCCTGCATGCCTACTTTTTATTCTGAGTTTAACCCTTATGCATACCTGAAAACTCTCCTGATCTGCTTTGGAAACTCACATTTTTAAAGTTAGAGATATGGATAGGGATAGAGACTGATTTGCAAGCTTGGTGATTTTCCTGGGTAATTCTGCCCACTTCCCCACCCTTTCCACCACTTTCCATGCATTTATGTGTCAAACTCCACCTTTCCTACTCCTAATGTCAGCCACCCTATTAAAACCCCACCCACATTCTAACACATTATTTAGACACTTCTTTCTCCAGACCATCTTCTTACTCAGGGGGCTGGGGAAAAGAAGGTCCCCAGATATGCCCTTGTGTACTCTTTATGTCTCTCTTATTCATGTCAAATTAACTCTCTCATCATGTAGATTGTAGAGCACTTGTGTAACCCTGTTAAATTGGGAATCATTGTGTGCATTTGTGGTGCTATATAAACACACTCATTAATTATATTAATTCAACATATATTTTAGAGCAAATTTGATTTATATATAATGTATTTTTAACATTTTAAGTGTCAAAGGGGTGCAATGGGATGTCAACCCCCTAGGCGCTCAAAATGGCTAACAATTTTGAGAGTATGGCCCTAATTTGTGTATCAGTTAATTCATTTATATTGTTTGTATGTTATTTTCCCTTTATTGTCCTGCTGTGGTGGATATGAAAAATATAAAAACATAAAAAAAAGATAAAAATTCTATGTTATAATACATTTTATAACAATGATTTATAGAAAGTACTTTTTTACTATTATTATTCTGAATGCATAACTTAGAAAGAACAGATTGCAAAGCATGTTAACCACTGGAAGAAAGGCTTGATTCCAAGTACACGGATGTTACAAATAATTACGCTTTTCCAGGAAACATGATTGATTAGTTCTACAGGAGAATATAAAAATGAAATATTATTCAATCAATGATAAAAAAAAAGCAGTGATTGATTGTGAAGGATGTTACCTCTGCGTTCAGGACAATGTGTGTGTGTGTAATTTTGCCTCACCCTTTGTGAAAATATTCTTAATTACCTGGGGAGGGGCAAGCCTGCCAGATAAGACAGAGCCTTAATTTTCTAGTTGTATACCTGTTAATGCTGTGTATTTAAATACAATTTTGTAAACGTGTTATTTGATACTAGGTTCTGTTACCAATTCAGAATCCCAGAGAGGTCCTTGATCCTAGATACTGTAACTTTTCAGCTACATATCTCAGGAATATATGCTTTGGGCAGATTAGATGGGCTAAATAGTTTTTATCAGCCATCAAATTCTATGGGGAAATGCACTAAGGTGTGATAAAGAGGTGATAAAGTGAAGATGACTTCTCCAATTCCTATGTATTTGTATCAAGCCTAAGATTATTCAAGTGGGAGAGACCTTAGTGCATAGGCTCTATAGAATAACACGGGCATTGGAGAAGTGATATCAATGAAGAAGTCACTTCCACAATATCACACCTTTGTGCATAACCCCTATGTGATAAAAGGTATCATTCTTCCACTGCAGAAAAATCCAGAGTTGATATTTTCTCTGTATATGAGCTCTGCTATATATGTATAGACATCCAAGTCCAACAACCAGATTAAATCAGCTCATGGCCTGAATCAGGCCCACAGGCCATATACTGCTTTACAGGATGATATAGAGATAAATACTTCATTTGAATGGTCTACAATGTGTGCCTGGTTTGCTGCAGGATGGTCCCAGGACCAGGATCTCCTGCTGTAAGCTAAAGCCTGACGCCAGTGAAAGGGGAGGGAGGTGGTAATTGTATATCTCTCAAACCATAAAGGTTTTAGAGATTGGACTAGCCTCAATTACTTTATTTTTTACTACAATATTAAAAATGCTTTAAACAATCCATTAATATCCCTTTAAAGGGACATGTATTTGATTAACTGCTGTGGGAGATGAGTTCCCATAGCATACAATGCTCCAATTCACTCAATGATTAAATGGCCAGCAAATTAATACAAGACCTATACAGCCTTTTCCTTGAGGCTTAGAGGAGTGATTGGTGTCATCTCCACTTTATCACCTCTTTATCACTGCTTAGTGAATCTTCTCCATTGTCTGTTTGTTTACTGTGCCCATATTAGAGTTAGGGGAAGGCCATGAGAGACTCTACAATTGAGTATAACCCATTTTATTATGTTCTTGTGTCACAATCCTGTGCATTCCTGCTACTTATTCTGTTTCTCTGCTCTGTTCTAGTTGCTCAGCCAAACAAACCCTCTTTCCACCCAGTCAATCCCTTTTCCCTCCAATCCTTTTTCCCTTTTTCTTCATTAGATCTTCTTCTTCTCTGCTTCCATTCCAATTCTACAATTTAGTTTACTAGAATCAACTGTTCAGTTTGTCATTCCTTCTGCCTGAAGTCTGAATCTCTGGATTTGACCCCACCTTCCTGACTGCGAGTTCTCCAATTTTGTGCTTCATACTGGCTGACTGATTCCCCAGATTTGACCCATAACTGCATGGTTACAAGTTCTCCTCTCCAAATTTGTCTCTATAAACTAGTTTAGTTTTGTCTCAGATTTAATCTCCAATTTGGATCTACTTTATTAGATCATAGTCCTTATATTTTTATTGATCCTTTGAGTACTCACCCTGATTCAAACCCTGGCTCAAATTGTGTTGGAAATCTGACCTTGCGGTCAGGATCTTTAGTCTCCAGCTATGGCCGTAGCAAGAGTGATCCAAAGGGTAGACACCATACTCTAGCTCTGCTCCATTTTAAGGCCTGCAGTTTACATGAAGAAACATTTAATTTTCACTACAGTTGAAAGATCCAGACAGCATTGTGAATTAATGAGCAACCAGCTGTGAATGTCCAAACCCCCAGCATGCAAAGCATTCTGGGAGGATTTTTCCTACTCAGATATAAATACATATACTATAATGGGAGCAATTTATATTTTGTTTATGTTTTCTAGTGCAAGGGAAAAAAAATGAAATTCACATATCAGTTTCTTGGAGTTAGTTGTTGGAAAGAAGCCCAAATCAGCTGGCTATGTAGAAGTTGATATAAATTAAAAATGAAGAGTTAATGCGATTTCTGTTACTTAACTTAAAAACAGGCCATTGGCAGATTAACCTGGGATAAACCCCTGCCCATTTATTTCACTTAAATGCATCCTGATTGTTGGATTCTAATCCCATTGCACAGAAAAGTACCTCATTTCCAGTCATGACAGTCCTATAAAATGGCCTTCAAGACCAAGAGAGTGTGTAACGCATTATGAAGCAAGGAGTTTCACACTACCCTGGTCCTCAAGGGGTTAAAACTTGAGGACCACGGGACTTTTTTTTGTTTGTTTGTTTTAATTATGGTTCAGGGCTTCCAGAGCGGCGTGCAGCCGCACCGGGCGCCCTGAACGCCTTGCCGGTCCTGGCACGTCAATGATCCTTAAGGGGATAAGCAAAAATGAAACATGAATTTTAGACCCTAGTATATATCGTATTAAAAAACATGGTACTTTCCTGTTATTCGGAACCATTTTCAAAACTAATTCCATTGTTGTTATTTCCTGTCAGAATCTGTTCTTTTCTGTCATCGATTTTCAAAACTAATTCCTGTCAGAATCTGTTGTAAAAATGATTGAAAACTGTTTGAAAAATGTTTTGAAAATGGTTCCGGATAACAGGAAAGTACCAGATATATTTGGTACACTGTATATTCCACCATACTTTTTTATGGGACTAATACATATGTACTGAAAAAAAATCTGTATATACAAAGGTAATGCCTTCTGCTACAGAAAAATAAAATGTTATTATTAAATACAGCATCGGGGACTTTATCTCCAACACTCTCAAGTGAGCCCACAAAACTAAAAATTGTGGTTATGGTTTTGATATTTTCATGCTTCTCTAAATTTCTCTGGTTCTTGTAGATTCAGACATGTTCCTCCTCCTGAAGACATGAAAAGCATATCACACCTCCCAAGTGTACCTCTTTAGAGGCTCAAATTAGTGTCTTGTTTTCCTACCCTGGTGTTCCCCTTCTTAGGAGATCAGAGTGTGTGGTGTGTATAAAAGTATATCACATTGCTCCAGAGTAATAAAACTCACATTAAAGGGACAGTAATACATCATTTTCACAAATGTTCATCTCATTGTTATTTAAAAAAGAAATTAAATGCCCCAGTCCCATCTCTCAAACCCTTATGGTTTGAGAGATATTAACTGTGAAAATTCCCCCTCCCTGACTAGCTGACTGCAGGGGAATCCGGTCCTGGGACCAGCCGGCGGCTCTGCAACAGAGCCGAGATCGCTTATTGAAGAAGAAATCCTTCACTGGAACAGTCTTCTAAGTGTGCTTGCAAACCAAGCACACGTTGTAGACTGTTCCAGTGAAGGATTTCTTCTTCAATAACATGATCTCAGCTCTGTTGAAGAGCCTCTGCCAGTCCCGGGACCGGATTCCCCTGCAGTCAGCTAGAGCGCTGACGTTAGGGGAGGGGAACTTTTACATTTCACCATAAAAGTTTGAGAGATGGGAATGGGGGTATTTCATTTCTTTTTTAAACACAAGATGAACATTTGTGAAAATGATGTATTACTATCCCTTTAATGTTTGTTTATACTTCTGTATATATGTGTTTATAAATTAGTCTGTGTATATAAAACAATTTGGTCTTGTTCTAACTGATTTATTCAAGTACATAAAGAGCTGCCAACAGATCATCAAGTAATGTATAACTTGAACAAGTACATAAAGCGCTGCCAATAGATCATGAAGTAATGTATAAATTCTTGGTAATGTCCCATTCACTAGACACACCCCTAGCAAACCGCCTGAAACGAAAGTGTCCATCTTGGAAAATTTGAAATATTGGAATGTATGGCATATCAGTGTATTCCTGAGCTGAGACAGGTGGGTGAGATTTCACAAACTGACGTCATCAGAGGAGGGATCAAGGATACGGAGTCTCTCTGTCACCAAGAGAAAGACATAACAAGATTCCTAGATGTTTTTTACTTAATATGAATTAGAAAAATGGTGACAAAAATAAAAGCACAGCTGGTTTATTTTCTTCTCTTAACACACTACTGCACTTTTCTCTAAGTCCTAAATGAAAACAGTCTTTTTTTTATTTACTACTTTTCCTCTCATCAAGCAACAAAGAACGGCCACATCCTCAATTAAAAATAATGGCTCTCTGCTGATGAGAGCACTTTTTCATGTTACACAGCTGTCAAAAACAATACTTCAAGAGTGAAAGACTGTTTAAATACTGACACAGATCATTAGGAAAAGAAAATTACTATGAATTAAATCATGACAAACTTTTGGTGTGATCTTTCCTTTAACAAGATGTGTGATCATGTCTTGGCTAAAGCCATGGATGCGATGAATACTTATAATGGACAGCCATTACAAAAATGGTCATACAATTCTGACTAAACACAACATATTTCCAGTTTAGGTTATTGTAGAGTACAGTGAACCCTCTTCTTAGGTTTCAGGTAAAATTGTAGAAAAAGTGGCCAGGAGGACCTGGTTTCTACTCATAATGCCCAGCAATTATTCAAAATAGCTATTTTTTTTTTACTAAGGTGATTAGACACAGATATTGTGATTATATAAACAAAATAAAGTTTGCACCTTTTTGCTAACACAATAAATGTCCTGCAAGAACATTGCTGGTTTCCACCTATGCTTTCTGTGGCCCAATAATTCCCACTGCAATACTAGGAGGGGAGTTAGGCATTTGTGGTTCAATGTCTACTTGTGCAGTGGGACAAGGCTAGGGGGTCATTATACCTGGTTCTGTGGCTATGAGTGCAGTGAGACAAGGCTGGGGGTCAGTATGTGTGGTTCTATGGCTACCAAAGCAGTGGCATAAGGCGGAAGGAGGGAGCCATAAGTGTGGATTTAAGTTGTCTAACAGTGCAATGGAACAAGGCAGATGGGTCAGTATATGTGGTTCTATGGCTACTTGTGTAGCGGGACAAGGCTAGAGGGGTCATTATACATGGTTCTATGGCTATCAGTGCAGTGAGACAAGGCAGTATGTGTGGTTCTATGGCTACCAATGGAGTGGCACTGAGTCCTTGAGGAAGTCTGACAATTTGTTTCTCATTCCTTGGCTCTCCTGTGGCAGAACGTGGGGGTCCTTTCAGGATTCATGCTCACAGGAGTCTTCCTTTACCTTCTTACTACCTATTCAATAGTTAGTCTGCAAATATTACTGGTTGGGGATTGGCTAGCTGCAAGCTAAGGAGATGAGGTAGGCTCCACCCAGCAGTCACTTCTCAGAATTGTTCCTGCCTATTAAAGGGGCTGATTGCCTACCCAAATTTACCAGTAACCTGTATTGGATGACAGAGAAATATGGTTCTATGACTTTCTGCAGTGCAGTGGAACAAGGCTGAGGGATCATTATGTGCTTTTCTATGGTACCAGTGTAGTGGGACAAGGCTGTGGGGGTCAGTATATGTGGTTCTATGGCTATTGTGCAACAAGTCTGGAGGAGTCAGTATGGTTCTGTGACTACCAGTGCAGTGGAACCAGGTTGGGGAGTCAGTATATGTGGTTCTATGGCTACCGATAATGTGTTCCACACGTTCCTCTTAACAGTCAAAAGAGTTCAGCTTCTTCTAAACCTGGGTTCAATAGCTTATGTCTTCAGTATGTCATATGCAATGCCATGTCATGTATGCTGAAATAATGGTTGGTGGCAGTTTGTTCAAACTGAAGCAGGCCGAGTGCATAAGCCTAATTAAGCCTTTGAGAACCAAAGAGCCAATGCATTGAGAAGTTTTATTTCTTAACCTTTTGAGTGCCATAGGTGTGCCCAGTTCATTGCTCTGTAATGTGCTATACACCCCTGGACTCAAAGGGTTAAAAGGGTTAAAATAAGAATGTCCAATAAGTTTGAAGTCCTGTGGTCCTGCTAGTAACTGTCATGTCTGCCTCCATGGATTGAGTCATGTGACATTCAGCACTGGTTGAATATGTTATCTTTTGAACCAAGGAGCAAGGAACATTTTCTTGGGTAATTAGGATTTTCTGGCCATAGTAAAGGAATTACTGTTGGTGGTGTTACTTTCCCTTTAAAGATTACAGTTCATCTCTCTGGTGTACTTTTGATTTCCTACTTCTTTATTGCAACATGTACAGAATATACTCCGTGTCAAGGAATGCTTCTTATGTAAGACATGCTAATCAGACCAATTGTATAATCTACTTTGTGAAAGTGGACTTATCATTAAGCTCAGGATATGCCGCTTACAGAGACAGTCCAGAAGGGTGGCTTCCCACACAAGACACATACAGAAATGCCTCCTGGCTTCCCACACAAGCACATACAGAAATGCCTCCTGGCTTCCCACACAAGACACATACAGAAATGCCTCCTGGCTTCACACACAAGCACATACAGCAATGTGTCCTGGCTTCCCACACAAGACACATACAGCAATGTGTCCTGGCTTCCCACACAAGCACATACAGAAATGCATTCTGGCTTCACACACAAGACACATACAGAAATGCATCCTGGCTTCCCACACAAGCACATACAGAAATGTCTCCTGGCCCACACAAGACACATACAGAAATGCCTCCTGGCTTCCCACACAAGACACATACAGAAATGCATCCTGACTTCCCACAAAAGCTCATACAGAAATGCCTCCTGGCTTCCCACACAAGACACATACAGAAATGCCTCCTGGCTTCCCACACAAACACATAGAGAAATGCGTCCTGGCTTCCCACACATGACACATAGAGAAATGCCTCCTGGCCCACACATGACACATACAGAAACGCCTCCTGGCTTCCCACACAAGACACATGCAGAAATGCATCCTTGCCCACAAAAGAAACATACAGAAATGCCTCCTGGCTTCCCACACAAGCACAATGAGAAATGCCTCCTGGCTTCACACACAAGAAACATACAGAAATGCCTCCTGGCCCACACATGACACATAGAGAAATGCGTCCTGGCTTCCCACACAAGACACATGCAGAAATGCCTCCTTGCCCACACAAGCACATACAGAACTACCTCTTGGCTTCCCACACAAGCACATACAGAAATGCCTCCTGGCTTCCCACACAAGACATACAGAAATGCCTCCTGGCTTCCCACACAAGAAACATACAGAAACGACTTCTGGCTTCCCACACAAGCACATACAGAAATGCCTCCTGGCTTCCCACACAAGCACATACAGAACTACCTCTTGGCTTCCCACACAAGCACATACAGAAATGCCTCCTGGCTTCCCACACAAGCACATACAGAAATGCCTCCTGGCTTCCCACACAAGCACATACAGAAATGCCTCCTGGCTTCCCACACAAGCACATACAGAAACGACTTCTGGCTTCCCACACAAGCACATACAGAAATGCCTCCTGGCTTCCCACACAAGCACATACAGAAATGCCTCCTGACTTCCCACACAAGAAACATACAGAAATGAGACCTAGCAGGACCATATATAAGCTTTCTGAATGTTCCAGAGGACAGCTGTGTAGGATAGGTTGTAACGCATGGGCAATGGAGGGGACGTGTACTGATTTTATATATTATTTATAATCAAAAACAGTGGTGCTGATGTACAAAGCTAACGTGGAGAAATTCTTGAGAAAAACAACTGCACTTAAAACTTCCACTGATTTTAAATGGTGCTTTTGACTACTTGAATGCTATTGAGATCTCCAGTGCATTGCAGATCAGTGTACTGAAGGTCTCCCTAGCATTCTAGGTTAAAAGTCCCATTTAAATCAATTTAAAAATATGATTTTCTGTGGTGCAGTTGGTTTGCCTAATAAATGTCTGCAGTTACCCTTAATACATCAGCCTCAATTTTTTTTTATTTACAAAGCAATGCATTCCCTACCCCTCAAAGGGTTAAGGACCAGAGTAGTGTGCAACTCATTGCAAAGTGATGCTATACACTTCGTTTGATCCAGAGGGTAGAACACTAACAAACTGTTCTTATATCAAAGAACATGTTATTAACATTCACAGTTGGATATGTAAAAAGTTCCATAGAACTTAACACAGGGGTATATGAAATGGGTTGCAAAGCACTACACCCCACACCCCTCCATGCCTCCCCTCTTTTAGATTCTGTTGCTGGGGGTGTGGCTGGTGGGGCATTACCAAGAATTTTCTAGGTTATTTCATGACCTATTGACGACTCTTCATGTAACTCAATAAATGATTTAGACCAAGGCCAAATTATTTTATTTACACAGACTAATTTAGAAACACATGTAATGAAGTTTACAGAAACATTAATGTGAGTTTTATTGCTGTCCCTGCTAAAGAGGGGAACCTGGGAGTTATTGAGCACTAATGTCTCCTAAAGAGGGACACTTGGGAAGTATTGTGCATGTGTGAGATAGACTGTGAGCGTGCAAGAGACTGTGTGTAGTGCAGAGAAACTGTGTGTGTGCAAGTAAGACTGTGTGCGGTGGTAAGAAACTGATTCTGTCTGTAAGACTGTGTAACAAATAATAGTTTGTGTGTGAAACTGCATGACACTGTGTATCATGTGTATATATGTGAGAGAAACCATTTTTGTGTGCAAGAGACAGAAACCATGTTTGTGTAAGGAGACACTATGTATGTCCATGTGTGAGACTGTGTGTTTGAATATGAGATTGTGTCAGTGTATGTGACTGGGTCTCTGTTACCAAGTCTTAAGGGAAATGCCACATCATATGCCACCCCTATGGCAACTTAGAGAACTATATGCTCGAGACTAGAATTATGAATGAAAAACAAAAAAAAATTCCAAAAAAAGACAGTATAACCTTTTGAGAGCCAGAGAGGTAAGCAAGCAACAGCGCCGCTGTACAATTTCAGGCCACTGTGATATTGCACCTAAAACACCTTTCAGCAGTGGAAGTACCCTTGTTTTACTCAGGGGGATAAGCCCTACAACATATTTTGTTTTTACATTTTAAGTATTACTATCCCATTAAGGCTGCCAGAGTGGTACGAGCATTACTAGGAAGCGGGCAGAGGCCAGGAAAGCAGGACATAGTATAAATGTGGCAGGACAGCAGGTTTGGACCCTAAAACCGAGATTTTCCTGAGGAAATTGGGACAGTTGGCTGCTATGCCCCTCTAGAACTCGAAGGGTTAAGATATATGATATCACACATGTTATTTTTCATTTAGCTGGGAAAGAACTTTCTCCTCCTGTGTTTTTGATGGTAGACTACATACTGCTCCCTGACCAGGAAGTGAGGAATGTGTGGACAATTGCTTCCCCCAGCCTGCTGCAATTCATAGCAGGAAAAAAATAAATATAATCTAAGTTCTATAGTGGAACGGAAATATTTACACATGTGATAGTTATGTTACAACATGCTGTTTCACGTAAGAGCAATTTGTAATTAAGAATTAGTATTCTTTCAACAATAGGGTGTTAAGTTGTAAAGCCATTATAATAATTGTAAGGTTGGCTGACCAAGTGATTTGCCTTATTATAAATGCAAAGTGGGGAAATACTAGGACAAATGAACTGCATCATAGGGACAGCTAACCAAGTGCACATTTATTTATATAGCGCACACAGATTACGCAGTGCTTTACACTCATATTGGTCCCTGTCCCCATTGGGGCTCACAATCTAAATTCACCTATCAGTATGTTTTTTTGGAGTGTGGGAGGAAACCGGAGTACCCGGAGGAAACCCACGCAAACACGGTGAGAACATACAAACTCATTGCAGATGTTGTCCTTGGTGGGATTTGGACCCAGGACCCCAGCGCTGCAAGGCAACAGTGCCAACCACTGAGCCACCGTGCTGCCCTATGCCCATGAGAAAGACATATAGCAGGGTTGCTTTGATTTCAGTACAGCCCTGAAGTGTTTATATTTCCTATGTGTCCCTGTTAAAGGTGGTCAGTTTACCATAGGAGCAAATAAAGCATTGTTCCAATTGATTTAAAAGGGGCTTTTTATTGAATCAAGGTTACAGTTGTTGCATTAATTTATATCGTCTTACATTACATAACATAATCGTATATGCAATGCATTGTCGACCTCTGTAGCATTCAAGGCATTATATAAAACTCTCAATTGAAATGATCTGGGATTTGAAATTTTCCTTTATGATGCATATGGTTTGCTCCTGAATTACACCACTTTATGTTTATACATAAGGTCCTACATGTCTGTGAGTCACACACTTAGGGAGGATATAAACTGAGTTAATTCACTTATCACACCTCACCATCTCACGTGCAAGCAGCATACCCCTATATAATTCAATATTTGTGTTTCCGGAAGGCATGAGGGAGTGGAGGGAGTGCCTGTACCATTTAAGATTCATTTTTGGCATTTGATTAAACAAAATTCACATAAGTCAAATAGGTCTCACTAGAAACTGGCCTTGGGGAACAATGGATACAAATGTATTAACCCTATACGTTAATGCATTCCAAGATTTCAGCTCCTACATGAGCCTTTATCAGTGCCATGCAGTGGTACTCAATACCATGTGTTTGTGCCAATCTGGTCAGTTATTGATTGCCCATGAATTATTCCTTTTGCAACACAAAAAGAGCAGCATTTATGCTGCATCAAAAGTTACACTGTAGCAAAAAAAAAAAAATTACACTGCGTCTAAAATTTACACTACGTCTTAAAATTTCACTGTTTCTAAAATAGTACATCTTACATTACCTGTATCTAAAAGTTATACTGCATGTAAAGTTACACTGCATATTAAAATAACACCACATCTAAAGTCACACTTCATCTAAAACTACACTGCATCTAAAAGAATGCATCAAATGTTACACTGCATCTAAAGTTACACTGCATCTAAAAGTTACGCTGTCTTAAAATTACACTGCTTTTAAAATAGTACATCTAAAGTTACACTGCATCTAAAAGTTACACTACATCTTAAAATTACACTGCTTTTAAAATAGTACATCTAAAGTTACACTGCATCTAAAAGTTACACTACATCTTAAAATTACACTGCTTCTAAAACAGTACATCTAAAGTGCTTCTAAAAGTTATACTGCATCTAAAGTTACACTGCATATTAAAACAGCACCACATCAAGTCACACTTCATCTGACATTACACTGCTTCTAAAAGTTACAATGGTTCTTAAACTGGATGTATCACCTATTTGTAACATAGCCTAAATAGTTAGGCTACACATAGAGTACTTCTAAACGTTATACATTTTTTCTTATTAGGTTTTATTTGTTGTAAATTGAACTTAGAAAGTCTGTCCCTCAGCTACTTCTGCATAGATTTCTGTGCCTTTGCTCGCCTCCCTCCTCCGATGACGGAGGCTTCTGTCTGAAAGCTGGAGAGGTCTCATTGGCTAGTTATTGATCTCTGCCAATGAGACCGCTCCAGCTTACAGACAGAAGCCTCCGTCATCTGAGGAGGGAGGAGAGCAGAGGGGTCAGACTTTCTAAGTTCAATTTACAACAAATAAAACTTAAAAAAAAAATTAATAACTGTGACCAGATGGAATAATTTAGAACTATAACATTTGAAATATTGATCGCTGTTTTGTACATTGTATGATATTTGGTAAATCTGGGGAACCAGATTGCAGAGTGGGCTTGTTTAAATAATAATCAATGTGCTAAGGAATGTGAATTGACTCCTCCTGTGCTTCATTGACCAGTCAGTGGAGGTTATTATGGACCATCTAAAATGTCCCTTTTTCAAGCACTAATTTGTATTTTTATCTTGATAAGAGTGTCTGGAAGTGTATATAAGAAGTGTGTTTTATCAATAAAAGCTGTTCTGTTCTACCCTCCTTAATACAAATTTTGGCTGTATTTCTGGAGGGGGCTTGGGCTGGGGATTCTCACCTTAGCCACTGCAGGAGTGAATTCACTTGCCTCGCCGGTCTACTGGCGTAGGGCCTCTGGAAACCCCACCTAGGATTCTGCAGCTAAATTCACTAGCTCTGCCAGTCTGCCAGGGGGCAGCATCCAGTTGTTCCTGCCTGAGTATCCAGGACCTTCAGGAAGCAGCAGGGCTCCAGCCGGCTGGGGAAGAGGGGCAGCAACAGTGACGGTTCAGGAACCGATGACCCCAAAAGGGTCCCGTAAATCCTGGTACTGTCACAATAACATTTTAGAAGTATTCGATATGTAGCCTAACTATTTAGGCTATGTTATAAAAAGGTGACACATCCAATTTGAATTACACTATCTAACTCCAAGATATACAGGACTATATTGCCTGTATTGGCTATTATTGAGACTTATGGACTTAATATTTGTTGTTAACGGTTAGATGAGAACTTTATGATCTACCGCTTCAATAAGAAGTCAAGGTTTCTGCTGTGTTCTCCTAATCAGATGTGGTGGTAATGTTCGAACTGTGGTCCACATGGGTAATGAGTTTCTTCTTCTATAACTAGATTCCCTTGTTGATGAAGGATTTATTAAGAGCTTTTAGCTAACACTGGTATATATGTATCGCTGCCAATTTCTTTGTGAGTGCTTTGAACACCTTTTCAATATTTATTTATCATTAAACTGTTTTCTATTTTTCAGGTCAAGTGGTCTCCATTTTGTTTCTATTAGATAACTATATTGAGATTTGTACGTTTGTTTTTTACGGGTTGTGCAGGTTATATTTGTTCATATTTCATTTACACAAAGTAAGGTGTGTTGTATATATTGCTGCACCTTCATTTTTTCTCTCGATTTTCTTTTTCTTTAACCCTTTGAGTGCCAGAGGGGTACGCAACGCATTGACCATCACTTTAGTGCTGTCATATTTCCTCTGTATCTAAATTTACACTGCATGTGATGGTTAAACTAGATCTTAAAGTTACACTGCATCTAAAATAATGCATTTAAATTTACACTGCATCAAAAAGTTACACTGCTCCTAACTTTACACTGCATTTAAGAGTGCATCTAAGTTACAATGCATGTAAAACTTACACATTGCATCTTAAAGTTATACTGAGCATTAAAGAGTGCATCTAAAATTACACTTTATATAACGCTTAAATGCATCTAAAGTTATGCTAAAAAAGTGCATCTAAAGTTACATTGCATCTGAAATTACACTGCATCTAAAAGCGTGTATCTAATGTTGCATCTAAAGCCACACTGCATCTAAAGATACACTGAATCTAATAGCGTGCACATAAAGTTATAATGCATCTAAAGATAAACTGCATCAAAACATTACACTGCATCTAAAATTACCTAGCAGCTAAAAGTGTTCCTCTAAAGTAACAATGCATCTAAAGGCTACACTGAAACTGTAAAATTAGTTACACTAAAATTATACTGCATCTTTAAATTATACTGCATATAAAAAGAGTGCAACTAAAGTTACACTGAATCTAAAAGTTACACTGCATTAAAGTTACAACACATCTAAAAAATACACCGCAACTAAAATTGCACTGCATCTAAAAATTACACTGCTTCTAAAAGAGTGCATCTAAAATTACATTGTCTAAAAGTCACATTGTTCTACTGCATTTTTAAGTCTAGAAAAGTTATTCTAAAGTTACCCTGCATCTAAAGTTGCACTACATCTAAAATAGTGCATCTTACACTGCATCTAGTTACACGTCATCTAACAGTATATCTAAAAGAGTGCATTTAATGTTATACTGCATCTAATAGAGTGCATCTAAAGTTACACTGCATATAATGTTAAATGTTAATCTAAAAGTTACACTGCATCTAAAATAGTGCATCTAAAGTACACTGAATCTAAAACAGTGCATCTAAAGTTACACTGTATCTAACTCTGCATCTACAGTTACAATGCATCTAAAAGAGTGCATCTAAAGTTACACTGCAGGTAACACTGCATCTAAAGTTACACTGCATATAAAGTCACACTGCATCTAAAATATTATCTGAAGTTACACTACATCTAAATGTCTGTGCATCTAACACTGCATATAAAATTACACTACATCTAAATTTCAGTGATGCTATATAAGAAGAACTGATTCAATTATGGGACAACCCTGCTGTACCACAGGGGACAAAATGTCCATACAGTCAAATTGGGCTTTAAACCCTTTGAATGCAAGATACACTGGAAATCTTTCTATAACCTAAAAGAGAGATAACATTGCCCAAACTGGCAACAAGACCTGGAGCTTTAAGTAGGAGACCTGGGGCTTTAACTCCTTTTCCCAGGACATACCAACACCCCTGATGTTAATCTAAATGAGTCTCTACCACATATGCTTTGTGGCTCAATAGTGAATTTACTACCCTGTCCTTCCTCATATTTCTAAAGAACCAACCAGCAGCAGAGCATGGGTTCTTGTTTTAGAAACTTCTCTAATCCCCATATGTAATGTGAAGGTTTTCTACCATCATCCCCCCTCTGAATGAACTAAACAGCCCATATTATACTTTTAAGTAACATAAAGAGTACAATTGGGGTGTCCAAATATACTGCAAAGCAATGGGATGGAAAGCTCTATAGCAGTCAAAAGGTTAACCCCTTGGAACAGGTGTGTACAATTGTTGGATGATGTGAGTTGTAGTCCATAACAGCTGCAGGGTCTTACATTGCCCACCCTAGCCTTGGATTCCAGAAATGTCTTCAGTGCATTTAGGAGCAACATATTGGAGACCCCATCAAACATCCAGGGGGTAGAAGTAATATAACCATACCAGCATTCACAATGCATTACGTACCCCTCTGGTACTGAAAGGGTTAATGTGGAACACTAATGAAAAACAAATTGCAGGTTGCACTGGTTCCTGTGCAGTCAGGCAGAACTAATATTTAATAAAGTGGAAAGAAAAATAAAAATACATTTTAAAACAAACTTGGATTCTTGTGAGGCATAAGTGATGGTTAAATGAACGTTTTAACCCCTCTAGACCAGAGAAGTAGGCAACCATTATCCCTGGTAGGAGATGCTGAGACTTGTAGACCACCACAGCTGGAAAGCCAAATGTGGCCTACCCCTGGTCTAGACAGAACAGTAGCCCCTTGTCCCTGTCCTGTCTCTGTCTATGCTTTGTACTTTCTTGAATTAGATCTGCTGGCTGTTTATAGTAGTTACTTCTGTATATACAGAGGAGTGGGACAGGAGAGCTTTGTTTGCTAGACTAAGAAGAGTGGAGCGGTCTTGGATATTTTTGTTCCAAACAGTATGTTCTTGACTAATAATAGAGGTGTGAAAATGAGGTAAAAATTAGGAACAGGTAGCTAAAATATATATGTAGGCATGTAACATTTTGTGCACACAAACACACACATAGTATTATGCAAACAACTTCTCTTTTTCACTCTATAGCCATTTTCGACCTTGTTCATGCAAGATAAAGGATGTTATTGGTCCACTAGTGACATCATCAATCTCAGTGGACAGAGGGTTTCATCAGTGACATCAGCATTTGTGCACTATGTGTGCATTCCTGGTGTGTGTAGTGTATATAAACCGCATGTAAATACATATAGAGGCTAACCTACTAAGAAAAACTAGATCAATCCTAGAGTAAACCATCTGCTTGACAGGGGACAAATAAAAATGAACTCTGATTTAAATAGGGCTTCTAATCCATTAGATGCTAGAGGGGTCTCCAACACAGGGTTAAAAACCTGATTTAAATCAACTGAAATTTTGGAAAAACAAAATTTCTCTTACATAGCAATTGGTTTGTTCCAGAATTTCTCCTACTGAAAATCAGCCAAATTGGGTTTATACAAATACGTTCATATTCCGTACATACACAGGTTCAACATAGGGACAGACACACACATGTATACAGACAGAACAGACTGATAGTGAGATAGATAGATAGATAGATAGATAGATAGATAGATAGATAGATAGATAGATAGATATGAAAGATAGATAGATAGATAGATAGATAGATAGATAGATAGATAGATAGAACAAAAGTAGATAGATAGATAGATAGATAGATAGATAGATAGATAGACTGTCAAGATGAACAGACAAACTTGTAAAGATAGATAGATAGATAGATAGATATAGATAGACAAAGTGACAGATAGACATACATACAGACAGACAGACAGATAGGCATACAGAAAGGCAGGCAGAACAGACAGACATGAACAGAGATAGATAGATATATAGCTAGATAGATGGATAGAACAAACGTATATAGCTAGACAGATAGACAGGCAAGCATAAAAGACAAACGTGTATAGACAGATAGACAAATAGATAGACATACAGACAAGCAGACAAACTTGTATAGATAGATAGATAGACAAAATGACAGATAGACATACATACAGACAGACAAACAGATAGGCATACAGAAAGGCAGGCAGAACAGACAGACACGAACAGAGATAGATAGATATATAGCTAGATAGATGGATAGAACAAACGTATATAGCTAGACAGATAGATAGACAGACAGGCAAGCATAAAAGACAAACTTGTATAGACAGATAGACAAATAGATAGACATACAGACAAGCAGACAAACTTGTATAGATAGATAGACAGACAGACAAATAGACAGACATACAGAAAGATAGAAAGGCAGGCAGAGCAGACAGACATGGAGAGATAGACAGACAGACAGAACAAACATAGACAGACAGGCAAGCAGGAAAGACAAACTTGGATGGATGGATGGATGGATGGATAGAGAGATAGATAGATAGATAGATAGATAGATAGATAGATAGATAGATAGACAGAGACAGACAGACAGATAGATAGATAGATAGATAGATAGATAGATAGATAGATAGATACTGTTGTTGGTTTTTCATATAAGTACATTTGTGCTGCTGCTGCGAAAGCTCTTTGTTCTTGTGAATTTCCTTATCCTACAGATATCTGTTATTAGAGCAGCGTGCCTGGGGCTGGGTGTACAGATATACACAGTGTTCTGCTGGGCTGGAATGCAACCCTGCAGAGATGAAAGGAGGGGGGCAGCAATGAAAAGGGCTAGTAAGGTTAAAGTGCACAACAGTAAGACATGAACAAGACAGGGGAACAGCAGGAGAATCTAGAAGAACAATATTTCTCAGAATATCTGAATAATCTGCCAGAATGGAGACATGAAGGTAGTCTATCATCTACTCTTTTGAAGAGATGTGGTGGGAGATTTATAGGAGAATTATGATGACGTGTGGAAAAATGTTTGCTTGAGAGCCAAATTCTGGTGTACTTCTTTAAAAAAAAATAAGAGTTCAATTTTTATGGTAGGATACTCATCTGACACTCAGTGTGTTAACTCTTTGAGTGCCAGAGGGGTACACAACGCATTTCCGCAGGGCTGCCATCAGGGGGTTCAGGGCAGTACTCGTGCAGGGGGACCTGCCTCCCCGATCAGATAATTTGCCCCAGTAACCCCCACCATATGTGTGTGCGTTGGGTAGGGCTGTGTCATAAGCGGCCTCCAGAGGATCCTATAAGACCACTGGAATTCTGAATGATCTCCTGGTGGCCCCCTTTTTAATCATTTGGGTGTCAGAGAAGTATCCAATGCATTGCATAGAAATGCATTGGATACCTCGCTGGCATTCAAAGGGTTAAGCATATTCTGTAGGTAGAGTTCTCTGCTCTGTTTCCTATCATACACCCCCTAAAACACAAGTGTCCCTCTTTGGCAATTTGAAATGTTGGGAGATATGGTCTTCTATGTGTGCTTGCAAACAAAGCACACGTAGAAGACCTTTTTAGTGAAGGATTTTGTTTTTTATTACCGCGATCTCAGCACTGCTGCAAAGCCGCCAGCTGATGCCAGGAGAGGATTCCCCTGGTGACAGCTAGAACACTGATGTCAGGGGAAAGGCAAAAAGGGGGAACTTTGAAAGTGGATAGTTCTCAAACCATAAAGGTTTGAGAGATGCCACTGGGCTCATTTTACTCAGTTTTCGAAGAGATACAAGATGGGGGATATTCATATTTAAGTATTACTATCCCGTTAATTAATGAGTCTCTGGGGACAGAGGTTGATTCTCTGACTTGATAAATCTCAGGTAACCTAACCACTTCTACACCCACTTCTTGCACATTTCAGCCCATGTTCCACCCATTTTCAGGGCAAATCCCACATTCTTCCCTTCCAACTCCACCTACAATAAACATGTCATTAGAATGAATACACTTCCACCCAAGGAGGAGACAATCAATTAAACACATTACTGCTGGTAGAAAACTTTGGCTGTAGGTGAACAATGTCTATAAACCATGCCACTGCCACACTTTGTCTTAAGAAGGACTGACTCCTTAAAGGAGAAGTAAACTTTTTTTTTATGAAAATGTATAGTTTATAAAGCTTTTTCTGCTGCGTAAAACACGGGTACTCCCACTGCTGTCAGTTGTTTTATTCAAAAGTTCAAATAATCAGGAAGTGAATTTACTGTGTGTTCACTTTCTGATAGTTCTAACTGACAGGAAATGATTCCGCAGTTTCTATCACATTCTATGGAGAACTGTATGTCACTTAATTTCTTCTCCATGGAATGTAACTGAAAAAATATTGGAATTTGACCACTAGATGGCACTGCTAATGTTAAAAAAACACAGGTTTACACTGTAATAACTCTGGAAATATGCATCTTGCAGTAGTGGGAGTACCTTTATCATACTCAAAAGGAAATGCCCTACAATATATATTTTTCATAAAAAAGTTTACTGATCCTTTAAAACGGCAATATACTTGTTTTATGAAAAAATAAAACATATTGCAGGGATTTGCCTGTTGATTAAGTAAGGTGATCCCACTGCTCTGGGAGATGCTTTCTCTCAAAATTATTACAGTTTAAGCATCTTCTTGTACTGTTAGCAATAATGCCCCCTGGAATCCAAACCTTTTTCTGTTGTATTATATAGGGAATGTCAGGCTAAAGCTACAGTTCTAAATAGAATATGACAGTAACAGCTCCACCATCATGTGACAGTTTGAACTGTAATAATGTTAAGATGAATCAACTCACAGCAGTGAAAGTTCTCTTGTTTTACACAACAGAAAATGCCCTACAATATATGTTTTATACTAAAATTTACATGATCCTTTAAACCTGTTATCAGAGTGACCATGAAAGAAATGCAAACAGATATTGGGTCCATGGAATAATAGAATAAGTACAGATTACTGCTGGGTAGATAATGTAAGGCTTTTCACTGGACATGTACTGGGATTTCTCACTGATTTCTGATGGCAACTCTACCTTACTGTTAAATATACTTTACTCCAATGTTGGGTTGACCATATTCACGTGTCACAGGCAATACTCCACTTCTTTCCATGAAGGGATTTGTGACTGTCATTAGGACACTTTGATCGCAGGATTGACTGACCTCTTAAATATGTCACTGCAGAGGGGCTAAGTAGCCTAGCTATAGTGTTGGCAACATCTGTAACTTGAACCAGTGGAGGCACACACACACACACGTGCCAGATTTGAATTTTATCACCACAGAAGCAACCTAACCCTCCCCAAACAGAACTTGAGCTGTTCTATAAATACAGTCGTGCAGCAATGTGGTGTTCAGGACCTCTGTAACCTTACCACTAGTTTTAAAATACTCAACCACGAGGTGGAAATGCAATAAATCACGTTTGTGTTCAGTTAGCAAGACTTGCACAAGAGGGAAGTCTCCAGCTGGGATTCTTGTCTGAACATTAGCACAAACAATTTATGAACAAAAACAGAAAATAATGATACTTGGATTTTATGTCTAACTCCCACTGCATACTGTTATAAAACAGAATTTTAGGAACAAACTGCACTCTGTGTTTTTGTAGGGCTAAAAAAGTGAATGCTTGCAAGAATCTTTGGTAATAATTTTAATGGCTTGGTGTTAGAGAAACATCGCCTATTAATAATAACATCCATTTCCTTAATCTGGGCAGAAAATCCTAATGCCCATTGTGAATTACTTAGTTTCAATTGTTTTTTTTTTATTTTTGCATAATAATATAAGATAATACAAACAGGACAGATAAACAGAAGAAAGAAGAATACCGAAAGATAGAAGAGAGAAAACGCCAGAAGAAGGGACAAAATAAGGAGGGGGGGTGGGGGGGAGGACAATACAGCGCTCAGCCCTTACCATACAAAGCAAGAATGCACAACGTTACAGGATTTCTACATGTCAATAACACAACTTACAAGACAGTACAGAGCACGCAAGCAATTACATAGTATCAAAGATGTATATAACTATACAATGTAGAGTATACAAATTGCTCATACGAGAGGTCCCCCGTGCAATCCCGCCTGACCGAACAGGCAATAGTGCAAGGGATAAGCCACATAGCATTGTGAATTACTTATATTTGGATTGGTTCACCAAAACAAAACCTGAATTGATACTGGATATCATGTCTATGGAAGAAAACATGATTCTGATTGTGTAACTCCAGACTTCTCCTACCGAAACCTTCGTAGGAAGTCTTTCATGGGAGGAGTTTGGGATCCCATAGTCCTGAACAAAGAATCATATTTCCATATATGGATATAACATTCAGGACTAACTAAACCTTAATTCTGGATAACCAATCCATGTAGAACTGGTTCATAGTGTCCATTACGATTTTCTGTCCAGATTAAGAAAAGTGGCGTTAGTGTCTCTTTAAAAGATTACAATTTCTTTAACCCCTTAAAGACCCATGGCGGTCCTGGTACTTCATGGGTTGGTGAGCCATAAGGACCCATGACGTACCAGGACCGTCATGAATTTCAGGGCTCCGAACCCTGAACCGGGATCATGAAAAAAGAAAAAAAAGGTCGGTGGTCCTTAAGTGCCAGTCACGTGCGCGCGCAGCCAGTCCGTAAAGGGGTTAAGCCCTGTTAATAACAGACTATGTTTACTGGTTCATCTTTTATGAAGACAAACGTTTGGTCACCATACAGCTTTTTATTGCTAGGCTCGGAATGATGGGGGTTGTAGTACAACAACAGCTTAGGGGGGAGATTCATTAAGTGGTGATAAAGAGGTGATAAAGTGGAGATGACTTCTCCAGTTCCTTTGTTAGTCTATGTAGCCTATTCACTAATATATCCAAAGTTGAAGAAATCTTAGTGAATAGGCTCTATCGAATAACATAGGAACTGGAGAAGTGTTAAACTGGAGAAGTCATCTCCATTTTATCACCGCTTAGTTAACCTCCCCCTAGGTGTTGTAAGATACTGATCCTTGCTTTATATATTTGCTTAACCCCTTAGGGTCCGACGATCCCGCGGTGTCTGGTCCTTTAAGGACCAGATAGACGCGTTCGACGTTCCATCCCACGTGACTAATCACGTGGGGCGGCACATCGAAAGGAGGACTGAAAGAGATTGCTCCAGTCTTGGAGCGATCAATTTCAGTCCACGATATTACTCACTGCGCTCCTGCAGGAGAGCGGTGAGTAATAGTACGTGACGTACCAGGACCGTCACTGGTCCTTAAGTGCCGGACCAGCGTGACGGTCCGGGTACGTCACAGGACGCGAAGGGGTTAAATATGAACAAGTTAAACAGAACTGTCATAAACAATAAATACAATTACTTTTTGGCCTTTTGAATACTACTGTAAACATACCTGGGAACTTTACATTTTGCTCTCCCTGGAAGGGGACACCTTTGGTGCCACTGGGGGAAATCTATGATGAGATTCACGTCAAAAGGGGCGGGACTTAAACACCAGTGGGGGTGGGGCTTCACAGACTTGCAAAATCACGAGGGGTAGGAGAAGAAATGGGAGAAACAGATGGGGAAGGAGCAGCTGTGGGTAGAGTTTCAGAAGAAACTCACATCAGAGAATCAGCCTCTGCCCTGGAAATCCGGTAATACAGAGGCAAATCTGGGGTCTCCGGGGCAAAACCAGACAGTTCCCAGCTATGAATATGAAGCGTCTTTCCCCAAATCCTATGGACATAAAGTGTTAGTAATGTCCAAGAAAAAATATTTATAGTTTTGTAGTGCTTAAAAAGTTCAACTAAATGCAACAAGTCCTATCTCTCAAACCACTATGGTTTGAGAGATATTGGCATGTAAAGCTGACAGCAGGAGATCCGTGTCGGCCGACAGGAAGAGGCTCTGCAGCAGAGCCGCAATAGCGATATTTAAAATGAATTACTTCACTGGAATGTTCTACAAAATGTGCTTGCAAACCAGACACACTTTGTAGACCTTTCTAATGAAGTCATTCTTTTTATATAATGCGATTGCGGCTCTGCTGCAGAGCCACAGGATTCCCCTGCAGTCAGCACAGCGCTGACTTCAGGAAAAGGTGAGGGAGGGGGGAACTTTGAATAAGAATATCTCTCAAACCATAGTTTTTTTCTTGAACATTACTAACACTTTAAATGGGTCTTTTTAACCCCTTTGATGCTAGAGAGGTCACCAATGAATTGATTAGCAACAAGCTGGAGACCTTTCAAAGAGACAAAAAGGTCCTTTTAAATAAAAAGGACTTTTTCTTTGCCTCCTACAGTATTGTTAGTTTGCCCTAGAATTTCTCCATTTCTTTATATATATATGGCCCTTAGGGCATGATTTTATTAGGGCCATTAGGAAAATAAAAATGGCGGCTGTAGTTCCAAGCAACAGTTTGGTATTCTATTATCTGTGCTGTGACCAACTACCTCCAGTTAAAAATACACAACGGTTGCTAGATTAGGGCTTACTTTAGAAATATCGCCCTCTACATAGCAAGCAACAAAACAGCAAGATCAGAATGTCGCCTGCACCATGCAGGCAAGATCAGAATATGGCCGCTGGCCGGCAGACTGTGTGTAAGTGTGCCGGGTTCTGCTACTGAGAAGAAGGTGGGGCCAGCGGAAGATTATTGTTGACAAAGCACCATATATCTTTCTGAAAAAATTGATTATTTTGCCTAAGAGACTGTTAACATAATGTAAAATATTACTTTAACACTTAATAATAACACTTAAAGTGTTAGTAATGTCTAGAAATAATTTTTAATAAATTTGTAGAGGGTACAAACCCACAAACCCCATCTCTCAAATCTTTACAGTTTGAGAGATATTCGGAATCAAAGTTCTCCCTTCCCTCCCATTCTCCTTACATCAGCGTCCAGCTGACAGCAGGAGATCCCGATCCGGGGATCAGCCGGCGGCTCTGCAGCACAGCTGAAATCCAGTTATTGCAAATGAATCACTTTATTGTAAAGGTCTACAAAGTGTGCCTGGCTTGCAAGCACACTTTGTAGACTTTTACAATTAAGTAATTCGTTTGCAATAACGGGATTTCGGCTCTGCTGCAGAGCCTCATTGTGTCGGCCGACACAGATCCCCTTCTGTCAGCTTTACAGCTGACATCAAGCGAAGGGGAGGTGTGACGGGGGGTACAGGGGATACTTATTGGTAGGCCGAGGGTTAAGCGATTTATCCAGCCAGACAAAAAGATAATAAATTGCATTTATTAGGGTGGTCACGGCACAAAACATAGGACAACAATTACAGGCAAACAAACAGGGGTAAAACATAAAAACTAAGCACTTCTGCTGTTCTCTTCTTAGTTGCATAACTTGCCAGGGGTTACAAATAATACTCACAGTCCATTTTAGCTTAATGCTGGAGCTTATTCATAGTCCCACTAGAGGCAAGAGTAGGCATCCTGCCCACTGCACATGCTGCTGGATCACATGAAGGTTCCTTGTATCTTTTAGTCCTGGCAGAGGAGGTGGGGAAGACATCCTAAGATCCTTGTGGTAGGAACATCAGGGTACTCTCTCTGTGTCTGAAGCCGCCTTGACTTACAGCCCACAACTGAAAAGGGGACCTGGCCCTACAGTGCCCGCTCACTCTAACTCTTCCGGTGAGGGCACTCACCAGTCCCAGTTTCTCCAGTACGCCTGTAGAAAGCACCTGGACCAGTCCAACTCCAGACTGGCCCCAGGCTACCCCCCTCCATGCTGGGGAGAGGCTCTCTCCTGCTCCTACATTCTGCAACTCTCTCTCTCTCACTCCCTTCTCCCAGGTTTTCTCTACCCACTCCCTACAGGATGTGATGTCACAGGTACCATGTACCAGGTCTGTTCAGCTTGGCCTGATGTAGAGGGGGAAGGTACACACTCTACACAGATTTGCCCTACCCCCTCTATGCAGGCCAACACTGGCTATCTCATAGCACAATCTCTGGGTTTAGCTAGACTGTATGGCACCATTCCTCTGTACATCCTACATACTAACCAACCCATTCACTGCTGGTAACTGGACAACCCTCTCTAATGCATGCACACACAGGGGACATTAAGGTTTCAAGAATGGGAACATGTTAAGACAATGGCAATCACTGAAAACAGACACATATCTTTCTCTGGGTGACAATCATTTTGTCACAGTCGGGAAGCGGGAACTTTGATTGCCAAAATCTCTCAAACCATAGCGGTATGAAAGAAGGGGTTTGTGGCAATCCGATTCTTTTTTTACCCTCTACAAATTTATTAAAAATTATTTTTAGACATTAATAACACTTTAAAATGAAAAACACTCAGTATAGATAACAAGTGTAACAATGTTACCACAAAGTGTAATGGCTATAAACCCTCAAAAAAGAATTGTGCGTCTGAACTGGGAAGTATTAGATGCAGTCATGTGTTGTTTGAAGTCAGCTTATCACGGTGCCCGTGATTCCTGCCTGTACGGTATTGTTGGTTGGTGACATTGTCATTTCCGCTATTCCTTATTACGCTCTTATTGGAGATCGGGTATGAGCTCCTCCCACCATTTTCCTTTATACACCCAGCTCTCACATTTCCTGATTTCCCTTTCGTGATGTACCTGCACCTAGTGAATCTCTTGTTGCTACGTATGTTCCATGTATGACCCTTGGCTAGACTGACTCTGATTTCTGCTTGTTGCTGTGCTGCAATCCGTTCCTGGTTTGACCTCAGCATTGGCTGATTTCCCGTTCCAGTTATGACCCTGCTGTGTATGAGTACCCACTCTGTGTACCGACCCGACTCTGGCTTACGTTCGCTCCTGTTGTTGACTCGGCTTGGCTGCCTACCCGTTCTGTGTACCAACCCGGCTCTGGCTTACGTTCGCTCCTGTGGTTGACTCGGCTTGGATACTTACCCACTCTGTGTACCGTCCCGGCTCTGGTTTTGACTCCTCTGTCTCCTTACTGTCCGGTGGACTACCCACTCGTATTACCCTAAGGCTCCGGCCCCTGACAGGTTAGTCTCCTTGCAGACGCTGTATCATTCTGTGCGAAGCTCTCCTATCATCTATCCCTGCTTGCAGGGATTCACTTACGCACTTCCACTGTCTGCTGGCTTGCCCTAGCATTCTAGAGCTCATCGAGTGGTCCTCCTTGTAGTCGCCTGCAGTCCTGTTCCAGTAGCCTGTTGTCTATGCTGCCTAGCGTTCTAGGGTTTGTCCGAGGGGACTCCTTGCCAATCGCCCATTCCATTTCCTGTACCCTGCTGCCATCCCTAGCGTTCTAGGGTTGTCCGAGTGGGCTCCTTGCCAGTCGCCCATTCCATTTCCAGTAGCCTGTTGCCTATGATCCCTAGAGTACTAGGGATCCGTTCTGTAGGTCTCCTTCCTACTGCCTGGTACTTACTTATAACCTCAGCGGTTGAGGTAATTACTGTTGCCTTGCCTGAGGGAATCTACTCTCTGTAGGTTGCTGCCTATTACCAGTCTGATCCAATAGCTTACTATTGGAAGGTTCTATTTTTGAGTCGAGGAACTTCTCCTTTTTTGACTAGTTTCTGCCTTCATCTCCACTCGTCAGTATATTTCCTGGGTCAATTTGAAGACTAGTCTTCTTCTCTGTGAGCCTGCACTGTCTCCATACCTGACCTGTGACATTGCTGGGAAGTACTACGGTACTGTCCCCCACTGGGCCTCTGTGGGTTGGGGAAGTGCATATTTCCTTGATTATTTAATTTTCAATAAAAACCTTGTTTAACCTAAACTGTACTTGTCTGAATGTTCTTATACAAACCTTGACACAGCTGTTTTATTTTTGGGTGTGTGTTCGTGACATCTGGTTGCTAAAAGGCACCTCTTAATTGTGATTTGGAATTCTGTAGTGAATCCACAGCATGTTTATATCATACTTATTGTGTGTCCCACATACTACATTTTAGCATTCTGGCCTCAGTGTAATCACATGTCCAGTATGTGGAAACAGGAAATGAAATGATTTGTTCTACTTATAGATTAAAGTTAAACAGACAAAGTGGCATCTTTTTAGTTGGGAACAAAGAAATCAAATATTTCCTTGCCAAACATTCTTGCAAAACACATTAACCCTTTAAGGACCAGCTGTGCAGGTGCATGGCCAGCACTTAAGGACCACGGAGCATTTTTTTTCTTATCGGAATCAGAGGTCCCTGAACGGCATGCAGCTGGGCGGGGACCCCTGAATTCCATGACGTACAAGTATGTCATGGATCCTTTAGGCACGTTCACCCATGATATACATGTATGTTCTTGGTCCTTAAGGGTTGCGGAGGTAGACAACCTACAGGACTCGTCCAGAGAATATGGCAACTGCAGTCAAATGATAGCTGAAGACTGCAGGTTGCACGTGCTAGATCAGAGTTAACATTAGCTCTGAGTAGAGAAAAATGATTGGTACCATGGCCCTTGTGGAGCAGCCTTTTAGGATGCATATGAATCTGAATAAAGACCTTATTTCAAAAAGTAAGCATAAGAAGTGTCTTTTTAGAAAGTGTAATGTAGCATAACTTTAAAGGAATTTGGAACAAGTATTTACATGGATAATAATTAGCACTTATAGAGGGGAGTATGACATTTACACCCCATAGCTTTCAGAGATAGTAATACGTGATTTAAAACTATTTTCTGACATTTAACAGTTCTCAGTCACACTCTTACCAGCTTTCTCTATAGCAAGATATTAGTGTTTTGATATCATCCCTCCCCGCTACCTTCACCTTTAGGAGTGTCAGCTCCTTCTCCAGTGAAGGGGCTAACATTATCAACCAAACACCAGAGGTGCAATTGCCATAGCAATCCTACCCAGGGATCATATAAGGGAGACATTTTGCTGTGTTTCAAGGCCACAACAAGTCCTAATCACTAACTACAACTAAATTAGTGCTCAAGACATGTTGTAGCACTCACACACGTGGAAATACCTCCCACATATAATCCTAGCTAGGAATTATCGCTGTGATTACTAATACCAACAAGTAATAGGGACAATGGTCAGTGCATAGGGTTGCTACATTTTAGGACAATTACTTATACTGTTACCGTTCACCAGTTGGATTATAGTGCACAGCACACAACCTATGCTATAAACCTATATCATATACATATGCAACGAAAATATAAATACAAGTATGAGGTTGAAATAAATCTGTAACCCCTTATCAAGTCTCCAGTCAACAGTTGATTGTCGTGTTAACACATGTTTGCTATCTAACCATTTACCAACCAATAATCGGGGTGGTGGTTGGTGCATAGGGTTACGGCATTATATAGTAACTCCTTATATCGCTGCCGCTCACCAGTTGGTCTACGGTTTTTATAATTAAGAGTATAAGAAATATCACGAGATATCCTACTTGTAGATATATGGGGATGTTGACCCAAGACTCTGATATATTCTACATGTCACTAGTGTGGGTGAATACATACTTTTATTACACTATTACAATTTATTTTGTAATTCACAATAAAGATTTTGGTTTTAAATTGGAGCACTTGTGTTTAGCTTTGATATTGCCAGTTGAGCATTGATAGTAATGACCATTAGTGTATTTTTTACAGTAATAAACAAGGGTTCTCTTTTGAAACGTCGCTTTTGAAATGTCGTGCAGCTATAAGCCGCATTAACCATGTTGCATTGTTTCAAATGGTGATATGAGAACCTCGCGCTGCATAAAAGCGCCAGGTTCTCATGTCGTCTCTTTAAACGTCGTTACCGCATACAGCGCCCATCATCCTTACCAGGCAAAAGAAGGAATTGGTACATTTTCTCTAATTTATCCGGTCATGTTTCCTGGAAGCTAGTGAAGTAATGGAGGCACCAATAGTTCATAATTAATAAAAGCTCCTTACAGTGGAAAAAAAAAGGCACATGAAGAACCTTCAGCCGCCCCCCAAACCCCCTTGTACAACGCTGCACCGTCTCTCTCTCCTTCTGGCCTGTTCTACAGGCAATCCATGAACAACAATTTAGGGTCCTAAAGTAGCTGTATACCGGCGCTGAAAAGACAACTAAAGCACGGAGCAGGAGAGAGGGAGCCGGTGCAGCACTGTGCAAGGGGGTTGGGGGCAGCTGAAGGTTCTTCATGTGCCTTTTTTTTGCCACAGTAAGGAGCTTTTATTAATTGTTATGAACTACTGGTGCCTCCATTACTCCACTAGCTTCCAGGAAACGACCGAATAAATTAGAGAAAATCTATCAATTCCTTCTTTGCTTGGTAAAGATGATGGGAGACGTATTCGATAACGACATTTAAAGAGGCGACATGAGAAGCTCACGCTTTTATGCTGTGCGAGGTTCTCATATCGCCATTTGAAACAATGAAACATGGTTAATGTGCCTTATAGCCGTACAACATATCAAATGCAACGTTTCAAATGGATACCATAAACAAGGGGGAATTATGAGTGCAATTATATAGTAGTTCTGTGTTCCTTTTTCTTTTTTGTGATTAAGAACAGCTTGTTTTTGGCTATCCATCTTACAACTTCAGTGGAATCATCCTATAATACTATCTCAAGTTGTGATACATTTGGATTATTAGATATAGATTATAGTATCATCTGCATAAATGTTCACAAAAGATGCTTTGCAAACCATGGGCAGATTCATTTATAAATATAGAAAATAGAAGAGGGCCAAGAATGGAGCCTTGGGGAAGGAACCCCACTTGTTACTTTCACTGGACAGGAAATTATCATCAACAAACACATCTTGTGTAAAATAATAGATTTAAATAAAGTATACATCAATTATTACTCTCTGTTTAAAATGTCCAATGTAACTGTCATACTTCCCTCTACAGTTAAAGTCCTCTACAGTTAAATTGATAATTATCTCACATAAAAATTCATCAGAGTTCCAAATTCCCTCAAAGTTCTGCTGTGAAATGCTTGTATCAGTTGTATCACTGCTAAAGGTATGAATTTGTATATATATATATATATATATATATATATAAGAATGCAGTGTTTCAGTCCTTACTGGTGATGAAAAAATAATATACACACAGCAGGATATTATATCTCTGCAAATATGCTGAACAAACTTACTGAATGGGTGTGTAAATGGAAGATAAGGTTTAATATAGTTAAAAATAAGATTATCAATCTAAAATTGAATTGAATCCATGATTTTATAAATAATACATAATGGAAACAAACAAATAATGTTTTAATGAGGGAGCAGCCAACATTTTAACAAGATATTTCATAGAATAAAGAATAGACTCCAGTTAATGCGTTGAAGGTTTTTAATGACTCTACAGCAGAAGTTGTCCAGCTGTTAAGGAATACAAGTCCCATTATCTCAAACCTTCCGTTAGTTGTTTGGGGATGAAGGCATCTGTAGCCCCCAAAGTCTAGCAATTACTACTGACATTGTGTGGAGCTCACAATTCATTTATGAAACACCTGAATAAAACATGAAGAACGATATAAGTCTTATCTCTCAAAAAGGTTTGAGAGATATTCACAAGCAAAGTTTCCCCTCCCTCCCCTTTTACCTAGTGTAAGCCATCTCTTCTCAGATGTGGAATCTGGTTGTAAGACCAGACAGATAACAGAAGGGGACAATCTTCTTTGTATGAGAACAATGAAGGTCCTGCCCCCCTTGACAAGTTTTTCAGGTTTTTCCCTTATCTTAATTGAAGATTGCCCCTCTCTGCAATCTACCTGGGCACCTCCCTTCTGATCTGGCTGAGCAATGTTATATCAGTAAAAGGGGTGGGAGGGGGATACTTTGTCATTGAATTACTCTTGAACTACAACTCTGATAGTATTGAAATAACAGTCTCCAAAGTCCAAATACTATGATGATTCATTAAAGCTGCTTTCATTATGAAACATTACTATCCCTTTAATTGGTTTGGATTAGCTAGTTAATAAAATAACTAGTCATTCTATAAACTAACAAGTTAACGCATTTAGAGCTAGATCCAAATGTTGGAGTAAAAAATGCCAGTAGGGCAAAATGGATACCGACCGACAAAATAAAATGTCTTGGTCAGTATTCAAATGTTCTACCTGCATTAAGCACAACGGACGTTAGGCCACAACGTGTCCAAACGTCCGTTTTATGTGTTAAGCTCCCAAAACGCAGCTAAATACTGGAAATTTTGGGAACATCAAAGGAAAAAACTAACGATCGGTGCCTGACATACTGTCAAGAACCGATCGTTAAATAATCTGTGTTACACTTACCTGTCATCCACTTTCTGTCCTCTTCTATCTCCATTCTTTCTTCTATCTTCTAAAAACACAAAAACAAAGTATAAGTCAAAAGCGTACATATGAGGCACACTAATACATAGTTTAACCCCTCGAGCGCCAGAGGGGTACACAACGCATTGCAAAGCAATGCGTTACATACCTCTCTGGGGCTCAAAGGGTTAAATTATGCAGTAGTGTGCCTGTTGTTAATATATAAATGCCCCCATGCATATTAAATGTTTTGAAGTTATGCCAAGAAATTAGTATTCCCATAAGTATTCCCATAAGAATTGATGTAGCTGTCTCCGCCGATGTGTGAGGCCGCTGAGACGGCGGCGGAAACAGAATAATGTGCCACACACCCTCCCCTCTTCATGTCCACAGGCCGATGCCCGATCCGGTGTGAGGGAATTAGAATTGAGACTGTCCTTATATAAGGGGAGTCTTACTTTTAATTCTCTCACAGCCATTGGCTGGGATACACAGCTCCCAGCCAATCAGCTTTGAGCGGCTGTACTTTAAACTGATTGGCTGGGAGATGCGTATCCCAGCCAATGGCTGTGAGAAAATTAGAAGTAAGACCGGAGCGGGCATCGGCCCATGGACATGAAGAGGGAAGGGTGTGTGGCGCATTATTCTGTCTCCGCTGCGGCCTAACACAGCGGCAGAGACAGCTACATCAGTTCTAAGTATCATTTTGGCATTTTTACTTGTGGGAATACAATTTTCTTGGCATAACTTCGAAACATTTAATATGCATGGGGGCATTTATAGATTAACAACATCACAATACTGCATAATTTAACCCTTTGAGCCCAAGAGAGGTACGCAACACATTGCTTTGCAATGCATTGCATACCCCTCTGGAACTCAAGGGGTTAAACTATGTATTAGTGTGCCGCATATGTATGCTTTTGACTTATACTATGTTTTTGTGTTTTACAGAAGATAGAAGTTATAAGAGAAGAAAGGAGACAGAAGACAGAAGGGAAGAAAAAGACAGAAGGGAAGACAGAAGAGAAGAAAGAAGCACAGAAGATGACCAGGAATGTGATGTTTTGTTACTTAGTTGGGTTAACCCTAATTATATCCCACTGGCACTCATAGGGTTAATTCTACTAACGTCTGACACATGTTTCATACTTTGGATTTATTGATATGGGGCTTTGAGACATTCAGGTTTCTGCGTCGGCTATTTAAACAGGTGATAAGGGACTCAAGTTAAAAAAAAATAGGTCTTAACTTTCCTGAGATAACTTGAGTCCCTTATCACTTTTCATGGCTAACACAGACATTTGAATTGCTATTTATTGTGTTTTCATCATTTTCTATGGATGAAATCACCTCTTAAATTTAACACACGACGGCTCTTTTTGTTTGCTGGTATTTTTTCACAGCACAGGACATTTGCATAGCTTACTGTGCTGGAAAAAAATGACGGCAGAAAAAGCAGCTGTCTCCAACTTTTGGATCGAGCCTTTAATTCCTCTGAATATTTCACACTGTACCTGAATTGCCCGATTAATTTATGAAATAAAGTAATTTAGGAAATACATGAATTACTGGACCAGTAAACTGTTTTTAATGAAAACTATATGTTATAGGGCAGTCATTTATTTTATTCAAATGTTGTAATGGTTTAACTTGTCAGGAAATGAATTAGTGTGATTACTTCCTGAAAGTTCAAACTGACAACATGTCTCAGCAGTTTCTATAACATTCTGTGGATAACTATTTGTCAGTGACTCACTTCTCCAAGAAAATTCAAAAGAATAACTAATTGGAATATGACCACCAAAGGGAACTGTTTATGTAAAAACAGAGGTGTTTAAACTGTAATAACTGGAATATGCATCTATCAATAGTGGGAGTCACCTTTTCCTGCTCAACAGGGAAAGCCCCACAATATATATTTTATAAAAGTTTACTGCTCCTTTAACTGTAACACATTTTCTAAATGGATCACAACCTTTTTGGTAGGGTTGATAAAGGGAATGTAAGGATTTTGTTAAATACAAAAAAGTAACCAAATTGGGTTTCTTAAGAAAAGAGCCATGTTTATGAAAGTATATGTGTGTTGTGGGTTTGATTATTACCATATATACCGTAATTATATTCAGTGCCAGTCAAATAAATATGTGAGGGATGTTTTGTTAAAAAAACTGAGCAAGAACAAGCAGACATCTGTTGAGATTACAGGAAAAGGGCTTTTAGCGTAAGGGTGGTAAGTCTATGGAATTCCTTGGGAGATACATAGATATATTCAAAAAGGTATTGGATGACTTTTAGATAACAACAATACAGAGAAGTATGACAATTTGTTTCAAATCTCTATATATTATTATTTGCAAATGTTAAAGTTGTTACTCAAACAAAAGCTGAAAAATGAATTGCTAAAGTTTTGATATTATTATTTGTGCTTTGTTGATAACATTATAGATGATATAATTTACGTAATTACATTAAAACATTACAAATGAGATGCTATTTACAAGGCATGATGGAAGGGTGTGTGTGTGTGTGTGAGTTATGATAATAACATCAGAATCCTGACTTTCCCAGCTTTTGATTATTTGGGTGAAATTTATAGCATTGGCTTTAATAAAATATTTTTTTACTTTAAATTCCTCCCTTTTTTGTATTACATTTACCAATATCATAGGTGTATACTGTGTTTTATTATGATCGCTCCTACTAGCATTTTCAGGTAAAGTAATCAGTTAGAGATAGAACTGTTTAATGGTACAAATCACTCAAACTCATTAAACCTTTTCTATTTTTCCATCACCATCATTTTCAGTTGCATGACTGATTACCGTAAAATCTCAAGTGGAATATAATATGCAGGTATAAATTATACCCAATATTTTAGGGGAAAACAAGAGTGCCTATGTGTGACAAACAGAACTGTCACAGATCACACAGTGCAAGAGGCGGTGAGTCTTCTCCCCCTAGCTAGGACCATGTGGACACTAACACTGAATGATATAGAGAGAATAAGTAAGGATTGTCATGGAAGCCTGCTCCAACCTCCCCCACCCCCACACTCCCCACCTAGACAGAGGCTCTGAGAGGCAGATGACTATCAGCTGAGATTGATTGTCTTATGGTGTGAACAGCTACTCACTAGGAATGTATACACGGTTGCTGCTAGGCTGAATTGTCCCTTGGTTGTGCTAACCCCGCCCCCCGCGGAGATTTCTACAGGAAGTGATTAGAGTCTTGTATCCACCTCCCACCCCTTTTAGCAACCTCTGTCTGATGTTAAACCCACTGTGTCATCATGTTTTGTCCATGTGGTGACTGCCCCTTTTCTCTGAACGGTGTTAAAATGCTGTGTTGGTTGAAAATAAAGGAGTTTGTGATTTACCAAGAAGGAGCTTGTTTGTCTTTCCCTGAAGTATCCAGGTATATTGCCGTTTGTCGTCCACTACACAGCAGTTACTCATAGAGAAGTGCCAGGGGACTAGATAGATAGAATATACTATATGAACCGGATCTATCAGAGCAGTATATCCTGCATTGCCAGAGGATACACAACTCAAAGTATTGGGTCTTAGTGCTTAGTATAGCGGTTAGCTGTGCAGGTTAGAGAAAGAAACCATGGATGATAATGTGCTTGAACTGCTATACCTTCAGTGGCAGAGATGCCAGGGCAGTATCTTTACACTATGTATAATACGCACCCTTGTTTTATCTCTCTCTACACACAAAAACAATATATTTTCTTCCCTCCACCCACCTAAATATGCTGCCATCTTCCCTTCCCTCTGCTCACCCCCTCTGGAAGCATCTGAGACATCTGTGAAGTGAGTGGCATGCAAGCATTTGCTGCCCACATCCCACATTGTGAAGATCTCTGTTAATTAAAGATAATGGTAGTACCTTTTGAGGACCTGAAGGTCCTTGTAGAGCACTACTGTAGATCCAGTGCATAGATCTCTGTGCATTGTAACTACAGTAGTAATCTGTGAGGACCTTCAGGTCCTCAACGAGCACTCCCATTACCTTTTATTAACAAAGGTCCTCACAGGGCACTGAGAGAAGCGGGCAGCAAATGCAAGATGCCATCCGCTTCACAGATGTCCCGGTAGCTTCAGGAAGGGGTGAACAGAGGGAGGGAAAGGTGGTAGAATACTTAGGTGGAGGGAGGGAGGAGAGGAGCAGGCAATTTTTTTATTAGCATTTTATAATCTTGTGTATAATAAGCACCCCCACTTCACACATTATAAAAAGGGGCAACATTTTGTGTATTGTGCCAGAGATTTTAAAGTGTTAGTAATGTCTTACATGAATAAAAAGTAATATTGTAGATAATCCAAAAAGAATGCAAGTCCTATCTCTCAAACATGTATGGTTTGAGAGATAACATTTTAAAGTCCACCCCCCCTCCCCTTTCCCTGATAAAGTCCCCCCCCTCCCCTTTCCCTGATGTCAACTGTAAGCTGACAGCAAGAGATCCTGGGCCCGGGACCGGCAGGTGGCAGAGGAGCCGAAATAGCAATACCTAAAAAGAAATACTTCATTGGAACGGTCTACAAAGTGAGCTGCAAACCAGGCACACTGTGTAGACTGTTCCAGTGAAGTAGTTCATTTTAGATTGTGCAGTTTCGGCTCTGGTGAACAGCCGGCTCGAGTTGACCAACATGAATCTCCTCCTGTCAGCTTTACAGCTGACATCAGTGAGAGGAGAACTTTAAAACGGTATATCTCTCAAACCATATAGGTTTGAGATATAGGACTTGCAACGATAGATTTATTTTTTGATTATGTACAATATTACTTTTTAGTCATGTAAGACATCACTATCCCTTTAACCCCTTAATGACCCTTGACGGTCATAGTACGTCATGGGTCGATCTGAGTTAACGACCCATGACGTACTATGACCGTCATGGAATTCCGGGCTCCCCCCGTGGCTGCACGCCGTTCGGGCAGTCCAGAATTGAAAAAGAAAAAAAAAAGCTCCGTGGTCCTTTAGTGCCTGCGCGGTCGGTCGTTAAGGGGTTAAGCTAAACGTTTGATCTGTACATTTTATTCATCATTATAGACAGTTTGCAAATACTGATGGAACTTCCCCCTTTTATCTTCAATAGATCTTGAATGCAGTTGTCTGTGTCAGTAGCTTTCAGTAGCTTGTGCTGCTATCACACTATATCAAAACCCCATACACATCATTGACTTGGCTTCAGCAATGTTTAATGAAATACTCAATGTGGCAATGTTTTGGATTACTCTGGTCCTTTGTCAATGCTTGGCAGAGAACCTGAGCAGCTTACCACTTTGTATACTTCATGGATCACTGAAAATATTTCTGAAACTGATCAAAGTGTGTGATTAATGTTTATTGCTCTTTCTTTTGATTGATCAAAAGTATTGATTTAAATTGAAGAAGCTGATGTACTTAATCTCATTTGTCCTCTGCCTGCTGACAGTCTGTGGCTAATTTTAACAAAATGAAACAATCATTATACACAATTGATTAAGCACGTAATCGACTACAAAGTACTATACTTGCAACTGATGTGAACCTGTCACCTTAAAGTGATACTAATGTCCAAGAATAATGTTATTTTGTATTGTAGATTAAAAAAACAAGGTTAGAGAGATATTCACATTTAAAGTTCCCCCTCCCTTCCCTTCTCCTGACGTCAGTGCTCTAGCTGACAGCAGGAGATCCCAGTCCTGGGACCAGCCGTCGGCTCTACAGCAGAGCCGGAGCCGAAATTGTGTTATTTAAAGGGATAGTAATGTTTCATAATAAAAGCAGCTCTAATTAATCATCATAGTATTTGGACTTTGGAGAGTATTATTTCAATTCTGTCAGAGTTGCAGTTCGAGAGTAATTCAATGACAAAGTATCCCCCTCCCGCCCCTTTTACTGATGTAACACTGCTCAGCCAGATCAGAAGGGAGATGCCCAGGTAGACTGCAGAGAGGGACAATCTTCAATTAAGATAAGGGAAAAACCTGAAAAACTTGTCAAGGGGGGCAGGGTTTTCATAGAAAGAAGACTGTCCCCTTCTGTCATCTGTCTGGTCTTACAGAGATGAGAAGAGATGGCTTACACTAGGTAAAAGGGGCGGGAGGGGAACCTTTGTTTGTGAATATCTCTCAAACCATAAAGGTTTGAGAGATAAGACATATCGTTTTCATGTTTTTTTAATGCCTACAAAATAAAATAAAGATAAAATGAAGTATTACTATCCCTTTAAAAAGAATTACTTAATTGGAACGGTCTTCAAAGTGTACCTGGTTTGCAAGCACACTTTGTAGACCTTTCTAATTAGCTAATTTTTTTTAAAAATATCGCTATTTCGACTCTGCTGAAGAGCTGCCTCGGGTTGGCCGACTCAAATCTCCTGCTGTCAGCTTTACAGCTGAATTCAGGGAAAGGAGAGGGAAAGGGGAAATCTAAATGTGAATATCTCCCAAACCTCTATGGGATTTGCTGCAAATATTTTTTTTTAATCTTCAATACAAAATAACATTATTCTTGGACATTACTATCACTTTAAGAAAGTTTATTTTGTTTTACAGATAATTAAAATCTTCCTATATGTTATAGTAGCCATTTTTCTGTAAAATAAATAGTTATTGAGAAACTAATCTGTATGTTTTTGTGGCACGATGTATTACTTTAGACTAAATCCCCACACAGTATACTCATTAATTTTGTCTGGGCCAAATTAGCGTCTCACTGTACTATTAGAAGTTTCCCCAGTGTGTGTGAGCTCTGCCTAGATCAGTGATTTCCAGCTCCAATTTTCAGGGCTCACCAACCGGTCAGGGTTTCAGAAAATTGCTAATTAAGCACAAATGGCTCAATCACAAAGACTGACACACTGATTACTCATGTTATTAAGCAGGGCTATCCTGAAAAGCTAACCTTTTGGTTTGAGTGAAGAACTCTGAGAATCGGGGGGGGGGGGAGGCGGAGCGAACTGACTAGCAAGATGGACGTGTTTTTCCAGAGCTTCATCGTTGTGACCAAGTATTTACACTGATTCTGGCTGGATATCGTTTGTTTTACTTTCAGACTTATAACAGTACTTTTGGAACATTGTCTGCTAGTTTTGGTGGAATTGTGTACCTGCAGTCAGCGGCAAATATCAGAGGTTTTCTCTTTCATTCTATATGGATTGGAGGCCTCCACAAAACATCATGGCAGAGAACAGTTTGTTTCTGGTGGAGATGGCTGACCACGCATCTTTGACTACTATTGATGAAGGTTGTGTTCCCATGAACCCGAGATTCCCTCTCTGATCTCAGCTGCCTTTCCTGACCTCTCCAGGCCTAATGATGGCCGATATCATGCACTTACCGTCCAAGGCGGATCTTCAAGCTGTTTTGTCTGAGGTCTTATCAGTGCTACAAGAGGAATTTGCCACTGTGCGCAATGAAATTATGCAACAGGAGTTGTGCATCTCAGCTGAGGAACGAATGGAAGAGGCCTTGCCTCCACAGCTTGGTACTCACAAGGGCCTATGTGTGTGCAGCTTGACGTGGCTGTCTATTCCGTCGTGTTTCAAGTGCAGTTGGTTGAAGTGAGAAATGCTAAGGATCATGGTATCTCTGTTCTACTGGACATCACCACTGAGCAAATTCTGAAGTTCAACCCAAAATTAGCCTTGGGTGTCAGTAGGGAAATATCGCCAGCTCCCCTTGTCTACCATTGTGGCTTGTGAAGTGCCTGGCTGGGAGACCTATGCGTGGGACCCAGGAATTACTGATCTGTCTGAGATGGACCCCCCTTGGAATTTCCCTTTGTGGCACTTTGGTTCCACTTTATCGGGTGGATGCTACCATATGTACCTTGGCTTGAATGGTACAGACTATAGGATCTGAACATGTATAGCCTGGAGGAGAGAAGAGATCTAGGAGCTATAGAAACATTCAAATGCATAAAGGGAGTCAACAAATATCAGGAAAGACGTACATTTCAATGGAGTACAAATATTAGGACAAGAGGTCACAATGTAAAACTAGATGATCAGAGGCTTAGATTAGAGATGGAGAGGGTGGTAGGTGGAATAACCTGCTAGCAGAAGACGTTGAGGTTAATACAGTGAGGGAATGTAAGCATGCATTGGATAGGCACAAGGTTATCTTGAACATAAGATAAGATCAAGGAACAAGTAAGGTGTGTGGTTTTTACAGTATGAAAAGATGGGCAGACTAGATGGGTCAAATTCTATGTTTCTAACTGTAAGTTCATAGAATGTAAAATGTACTTTATGGTCTGAGGAGAGTGAGCCAACATTGACTAAGTAGCATTCCGTGAAATGTAACTTTAACCCTAAATATCCCAGGGGCTTTTTTTAATTTTAAATTAAAATAAATAGTACCCCATAAGATTGTTCTACCTATGGCCTTGATTCCATTGCAGCTGATAACTTTATCAATAGCTTTATCTATGTAACGGAAGCTAAGAAGGGACCGCAACGCCTTCCGCCGTCGTTCCCGGGTCTCTCCCTCTCGACGCCAGATAAGTGCCATCGGATGCACCGGTTGAAGTATGGACGGTCACTGAAACAGTCACAGGATCGCTGGAAGCAGGGAACACGGGCAGTAGAGAGTGAGACCTTTACTCCCAGTCAAAGGATCACTGGAAGATGTTGCAGGAACACAAGGGTGAGAAGATGGAGTCCACGTCACCGCCTGACAGCATACGAAGTTGGGTCGCAGGAAGCTGGCTGCAGGCGGCCGAAGATTCAGGATACTTGGCGCAGATGGGTATCAGAGTGGACACTTTAGACCATAAGCAATACAAGACTCCAGGACTCCTGACTGACTTTATTGTACAAAACCACACATATTTATATAGATCAACTACACTGAAGTACATTGGCCAACCAGATATAATAGGGTGAGGGGCAGAGATACTAGAATCCAAACATCGGACAAGGAACCAGCAGCAAATGGTAAGGGCTGACACAATGGGAGCATTCACAGAGGTAATCAACTCACAACATATAATACAAAGGACTGACAACAGAGTTTCAGGTTATACAATAGGTGACTCACAGACTGAGGGGCGTGAGTGGATTAACACACAGCAGGGGGTCTCAATACATCTTACAATCCACAATACAATGGCTTCAGGGACTGCAATACACATTCAAAGAATTAACCCCTCACTGCCCCTTCCCTTGGAAGCAAGCCAGCAGTCTAACGTAGGGCAGTTTTGTGTAATACAGTACATTAGCCCCATTCACATAAAGTCTATCAAAAGTCTTTTTTAGTGCACAACCAGGGCAAAATGTCCACAGTCTTTGGATAAATAGTTTTAGCGCCAGACAAGGGTTCAAGTAACGGGTAGGATCCGTTACAATCTACAAATATCTCCAACAGCTTCAATGGTATCATGTTATGTAATAAAGTCTCTTGGAGGGTTCAGAGCTCCCTCCTGCGTACACTTCAACATTTATGGAATGATTAGTTACGTGAAAGCAAGAACTTGTGTTATTTAGTCTCTTTACCAGTATTACTCCAATCGGAGCTCTGAACCCTCTGAGAGACTTTATTTTTCTTTAGGTCTCTGTACCCTCTTGGTTCTCCATTACTCTGTCACTTTATTTGTATTGTTATGTTGGCTTTGTGTCTACTTTAGTTGAATTTGTCACATGTCTATGCCTGCTGTCATTTCATTGTGTTACACTAACACAGCCCAATAGCTTTGTGATATTCATATTGCATTGTGTTGCATTGATACAGCTGAATAACTGTTTTGATATCTACACTTTTTATTTCTCCTTTCTATTTTTTTTTTGCACATACATTCTCTTTTATATCATATATAGATATATATTAAAGTTTTTTTAATATTACACTAAGAGGATTCTGTACGCTGTCCTACCCTACCCCTCTTCTTTTGTTTTCACATGTATGTGATTACCCTGTGATGGAGCATTTGGTTAAAGGGATAGTAATACTTCGTTTTAACTTTATTTTATTTTGTAGGCATTAAAAAAACATGAAGAATGATATAAGTCTTATCTCTCAAACTTTTATGGTTTAAGAGATAATCACAAGCAAAGTTTCCCCCTCCCGCCCCTTTTTCCTAGTGTAAGCCATCTCTTCTCAGATGTGAATCTGGTTGTAAGACCAGACAGATAACAGCAGGGGACAATCTTCTTTGTATGAAAAGAATGAAAGCCCTTCCCCCCTTGACAAGTTTTTCAGCTTTTTCCCTTATCTTAATTGAAGATTGTCCCTCTCTGCAGTATACCTGGGCACCTCCCTTCTGATGTGGCTGAACGGGGGGGGGGATACTTTGCTTGTGAATATCTCTTAAATCATAAAGGTTTGAGAGATAAGACTTATATCGTTCTTCATGTTTTTTTAATACCTACAAAATAAAATAAAGATAAAACGAAGTATTACTACCCCTTTAAGGACAAGCTGCAAGAGAGATTTCAGGAACAATTTATTGTTTAGTGACATATATTTGCCATCTAATTTATGGTGTAAGATCTATATGATTACTTTTTTCTTTCTATCCCAACTGCAATGTCTATCACTTCAGTAGCGCCAACTATCTCTTTTCTTTATATTACAGAACTACGCTACGATATCTGAAAGCTTAGCCTTTTTCTACTGGTAGACACAGAACTACACTACACTGTCTGCCAATGCAGCACTCCAGCCTTGCTCTCTGTCCATGGAAATTACCACATAAAGTGCAATTTTTATTTCACAATGACATCAATGGTAAGAATGTGTTTCCGTCATAAGTGGAGAAAGAGAGAGCAGCTGCATTTTTGGTACTGGTTAGTATAGGAAAATAAAAAACAAAACCAAATCATTTTGACTGTGACAGAGTCACACAGGCAGGAGAAATTATCCTTTCTACCTGAGCTGTCTGACTGAGCCTGAGACTGCTTAGACCAGCGGTTCTCAACCTTTCTAGTGCCACGACCCTTTGATAAAGTTTCCCAAGTTGTAGTGACCCCTAACAGTAAAATTATTTTAGTTGCTCCTTCATCTCTGTAATTTTGCTACTGTTATGAATCGAAATATAAATATCTGGTGGTTTTAGGTGACCCCTGGCAAACAGTCATTCGACCCCCAAAGGGGTCCCGACCCACAGGTTGAGAACCACTGGCTTAGACTATAAGACACATAATATGCAGGCAGACATAAATACATGATATATTCAAGACAAACAGGCAAGTATAATTTGATACACTGTGTTACTTAAACAAAGCATTTCTACATCTGCATGAACATGAGGAACAGGTGTATACTCAGATGGTGGTACTTCACCAGAAGCTGTGAACTTTATTCTTTATTCTAACTGGATATTCTGAAGATAACAGGTCTGTCTTGAACTGTATTGTAATAACTAACACTGCAGTCCACTGGAGAGAATGAGAAATCTGCTGTAATTTTGACGCTAGCTGTTAGTATGTAGAGGTAGAAATGCAAGGATGGGGAGCTGGAGGTGCATGATTTAAGGAGTGCTAGCCAGTTGTCTGGATGGCTGCAGGGAGTGGGGGCACGATTTGTAGATTATGACACTGACTGGTAGGGAAAGTTTAAAAAAAAATATATTGACTAATAGGTTCAAGAGAAACACAGTTTGTCCTGTCCTACGTCTAAGAGATAGTCAGTGACAGAGACATACATCATATATTATTTCAGACAGCCAAAATATTTCTCCATACACAGACAGCTTTTGTACTTTACAGTAAAAATGACACGGATACTTTATTATACAGTTCCTCTGTGTGCTGCCATCTCACCCTTACTGATTCTTAGAAAGTAAAAAAAACACAACATAATAATGTGAAATATGAAACTTGCCAAAGTGTTGGTAGTTGATAGTCTGCCCTATTCTTTAGTAGAAAGCAGAGGCTTTAAAGAGCTGATGTCAGCACTACATTGGCATATCCCAATCTGTAGGTATTTTTCAGGAACTGCTGTGCCAGAGTTGTACAAGCAGGTGATTATTGATTTTGACAAAGGGCAAATAATAAGTTTTACTTTCAGTTGTCGATTCAGTGCTCAGCAGAGCTGTAGCGAGAATTATCATGGTCATACAAAATAGAGATGGGAACTGACAAAGGACTTGTAGGAATATCTGAGGAAAAAAGTGACAAATCCCAGAGTGAAAAAAGTGGGATTTTTTCACCCATGTATACTAAATGTGCTCAAAGACACAATCAATCCTAAATGCTCTCAAGAGTGACAGAAAATCAGTATCAATATATGAAATCTTTTACCAAATGAGAATAATGGTTAGGCAATAATAACCAAATAATTTTGGTGGCCTCCTGGGCTTACCATTTTCACCTCATAGGTGTTACAGACACAAGTCATGTACAGGAGGAGGTATCAACAGCAGGAAGAGAGATACTTTAGCAGTAAGATCTCAACAAGAGTATAGTTCACAGATCAAAACTCCATGAAGAGGAGTGTATGAATCCACTAAAATAACTAATTCTAGACAATGGACTAAATCATGCTTCTACACTTCAGGACATGAAAGAATGATATGATCTCTTTAGTGCATACCAACACAAACCACCTGCTATTGTTAAGACTTTAACAGAACCCTGAACATCTTCCCCATAGCATTCACAGGCGTAATATTAAAGGGGAACATACACATAAAAAAAACTCTTGTGTAGTGGCTTCAGTCAAAGTCGGGCACTTCCGCATTCTGCGGCACCCTTTATGTGTGGCACAATGCCGCAGAACTACCCAGCTGCCCCAGGGAGTGCGTTCACGCTTCCCTTCGAGGTGGTATTTATGTGGGTTATCGTTACAGCAAGCTCTGTTTGCCATGTTACTGAGGTTGCAACTACTTTAACTCTCCAGATCTTCTATAGTAGGTAAGTAAAATAAAAAATAAAAAACAGCGCTAATCTTCTTGTAGTGACTGAAGCCACTACATAAAAGTTTTTCTTATGTGAATCCAAAAACACAAAAAAGAGTGGAGCGCTCATAGGGCAGATATCCAAAGATCAAGACTGACGATTAGATAAATGTTTAATCGCAATGACAAAGAAGGCTTGTGGAGGATATTCAACCTCCACACAGATATCTCAATCCTTCACGCTCGATCCTCACTGAATAGCCACTTCCCAGCAGGACTTGGAAAAAAGGAAACAAGAACAAAGTGTTCTTATGTGAATGTTCCCCTTTAAGATGATTTCCTCTGTGCTTTATTAGTACATAGTGAGGAGCAACATAAGAGGAACTAACCACTCCAAAATGCTCATAAACCCTCCACCCTTGGAGAAAGTAGCACATATAGCTTAGGGCATAAGCAAAAGGCTGCGGTTGTCATACCTGGAAACTGAGTAGCTATAGAGTGCAAGCTTTTAAAACCACCTAGGTCTCATAGGCATGTTCTAGAGACCTAAGTGGTCGTGAAAACTTGCACTCTAAAGCTACTCAGTTCTCCAATATGGTATCACATTCACTCTACCAGTCTCCTGCATTTTCCACGGCTAATACAGTACCATCTTTTACCTATATTTAGAAACATGATACTTGCTTGATGTGGCCGCTGCTCATAGCCCTGATATCGGAACCATGAGACTTCTTTATGTTTTGCAGCTGAGCTTCCCTGTGTGGTCAGATAGCTGTGAGCTTGACCTCTGTAGTGGGTAAGAAATTAAAGTGGTCAGATAGGTGCTTTTATATAGATCTATATTTATTTCTTTGTTTTCCTTGGTGATGGATTATTTTGGGTAATAGCAGCCTTATTATGACACTCTAGATATTGAGGTGCTAATTAGAAGGTATTACAATATATTTGCTGTCATTAGAAGGGTTACCAACCAATTGTGTTCAGGGATCTGTAACAGACAACATCATTTTTAGTTGTAGTCAGCATGGTATTATGAAGAATAGATCATGTCAAACTAATTGGTCTGACACAATCTATTCCAAGTAGGAACTTGGAGAAGGGTATTGTTGTTGATGTACTATACTTGGATCTTGCAAACATCTGATACAGTGCCTCACAAAAATGGTGCCACCACATAAATTAAGAAGTGTCAGCTTGGTAGGTGATATCCATGCATGGATAAAGAACTGGGTAAATTATAGATGGAAGAGAGTTGTTGGATCACCAGAGATGAAGTGGCATGGGTTGAACTTGATGGACACAAACCAAATGAAAATTCCAATTTAAATGCATAGGATATTTATTTAGTCATAAAAGGTCACTGTGTCATTTGACTGTTCTCAAAATAATTTATGTAATTAAAGGATACTTGGGTATTTACAGGGATAGTAATGTTTCACAAAAACAGCAGCTCCAATTAATCTTCATAGTATTTGCGCCATAGAGAGTGCTATTCCAATGCTGTCAGAGTTGTGGTTCAAGAGTAATTGAAGGATAAAGATTCCCCCTCCAGCCCCTTTTGCCTAGTATAAGCCATCTCTTGTCAGATGTGGAATCTGGTTGCTAGACCAGAGAGATAACAGCAGGGGGCAATCTTCTTCCTATGTGAACAATGAAAGCCCTGCCACCCTTGACAAGTTTTTCAGGTTTTTCCCTTCTCTTAATTGAAGATTGTCCCTCTCTGCAGTCTACCTGGGCACCTCTCTTCTGTTCTGGCTGAGTAGTGTTACATCAGTAAAAGGGGAGGGAGGGGGATACTTTGTCATTTAATTACTCTTGAACTACAACTCTGACAGAGTTGAAATAACACTCTCCAAGGTCCAAATACTATGATGATTAATTAGAGCTGCTTTTATTATGAAACATTACTATCCCTTTAAACAAAGAAAATGTAATTGTTGAACAGTAAAAGAAGTAGGCTGTTTACAAAGCAATTCCATATCCCGTGACTATTTAAATTCACTCTCATGATAAGAAACGGCATGTTATCTTTTTTCCTTCAGGCTCCAACACTCAAGGTGGAGTGGTTTTAATTACAGGACATTCATGATTTCCATAATTTCAATCAGCTTCAGGTCATGCTGTATCGCACATTACCTAGTAAATCGACATTCTTGACATAAGTTGCTTGACTTGTATAGCTCATTACTTTGTTTGGTTAAGAATGTTGAAAATGGTGAAAGAACCATTTTATGAGTTGTGTATATGTTTGTAGTTTCTAATGATAGTTATTCAACAAACAGTGTTTGGCACACATGGAAACACCTCAGTTTTCAAATTTAGATTATTATTTTTCCACCAAAATAAAGAGACATACAATTTACAGACAAGTCATTCTTACATAAAGCTATATATTGAAGTAAATACATTTAATGGACTGTAAAAGCAGAAAGTTCTAATGCTAGCTCAAAAATGGGCCGATCCATACCCTCAGACAATGCATTGCACGTCTCTCTGGCCCTTAAAGGGATAGTAATGTTTTACAAAAAAAGCAGCTCCAATTAAACTTCATAGTATTTCGGCCATGGAGAGTGTTATATCAATACTGGAGGTGACTATATTTGCCTACTGTATTTCTACAGCTAACACAGTACCAACTCTCATCTGTTATATAAATACTGTCAGAGATGCAGGTCAAGAGTAATTGAATGATAAAGTATCCCCTCCCACCCCTTTTACCTAGTGTAAGCCACCTCCCCTCAGATGTGGAATCTGTTCCTGGGACCAGACAGCTCACAGCAAGGGACAATCTTACTGTGAACATAAGGAAAACCCTGCCCCCCCTTGACAGGTTTTCCCTTATGCTCATTGAAGATTGTCCCTCCCTGCGATCCATCTGGACAGTCCTGCTGCTCTGTGGTGCATCATTAAAATGGGTGGGAGGTGGATACTTTATCATTCAATTACCCTTGAACTACAACTCGGACAGTATTGAAATAATCTCCAAGGCCCAAATACTATGAAGATTAAATGGAGCTGCTTTTATTGTAAAACATTACTATCCCTTTAATGAGTCAACAATTTGCATACTAGATATGACTCCAAAACACAGAGAAGAATGCATTTCCAGCATCAGAGGGGTTAAATGCTTTGCAATAAACTGCAAGGCTGCAACACATCTTAGCAGTTAATTAGTTAATCTTTAACATAATGTTTCATGTTCTTTATCGAATACGCAGACAATACAATGCGCTGTAATCAAGGTCACTGTTGATTTTAAAGAGATGAAACATTAAAGGAGAATGAAAGTTGCACAACTTTTACACTTTGTACATATGACATTTCTATTTAGACAGAAATTAATCTACCTTTACAAGACATGAAACATTGTCTAAATTTCTGTGAAATGTTTATAAAAGCCTTATCTGAATGGTCTTTATATCCATTTATAAGTAAAGCCAGGTAAATCTGACTCTATATCACATGCTATCTACTAGATGACAGAAGTGGTCCCAGATGACTGGAAAACTGCCATTTTAGTGCCACTACAAAAAAAGGGCAGTAGGACGTACTCTGGCAATTAAAGGCCCATGAGTCTGACATCAGTAGTAAGTAAATGAATGAAAACACTATTAAAATGAAGAATTGTTTAATATCTGAAGTTCAATGACATGCAAGATACATAGCAGAATGGCTATACAACAGGAGGATCTTGCCAAACAAATCTGTTTGAATTATTTTGATTAAGGTACTCAAGTGATAGACAAGGGTGGGGCAGCAAACATAGCATATTCGGATTTCAGTAAAGCTTTTGATACTTTACCACTTAAGAAACTGATTTGTAAGATTTATTGTTCAAACTGGTGTCAGAGTCAGTTTGTTGTATAGATAATTGACTAAAAGACAGGAAACAGTTAGTTATAATCAATGATATTTATTCAGGGGAAGGATAGGTTACTGGTGGAGTTACCCAGGGGTCAGAGCTAGGGCCTGTTCTCTTCAATATCTTCCTTAGTGACATCAGTAGTGGTGTTCAAGGGAAAGTGTACCTTTTTACAGATAATACAAAATCTTCAACATGGTTCACTCTCCATAGGAGATAAACCAGATGAATAAGGATTCAGGTAAACTGGAGGAATGGACCAAAGTATAGGGTCTAAAATCTAATACTGAAAAGTGCAAGACAATTCATTTAGGACACAGGAACCCAGAGCTGGATATGAAAGAAACCTTTAACTATATTAAGGGATTTAATATTCTTCAGGAAGTTATGATCTAATGTTAGAGGGTGGAAAATTCAGAATTATTTTGAGTCAGTACTACTTTATAGAATGGTTTATAGACTCATGGAACAGTCTCCCAGAAGAGGTGTTTGGGACAAATACTGTTAGGGAACTCAGACATGTCTGGGATAGACATACGTCTATTCTGAGAAGAATGTAAGTTTGTATATTTTATTATGTAGGGAAATGGGCAGACTGGATGTGCAAGATGCTTCCTTTCTGCTGTCAAAACCTATGTTTTATGTTTCTATTATGATTACTAACATGAGGATCTTCCAAACACTGGGGCATACATCAAATATTTGCGGGTGTCATAAGGGTTGTTTTTTTATCTTTGTGATAACAATGTCTCATTTATAAATGGATGCCAGGCACCTCTGGCAGAGATGAACTCAATCTGTGAACAGAAGTCCAGCTGCAGACTGATTTATTACTGGGGTTGAATGAGTGCCACAGTAAAATACTGGGGATGATTACTGCCACCTCAGACATGGTAGTAAGGATTCCCAGCAAGGAGCAATATAAGGTTATTATTTTTATCCTTTATTTATATAGCGCCAACTATTTCCACAGCTCTGTACAATAGGGAATAGACATACAGAGATTTTAAGTAGTACAAATCAAATATGGAAAACAATGGGATCAGAGGGCCCTGCTCGTGACAGATTACAGTCTAGAAGAAGGTAGGTTGGACACAAAAGGAATGAAGTGCCATGGGGTATACGTGCCTCCTGCCACATAAACTGCCAATCAGTGGGTTGGAGAAAGAAGTGCTATTGATTGTATTGGTCCAGGGAAGGGTTGATTCTGTTTGGGAAAGACTATGTGAACAATGAGGTTGTGATGGGGATGTAGGTGGGAGAGTAATTTTTGAAGTGAATGAGAGTAAGCACAAGTTGAACAGGCTGTTGAAAGTAGTTGACAGGCTTCCCAGAAGAGGTGAATTTTCATGGAGTGTCTGAAGATCTGAAGGCTGGGGGAGAGACTGATGGGATGGTTATTGATTAACCAGTCACATCTACTTTAGAAATACTCCTTTTTTTGCAAAGCCCTTGTTTCCAAGAACTGTGAAGCAAAGCAGTGGAGAACTATATAGCATTAAAGGGACAGTAACGTTTCATAATAAAAGCGGCTCTAATTAATCATCATAGTATTTGGACTTTGGAGAGTGTTATATCAATACTGTCAGACTTGTAGTTCAAGAGTAATTCAATGACAAAGTATCCCCCCCCTTCAGCCAGATCAGAAGGGAGGTGCCCAGGTAGATTGCAGAGAGGGACAATCTTCAATTAAGATAAGGGAAAAACCTGAAAAACTTGTCAAGGGGGGCAGGGCTTTCATTGTTCTCATAGGAAGAAGATTGTCCCCTGCTGTTATCTGTCTGCTCTATCGACTGCATTCCATATCTGAGAAGAGATGGCTTACACTAGGTAAAAGGGTCGGGAAGGGAAACTTTGCTTGTGAATATCTCTTAAACCATAATGGTTTGAGAGACAAGACTTATATCGGTCTTCATGTTTTTTTAATGCCTACAAAATAAAATAAATATAAAATTAGGTATTACTATCCCTTTAAAGGGGTCAAATTATTGCACATTTTAAGATTTTCACTTGTCTCCTGAAAGACAGGCTCCAGAGTACTTCCCCAGAGCCTGCTCAGTCTAACCTGGCATTAGAAAGCAGAAACACTATTCAATAGGCTTCAGTTTTCCAGGCTGATTCCAAGAAATGTTTGGCTCTCGCTGCAACACAGTTCCCCTAGGGGCATTCACATTTGAGGGGGCCTTGTATTAACAAGCACCGCTCATCCCCATAAGTAAAAGCAGCATTGGACATAACAAAATAAAAAACATATATATGGATATGAGAGGAGGTGGGAAAGGGGAGGGAGGGCGTACAATAGTGTGTGTTATTCCTGCCAAGCCAGTTAAGACTGTGTAGAGGAGAAGTGTTTATATGAGAGCTGGTTGTGACTAGCCTGTACACACAGAGCCTCTTCATAGGACTAAAAGAGGGAGTAATTGAGGTGTAGTGGAGATAAACTGCAACATGTAAGGCCTCAATATCTTGCAAATGTAACTCCTTAATTCTGAAAAACCCACAAACAAACAAAAGATAAAAAAAAAAACTTTTACCATTCTTTAACCCCTTGTATTGTAAAATATGTTCTTCACTCCACTGGAACCCAAAGAGCTAACAATCTGCTCCTTTTTTATTTTATACAATTATTTTGCAATCTACATTTTCCTGCTCGGGCAGCATCTCTTATTTAATAAACCCAGAGAATGCACTATGCACTTCTAATTACCATGAACCCAGACACTCATTCCAGCTGCAGAAATGCTGACAAATTAACAGTTTATTTTAAGTGACAGTAATGTTTCACAATAAAAGAAGCTCCGATTAATCTACACAGTATTTGGGTCATGGAGAGTGTTATTTCAATAATGTCATAATTGTAGTTCAAGAGTAATTGAATGAAAAAGTATCCCCCTCCCGCCCCATTTACTGATGTAACACTGCTCACCTCAGAGTAGCAAGACTGTCCAGATGGATTGCAGAGAGGGCCAATCTTCAATTAGCATAAGGGGAAAAACCTGAAAAACTTGTCAAGGGGGGCAGGGTTTTCATTGTTCTCACAGTAAGAAGATTGTCTCTTGCTGTGAGCTGTCTGGTCTGTGGACCAGATTCCACATCTGCGGGGAGGTGGCTTACACTAGGTAAAAGGGGCGGGAGTGGGATACTTTATCATTCAATTACTCTTAGACTACAACTCTGACAGTATTGAAATAAAACTCTCTATGGTTCAAATACTAAGAAGATTAATTGGAGCTGCTGTTTTTGTGAAACATTACTATCACTTTAATATAAATGAGACAAGTGCAGTGGTCCTTAATTCAAGGCACCCCTAAAAAGCTATATTCAGCTTTAACTCTTTGAGTGACAGAGGGGTATCCAACTCATTGATTTGAAATGCATTGGATACCCCTCTGACACTCAAAGGGGTACAGTTTGGGGGAAACAACTAGACCATAAGGGTCAATTTAAAAATTACCATTGATTTAAATGGCTCTTTTAACCCACTGAACAATCATATTTCTTGTTAATGCACTGGAGACCTATCTAGTACTCAAGTGGTTAAAAGCCCACTTTAAATCAAAGGGAATTTGGGTAATTTTATGTCCTTAATGGTGTAATTGGTTTGCTCCAGAACTGCTGTACTTGTAGTTTATAAGTCTACCCTGAAATCTTATCTTCTGGAGCACTAGGAACATACACTACCTTTTGGCAGTCTCAGCACTTGACACCCTCATACCCGTTGTCTGCCTCCTATTACCCATTTTGACTGTAAGCTCCTTGGGGCAGAGACCTCTCTCCTATTGTTTTTATGAATGTGACATTTATTTTATCCCCTCTTATTTTTGTAACATACGTCTGTTGTAAGGCGTTGCGTACACTGTGTGGAGCCATATAAATAAAGATATACATATATACATGCAAGATGCCTACTTTATAACCACTTCTCTGGAAAGCTACCAGACCACCTGAGCAGTATACTCACTACAACCCTCCATACTAACTATTAACTTTGCTCCACTGTTAACAACTATTCCAAACAACTCAATGAGTATTACTACTAGAAAGAATCTATTGATCCGCCTTCTGCAGAGCTCCGAAAGTCTGGAATAACCTACCTAAAATCCCTAAAGATACTTGTTTCTTTGTATTTAAAAACATTTAACTGTAAATAAAAACAATGTTTTATATTTTTATAATTTATATGTATATACCGTAAAATGTCAGGTATAATACGCATCTGTGTATAATACGCAGATGTACATTATACCCAAGATTTTAGGGGAAAACAAGAGTGCCTATGTATAACACTCGCCTTTATTTCCCCTGTCAAACACCAAAAAAAATTTCCACACTGCTTCCCTCCTTCCCGGTTTACCCATGGCCTCCTCTCCAACTCCGTAGTCCAAGTTCAGCATCCTGACAGGGTCCCAGCAAGCGGCATGCTTGCATCTGACGCCCACTTCCAGCATGGCCCTGTCAGGACCTCTTCCTCTTAGCCAATGGTAATGTCTAGCGAGGACCTCAAGGTTCTCGCAGGGCAATACCATAGATCCAATGCACATAACTATGTGAGTATTATACTCAAAATTATATATATATATATATATATATTTTTTTTTTTTTTTTTTTTTTTTTTTTTTGTTGCTTCTGCATTTCTGTAAATATGTAACTTCAATTTTAAATCTCTCTGTAGGACATATTTGAAAATGAAAGAAATCTCAATGTATTTTTTCTGGTAAAACAATTTCTAAATAAATACATAAAAATAAATTAAGAAAAGTAATAAATAATAGGAATAGGGCGTGCAAGTGCACCACTACCAGGGTATCAGGGCAACTTAAAGGAGCTATATCACCTTATAACATTTCTTTTTACCTCAGATTTTGGTAATAACAATAGGAAAGCTGTTTTTTTTTATAAGTTCTTTCAAAGATATACTATATTCTGTGCTGTGCACTTCGGCATAATGTGCACAGCACAGCTCTTCTTCTCCTCCCACCACTCTCCCACCTGCCCCAGGGAGAGCGTTCACACATCCCTTCGGTGTGCTGTGAATAGCTTCTATTGTTATATCAAACTCCGGTTAGCATTATACTGAGGTTGCAACCTACGTACAATGCTAACCGGACCTTGATACAGCAACAGACGTTATTCACAGCACACCGCAGGGAAGCGTGAACGCTCTCCCTGGGGCAGCTGGGAGGGAGGTGGGAGGAGATTAGGCAGATAAGAAGAGCCTTGTCAAAGAATCAGCATGGTACATTATGCTGATCAGCAAAACTTCAACAAGAATTCAACAAGGGGGATCAAAGACACAAACTGTGTAAAAAAGGGGCGGGGCTGAATCGAGTGTGGGGGTGAGACTTACAAAACTTAAAAAAATGTTAGTAATAGGCTGGGGAATGAGGAGAAGCAGGTGGGGAGTGGGAGGAACAGAGAATCAGCCTCTGCCCCAGAGACCCGGTAATTAGCTGCAAAAACTCGAGTCTCCGGGGCAAATCCAGAGAGTTCACAGCTATGCTTATAAGGAAAAGCGTTGATGAACTATGCTTGTGGGTCCCAGTGTATGCAATTAAAAACAAAACAAACAACTATTTTAAAAAGGTGTAAAAGAGGAAGGTTGCAACCTACGTACAATGCTAACCGGACCTTGATACAGCAATAGACGTTATTCACAGCACACCGCAGGGAAGCGTGAACGCTCTCACTGGGGCAGCTGAGCGGGAGGTGGGAGGAGATTAGGTAGTCAAGAAGAGCTTTGTCAAAGAATCAGCATGGTACATTATGTTGATCAGCAATATCTTAAAAAAAAAAAAACAAAAAAAAAAACAGCTTTCCTATTACTACATTATAAACAAAAGCTATGGTAAAAAATATTATAAGGTGATACATCCCAGTTGCAAACTGCCAGGGAGCCTGCAGATTTCAGATTACACCACTGCGGGTGTATGTATTATCTATAAGGGTGCTGAAAGTAGTGATACCAGGCTACATAACAATGGGAGATAAACAGCGTATGGTAAGAAATTACCTATCCCTAAAGGTGTTTAAAACAGAAACATCCTGGTAGTCTGCCATACAGAAGACATACAAAAAGATTCTGGCTATAAAGAAAATAGCCCAAATTTGTGACAGAAACAAAAGAAAGTTATATGTTATTCCAGATTGAGACAAAGGCCTAGATTTGCATAAGTTCAAAGAGGGCTCAAAATGTTGATGTCCTGTCAGAGCAATGTCGAACGCACATGGACAGTATTCACTAAAATGGCATCGACATCACACCACCATCTGGCAAAAATCTGCCCACATCGACATCCAGGTTTACAAATTTTCACTCAGCACATAGACAATGGCCTATTTCCATATGGAAATGCAGGATAATGAGCCATTATCCTATTCATGGGGTGTGTTTATATGTTAATGTGGCACTTCAACACATTCACTAAACCTCGATAGCAGCCTCTGCTGTCAGAGTTCACAGTCTCAACTATGCCTACCAGAGGATCTCCCTGTACTTTCCTATGCAGTAACAACCCTCAACCAGGAGCAGGGAGGATTGGAAACTGCTGTAGATGTGGAAGGGATGCAGTTCCTCAAACATCACCATCAGTATGACAATCCTGAAGTCTGAGAGCATTCTCTCTGCTGCTTCACTTGGTCCTTAGGGGAGTGGAGAAAATCCTTTCAGCACCATGAACAGCAATGTACACCAAGCACTACATAATTATCCCCTTAAAGAATGCTAAGCTTGCAAACCCCATCAAGGTACCTCAATATATGGCAAATACCTACTCTAATGCACTTATAATGCCCTAACTAAGTTAAAAATTCAAGTCTTGAAAAGATGTTATAAGCATACCTGGGAACATATGGTTTTGGACTCCCAGAGAGGGGAGTCATGTGGTGCCATTGAGGGGGATCAAAGATACAAATTATGTAAAAAAAAGGGGCGGGGCGTGTGGGGATGGGACTTACAAAACTTAAAAAAATGTTAGTAATAGGCTGGGGAATGAGGAGAAGCAGGTGGGGAGTGGGAGGAACACACTGGAAATGCACAGATGTGGGGAGTTTCATTAGAAAACTCCCCACATCCAGAGAATCAGCCCCTGCCCCAGAGACCTGGTAATTAGCTGCAAAAACTCGAGTCTCCAGGGCAAATCCGGAGAGTTCTCAGCTATGCCTTTAAGGAAAAGCGTTGATGAACTATGCTTCTGGGTCCCAGTGTATGCAATTAAAAACAAAAGAATAAACAACTATTTTAAAAAGGTGTAAAAGAGAAAGGCTGTGATGGCTGACTGGAGTGTTGGGACACATAAATGAAGCACAGAACCAAGCATCTACCAGAATACAATTAATACCATACTGCTTTTCCTGCACGTCTCTCCAAAAATGTTAATTTTCCAAGTATATATCATGACTTAAATAGGTTTGCACTCATAGCCAAATGGATAACCCCTTGATTACTAGAAACATCTCCAAAGTGTCATCGTTAGCACTTATGGTGTAAAATGGCAACACATTGATCATACTTTAAAATGACAGTTCTTCAATGAGTGAAAGCTCTGTCTGGAAGAGGTTAAATAAGTTAGCAGCTGAACACCCTCTCAGTCTGGGCTGCTAACAGTATACAGGAAGAGTCATTAAGGGTCTGTTTACTCTCTCTCCTGCACCATGGATACGTAATGCACCACAGAATGACTTTAAGTGCTTGTTTGGGTGAGGCATTCTGCAAAGTGACATTTATACAGAGAGGCTCAAGGTGGGCACACAGAGATGTCAGTGTGCAAAGCCTGCATTCTGCTTCAGTGTTTGTGTGTATACAGTCTACACACCCCTGTTAAAATGCCGGGTTCTTGTGATATTAAAGAATGAGACAAAGATAAATCATGTCAGAACTTTTTCCACCTTTAATGTGACCTATAACGTGAAAAATTCAATTGCAAAACAAACTGAAATCGTTGAGAGGAAAAAATAAAAAACTCACAATAACCTGGTTGCATAGGTGTGCACACCCTTAAATTAATACTTTGTTGAAGCACCTTTTGATTTTATTACAGCAATCAGTCTTTGGGTAGGAGTTTATTAGCATGGCACATCTTGACATGGCAATATTTGCCCACTCTTCTTTTCCAAAGCTCTCCAAATCTGTCAGATTGCGAGGACATCTCCTGTGCACAGCCCTCTTCAGATCACCCCACAGATGTTCAATTGGATTCAGGTCTGGGCTCTGGCAGGGCCATTCCAAAAAAGTTAATCTTCTTCTGGTGAAGCCATGCTTTTGTGGATTTGGATGTGTGCTTTGGGTTGTTGTCGTGCTGAAAGGTGAACTTCCTCTTCATCTTCAGCTTTTTAACAGACACCTGAAGGTTTTGTGCCAAAATTGCATGGTATTTGGAACTGTTCATTAATTCCCTCCACCCTGACTAAGGCCCCGGTTCCAGCTGAGGAAAAACAGCCCCAAAGCATGATGCTGCCACCACCATGCTTCCCTGTGGGTATGATGTTCTTTGGGTGATGTGCAGTGTTGTTTTTGCGCCAAACATACTTTTTGGAGTTATGGCCAATAAGTTCAACCTTGGTTTCATCAGACCATAACACATGCTTTTGGGGGACATGATGTTTGTTATTGCACACTTCAGCCGGGCTTGGATGTTTTTCTTTGTAATAAAAGGCTTCCGTCTTGCCACCCTACCCCATAGCCCAATCATATGAAGAATATGGGAGATTGTTGTCACATGCAGCACACAGCCAGTACTTGCCAGAAATCCCTGCAGTTCCTTTAATGTTGCGGTAGGCCTCTTGGAAGCATCCCTGACCAGTTTTCTTCTCATCAATTTTGGAGGGACGTCCAGTTCTTGGTAATGTCTCTGTTGTGCCATATTTTCTCCACCTGATGATGACTGTCTTCACTGTGTTCCATGGTATATCTAATGCTTTGGAAATTCTTTTGCACCCTTCTCCTGACTGATATCTTTCAACAATGACATCCCTCTGATTCTTTGGATGCTCTCTGCGGACCATGGCTTTTGCTCTGAGATGCAACTAAGCAAATGTCAGGAAAATCCTACTAGAACGGCTGAACTTTATTTGTGATTAATCGGAGTCACTTTAAATGAATGCAGGTGTGTAATGACTTCTATTTAACATGAGATTGAATGTGACTGGTTAATTCTGAACACAGCCACATCCCCAGTTATAAGAGGGTGTGCGCGCCTATGCAACCAGGTTATTGTGAGTTTTTTATTTTTCCCCCTCAACTATTTCAGTTTGTTTTGCAATTGAATTGTTCACGTTATAGGTCACATTAAAGGTGGAAAAAGTTCTGACATGATTTATCTTTGTCTCATTCTTTAACATCACAAGAACCTGGCATTTTAACAGGGGTGTGTAGACTTTGTATATCCACTGTATACTAGGAACATATACAGATCCCTATGTATAAATCCTTCTCTCACTCTGTGTATTGTGTACATAGGAATATAAGTATATGATTCTCTGAATAAAGATGTGGTTGTACATATACATACTAGTGTATTAGCCTGACACATGATGGCCGTACATGACCAGAAAACAGGAGCCGCGGAGCCGCATGGAGATGAAACCTATTCTGTCTCTCTACACTTCCTCTAGCATAAAGGTGTTATACTCCCTGACGTGTGGATTGCCTCCTCATCTTTTTCACCCTTTGAGTGCCAGAGGGGTACAAAATGTATGGCAAAGCAATGCATTCTGTACCCCTCTGGCACTCAAAGGGTTAAAACCAGCTACACTTGAAAGATGCATACTGCTAAACTATTTAGAGTGATTATAGCACTAGAGCAGGTGTGGGTGATATCTAGCTATTGTTGCAATACAACTGGCTTCAGCATGATAATGGAGGGAATTATAATACATCAACAGTAAGATGCTAGCTAAGAATGATGGGTGTTATAGTCCACTAACTTCTGAAGTATCAAAGTTTCCCAACCATTGTCTAGGTTCCTTTGTAGCTGGCCAGTATTAAAGGAATTAGATGGAAACTCTAAATTCTCTCTCTCTCTCATTCTCTCACTTTGGTATCCCTAAGTTTTGTCTCTGTGACTCGCTCAGTCACTATGCCTTACTTGTGCTCCTTGCTGACTCCATTTTTGATCTATTCTCTCTCTCTCTCTCTCTCTCACACACACACACACACACACACACACACACACATACACACACACTTCCACTGTTTCATTCTCTGCAACTGCTGTCTCTGTATGTTTCTATACATTCTCATGCATTTATCTGTACCTCTTCTATGTCTCCTGAAATGTATATTGTGACAGATTAATTATATTATATTCAGAATATAGAAAACACTCAATTATCACCAAAATGAGCTAAATAGTGTTCACCAGAGCATGGGGTGCCATAGATCCATTACATACTCAAGTACCTTTAAAAAAGACCTGCAGAAACCCATCTACAGACAGCACTCTAGCAAACTTTACAGTGTCAAAAAATCAAAATGTATAAAAAAAATATTAAAAATAATATCCATTTACTGAACATAGAGTAACACAAAATAAATACTACACCACCACACAAAAAATGACTAAACACCATCAATGTAAAATAACATATCTAAAAACCACACAAGCAATTAGCACTAAAAAAAAACATATTCTAAGAGCCTGCAGTTATATAGCAACACATTGAGACCCTAATGGGCACAGTGCATGTAAAAGACATGCATTTATGTGAATATACTCAGGAATATTAGTTTAATTGAGTAGATCTCAAGGTTGTTATTTATAAAATCATGGTGGTGCACCTATGGGACAAACCAAATGCACGTAACTGCAACTGCAAAGCAATTCATGGAGCACCCCTCTGGCTCCCAAATATGTAATCCTCTGCGTGCCATTAAAGGGATAGTAATACTTAAAATGTAAAAAAAATATGTTGTAGGGTTTATTCCCCTAAGTAAAACAAGGGTACTCCCACTGCCGAAATGTGTTTTATTCAAGAGTTATTACAGCTCAAAGTTTAATTTTTTTAGGTGTAATATTACAGTGGCCTGAAATGTGAAATGGCACTGTTGCTACACCATCCTATGGAGATTTACGGTCTAAGGACCAGAGCTGTCCATAGGATGGCATAGCAACAGCGCCACTGTACAATTTCAGGCCACTGTGATATTGCACCTAAAAAATTCAACTTTGAAAAGTAATAACTTTTGAATAAAACACCTTTCAGCAGTGGGAGTTCCCCTGTTTTATTCAGGGGGATAAATTATATTAAGTATTACTATCCCTTTAAGGTGTCCATGCATTGCAAAGCAATGCATTCGACACATCTCTGGCATTCAGCGGGTTAAAGTGACTGAGCTAAAATCCAGTTGAAATAAAGCAGGCTTTTAACCTTTTGATGTTGGGCTGAAGGGCACTTAAAATGTCTCACTCTATTGAGGGTCTGAAACTGCTGGCCCACAGGCTGCACATTTTTGGCCTGTCAAGTGCTGGGTGGTTTAGAGCATCTGACAACCAAGACTACCATGACAAAGAATTTCACAACTTACTGGCCTTATTGTAGGAAATCCGTGCCATTGTTTTAGACGAAAGTTCCTATCCTCTAGTATTAATGGATGACCCTTGTTTTTTCACTCAGCTCTTTTCCAGAAAGTTCTTGGTATTGCTGTTTAATATATATCTCTTTTCTAGGGCAAACAAACTCACTTTTGCTCATCTCTCTTCATAACTAAAATTTTCCAATCTCTTTAGCAGTGTTTTGCATGCCTCTGTACTTTATTAGTTCAATAATATATTTTACAAGAGCTGGTGCCCAAACCTTACTTCACATTCTAGCTAAGACCTAACCAAGGATTTATACTGCCTTTTATACGTGATAGTAACCTGTTCGCTCTTGCAGAGTGACACTGCAAACTATTGTGAAGTCTATCAGTACTCAAATCTATCTCTAACAAGGATAGCCCAAATAGTTTCCCATTTAATGTATATGTAGCATGCTTGTCCCTCCAACCAAAAGGAATATCCTTGCACTTATATATAATAAAACTCATATAGACTTTTCCATCCATTCAGTTTATCTAAATCTTTCTGCAGATATCTTAGAAACTATTATTTTAAACAAAAAAGGCTTACATAATTATAGGATCATTTGACAGCTCTTTCACTATCACTTGCTTCTTACAAAGTGACATTTCTACTATAAATTGGCAAATGAATCTCTGTTTTAAAGGGATAGTAATGGTTGTTTTTATCAAAGTTTAATCCTGTAGATATTAACAATATTCATGCATTGAGGTATGTCCCATCTCTCAAACATGTATAGTTTGAGAGATATAAACATCTAAAGTTCCCCCTTCCTGCTCTAGCTAGCGCTCTAGCTGATGGAAGAAGATCCTGGTCCCGGGACTGGCCATCGGCTCTTCAGAAGCTGAATTAGTGTTATATAGAAAGATAAACTTAATTGGAACGGTCTACAAAGTGTGCTTGGTTTGCAAGCACATTTTGTAGACCATCCCAATTAAGTATTTCTTTCCATATAGCTCTATTTTGCCTTTGCTGAAGAGCCGCCGGCCGGTCCCGGGACCTCCTTCTGTCAGCTTGAGCGCTGACGTCTATGAAAGGGGCGGGAGGGGGAACCATTCGATGCTTATATCTCTCAAACTATACATGTTTGATAGAGATGGGACATATCTCATTGCATTAATATTTTTAATATCTACAAGATCAAACTTTGGTAAAAACAACCATTACTATCCTTTTAAGAAATAAACATGACCAAAAACATTTACACCTCAAACTTGCCAACCTATTGCTTAAGATTAGCAAGCATCATTGAAACATTTTTGGTACAAGATTGATAAGTATAGTTACTAAAAAAAGGGTTTGCCACTGAGGAACATTTATTTATTAGTAACAAGAAAAGCATAATGTTGCTGTGTGCTCTCCCAGCTTATTGTGTGCTCCCAGCTTCTGCTTACTTGCTCCCAGCATTTCAACCTGCTACCAGTTATATCCCCCTGTTCCCAGCTCCCCCTAGTCCCAACAACTTCCCCCTTGCTCTCAGCCTCTGTTCCTCATGCTCCTAGCATCTACCCCTCTGTCTCCAGCATCTCATACTCTACTCCCACTATCTACCCCTGCTCCTTATTGCAGCTTGTTCTCAAGAGTACATTGTCAGCTTCAGATCCCCAGGATCAGGATCACATGTGGCAGAGCATACTTGTTCAGGCCGTCATGCCCAGAATGCGGATCACATGTACTGAGCAGTGATTTTGACTTGATTGCACAAGGGGCTTCATCCCACTCCGCTTTCATATCTAAATCACCACTAGTAGCCAGCATTGAGAAGAGAGGTCCATTTAGTGATTTTGACAGGAATGATCAGGGTGTGAATCCCCCCTAGCCATTCTTGTCAAAATCACCTCCCTTGCCCATGGGATAGACTAAAGCAGGGAGGAATTTGCATAGCTCCTCCCTACTGCTGCCCCTGGGTATTGCTGGCAGTGATACAGGAACAGTCTTTATATACATATAGTAAAGGAAATTTTTGAAAAAGGTAGGACACAGATTTGTTACAACACAGGCTATAAAGTAGGTCACTGCACCAGGTAGCCTTCAGCCAGTGGATATACAAACAAAAAAGAAATAATACATAAAAAAAAAGAAAGAAAATTCAGCACTGCAAAAAGTTGAATGATTTTCCATGTGAATGATCACAATTTTCTAACTATACTATCATGTTTATCTCAGCCATGTTCTCTCAAGGGACACCAATGCAGCAGCTTTTAGTGTCATCCCTGGTGTAATTCACAGTATCCCCTGTTCCAAAGCCACATTAACAAGTGACAATGGCTGAAGTCGTTACCATGGAGATAAAACATTAGCCATGAAATAGGAACATGGCTAAAGATGCATTTGATGTCACCAAAGAAAAGGTCACCTTGAAAATATGCCTTTATTTTGTCAGCATATCTTTTATTTAGACTGTAACCACAGCTGTGATGTTAGGCAAGTTTAATAAAATGTTTTTTATAAAGTTTCATATAAAGGAGCAGCCAGATATTGTTATTGATCTCTCTTTTAATATCTTGTCTAAAGAGTATCATGATATACAGTTTACTGAGAAAATAACAAATATTAAATATTTACACTGTAGAAAAACTGTGACTTATGAAAACAAATTTGCCAAAGTTGCAATTGGCAGCATAAAATGGCAAACATTTTAGAACATGTATATATGTGATCAGTATTTTCTGGTCTTTCTTAAGCATTTGATAGACAGAGGGTATACACACAGACATTTTTAGGTGGCCTGCAGGATCTATCAGTCTCTCCCAGCCAATGTTTCCAGGCCCCTGGGGGTGGAAGCGTACCAACAATTTGCCCACAATTTACCTAGATTATGATGAGGTTTGACTGGAGACCATGCCCAAGTGGGTGGTATAATTAACATTATACCCACTGTAGAAGGCCTAGTGGATGAGTCTGGATGTGTTGTGAACCCAGTTTTTATTTAAACCCTTTGATTCCACAGATATCTGCAATGTGTTTTTCACATTTCTAGCATATGACGGGTTAATTCTCCATTCCAATTCCAAGGATTTAGAGCCACCTCCTGGGATATTTTTAGATTTCCATTACATATTGAACTCATCTCTGCCTTAGGAGAAAGCAGTGCATTACTTTATGAGATATGACGGTAACAGAGGATTTAAATGGATTTGCTGAGGAAAGGGGATGGTGCTTAAGCTCAAACAACACATGCTCTGTAAAGGGATTTATGCCCTTGTGTAACAGATGGGTTAAGATGGGGTAGGTAGGGGGGTGAGGAGTGTGTTGGGAGTAGCAGGACTAGGAAGAGAAGGGGTTGGTAGCCTTCAACACTCCAGCTGTTGTTGCACTGGAACTCCCATCATTCTTCTACTACTACCACTTCTAATAGCCACAAAGCCAACAGACCATTTGAGCAGGATAATCCACTTCATTATTTGTTGCACAGTCAAGTTGATTCTATGTGCAGTGGTCTTAGGGAAACTGTCATATTAACTGACATTCAGTCTTGCCTGTTACTCCCTACTAACATGAGTAAAGAACATTGCCAGATATCACTTATGGTCCTATCCTCCTCCCAATCATTGTGGTGCATCTCTGCCCAGCTCCATGCAAGTTCTTGACTGTATCCATGCCCATGCTCCATAGTAAGCCCCCCCCCACACACACACACACACCATGGAGTTAAACAAATGCCCCAAGGAGACCAGCTCCAAAACCTGCAGAAGAAGTAGCAGAAGTACCATGAGAATCAGAACCAGGTCTGTGGAACTGTGTATACAATGTGTGTTTGTGTATATTTGTGAGTGTATTAATAAATTACTGTTCATTGTGTTAGCTTGTGTAGTTTCCCCTTCCCACTTGTTTTGCACCTTCCTCCCTACTCTCTCCGTACCCCCCTCTCCACTTTTAGCAACTTATCTTCCTCATTCTCACTCTTTACTGTATCTCTACTTTCCTCCCACCTCTATTTTTCTCTCTCTCTCCACTCTCCCCCTTTCATACAGCCCTTTTGCCATCTGCTCACTTTCCTTCTTTCTATCACATATCCTTATACCCTAATTTTAACATACTATTACACGCACACCCTGGCTATATCTGGGTTTATTTTACTAGTACACACTCACGGACACAGAATTCACTCAAGTTCAAGGGTATACATTAGTGCACTTGCTGTATATGTACATGCCAATTCAGCCACTTACTCTATGGCTGTACATACAGGCTATTACTGTCTATGGCCTGTGCACATTCTAGCTGTACTAATATTGAGTTTATATCACCATACTAGTCACACAGATCACCACAATTGATGTTAATTTACTGTGCTGTGTCAATACTAGGGAAGGGCAAGAAATACAATATTTGGGAATGTTCATAGAAAAAAACATGATTTTCCTTTTTTCCAGGAAAATACTGTGCACAATAAATAAATATTTAAATATGTTCCATAAGTGTCTTCATACTTGGCACCGCCACTGACGAGTGTGCCATCAGTACCACCAGCACAGAATAAGGATCTACCAATATGTCTCCACACATTGCACACTGTGGGGTGCAGTGATCACACATGGCAATGTGGTGGAGACCACTAGAACACATGGGATAAGAGAACATCTGCAGACTTTCCCTGTTGCAGAATATGCCAGGCTCATTTAAAGAAAGGTCAGTTATAAATAGGCGCAGTCATTGATACCACCTTGGGGGGATGATTTAACATTGCCAAAATGCAATTAGCGCAAATGTGCCTAGGTGTGTGCTCCCAGTCCTTCTCTCAGTCCACAATATTTTCACACATTGTGTATACTGCAGTTATTGATAACTGCACAACTGCAAAACTATTCCAGTCTGTCTACAAAGCAATCACAACTATTAATAATAATTTCTTATAAGAGAGAGTCTGTAAATGTACAATGGCCACATTCACTCTTAGTAAATAAGAAATGTCTCCACAATAGTTTAGACACAGAGAGCCTGGACAAGAATTAAAACCAGTAAACACTATTTTTGCAGCTTAGAAATCATGGTAAACAAGTTTTCACTGTTAGGGATACCCTATAGGACAGTGATTGTGATTTTGAAATTTAATATTTAAATTTTTTACAGGGCCCAGACAGAGGTACATTTAGCAGAGTACAGTGACACATGATGGTATCATCGCACAATGGTTGACGCAAGCTTCCTGTTCTGCAAGATGGCGTTAGAAGGCTCACTCAAGGTACCTTTCTAGAAGATAGAAGTGTTGAACTCTCTCTAATGGGGTTCACAGAGGCAAAGGTAATAAACATGTCGAAAAATATATCTTCTGACATGTGTAAGTGGAAAATATGTGAGAGACTCACTGATATTAATATAAGCAGATATTGCTTGTTCTATGACTAGTCACTGATCACAATCATCACATTTTAGCCATCTAATGCCATTGCAGAGAGAACATTTCCCCATGCATTTGAAACTAATCCTGCCCCAAAAGGGTGGTCCAGTTCCAAAATGAAAGCAAGCCGCCTATGCACGAGAATGCAAGCTAACCCCAGATGTATGCTGATGCCCATTTTGGGTTTTGTCAGTGAGGTGCAGCTGGTGTCCCTAGGCATTCTAAGTGGTCCACAGACGTCTGGTACCCTAGAGGTTTTCAAAACCAAGCAACCAATACATGAGTGAATCACTGAAAAAATAGAAGAGACTACTACCTAACCACAAACATATGTTTCAGCTTATTTTGGGCCTTGTCAGCCTTGTAGCTGGTTCCTTCAGCATCTCACATCTTTGGCTTGATTTTGAAAATATTTATTATGTCTCCCTAATCAGATTTCTCCTTAATCAGACTTCTTGCTCCCATTGCCTAGGGAAATCAGCTGCAACTAAGTGAATAGGTCTAAAAACAGACAGAAATGTACTCTTGAGGTTAGTGGTATTTCTGTGCAGAAGCATATGCCTGTCATTTTGGAACTAGACCTCCCTTTGGATAGGATTAGTCTAATATGCACATGAAAATATCTCCTTGGACCCCCCTTGTAGATGGGATTAATCTAATATGCACATGGAAATATTTCCTCTGTAATGACACGAGAGAGCTAAAATGTGACGCTTATTAACATTGGCTTGCCATAGAACAAGAAATATTTAATTATGTTCGTTCTCAGTAAGTTTCTCTCATCTTTTATCTTGATTTTGAAAAATCTTAGTACATCTCCTTAAGGGTGACATTTAATCAAGACATGGACCTCTTGCACTTAATGCCTAGAGAAATAAGATGCACAAAAAAGGCCGAAATGTACCTCTGGGGTTAGCTGGTATTCCCAAACAGAGGACCAGTCTGTCATTTCAGAACTGGACTGCCCTTTTAAGTGGGATTATTCTGACATGCACATGGAAATATCTTCTCTATAAAAGTTCTAGAGAGCAAAAATGTGACATTCCTGAGTGGTGGCTAGCCATAGAACAAACAACATTTGCATACTTTCATTCTCACTGAGCCCCTCATCATTTTTGGCTTGATTATGAAAACCCTTAAGGTATCTACTAATGTGTGAAGGGTAATCTAGATGTGGACCCTTTGCTCTTATCACATAGAAAAAACAGTTGTGCCTCACTGACAAAACCCAAAAATGCCTCTGCGGTAATTTAGTATTCCTGATATCCCAGAGGGGATTTGTGTATCATTTTGGAACTGGATAGACTTTTGGGGTGGATATTGTCTACTATGATACTTCTCTATAAAGGCACTAGAAAGCTAAAAAAAGAAAGCAATATCTACTTATGCTCATTCTCAGTGAGTCTTTCCCATCTTTTGCCTTGATTCTGATGTGCTTACTTACTAACTCACTCCCTTGTTATTTTTGTCCAGTTACAAACTTACGCAAACTGGTCTAATGACACACAAATATTGTAATTAACCAGCTTTGTAACAACCTAGAGGAATACAAGCTAAGAGATGGCAATGCAGTTGAAATTTCCATCCACCTGCAATTAGGTTACAAATAAAATTACGTGTAGAAGTGGTTAATGAAATCTTGTTTTTGTTCAAGGATCTTACGAGGAAAAGGCTTGAGAAGTATTCAGCAAAGTGTCTGTCACTCTAAACATGTCCTATGCAAACACTATACAGTTATCTTTTCCCCATGCAACTGCAAACAAAGCTTCATGTCTAGCCTGTGCTACAACTTGTAATGCAATCAAACAGGCAGCAGGGGGTATCTCCTTTGCATCAATGAAAAAGAAAAAGAAGCCATTGCAACATGCTGATTTGGATTTCGATTGAAGAAAGGATAAGGGCTGGGAAACAAATCAGTAGTAACACTGCAACTTCCATTCTCAATTAACAAACTGAGAAGCAAATACACATATTAAGGGAAATTAGAAAGAGATTTTTATGGTGTCCTGGACATCTTGGAGAAATGTATTAGGAGCTAAAATAAGTGACAATTTTCAACCTTACAGCTGTTGTTGAACTACATCATCTTCAGCAGACTGATGGAAATCTGTAGGCTGCAAAGGGCTGCAAATTGCAATAGCATATGGTTGTGCCATCTCAGAACACTATGGCAATGTTTGCAGTTTGGAGCACAAACCCCTTTGTGTCCAGGACCCCCTATTTTGTATCAGTTTTGTTTTTTGCCTTTGACAGCCCAATTTACCAGCAGTTGGAATTTCTATTTAAATCAGTGTTGTCTGAGATTATGCCCCCTCCCTAAACTAGTGCATTGTAACTGTCTGCTGGAGATTTGGGAGCTGCACCCAAAGCTGGGAGAATTTAGCCTGACTAAGAGTGCTGTGAGCCCAACACACACACAAACACACACACACACAGACACACACACACACAAACACACACCTCCCAAGTGTCCCTCTTTAGGAGGGAAAGTCCCACTTTGAGACCCAAATCCCTCTGTCCTTCCTTCCCACCCTGGTGTCCCTCTTTTTAAGAGAGCAGACTTTGTGGTGTGTATATAAGTGTATCACATTGCTTCACAGTAATAAAACTCACATTAATGATTGTATAAACGTCAGTATATGTGTTTATAAATTAGTCTGTGTAAATAAAATACTTTGGTGTTGCTCTAGATCATTTATTAAGTTGCACAAAGAGGTGTCAGTACTTCATGAAATCACCTATAAATTCTTGGTAATGCCCCGGCCCACCAGCCACGCCTCCAGTAACACCACCTAAAACAAAACTGTCCCTCTTTAGCCATTTGAAATGTTGTGCAAACACACATACACACAATGTCCCTCTATATTTCTGTGTTTGAACATTTTATTCATATCAGGAAGAAGTGTAATCTGATTGAAGCCTCAAATATATTAAGGAGTTTAATAAAATTCTGGAAGCTTCCAATTTTCAGAATAAAAGCAATATTAGAACAGGAAGTAGGAAGAAGAGGAAGTGGACTAAATTGGAGGGTGGAAAACTCCCACAGAGGACCACAATGCTGTAAAATAGGGAGGAGAAGGCATAAGCTCTGACGGCATTGATATAAGAAAATGGAAATTCCAAACTGCTGGCAATCATCACCTCTCTTTCAGTAATCAAAGCAATAAAACCGTATACAAGATAGGGGGTGCTGGACACCAAGCAGTTTATGCTTCTGAGGGAGCACTTTGTCAGAATGCTCTAAGAGATAGTTCAAACCTATATTATTGCAATTTGTGGGCCTTGAGCTGTTACTGGACTACAGTTTCCCATTGGTCTGCTAAAGATGATGAGAGTTGTAGTCCAACATGCTCAGTACATCTGCAATCTGCCCATTCATGCCATAGACCACATTTCAAAGCCACTTTAATGAGTGAATCACTGATACAAATTGTTAAAGGGATAGCAATACTTAAAATGTAAAAAAATATATATTGTAGGGTTTATTCCCATGAGTAAAACAAAGGTACACCCACTGCTGAGAGGTGTTTTGTTCAAAAGGTATTACAGCTCAAACTTGAATTTGTTAAGTGCAATATCACAATGGCCTGAAATTATGCAGTGGCACTGTTGCTACACCATCCTATGAAGGTTTATGGTCAACTGATCAGAAGTGTCCATAGGATAGTGTAGCAACAGTGCCACTGTTCAATTTCAGGCCACTGTGATATTGCACCTAAAAATTCAAGTTTGACCTGTAATTACTTTTGAATAAAACACTTTTAAGCAGTGGGAATGTCCTTGTTTTACTCAGGGGGATATGCGCTACAATATATATATATTTTTATGTATTAAGCATTACTATCCCTTTAAGCTCTAGAAACCATTTTAATAGTTTTTTTTCAAGAAGGACAAAATCTTTCCTTAACATGATGTTGGTACTATATCTTTGGTATTTAGTTTGTTAGTCCAGTATACCTGCTGCAGAGTTACTGGTGATTTGCTTCCCAGCTCTCATCCTTTATTCCATCTTCCAAATCAGTATGTTACAATGGCTCTTTTTCCTGTGTTGCCCTGGAAAAAGAGAGATACCCCCTGCTGCCTGTTTGAGCACATTACAAGTTGCAGTACAAGGTAGATATGAAGCTTTGCTTGCAGTTACATGGGAAAAAGATAACTGTATAGAGTTTAAAGGGGGCATCCTATATAATAATTAGCTAATGTATGTTTGTCAGAAGTGGTCATGCGCAGTACAGATGGCTGCGCGCTGCAGTCATGCACAGTAGAGACTGCCCGCTCCACGGCTGATAATGGAGCGGGGCGCTCCGAATTCAGACCGTAGTCAGAGAGGACTATGGTCTGAATTCGTTATCAGCTGCAGTGCAGTCACTCTCTACTGTGCATGACTGCACCGCGGCCGTTGCTGGGTGGCACTGTGGTGTTCAACTAGTGGACTAATATTAGGGGATTACAAATTAAAAGAACATGCAAGAAAAGAAAAAAAAACTACTTTACAGAAGGGATGATAGATACATAGAATAGCCTCCCAGCAGAAGTGGATGAGGCTAAAGCAGGAAATGAATGTGAGAACTTATACGGCTATTCTAAGGGTAAACTAAGGCTGATCTAACTAGATAGGGGAATGGGCAGACTAGATGGGCCACTGGATTCTTATCTGCTGTCAAATTGTATGTCTCTATGCTGTCTTGGAGGGCCAGAAATGACCATCCCTGTATTTTCTGTATCCTGTATATAAATAAATGCTATTTTACATTGCATATAGACATTCCATGTGATTCTGACACCTCAGTCTCAAAGCAGATAAAGCACTAAGGGGCATATCTAGAAAGACAAATGTTATGGCAAACCAACAGCACAGTGGGGAACAAATAAATGATGCTTTTAACCCCTTAAATGTTACAGAGGTCTCCAATACATTGCTCTGAGGGGTGAACCCTCTGAGTGTGAAAGGGGTACACAAAGGGTTAAAAGCCTGATTAGAATCTGAGGAAATGTATATTTGTTCCCAATGAAGCAGATGGTTTATCCCACTATCAGCCCACTTTTGCCTTTATACATAAGCCCCCTACATGTTCCCATAATGCAGGAGTTTATTCCATTGATTGCCTCTAACTATGACAGTCACCTGTGACTCCGTGAGTTCAACGACTAAGAGGAGCAAATCTGGAATATTTATTTTACTCATATAGGGTTTTTATGGAGGCATATGTTCGCATAATAGTATTGGGCTGAATTGAAGACTAAGTAGCATTTTTTTGTTGCCGCATTGGCCTCCAGTTATTTTTGATACATTGTGTTTGGTCAGGTGGTGATATTCACTACATACTGACGTATGTTATATGTTACCATGTTAGTTTATTTTATTTATTTATTTATCTTGAGACTGATGTTCCGGGGTGGGTGACCTGGGAAAATATATATATTGATGGTGATCTAGAGATTTTATGTACAGTGTCCAAAATCTGTTTTGCTGTGTATTTTTGTTTAAAATAAATCAGCCTTTTTAAATACACCGTAAAATCTCAGGTATAATACGCACCTGTGTATAATGTGCAGGTGTAAATGTAACCACAGATTTAAGGGGAGAACAAAAGTACCTATGTATAATACGCACCATTGTTTTCCCTCCCTCTACCCACCCCAAAAAAAACATTAGTAGATCCAATGCATAGACCTCTGTGCACTGGAACTACAGTAATGCCCTGTGAGGACCTTCAGGACCTCAAAGGGCACTACCTTTATCTCAAATTAACACAGGTCCTCACACGGGGATACAGGAAGAGGGCTGCAAATGCAAGCATGCAGATGCCTCTGGAGGGAGTGAGTAGAGGGAGGAGATGGTGGCAGCATATTGAGGTGGGTGGAGGAAGGGAAGTAGACATGTGGAGATATATATATTTAATTTTTTTTTCTTGTGTATAATACGCACCCCCTACTTCACATAAGGTGAAAAGGGGTCAAATTGTGAGTACTATACTTGAGATTTTACAGTATATAGAATGCTTGAGTCTTCTGTTCTGATAGGAAGACACAGCACTGATGTTTTATAAGATTTTTTGTATACAAATCTGGAATAAACCAACTGTGCTGCAAAGGGCAAATGAAAAGAAACCCACAAAACCCACTGTTATAAATGGGGTTCTTAATCCCTTGAATACCAATGAGGTTTCCAATGCATTGTTTGTGACCTCTCTTCTCTAGCAATCAAGAAGTTAAAATCCCCAATGACATAAACGGCAGTTTTTAATTTCTCATATCATGCAATTGGTTTGCTCCATAATGACTGCAGTTTTCTATTGAAAACATGGGCCTGTGGGGGATGTTAACTAGTATGATCAGCCAAGCGTTTGATGTTGTGCTACAACTTGCCTGAACAAGAGTGTGTAAAATATATAAGTTTTTAAGGAACAGGGGTGTGCGCGGCACATTGCAGGAACACTTGTCTGGTCTTTAAGGGGTTAATAAGGCATGAATAGAGATAGAATAATTATTGGAGACCCGTTGCTTTCATTACACATGTAAAGGTAAAGTTTGTGCGTAACATGCCCATTCATGTAGATGTATCAGTACCAGCTTCCCACTGACAGATGCACAGATCCCACAGAAGACAAAGGGATAAAATTAGTGAGTAATAAAGGCCTACACAATTAAGATTGTTAACTCTGATTATTACTGATGGCCGGGAAGATGTCTTCATGTCCCCAACGGTAACATGTTCTGCATTGGTTCCCAAACTGGTTCAGTGGAACCAGTCACTGAAAAATTATTTTAGCAGCGGAGGACAATGGGACAAGTATGAGTGTGTGTGTGGGGGTGGGGTATTGGGGTGGTAGACAATGAAGCTGATGTAGTAAGGAAATTGGAGCGATTCTGGAGCAAACTAACTACACCATAAGGACCAAACAATCATTGTGAAGAAATGTGTTAGGTGACCTATCTAGCATCCAAGGGGTGAATCGACCCAGAGGAAACATTTGAAAGTTAAGTCATTTGGAATTTGTATTGGTTCCCCTATGGCAGGGCTGTCCAAGGACAGTCTTCAAGGGCCACCAACAGGCTAGGATGTAAGGATTTCCCTAATTAAGCACAGGTGAGTTAATGAGTGGCTCAATCATTTTGACTGACTCACCTGTGCTTAATCAGGGAAATTCTTACATCCTGGCCTGTTGGTGGCCCTTGAGGACTGACCTTGGACAGTCGTGCCCTGTGGTGTAGTTGGTTCGTTCAGTTATTGTTTCAGCTGGTTTTAATACATCAGCCTCGGTGTACTTGTGATCCTGTGACTACCAGTGGAGATGGGGAACATTATGGTAATGTTTACCTGAAATGTTAGCCAACTAAATTAGACATAATTCTACTTTTAGTACAAACTAGCACTGTAATACATCTGATATTCATGAAGTTAATTAATTGATTGTTGAAAACCTTTTAAGCATCCAAGGGGTTAAAGGGTTTGTTAAGGTTCCACCGAGATTTCATGTGAGACCAAAAGGTTCCTCCACAGCCAAAAGGCAACTGCAATAGAAGACAGTTTAGTAGACAGAGGACCACAGCAGCGCCAGAAGGAGAAAGGTATTATAAATCAATGCATGTAAAAGTAATAACTCCTAACATTGAGCCCACTTACCTTCCTATGGCCAAAAATTCCTAATGGCCCCTATAAGTTTTGCCTTTGTTCTTCTGTTTAAAACATAATATTATTAGTCAGTCCTGGATGTCATATCCATGGAGGCGGACATGACAGCTGCTGCCAGGTTTTTTTTTTTTCCAGAGTGAAGCAGATAGGAGTACATAATGTTACTTAACCCTTTCAGGACTAGACCAATGCATCGCATACCTCTCTCGTCCCTAATGCTATAAAATTACATTGTGCAGTGGGCAAAGTCTGTGTCGTGTGGTCCTGCCAGCAGCTCTCATGTCTACCTCCATGGATATGGCATCCAGGACTGATAGAAGATCAGACACTAAAGCCATTAATACATTGGGTGGTTATTACTTCTCCTGTAATGAGCCTTTTCAGCAGTCGCACAAAATAGAATCTAAGAAAATAATTGAAATGATTTTCCATTCTAGGCAATGCAGCAAACAGCTTTCACAGCATCTCAGTTAATAAAGCTGGATCCCACCAGACACGTCTTCAGCCTTCAACCTGCCTTACTTTGAGTTACCCTTGAGATGAATGGTCCTCTGTTCGAGCAAGAGCAGATTAGGTTTTTGATATTCAAAAATCCATGCCTTGTAATTACAAAAAACTCAAAGGAACCCCAGTTATCCCCTTCCAGGCAGTTTAATCTAGAGGTGGCAGCTTGCCTTTACCACCTTGGATCTTAGACAGGTCCTTGGATGTTAGAACTACATTAGGATGCAATGCATCAGAACAGCTGATATGTGGGCAGAGTTACATAAGAGACTCACCAAAAATGTCCACAGTAATTAACTCTAAATAATGGAGTCCCTGGGGCAGATCAGTATAGTTCCCAGGTATGCTCATTTAACTTGTTGCTATTTAAACATTGCAAAGCCAGAAGGTTGTCCAGCCACTGGGACCTTTCTCTTCCCCTTTCCACCACCCTTCAGTTGCTCTCCTCACTACCATATTCTTCTCTCTTCCCCCAGTTGAAATATAGATACACTAGGTAAACCAAATACATTGTGCTGGGCTGCATTGGAATAACAGGTGCACCATGCAAAGAACAAATCAGTAGTGTCAACATTATGCACAGTGGACCATAGATGGTGATCAGATCTTCACTGTTGAAACATCCCTGCATTACGTATTAAATGCAGGAAAGCTGCAGCACACTGTCACAGAATGTGACATGTGTGATAACAGGTACCCATGTGAAGAGCCAGTGTTCACAGCAGATGACAGAACTAAAGTCACCTGTGTGAACTGGACTAAATACACATATTATTTACAAACTGTGAATTCTAATTTTTCAGATGAAAAAAGGGACTTGATCTTGTAAAGTGAGCTCTACACAAAATGTGTTTTTCCTGACATTATATGTCACATATCAGATTAATATCTTGTTTCTTCAGGGCAAAAATCCCTCCCACGTGCTTAGCTTTTTATGTATTTAAAAAAAAAGAAGAAAAACAAGAACAATTTGACATGTAAAGGTAACCATAGTGATTAAAATCCTTACCCTGCGACAAACCATGGCTTGTCTGAACAAGTTTTTGGCTAAATCTTCAAATAAAACGTAACATTTCTCTGAAAATCCTCAAAGCTGCCAACATCATCTTTGTTTTTAGACAAATGTGGGTGTTGGGGTTTGGAAAGCATTGTACATTGGATAATTAACTTTAAATCCATTGTTCAGCATCTGCTGACCACATCTGCTGACCTTACATGGTACACTTGAGATCCTCCAAAATGTACTTTATAAATCATGGTAGACTGTCAAGTTCTTGCTTTGTGGAAACACATAGTTTTGGTTGCATATGTCAGACTATTAACTCATTGGATGCTAGACAACTCATCCAAAGAGTTAATACAGCTGAAAATAAAATCATAAGTAGCACAATAATTTATTCCATTAGACAACCTTTGATCAGAGATAAACTGAATCTCAGAAAATCCACACTATTCATACTATGCAACGTTATTTATAAAAATACATATTTCACAAACTGTTTAAACCAGAGATGGGCAATTATATTTTTCCTAGCTCCACATCTCTATTCAATAATCTTGTTTGAGGGCTAAGTTTGTATATGTATATATGTAGTGTGGATCTGTGGCTACCAGTGGAGCAATGGTGGGGTGGCAAACAGTGTAGTATAGATCTGTGACTACCAGTGAAACAAGGCTAGCCTGGTAGACAGTGTAATGCAGTTTTGTGGCTACCAATGGAACAGCCTTGGGCTGGCAGACAGTGTAGTGAGGTTCTGTGGCTACCAATGAAACAATGCTGGGGTTACAGAGAGGTTAATGTGGATCTGTGGCTACAAGTGGAACAATGCTGTGATGGAAGACCTCGTAGTGTGATTCTGTGGAAAAATCTGTAATTTTTGCCTTGAAGCCGGAGGGGTCTTCTGCATCCCAATTAGGTTTTGGTTGTCCACATTGCCCCATAGTGACCTCAGTGGGGTCAACATTATGTTATGATATTATACTCTCACATCACCCTACCACAGTCACAATGGGGCAGTGGTGAGAATCGAAGCTGGACAAAGATGATGGGAGCACCACACGCTTCAAGGTGTCATTTTTCTCCCACACTGTGGCGGCTGGGTGGCTTGAGGGAAGGAGCTACACTGTGGAATGTGTGTGAGGGAGGTAAGCTGCAAGTGTGGGATATAAGTGAGGATAGGAGACACACTGTGGAGGTTGGGTGAGAGAGAGAGGAGGTCAGTAGAATGGATGATACGTGAGGGAAGGAAGTGATCCAAGCTGTGGAGGGTTAGTGATGGAAGGAGATGGAGATGCACTGTGGAGGGGGATGCTGAGGAGGAAGACGAGGAGGGTCTGTAAGGCAGGTGTGTGGTGGAGGACTAAGTCCCTGCAAATGGATGTGTCAAAGCATTCCTTGCCTCTGTGGATGTTTGGGACTGGAAAAAGCCCCTCTGGTAAATGTCCTTTGTAACACATATGGGGGCTGTGCCCCCGCATGTCTAACTATGCCCTTTGTTACTTCAAGGGGTGAGTGTAACACAGATCACAGGCTCTAGTTTATGTGACTTTCATTTTTAAAGAAAGTGGCAATTTGAATAACTTGCTTTTTTCAATTTAAAGCGGATGTCACATGCCCACTCATTTCTAAGACACTGATACTTCTGTACAGTTCCTACATATTAGATGGGTTTCCTTATAATGTTTTTATGTATAAATGTACATACATTTTCGTACTTGCTGTTTTCCTAAAAAGGAGCTGCCATACTGCTGTTTTATCACAGCTGTAGGCACATCCTTTTCTACTCATGTTGAAATTGCATGTCAGTCCATGTCCCCTCCTATTCCTTGCAAATGATATGCACAGCAGATAATCTTCAACATACATGCTGCACACACCCTCCCATTCTAAAATGCAACAATATACAATAGGGAGTGCAAGGAGCCCTAGGCTGATCACATTCCACCAGGGTAGAGTTAGGAGGTCTTGGTAAAGACATGCCACTAAAGAGGAGTTAAGGGTTAATGATTTTAAACTGCAAAACAAAGAAAAAAGGAACGCTTTATTTGAAATATAAAAGGAGAACATATAAACAATTATTAATAGAGATCTAAAATATGAAGCAAAGTTGAAAGGAGGATACAGATCCCCTATAATTTCCAGATCTAAGAGGGGGTTTCAGTGTTGATTCATGGACCTTGGTATTATGATTTGTGGGCTATAACTATGACTGCCTGTGTCACATTTCTTATACATTTCCCCTAGTCATATTAAAAGGCAACTATCATGTTATAATGAGTAATATGTTGCGGTGTATGCTTTATGAATTTTGGGAATTCTAAAACTATTCTTTTTGTTGTGGTTATGAAATGAATGCTTATGAAACTTGAGTTCTTGCTATTAAGTTTGTCATGTTACTTGTATTTCAGGGTTGGATTTTCAGCAATGGGCTGTTTCTTCACTGTTCCTTGGGGGTAAATTGAGCCATGTGTCAGGTTAATATTAGTAGTGTCAAGAGTGACTATAGTTCCTGCTTGGCTGGAGACAGTAAGTGTATTATTTGTGAGATGGGGCAAAGACAGGGTGAGGTAAATATTTCTTTTTAATGGATAATAAATGCTTTGTCCCACTCCCTCTCTCTCTTCAGCTAATATATTTGAAACATAGAAACATAGAATTTGACGGCAGATAAGAACCATTTTGGCCCATCTAGTCTGCCCATTTTCCTACAGTAAAAACCTCAAACCTTTTTTGGTCCTTGGTCTTTTCTTACATTAAGGACAGCCTTTTGTCTATCCCATGCATGCTTACATTCTGTCACTGTATTAACTTCTGCCACTTCTGCTGGTAGGCTATTCCACTTATCTACTACCCTCTCAGTGAAGTAAAACTTTCTTACATTAAATCTAAACCTTTGTCCCTCTAGTTTTAGACTATGGCCTCTCATCCTAACATTTTTACTCCTTTGAAATATACTTCCATCCTGCACTTTGTTGAATCTCTTTATGTATTTGAATGTTTCAATCATATCCCCTCTCTCTCCACTTTCCTCCAAGCTATACATGTTCAGATCCTTTAGTCTATCCTGATATTTCTTTTCCTGTAAACCAGACACCATTTTAGTAGCCCTTCTTTGAATTTTCCCTAGAGTATCTATATCCTTCTGGAGATGGGGTCTCCAATACTGTACACAATACTCTAGGTGAGGTCTAACTAGGAATCTGTAGAGTGGTATGACCACTTCCCTTTTCCTGCTACTAATGCCCCTAGCTATACAACCCAGTATCCTGCTTGCATTCCCCACTGCTTTATTACATTGCCTGCCTACCTTTAAGTCATTAGAAATAATTACTCCCAAATCCCTTTCCTCTGTTGTCTCTGACAGCACAGTACACTTAATAGTATATTTTTCCTTTGGATTTTTATGTCCCAAGTGCAATATTTTACATTTATCAACATTAAATTGTATCTGCCACACTCTTGTCCATTCTTCTAATTTACCTAAATAATTTGTCATTTGGCTTATTCCCCCTGGAATGTCTACCCTCTTGCAGATCTTGGTATCATCTGCAAAAAGGCATACCTTTCCTTGAAGACCTGTTGCAATATCACTAATAAAAATATTAAAACGAATGGGCCCCAGTACAGATCCCTGAGCTACTCCAATAGTAACACTCCTTTCGTCCGAATATTCTCCATTGACTACCACACTCTGTCTCCTTTCACTTAGCCATTGTCTTATCCATTTAACTATTTTTACATCCAGACCCAAACCCTGCAATTTATTAATGAGTCTTCTATGAGGGACAGTGTCAAATTCTTTACTGAAATTATTATTGGTAAAGCAGTAGCTCTCCAGCTTCTGCTGAACTACATCTTGGCTACTGGTTGCCCAGCAACCAAGGATAATAGGAGTTCTGTATATTTAGAGGTTGTATGGTCATGTGCACATTCAAACACTTATTCTCTGGGCACACATTTACACCTACATGTATTCTTATGCTTCTGTACATGCGTACATTTGCATCTCATGCTTTCACATTTGCACACATTCAAGTGGACACAAATATGCTCACACAAATTCTCACACACTCTTACGCACAAGCGTACACATTTTCACACGAACACATTCGCAGTCATGCACATTCCTGCACACATACATACTTACACCAACATTTGACAGCATGCATTCATGCACACACATTTGGCAAATTTGAAGAAGCACACACACATTTTCATGCATACACATTTGTGTGCATACAGATGCACATAAATATACCCTTGAAATCTTTCTCACATATGTTGGCGCATTCACACATAAACACTCACATTAACGAATAACACATCCACACACATCTGTCCACAACAGACTGTAAATAACAAGAGAATGTTCTGCAGAAAAAGGAAATCCATAAAGAGGCATATTAAAGGGATAGTAATACTTCGTTTTTTTCTTTATTTTATTTTGTAGGCATTAAAAAAACATTAAGAACGATATAAGTCTTATCTCTCAAACCTTTATGGTTTGAGAGATATTCACAAGCAAAGTTTCCCCCTCCCGCCCCTTTTACCTAGTGTAAGCCATCTCTTCTCAGATGTGGAATCTGGTTGTAAGACCAGACAGATAACAGCAGGGGACAATTTTCTTTCTATTAGAACAATGAAAGCCCTGCCCCCTTGACAAGCTTTTCAGGTTTTTCCCTTATTTTAATTGAAGATTGTCCCTCTCTGCAGTCTACCTGGGCACCTCCCTTCTGATCTGGCTGAACAGTGTTACATCAGCAAAAGGGGCGGGAGGGGGATACTTTATTATTGAATTACTCTTGACCTACATCTCTGACAGAATTGAAATAACACTCTCCAAAGTCCAGATACTATGATGATTAATTAGAGCTGCTTTTATTATGAAACATTACTATCCCTTTAACTGTGAAACATGCAATATTACATGGTCATTTTATTCAATAAGTGTATGTTATTTAAGTCCTGCGTACATCACCTTTAAGTTGCCGGAGCAGAGACAGCATTGTGATTTCCAACGGCTTACTTTGTCGAGTGAAGGTATAAGCTAGTTTCACAACCACTGGCTCATGTGAGTGCATATTGGCAGTTTATTTTTGTTTAAATATTTATCTACGATAAACCACAATTGACACCCCTTCCTTTTATTTTTTTGTTTGTTGTACATATATGGTTTCCCTTTGGTGGGGTTTGGAAAAGAAGCTAATGTAATTCTAAGTTGTATTGTTTGGCCCGTTGTGTGCTGAATAAAGCGCGGAGTTTACGTGTAAGGTAGAAGTAGCTGAAAGACTCCCTTATGCACTAGTGCTGGTGGCCACATAAGTGTCCCTCACCCAGCAGACTTGTGAGCAGGTTTCCAATACTGGTGATTTCTTCTTTTTTTGAAGCTGTTGCACCAGGATTGCCCCCCACTCCTTTTTCATTCTTTGGTCTACAGTTAAAACTAATAATACTTGTTTAAACTTCATCACATATGTTTATAAATTATTTTCTGAAAATAAACACTTTGGTCTTGTTTTTAATCATGTTTGCAGTTACATAAATAGCTCTCAGTAGGTCGAAAGTGGCCTAAAAATTCTCAGTTATGTTCTGCCAACCTGCCAAAACCTATTGTAATAAAATTATTTATTACAGTGCTTAACAATCTCAAACAGTCCCCTGAGAATCCATAATGTGAGCACAAGTCAGAAAGAATCCATACCTGTCTGAATAGGTAGCTCTTAAAGGGGAACTACCACCCCGCAAAAACTTTACATTAATTAAGTCTTCATCTAGTGACTAGCTGCTTAGTAGCGCTAGTCGCCAGAAATATTACCTGGTTTAAAGGATTTTCAAGTTTTTCAGAGGCTGACAGTAGCAGGAAGCACGGACATCTTGTCATAGTGATGTCTGTGCGCCTGTGCTGTCAGTCCCTTTTGGAGCCGGCCGGCTCCAAAAGGGACTGACAGCACAGGCGCACGGACGTCACTATGACAAGATGTCTGTGCTTCCTGCTACTGTGAGCCTCCAAAAAACTCGAAAATCTTTTAAACCAGGTAATATTTCTGCCGACCAGCGCTACTAAGCAGCTAGTCGCCAGATGAAGACTTAATTAATGTAAAGTTTTTGCGGGGTGGTAGTTCCCCTTTAAAGTGGACCAGTCACCTCAAGATAAGCTTAGTTGATTTGAAACATAATCAGAAACTGCCTGTTTGTTGTGCTAGCTATTTATCTGTAATATAAATAGACTTGGAGAAAATATTTGTTTGTTGGTGGAACAGTGTGTCTCCTGCTAATTAAAGGGATAGTAATACTTAAGTATTACTAATCCCTATAGCAAAGTACTACTTAAAAAAAAACGTATTGCCCCCAGTGTCATCTCTCAAACCTTTATGGTTTGAGAGATGATCGCTTCTAAAGTTGCCCTCTTCCTCCCCCTTTCCCCGTAGTCAGCATTCTAGCTGACTGAAAGGAAGAGAGTCGTACGACTTTCAGGTGGCTCTCCAGCACAGCCGGATCGCGTTACTAAAAAAGAAAACTTTCACTGAAATGGTTTTCTATGTGTGCTTGGTTTGCAAGCACACGTAGAAGACCGTTTTAGTGAAAGTTTTATTTTTAATTAACGCGATTGCAGCTCTGCTGCAGAGCCGCCTGATGATCTCTGACTGGATTTCCCTGAGTCAGCTAGAATGCTGACTACGGGGAAGGGGGAGGAAGAGGGCAACTTTAGAAGCAATCATCTCTCAAACCATAAAGGTTTGAGAGATGACACTGGGGGCAATATGTTTTTTTTTGTAGTACTTTACTATAGGGATTAGTAATACTTAAAGGGATAGTAATACTTTGTTTTAACTTTATTTTATTTTGTAGGCATTAAAAAACATTAAGAACTATATAAGTCTTATCTCTCAAACCTTTATGGTTTAAGAGATATTCACAAGCAAAGTTTCCCCTCCCACCCCTTTTACCTAGTGTAAGCCATCTCTTCTCAGATGTGGAATGCAGTCCATAGACCAGACAATCTTCTTCCTATGAGAACAATGAAAGCCCTGCCCCCCTTGACAAGTTTTTCAGGTTTTTCCCTTATTTTAATTGAAGATTGTCCCTCTCTGCAATCTACCTGGGCACCTCCCTTCTGCTCTGGCTGAACAGTGTTACATCAGTAAAAGGGGCGGGAGGGGGATACTTTGTTATTGAATTACTCTCGAACTACAACTCTGACAGAACTGAAATAACACTCTCCAAAGTCCAAATACTATGATGATTAATTAGAGCTGCTTTTATTATGAATCATTACTATCCCTTTAAGTATTAATATCCCTTTAACTTCTATGCTGGACCAGTATTTCTACACACTGCGCTTTGAATGAATTTAGACAAGGTCTTCACACTAGGGACATATCTACTTGCACAGTGAGAGGTAAACTTGGACTTTAAGATTACTGAATACCATAGTGTGTATGGAATTAGTATAAAGTGTCACACTTTGCAATCAAAATGTACAGATTAATTTCTAAAAAAAATTGCTTTATTTCATAGCAAAATAGCTAGCACAGTTTACAGATAAATTTGAATTCTCTGTAAAACAAACTAATCTTATGTAAGGTTGACAGTTCCACTCTAGATAGGTTTATACGTTTGTTCTCTTGAATTATGACTCTATAGAGAAATAATTCAATTTCACATACTGATATTTTCCTAATGGGGTGGGGTTTTCTGTATTTTATTTTTATATTTTTATGTAGAGAGTTTATGCCTCCTGTCTTTTGAGGTGTAACCTAAATGCAGACTTTAAATGGGAATTTGTAACTAAAGTCCACTGCAAATATATTGCAAAAATAAATACAAGGTACATAAATTATGTAGATAAATTGATAAACAAACATACAGACCAGGCTGCTGTATTAAGGACTCCTATCTTGATACATTTTCCTGGGCTTCTACAAGTTTCCCAAGGACTAGACTGAAAGTAACGAGGTATGAGTCTTAAATAGAAAAGTATAGCTTTCTCTATAGAGAGCTATGACTAAAATGAGTGACTGGATAATCAAATGACAAGTAGGGTTCAAGACAAATAAATGTAAGGGCAGTGATGATGTAGAATTATTTGCATCAAGAGGTTGTTTCGTAGATACTAGATATTTTCCAAAAAATATTGGATACTTTTATAGCCAAAAACAATATACAGAATTCTGACAGTTGGTTACAATTCAGACAGGATGTTGATATATGGAGATGTATGTTTGCTTTTGGAGTCAAGATCTTCTTCTAGATCAGTGATGGCAAACCTATGGCACGGGTGCCACCACTGGCACTCAAAGGCCATTATGGTGGCACTCAGCAAGGGTGCAAGCTCAACTATCCCCTTTGCCATATGACATTTTTTCCAGCTGCAGCTGCACTGGGAAATGGAGCCTCCCCTCCCTCCCTAACAGCATCTGGACTTGCTCACCTTTCCTTTCTATTATAACATGATCCCTATGTGTTCTTTCATACCCATCATAACTCTTTTCTCACCCTTCTAGTACAAGACACACACACACACATATAGCCATCCACTCCCACTGAGGTATGTAGTATGTGTGTGTGTGTGTGTGTTGTGGGAGCAGGAAGAGAGTGTGTGGTGTGGTAGAATGGGGTGAGAGTACCTGGTTCCCTAACCATTTTAACACTTCAGCATACTCTGTATATGCCGGTTTGATGGGGGAAGGGGCATTGCTGGGCTTGTTTCACAATTCATGTGAGGGTGGGAAGAAAGGTGTACCACATAAATCGGTCCTCTGTTGTCATAGGACCAGGAGACAGATGGTTGATGATATCTAATGCATAGTGAAAGGAGGGTACAATGAGACAGTTTTGCCACCATACCAAATCAAGGGCTGATAAAGCTAAAAAAGAAATTTGGGGCCTTTACTTGTGATTAGCTTCCCCCAATATATAATTCCTCTCTGTCCTCTGCAGGTACTGGGAAGTGAAAGCCTCTTTTGTCCAAATCTATGCATTCACTCAGTGTATTAGTGAAAATTAAAAGGCTATAAGCTCAATTGCAGATTCAAATGTAGTTCACATTCGGAGCAATAGGCGTAAACATTCTGTTGACTTCTTTGTTGATTACTCCTAATGTATCACTTTGCCCTGGGCAATGTAGAGGAGCTGGTGGTGTTGCAGGAAAGGTTTTATGATCTGAAAGACTCCTTTGGCCGAAAGCCATGTTTTTATCAAAGTGCTAAATTAAGAGCATAGAAATCAATGGCGTGTTATGCTCCCAGTTTAGCACTTTGCCACAGAATTGCTCCTGTTTACCATTATAAATGTGGCCTTGAGTTCCAAGTATAAAAGTTGATGTTATTGAAGGAAAGGAACTATTAAGTCAGTCTCCTTTGCTCAAAGCTATATTTTAACTTGGATTTATAGTGTGCAATATAGTAAAAGCTTGTAAGTGTCATTTCTAAGTTGGGGGCATTGCAGAAAATATACTGTGAAGTGTTAAGCTCTATTTAGTTTGGTTGTGCACAACATTGATACAATGATAGTTTAAAGGGATAGTAACACTTCATTTTAACTTTATTTTATTTTGTAGGCATTAAAAAAACATGAAGAATGATATAAGTCTTATCTCTCAAACCTTTATGGTTTATGAGATATTCACAAGCAAAGTTCCCCTCCCCGCCCCTTTTTCCTAGTGTAAGCCATCTCTTCTCAGATGTGGATCAGGTTGTATGACAGTACAGATAACAGAAGGGGACAATTTTCTTTGTATGAAAACAATGAAAGCCCTTCCCCCCTTGAAAAGTTTTTCAGCTTTTTCCATTATCTTAATTGAAGATTGTCCCTCTCTGCAGTCTACCTGGGCATCTCCCTTCTTATCTGGTTGAACAGGGGGGGGATACTTTGTTTGTGAATATCTCTTAAACCATAAAGGTTTGAGAGATAAGACTTATATCATTCTTCATGTTTTTTTAACGCCTACAAAATAAAATAAAGTTAAAATGAAGTATTACTATCCCTTTAATTATTCACAAAAAAAAGTCTGCGGCACAAGCAGAAAACACATTTTACTTCTGACTGGTACCATAAAGGGAGCACACAAATGTATACAATACAGTTGCTGTCTTTACACATATGTATTCCCTAAAAGAAACCTGTCTTCCATTGTACATTTTCAGTATTCACGTTTTAAAGTGGATGTGTCACCTCAATATAACTTAGCCTAAATAGTTAGGTTATATGTCGAAAATCACCAAAAGTTTCTTAATTTTTTTTAAGCTTTATTTTGTGTAAATTGAAGTTATAAAGTCTGCCCTACAGCTACTTCCTCATAGACTGCAATTGCCTGCTTTGTAACCGCAGTCCGTTGCTCTGCCTCTGCTCTCCTCTCTCTATCCAGCCTTCTCCAATGACGGAAGCTTTCTGTCTGTAAGCTGGAGCTATCTCATTGGCTAGATACCAATCTCTGCTAATGAGATCGCTCCAGCTTACAGACAGAAGCCTCCGTCATCAGAGGAGGAGGCTGGATAGAGAGAGGGGAGCAGAGGCAGAGTGACGGACTGTGGTTAAAGATCAGGTAACTGCAGTCTATGCGGAAGTAGCTGCAGGGCAGACTTTATAACTTCAATTTACATCAAATAAAGCTTAAAAAAAATTAAGACACTTTTAGTGATATTCAACATATAACCTAACTATTTAGGCTAAGTTATATAGAGGTGATACATCACCTTTATTAGTTCCAAACTATTCACCTGCAGAAAACTGGGCTCTCAGACCCAAAAACCTTCACCATCACTGTTCTAGATCAACAAAATCAAGGATCATATGGCAAAGAATGAACTTGACAGACGGGTTGTTTTTTTAACCTCATCAACTATATGCATTAGGGAATTAGATATCTGCATGCTAAATGAGATTATATTAAAAAACTCAAGATGGAGAAATGATAAGTATTTATGGACTGCAGTCTTAATGTAATTAGGGATATTGGTACAAGGATAGGAAGAACCACTATGCCACTGAACAAATCTATCATTAAGCTCCGCTTCATAAAAAGACATTATGGGATCGAAAAATGTACAACAACATTTACGAAGAAAATGGAGACATTGAATTATGAGGAACACCAAGCCTAAATATGCATGTTTAGAAGTAGATCTTATTACAATATACATGAATATTCACAGTCAATATACAGGATTTTCAAGGAAACTTGTCATCAAACATTCTGAGCAAATAGCTAAAGGTAATCCCTAAAGAGTAAAACAAAGTATATTTAAACTGCGACAGGAGATACTCTTTACATTAACCTTTAAAAGTGCCAAATGAGTATCCAACACATTGAGGAGGAATGCATTGGGATACCCCTCTGGTACTCAAAGGGTTAAGAATTGCCACGTAGTCAATGGACATGATGAACATGGACACAGCAGCTATTTATAAGAATAGGTTAAAAGCATTTCTACCAGAAAGGAGTAGGTATACAATGGAGTATGTGTTCATTTTAATAGATGAGTAAATGATCCAGGGTTTGATGTACCTGACCACACAGACTCAGGATTACTTTGTCTCACTTGGAGTCAAACTTGCCTTCTCTGTGGTTTATGCTTATCTTTCACTGAAATTATCCCATGAACTTATGTCTTTTTACAACCTCATTCAATTATGTATTTACTAGTACTGAAGGCCCGTGTACATGGGCCAAAGTGCCACCAAGCAGCCTCGGCTGCTGCCCCGGAGCTGGGAGCAGAGACAGACGGTGGGCTGTTTGGAGCACCCCGCTCAGGATCAGCCGTGCCTCGGACTGGAGGCCAGAGTGTTTGGGCAGTCTCTACTGCGCATGACTGCATCGTTCATTCAGTCTCTACTGCGCATGTGCGTGTTACACACACAGGGAGCTTTGTATTCTTGCAAAATATGTTATAAGATATGCTTATTCACTGCTGAGTTTCAGACTGCCTAATGTCCATGGACTTAGATTAATTACTTAAAGGGCTAGGCTTAAAGGGATAGTAACACTTCGTTTTATCTTTATTTTATTTTGTAGGCATTAAAAAAACATGAAGAACGATATGTCTTATCTCTCAAACCTTTATGGTTTGAGAGATACTCACAAGCAAAGTTTCCCCCTCCCTCCCCTTTCACCTAGTGTAAGCCATCTCTTCTCAGATGTGGAATGCAGTCCATAGACCAGACAGATAACAGCACAATCTTCTTACTATGAGAACAATGAAAACCCTGCCCCCCTTGACAAGTTTTTCAGGTTTTTCCCTTATCTTAATTGAAGACTGTCCCTCTCTGCAGTCTACCTGGGCACCTCCCTTCTGCTCTGGCTGAACAGTGTTACATCAGTAAAATGGGTCGGGAGGGGGGATACTTTGTCATTGAATTACTCTTGAACTACAACTCTGACAGAATTGAAATAACACTCTCCAAAGTCCAAATACTATGAAGATTAATTAGAGCTGCTTTTATTATGAAACATTACTATCCCTTTAAAGCATTTTAGCACTTGGTTCAGGCCAGTGTTGATTTTAGTCCATTTTGTGCTGAAGCATCATACCACTTGCTCTTCACATGATTATTTAAAGGAGCAGTAAACTTTGTTTATGAAAAAAAAATATATTGTGCGGATTTTCCTGTTGAATAAAATAAGGGTACTCCCACTGCTGAAAGATACATATTTCCAGCAGTATTACAGTTTAAACCCGTGGTATTTTATATTAGCAATGCCCTCTACTGGTCAAATTCCAATTAGTAATTATGTTACATTCTAATGAAGAGGAAAGTCAGTGACTTACAGTTCTTCATAGAATGTGGTAGAAACTGCTGAGTCATGCTGTCAGTTAGAACTTCCAGGAAGTAAACACAGTAAATTCACTTCCTGATTATCTGAACTGTTATAATTGTTGAATAAAACAACTGTCAGCAGTAAGAGTTACCCTTGTTTTACTCGACAGAAAAGGCTCTATAACATGAATGCTTTCATAAAAAGGTTTACTGCTCCTTTAAGGATTTTTAAACTATATTTTCTTGACTAAATGACAAAAGCCTTGGGAGTTTAAAGTGGAACTTTCACCTAAATTCAAAATGCATATCTGAAAATTGTGTTAAACACTGCCTATATGTCATCATTCATTAGCATATGGAACATAACTGAAACCTTCATTAGCTTATACTGTCACTGAAAAGGCTTAATTAACATATTAAATATCCCTGGTACTGCACGGGTACTACAGCTGACACACATTCACATATGGTAACAAGAGTGAACATCTCCTTAACTAGACATTTGCTGACCTTTTGATTAACATGTCATGTGAGCAGTTTTTAATGTAGTCTTCAAATATGCAAACATGAATTAAAGGGTTAGTAATGCCCATATTTATGTTTATTCAATATTGTAGATGTCTGTAAAACTGACAGAAGGATATTTGTGTCGGCCGACTTGAACAGGCTCTTCAACAGAGCCGAAATAGTGATCTTTAAAAGGAACTACTTCATTGGAACGGTCTACAAAGTGTGCTTGTAAACCAGGTACACTTTGTAGACTGTTCTAATGAAGTAATTATTTTTAAAGATCACTATTTCGGCTCTGCTGAAGAGCCGCCGGCTGGTCCCAGGACCGGGATCTCCTGCTGTCAGTAGAGAACTGACGTTGGGGGGAGGGGGACTTTATTGGCGAATATCTCTCAAACCATAAAGGTTTGAGAGATAGGACTTTCTCCACATACTTTAATTTTTAACATCTATAATACTGAATAAACTTAAATATGGGCATTACTAACCCTTTAAGGTGAAAGCTCCACCTCCAAAAAACTAATGAGGTAATTAGTTTGTAAAATGCAATAAGTGCAATGGAATCCTTCACCATAATATTATACATGACTTTAATGGAATAAAAGATTGGGAGGTTGTTTTTTTTATATATATATTTACATTGTATTTTGATTTTTAAATAACAATAAATGGCTTTATTAATATGGTTTCCTTTCAATTGTAGTTCTCAGAACTAGGGTGTTATAATAAGTTGATATATTTATTGGTATATGTAACCTCACACTTTTCCTTCATAAAATACCAAGCCTAGCTCATATAAAAAATCATTGTACAGTGGATGGAGTGTGTAATCCCTACATGAAGCCAAAAGTAGGACTTTGGAGACTTTAGTTCAGTTCATTTCCAGTTATTACTTTATAGTGCCTGGCAGCTACATTGCTTATATTAAGGTTAATCTAAATGGTTTTTTGCCCTTGTACATTTTTTATTCAGGGCTACTTAGTGTTTCAGAATGGAGACAGCTGAGATGTAAAGACTTATGAGAGCAGTAGACATTTTTTCCCACACGGTTATCTTTATATATTTGGTTGCCAAGGGTCTTAGGCATCTAGGCAAGGAGTGTGACACTTTTATGTTTTGAAGAAAATGGAATCCCTATAATATATGGACCACTATATGGAATTATATGTAAAATAGAAGGAGTAATACGGAAAGGTTAACTGGAAAAAATAAGCAATTATAAGGAAAAAATGAGGAGTTATAGGAATAAAATTATATGGAGCAATATGAAAAACTATAGAGAGGTTATTTGGAGCAATAGGATAATTTATTGAGAATGATTATATGGAAAAATAAGAAGAGTTGTAAGAAGGTTTATATGGAGTAGCAGAAATAGGGGAATAATGGAGGGCTATGAGGCTATAAATGCAGATGGTTAGAAATTCTATAAAACATTTTTAAGTTCTTATATTTTTTTGTCTCTGTGTTCTTTGTATACATGTGTTAGGACATAAACATGTTATTGAGATTTTTTAAGTGACATTACTACTATTGCAATTATTAGAGCAAACTAATCTTTCCTTAATATAAAGTCTTCCCTTCCTCTTTCTAATTTTTCTTAGCACCCAGGCCCTGAGACTTCTCTGAGTGAGGGTGCTTCATCTGCTCTATTATTTATATATATATATATATATATATATATATATATATATATATATGTATAGTAAAATGGGCTCTCCAAACTAGATGAAAGCTGCATGTATTGCCTTGGTGCTACACTCAAAAAAAATGCATAAACAGCAGAAATGGTATACATAATCATGTAACGTGAGCACTCATGACTTCAAAGCAGTGTAACATTTACTGCCAATGTTTTGATCGAAACGTTGACAATAAATTCAACACTGCATCTCTAACAACTTCTAACACACTACTCCATTGTAGGACTTAATGCCAGTAAGCCCCATACGACTACCCCATAGCACGTGCAAGGAATTTCACTGTGATGGACACAAAGTTGTCTACATCATGTAAATACAATGTGTAGATTTTGTAGCTTAAAAGGATAGTTTTGCCTGAAAATAATTTTATTTTAAATTGTAGCCCTTAAAAAACATTAAAAGTGATATGTCTTATCTCCCAAACCTTTATGGTTTGGGAGATATTAGCAAGCAACTTTAAAGGGATAATAATACTTAAGTATTACTAATCCCTATAGCAAAGTACTACTTAAAAAAAACGTATTGCCCCCAGTGTCATCTCTCAAACCTTCATGGTTTGAGAGATGATAGCTTCTAAAGTTGCCCTCTCCCATCTCCTTCCCCGTAGTCAGCATTCTAGCTGACTCAGGGAAATCCACTCAGAGATCATCAGGCGGCTCTGCAGCACAGCCGCGATCACGTTAATTAAAAAAAAAAACTTTCACTAAAATGGTCTTCTACGTGTGCTTGCAAACCAAGCACACGTAGAAGACCATTTCAGTGAAAGTTTTCTTTTTTAGTAACGCGATCAGGCTGTGCTGGAGAGCCGTCTGAAAGTCGTACAACTTTCTTCCCTGCTGTCAGCTACAACGCTGACTATGGGGAAGGGGGAGGGAGAGGGCAACTTTAGAAGCGATCATCTCTCAAACCATAAACGTTTGAGAGATGACACTGGGGGCAATAGGTTTTTTTTTAAGTAGTACCTTGCTATAGGGATTAGTAATATTTAAGTATTACTATCCCTTTAAGTTCCCTTTTCCTGGCTGTTTTAGCCAAGTCTGCCATCTAGTGGACAGATTTGGAATCCGGTCCACAGATCAGCTGGCAGCTCTTTAGCAGTGCCAAGATAAGGATCTTTAAAAAGAACTACTTCATTGGAACTGTCTACAAAGTGTGCCTGGCTTGCAAGCACACTTTGTAGACCATTCCAATGAAGAAATTATTTTTAAAGATTGTGATCTCAGCACTGCTGAAGAGCCGCGGCCGGTCTGGGGACCGGATTTCAAATCTGAAGGCTTGAGCAGTGACGTCACTTCAGGGGAAACTTTACTTGCTTATATCATTTTTAATGTTTTTTTAAGGGCTACAATATAAAATAAAATTATTTTCAGGCAATACTATCCCTTTAATAAAGAAATGTCTTAAAATACACATAGACTACCCTACAACCCTACTCTTTGTGTATGTGGTGTTAAGGGGAGGCTTTGTGATGTACATGGTTTAATGCACTGAATTAGGCAGGTGAATGGACTGAACAGTGAATCCAGCCCCTGATTTAGCATGGAAGTGCAGTTGTACATTCCCCCATCTGTCCATGTACAGGAGTGACTTGTGAAGTCCTCTAGACTATGTAAATGTAGAAAAGAAATTAGTGTGGTTGGGAAATCTATGTGGTCATGAGAAGAGGAGAGAAGAGGAGAACCTACCAAAATAACTAGCTTAAAGGGATAGTAATACTTAAAGTTTACTAATCCCAGTATTGTAGTAATTAAAAAATAAATTAATTGCCTCCAGTGACATCTCTCAAACCTTTATGGTTTGAGAGATAATCGCTCGCAAAGTCCCCCCCCCAGTCGTACGACAGGGTTCCCCTGCAGTCAGCTAGAACACTGACTTCAGGGAAAGGGGAGCTTTCCCTGAAGTCAGCTTTCTAGCTGACCGCAGGGGAACCCTGTCATACAACCATCCGGCGGCTCTGCAGCAGAGCTGAGATCTCGTTAATAAAAAAGAAATCCTTCACTTAAAAGGTCTTCTTTTCTTTTCTCGGCTCTGTTGCAGAACCACTGGATGATCGTAGGACAGGCTTCCCGTGCAGTCAGCTAGAGCGCTGACTTCAGTGTAAGGGGGAGGGGGGGGGACTTTGCGAGCGATTATCTCTCAAACCATAAAGGTTTGAGAGATGTCACTGGAGGCCATTCATTTCTTTTTTTAATACTACAATATTGGGATTAGTAAATTTTAAGTATTACTATCCCTTTAAACTTTTGAGTAACAAAGGGGTATCCAATGCATTGTAAAGCAATATATCCCTCTGGCACTCAAGGAGTTAAGAATTGCCAGTTACTTCCCAATAAAGTCCTTGGAATGTGAAAACTAGAGATTATACTTACCAGTCCTGATTACAAGGACAGCAGCATTTAAAGCCCCATAAATCATGTTCTTTCAGTTTAACCATTCTGTTGTAAAGTAAAACTTTCACACCTTCTTATATGATTGTTTTATTTCCTTGCTTGCCAGCATTCTGCTTTGTGGAGGATCTCAAAAAGGATTTACCTAAATGTGATCCTCTATACTGGAAATTTCATAGACTGAGGGGTTCCTGAAGGACTATTACTACTACAACTACAGGTAGATGTTACAATAGTATTAGAAGTAGGGGGAAGTGGTGTTGCACTTCTAACAGAAACACTCATGGCTAGCATTGTGGATGCTGACCTGTGTTGTTTGTTGCTTAGACTTTAAAGGGGATGTTTGCCCCCTTCACAACTTTGGCTAAATCGTTTCATTACCAATAATAACTAATGGAAAGTGTGTTCTTTTTTTAAAAAAATCTGCCCGTTTGCAGAAATTCTAACTTTAAATGTACCTCTGTTCCTACTTCCGGCAGACAGTGCTGACCGGATCTGTATCGTAGTCTCAGCTTCTATCCAGTCTCCTCCAATGACAGAGGCTGTCTCTCTCTAAGCTGGAGCACTTTCATTAGCAGAGATCAATTTCTGGCCAATGAAAGTGCTCCAGCTTAGAAACAGACAGCCTCCCTCATTGGAGGAGGCTGGATAGAAGCTGAAACTATGGTACAGATCCGGTCAGCACTGTCTGCCGGAAGTAGGAACAGAGGTACATTTAAACTTAGAATTCTGCAAACCGGCAGATTTTTTTTAAAAAAAAGAACACACTTTCCATTAGTTATTATTGGTAATGAAACGATTTAGCCAAAGTTGTGAAGGGGGTAAACATCCCTGTGACCAGATGGAATAACTTACGACTATACCACTTGAAATATTGATCCCTATGTTGTACATTGTGTGACATAATGTAATAGTTTGGATGGGGTTACTGTAATTCCTTTACAGGGATATGATAGTTGGGAGCCAGAGTGCAGAAAATAAAGGCTATGCCCAGCACTCCTGCTTGCTTCAGATCTGTGCAACTTGGCTAAACAATGACTGGAATGTTGATTGGCTCCTGCTGTGCTTCCTTGACCAATCATGGGAGGTTATTATGGTCCAGTCAAAATGCCCCTTTTCCAAACCCTACTTTGCATTCTTATCTGGATAGGAGTGACTGGAAATGTAGGCCATTATCTGATTGGTCAAGCATAGCAACACTGTCCCAAGCACTAATTTAAATTCTAATCTTGATAAGAGTGTCTGGAAGTGTATATAAGCAGTGTTTTTCATCAATAAAGCTGTTCTGTTCTACCCTCCTTAATACAAGTCTCGGCTGTATTTCTGGAGGGGACTTAGGCTGGGAATTCTCACCTTAGCCACTACAGGAGCAAATTCACTTTCCTCGCCGGTCTACTGGCGTAGGGCCTCTGGAAACCCTACCTAGGGTTCTGCAGCTAAATTCACTATCTCTGCCAGTCTGCCAGGGGGGCAGCATCCAGTTGTTCCTGCCTGAGCATCCAGGACCTCCAGGAAGCAGCAGGGCTCCAGCCGGCCATGGAAGAGGGCAGCAGCAGCGGCGGTTCAGGAACCGACGGCCCCAAAAGGGTCCGGTAAATCCTGGTACCGTCACATCTGGTGTCAGAAGTGGGATGCCCTCTTCCTAAAGGCATCCAAACCACTACTGGGACAATCTCCATCAGGAGATTTGGCTGGAGCCAGTGGCAGGTGTACGGAGGAATTCTACAATCAGCTAAAGCGATCCATCTTAAAAGAGATCCTTACTACCAGAGGCGGAGAAGCAAGGGGACCCAGGAAGACTGATTTGGTTGAGGCTTTGATGCAGATGGACCACCTATCAGTTGGAACAGCCAGCCCTGCCAGCCGGCAGACCAGCATGGGATCCGGGGAGAGCCCTACAGAGCATGAGGATGCCTTCACCCGAGCTGTCAAGATCCGACTTGCATTTTATGGCCCCAATCCCTCTGCTGAGGTAGTGGATAGAGTAATGGCCATGGTGACTCAGGAGAGGACAGAAGAAAGGGAGGAGCGCATGAGGATGGCAGAGAGAGTCCCAAGAGATTCAGGATCTCCACGGAGCTATGGATCCAGGAACGGCAAACTGCCTCATCAAGCCTTCAAGGTGTTTGAGGAAAGCACAGGTGACATAGATGGGTATGAGAGGCAATGTGCCCTTCATGAGGTGGATTCGAGAGACTGGGTAACAATTCTGGCAGGCAAGCTGACTGGACGTGCAGCCGAGGCATATCGAGCCCTACCTGACGACGTCAGCCGGGATTATGCGGAGGTAAAACGGTGCCTGCTTGCCCGGTATGCGGTCACCCCAGATGCTTACCGGCGGAAGTTCCGGAATACCCGACGGCGGGAACAGGACTCTTATGCAGAATGGGTGTACCGCATGGACCGTGCTTGTGCCAACTGGCTACTGGGCTGCAATGCAAAGACTATGGAGGATCGTCGGCAGCTTTTCCTACTGGAGCAATTCTTCCAACATACGCCTCCTGACGTTCGGGATTGGGTACGGGACCATGACCCAGCTACGGTGGGGGAAGCAGCCAAGTTGGCCGATAAATATGTGGAAACTAGGAAGAGTGGGCCCCGTCTCTCTCCTCTCCCACTCAGAGGGTCTAATTCCACTCCTCGAGGGGTCCAGGTACCACTGCCCAGCCCCATTCCAGCCACTTCCAACTCGCCCAGTAGAAGGCGCAGTTCTGGCCTGCAGTGCTATAATTGTTTGCAGCTGGGACATGTTTGGAGCAATTGCCCTCAGAGACGGTCCAGACCTAGACCCCTGCACCAGAGGCCAATACCTCCACCAGTCCCACCCCGGAGTGCACCAAGACAAGCCTACTGTATGGAAAGATATGTGGAGACTCAAGAGAATGGGCCCTGTCGCTCTCCTGTACAATCCAAAGGAATTACTACAGACACTCGAATGGGCCAGATACCACATCTCAGCTCCATTCCCATCAGTCACAACCAGCCCAGCAGAGGGCGCCACTATGGACTGCAGTGTGATGATTGTTTGCAGCCTGGGCACGTTCGGAGCAATTACCCTCAGAGACAGTCACAGCCTGGGCTCTTGCCCCAGCAGCCGGTATCTCTACCGGTCCCACCCCAGAGTGCACCAAGACAAGCCTACTGTGGAGGAGAGGACCCTGGCACTGAACCTATGGAGTATAATTTATCCATGCCCATGGGAGTGGATTACAATATTGCCCCTTTTGGCAGGGACAAAGTGTGGGGACCGATCCACGAGGTGAGCCTGGCCCAAACCGCCAGAACAGATAACCGAGGACACCATGGTCAGACAGTGCTGGTGAACGGGCAGCCAGCCAAGGGGTTGAGAGACACTGGGGCCACAATCACTATGGTACTACCCCACCGGGTCCTCCCCAGGCAGAGAACTGGCCGGACAGTGGCTGTACAAGTTGCTGGAGGAGCCACACACCAGATTCCCTTGGCCCGGATCACACTGTATTGGGGTGCTGGAGAAAGAGACTGTGAGGTGGGAGTGATGTCTGGCATCCCCGCTGAGGTACTGTTAGCAAATGATTTGGGGTATCTTACCAGTGCCTTCGCAAACTCCATGTCTGTACAACCCCAAAGGTGGATGCATTTCTGAATATGTTTGTAGGAAAAATGGACAGTTGTTACACAGCTGGAGCTTCTCCCTCCACCTTTACCATTCAGTGCAGACCTAGCAGGTATAACAAAAAGGCTGATAGACTATCCTGGCAAGAAGATGACTGAAAGACTTTGTGGACAGTGCAGAGGTGGATCCGTTGGGATCACACCTGGTCTGTCCAAGACTTGGGGGGGGGAGTAATGTGACCAGATGGAATAACTTACGACTATACCACTTGAAATATTGATCCCTATGTTGTACATTGTGTGACATAATGTAATAGTTTGGATGGGGTTACTGTAATTCCTTTACAGGGATATGATAGTTGGGAGCCAGAGTGCAGAAAATAAAGGCTATGCCCAGCACTCCTACTTGCTTCAGATCTGTGCAACTTGGCTAAACAATGAATGGAATGTTGATTGGCTCCTGCTGTGCTTCCTTGACCAATCAGGGGAGGTTATTATGGTCCAGTCAAAATGCCCCTTTTCCAAACCCTACTTTGCATTCTTATCTGGATAGGAGTGACTGGAAATGTAGGCCATTATCTGATTGGTCAAGCATTGCAACACTGTCCCAAGCACTAATTTAAATTCTAATCTTGATAAGAGTGTCTGGAAGTGTATATAAGCAGTGTTTTTCATCAATAAAGCTGTTCTGTTCTACCCTCCTTAATACAAGTCTCGGCTGTATTTCTGGAGGGGACTTAGGCTGGGAATTCTCACCTTAGCCACTACAGGAGCAAGTTCACTTTCCTCGCCGGTCTACTGGCGTAGGGCCTCTGGAAACCCTACCTAGGGTTCTGCAGCTAAATTCACTATCTCTGCCAGTCTGCCAGGGGGGCAGCATCCAGTTGTTCCTGCCTGAGCATCCAGGAACTCCAGGAAGCAGCAGGGCTCCAGCCGGCCATGGAAGAGGGCAGCAGCAGCGGCGGTTCAGGAACCGACGGCCCCAAAAGGGTCCAGTAAATCCTGGTACCGTCACAATCCCCTTTAATAGTGAGTGTGACTGTGTGGAAGTTGGACATGGAAGAGGTGATGGTGATGACAATGATTGAGATTATTTGCTGACCATGGTGATGGAAGTGTTGATTTTTACTGTAAATTATACAGCAGAGCTGTTATTATGTTATCATGTGGAGTAATGCTTTGTCTGTCTGAAAACATGCAGTCTGTTTCATTTTGAAAAAATGCCAGCACCTATCATGTCTGCCTGAACACACATGACATCCAGGACTGAGTGAAGATGTTATCTCTTGAACAATGGCATAAGGGAAAAATTCATAGGTGCTGTAAGGATTTTTTAGCCATAGCAAGGTAAGTAGAGGGGCTATTATTAAGTGTTAGTCCTTCTTAATAAAAAAACAGCTTAATATGCTGGCCCCTTCATTAAACTGAATATCCCATGTCCAGACATGAGAGGTATTCGATCACGTACATGTATGTGTTACTGAATCCTTCACATACATTTGTGTTTTAAAGGATTCTCCCATCTCATGTTACAGGCCTTTAACTCTTCGACTGTGATGAGATTCTGGTGCTTAAAGTTTTACAAATAGTAGTTCATCATTATAACACATAAAATGTTTTTTCATTTTTTTTTCTGTTGAATAGAAGAATCCAAAAAAAATATACAAAAAGTGTTTACAAAGGAAAAGTGTTGGCATTTATTACATATTAGTTGAAGAGCCCGTTACACGGGCCACAGTGCCACAGCCACCCGGTCGCGGCGCAGTCATGCTCAGTAGAGACTGCCCGTGCCACGGCTGATACAGAGCGGGACGCCCCTTCGTAGCTCCCCGCTCTGTATCAGCTGCGGTGAGGGCAGTCTCTACTGCGCATGACTGCAACATGCACAGCAGTGTCTACTGCGCATGACGCGGCGTTACACACGATTTAGCGAATTATTATATACTAGTTGAACAGCCCGTTACACGGGCCACAGTGCCACTGCCACCCGGTCACGGGACAGTCACGCGCAGTAGAGACTGCCCGCACCACGGCTGATACAGAGCTGGGCGCTCCTTTGGAGCTCCCAGCTCTGTATCTGCCACGACGTGGGCAGTATCTCCTGCGCATGACTGCAGCACGTGCAGCAGTTTCTACTGTGCATGTCGCGGCGTTACACACAATTTAGCGAATTATTATATAGGATAAGAAATAAGTTATGTGTTTGAGCCAAAATTGAGAAAGCACATAATCATGAATAGATTGGTAAAGAGCAGCCTAGGGCTATAGAGAACAGGGAAAATGGTTACCTTGAGAAGACTAAAGGCTCTCTGGGGCAACACATTTTCAAGAATATGTTGAAGTTAGAAAAATAATAGTTATTTAGCTGTAGGATTTCATGACAATATGCTTGATAGACATAAAGATAATGTGTAAATAGACTTGGCACCTTTGTTAATATCACTTATTGGCTTGTTTAGAATAGATTCCCATGTATTGCAAGTTCCTTCTGAATTGGAAGATGCTATTGATTAAGACATATCTTTTAGACCAGACTCTTCATAACCTGTGATAGGTCCACCACACATGATACATGGTTCCAGAGGTTTAGTACCCTTTAAAACAATTAGTATTTGAGTCTTAATTAAAAGTGTGCAGGGAGCAGATAAGAGCAAAATATCACTTCATTTCCAATAGAATTGTGTTACTGGTGCTTCCAACTGAGGTGTTCCAGGTAGCCTTCCAATGTTAGTGTACTAAGGGGGAATTAAGATTTTCTACCAAGGCATTGTTCTATCTTAAACATTTTTTTCTTTGTTGATTTATTATTTTTGGTTGTAGGATTTTATTTTCTCTTTAAAATGTATGTTTCTTCCCCTCATCATGAAAGCATCACACAAGGTATTCCTGTGTGACAAGAAAAGCTTGTCCATCTGGTTGCCCATTATGGGCTTAAGAGCAGCATATGGCCTGCTTTAGAATTCTATAATCTTCACTTTATTACATGTTTTTTATATGGGCCACACAATGAAAGTATGGTTGTAAAAACATACAATAATCCTTTTGAACATTCAGATAACACTGCATTCAGGCTATTCTATGTTGTCATTTAAGCCACAGTTTTGGTCAGTGGAAGAACTAATGAGTGGAAGGCCCAGGTACAAGAAAACATTTTGGTCCCAACCCCCTGAAAAAAGATTTATAAATATGCAAACACATATACATACATATTAAATATTGTAATTAAATACCTTCTTTTTGTGTACTTCAACATCCAAAGCCATTAAAAACAGTTTAGCCAAGGTTTATCAATTGTAACACCATGTATATGTTCTATTGGATTATGAGTCAAAGTGGACTCGATAAAGGGCTGTATTATATTTAAACAAAGCCCTTGTACTTGGAGTCAGGCCTTGGAGCCTCCATCACTTGTGAGTGAGATATCAACAGATTATTTTATCAAATACTTGAGCTATTTTATCAATTTAAAGGGATAGTAATACTTAATATGTAAAATATATGTATTGTAGGGTTTGTCCCCCTGAATAAAACAAGGGTGCTCCCACTGAGGATAGGTGCTTTATTAAAAACTTCTTACAGCTCAAACTTGAATTGTTTTAGGTGCAATATCACAGTGGCCTGAGATTGTACTGTTGCACTATTACTACTCCATCCTATGGAGGTTTATGGTCAACTGACGAAATCTGTCCATAGGATGATGTAGCAACAGCGTCACTGTACAATTTCAGGCCACTGTGATACTGCACCAAAAAAAATTCAAGTTTGAGCTATAATAACTTTTGAATAAAACACTTTTCAGCACTGGGAGTACTCTTGTTTTATTTAGGGGGATAAACCATACAACATATTTGTTTTTTACATTTTAAGTATTACTATCCTTTAATCAATATACTACACTTTATAGTGGCTATGTTTTCCTTCTCCTTTTTTCCCTTGATTTATCCCCCCCCCCTTACCTTTGTTTTATTATATTTTAGAAATACCTATAACACATCACACTGGTTTAGGAGCAACAGCATTATAGTGCTCATTAGATCATTAGGTACTCTTCCAAGGAATATGATATATTGGTGATTTATTTTAATTTTAATATTTTTATTTACTACTGCATTGGGACATATATAAATATCTGAGCTCTGTACTACAGTCTGTGTTGTCTCTATTTATATACAAGTCTGCCAGCACCGGATAAGTCTACCACGTTTGAAGAAAATCACCCGCCTTTCCACAGTCCAAGAACAGAAGCAAGAGACTGGCTGATGGCTGTCTTTTTTGTGAATATTTTTTGGGACTACATAAGTCTGATAGTGCACTTTAAAAACCTGTTCCCATAAGTCCACATATTGTTAGGTATGAACATTTTGGAATATTTCTTCTCATTCCTCCTCCTCCATAGCTTCTCCCAAGGTAGACTCCCATCTTGCCCCACAATCCATAGGCATTGTGTAGAAGGTAAGTAGCAGTCTCTTTTTCCCTTAGGACAAATCAGTGAATCTGTGGTTAAAGGGATACTGTCAGAGTTGTAGTTCAAGAGTAACTGAATGATAAAGTATCTCCCTCCCGCCCCTTTTACTGATGTAACACTGCTCACCTCAGAGCAGCAAGACTGTCCGGTTGGATCGCAGAGAGGGACAATCTTCAGTGAGCATAAGGAAAAAACTCAAAAATCTGTCAGAGGAGGCAGGGTTTTCCTTATGCTCACAGTAAGAAGACTGTCCCTTGCTGTGATCTGTCTGATTCCAGGACAAGACTCCAAATCTGCACTAGGTAAAAGAGGCGGGAGGAGGATACTTTATCATTCAATTACTCTTGAACTACAACTCTGACAGTATTGAAATAACACTCTCCAAGGCCCAAATACTATGAAGATTAATTGGAGCTGCTGTTTATGTGAAACATTACTATCCCTTTAAGGTAATGGCCTATCCATCTGAGGATATTTAATGTTAGGAAAGTGCATGTTGTTTTGTCTATGTCTTTTAGGTGGCACCACTCCTGGACCGACTACCAGGAAAGAGAATGCTCCATCAAAGCCCATTTTGGCAGGTCTGGACATATAAATTTTATCATCTGAGCAAGCCATTCAGATGATATGTATGGTAGTAAAGTTTAAGATTTGGGGCAGAAATTTCTTTGACCTGGGGTTACTAAAAGAGAGTTGTTTGGTACCTGCAAGTTCAAATGGGACTGCATTTCTGCTGCAAACTATCTCTTTCGAACAGTGCAAGACACAGACAGAGTATCTGACATACTTAGGAGACCTTAGCAATGTGTTGGAGACCTCCTTAGCATTTAAGGAATTAAAAGCCCAATTTAAAACAATCAGAATGTTCATTTTATCCCCAAAATGGTACAGATAGTTTGCCACAGAATTGCTACTTCTCCAAAGTAATCAGACAGCCTGTCTGTCACACTCTATTCAAGTGTGTTAGCCGAATAAAGATTACACTATGAACCACAAACACAGATAACTCTTATGATCCTTGTAGATAACAGATATGTTTAAAATTCGTACTACAAAGTACAGGAAGAGGGAGCTCACATCACTGAAAGCAGAAGGAAGAAAAGAGCTAAAATAGTTGAAAAAAAAAAGCCAGCAAGAAAAATAATATGTGCTGCCAAAATAATAAATGTTAAAATAAACTTAAAATCTTTCATAACTAAATATGGCATGAACTTGCCAGTCTATTTCATACTATAGTCCAAATGTAAAATTGCATTTACAGCTTTTTTTTATAAGTATTGTCACCTTGATCAATAATTATTTAGTTAAAGCGGAACTACCACCCTTGAAAAACATTGTCCCAAATAATTCCCCATCAGGTGATTAGCTGCTCAGTAGCTCTAGTCGCCAGAATTATTACCGCGTTCATGAGAATGAGCCACTACTCTGGGACTGACAGGCAGGAAGAAGCGCAGTCATCTTTCCTTAGTGACGTTTGTGCACCTGCGCTGTCAGTCCCAGCCGGCTCTAGGAGGCATTGATAGGAGCTGCTCGGCTCTGGAAGAGACCGACAGCACAGGCGCGCAGACGTCACTATGGAAAGATGTCTGCGCTCCTTTCTGCCTGTCAGTCCCGGAGTAGTGGCACATTCCCATGAACGTGGCAATAATTCTGGCGACTAGCGCTACTGAGCAGCTAGTTGCCAGACGGAGAATTATTTGGGACAATGTTTTTTAAGGGTGATAGTTCTGCTTTAATTAATTAAATGACACATTAAAGAGAAAGGATATCTTGGTAGAAGTTGGATAAAAAGGATCTTATTTAGGAAGCTAAAGGGGTCCAATACAGGAGCAAACCAACTTTATGTACCATGGGGCAAATTAAAGCTCACATTGATTTAAATTGGGGGTTTTCTGTACCACTTAAATGCTACAGAGGGCTTCAATACATTATGAAGTAAAGTGCTGAAGACCTCTCAAGAATTTAAAGGCTTAAAGGGATAGTAATAATTAAAATGTAAACAAATATATATATATTGTAATACTTATCCCCCTGAGTAAAACAAGTGTACTCCCACTTCTGAAAGGTGTTTCATTAAAAGGTTATTATAGCTCAAACTTGATTTTTTTTAGGTGCAGTATCACAGTGGCCTGAAATTGTGTTGCTACACCATCCTATGGAGATTTATGGTCAACTGACTAGAGCTGTCCATAGGATGGTGTAACAACAGCGCCACTGTACAATTTCAGGCCACTGTGATACTGCACATAAAAATTTCAAGTTTGAGCTGCAATAACTTTTGAATAAACATATTTCAGCAGTGGGAGTATCTGTGTTTTATTCGGGGGAATAAACCCTACAATTTATAATTTTTGCATTTTAAGTATTACTATTCCTTTAAAATAACTTTAAATCAATGGGAACTTGTGGAATGTTTATTTGTCCACTATGATCATACCTGGGAACTTCCAATTGAGGGCTACCCAGAGGGGAGTCCTCTGGTGCAGCATGGGGTGACAGTAATGACGCGAATTGTGTCAAAAAGGGGCGGATCTTGATGCAAGTTGAGGGGGCAGGGCTTAAAGGTGTCACACAGAAGGCTGGGGAAGGAGGAACACCGGAAGAAAAAGCAGATGTGGCAGAGTTTCAATAGAAACTCCCCATATCCGGAGGAATCAGCTTCTGCCCCAGAGATCCTGTAAAGCTCTGTCAAAACCGGGGAAAATCCGGAGAGTTCCCAGGTATGACTATGATTCGGCTGGCTTGCCTCAAAATTGTAGCTCTTTAGCTTCCTGAACACATCCCATAATGTGCAAAAGGGCAGTGACTCGACTGAGGGATCACATCTGGATTTTTAACCCCGTGGATGCAAACGAGTTAGAGACATTTCTAGTATCTCTTTATAACTATAACACCTAATAATAGCTACATCTAACAATAATATTAGTCAGTTTATAAATCCAGAGTGATGCTTATGAAACTCAACTCTGGCCCAATATAAAATGTTCATTAACCCTTTGAGTGCTAGAGGGGTATGCAACGCATTGCTTTGCAATGCGTTGTGTACCCCTGGCACTCAAAGGGCTAATGTCTCGCTCTTTTTGGATTACACTTCTTCCTATGTACAAAGACACCAGGGAGGTTACGCATTAAGGTGTGATAACAAGGTGATAAAGTGGAGATATCACTTCTCCGGTTTCTATGTTATTCTATGAAACCAATGCACTAAGATCTCTCAAATTGGAGAATTCTTAGTGCATTGGCTTCATAAAATAACGTAGGACTTGATGACTTGGAGAGTTTATCATGCTGGATCGCTCTCTTTATCACACACATTGGGGTGTCTCCCCCAGCAGAGGTTATAGACTACGATGGTTTACAATGGAGATGACTTCTCCAGTTATATCAGTTCTCCAGTTCCCATGTTATTCTATTCTCAAGTGGAATAGATGTTAGTGCATAGGCGCCATAGAATAACATAGGAACGGGAGAATTTATGTCACTGAAAAATTAATCTCCTCTTTATCACATCTTAGTGCCTAACCCTAAGGAGGTTGATTTAGGCCTAGATTCCACTGATATTAAAATTATTAGGTCACCGATTCCTATTAAAGTCTATAGGGAGAAATAATTGAATTAACCCCTTCAAGACCGGCCGGGCAGGCACGCCGCGGTCACTAAAGGACCACGGAGCATTTTTTTTTTTTTTTTTTTTTTTAAGAATCCGGTTCTGGACTCCTCGAACGGCGTGCAGCCGCGGGGGGAGCCCGTAATTCCATGACAGTCACAGTACGTCATGGGTCATTAAGTCAGATTTACCCATGACGTACTATGACCATCAACGGTCGTTAAGGGGTTAATAATCTATTTGAAATTGAAGGTTAATAAAAAAAAAGAAAAGAACTGGAGCAATCAACTGCACCATAGGGTACTAATAACAACCCAAATTCCCATTGATTTAACTGAGGCTTTTAACCCACTGAATGCTAGACAGGTTTCCAGTACATTGTACAACAATGCATGGATACATCAATAGCATTCAAGGGCTTAAAATCATGTTTTGCACTATTTTTCCCTTGTGTTCCGGACAGCACTGACCTGTGTGTGCATATTAATCTGATTCACACACACATTTCAAACCCTAAACACAGTCTGTAATCCCAAACACAAAGAGAACACAGCAGTCAGGCTGACAGGCAAAATGCTTCAAACACAGGCTCAAAACAGCTACTACACCATATTACATCAGATTATGAATGGTCATTAGCTGATCATTTCCGAATTAATTCCATTTTGTACATTCTCCCCGGAGGCCTTGATTTCCTCCAGCTAATTCTTCATGTCAGAGTGGATTACCTGTTATTAAGAGACGTCTAAGGGGTGATATGATTACCATTTACAAATACATTCAAGGTCAATACAAAGACCTATCCAATTAATTATTTACACAAAGAGCTGAGCTAAAAACAAGAGGTCATCCATTAATTCTAGAGGAAAGGTGCTTTCGCCTAAAACAAAGGCAGGGATTCTTTACATTAAGGGCAGTAAAGAGATGGAATTCTTTGCTTCGGGATGTTGTACTTGTAGATAATGCAGCTGCTTTCAAAAAGCAATGGATGCCTATTTAGCACAGAACAATATTGAAAATTATGACAGACAGCTTCAGTGAAGATAGGATGTTGATCCAGGGATCTATTTGACTACCATTTGGAGTCAGGAAGGAATTTTTTTACCCACTTAGGGCTAATTTTGAAATGGTTTCAGGGGGATTTTTTTGCCTTCCTCTGGATCAACAGGGGTGTTTTTGGCATGGGCTGGACTTGATGTGTGTGTGTCTTTTTTCGCCTCATCAATTATGTTACTGTGTTACCTGTTACAGTGGAACTGTCACTTTTTTTTCAAAATCACCAGTATGTATGTTATTTAATTATGTATTTGTTTGTCAGCATACACAAGTTAGCTATTGTAGTACCAGCTAGCAGGAACTGGCAGTTGAGATAGGGACCAGAATTGTAGAATGTTAGTATGTGGCTGGCATCAGCCAGTATTGTGTAATGTGCATAAACTGACAAATAAAGGTAGATATGTCAAATTACTAAGTAAAATGGCTATCATAAATATAGGTGACTGTGAAAACCCTTTCAAAATAACTTATTTGTTGCAAAGTGATAGTTACACATTATTAAGCAAAACTTTACGCAGAAGAGGCCACCTGCCAAGCCTTTTACCTGACTAAACCAGTAACACTCGTGGACAGAATTTTGAAGGCATATAGGATAATGATACTTATTAACAATATATTTAAGAGCTCGCCAGTATTCAAGGGGGCAAAATACCCATTGAAAGGAATGGGGATTTTTACTCCCTGCTAAGGTGCAGTTGGTTTGCTCCAGAATTGCATCTTAATGAGTCTGGCCCTCTGCATATAGCTGACACAGCAGGTCTATGGATATGTATATAAAACCCTTGAGTAGCTAAGAGCCACAGCCTTCTGGTTTGCAATCCAGCAAGTGGTCAGTTTTTTGACCAAATGAATTGCTGATCGGAGCCGAAGTGGAGTTGTACAAAGCAGCTCTGTGATTTTTTTACTAAGTCTTCTCCCCCTTGAAAATACTTAAGAAAACTTGATATTTGCCCTTTTAAATTAACTAAACTTATTTGAAGGTGACAGATCCACTTTAGCCGTCCAAGTGATTTGCAATGCATTGCATACCCCTTTGGCATGCAAATGGCCTTTTGAGTGCCAGAGTGGTACGGAACGCATTGCTTTACAATGATTTCCGTGCCACTCTAGCACTCAAAGGGTTAAAGTTCCAGGCACATTCCACAAGGCTGATAAAACTGCAGCATTCCACGAAGAGAGACGCCTGAGGCAGTTCACGAGCTATGATCTAGCAAAGTCAGGCAGTCTGAACAAGGTCAGCAAATCCGATGGAGTCCACAGAACAAGGAAGTTAGTGCCAAAGACCACACAGCAATGCGTGGGGAGGGGGAGGGATTACAAGGTGCTTTCAGCACTAAACTAGCACAAGAAAACTGAAAAACAGTGTATTGTGTCTTTTTTTTCCTGAATACATAGCTCAAGTTATTCGACCTTTCTTTTTCTTTAAAATGTCAGAATAGTGGTTCTAAAAGTAGGTTCTGTGGAACCCTGGGATTATCTGAAGTGAAAGGTGTTCCCCAGTGCAAATGTAAGTAATGGCAGGTAGTGGAGGAAGACTTGGGTGACATACATTGTATAAGTGATTCCGTGGCTGCAAGTGGATATATGGAAGACAGAAACATATCATCCAGTGTAATTTGAGTTCCTGGAAGATTGTTCTTACAATAAACACAAAGGGCCTTAGCTAAAGAGGTGCGATTCTAAAGTAAAGTAGCTGCACCTCACAGCGGGGTGGGGTTACAATTCAGCAAATTTCAATTATTAATTATCATGAATTACATCCCATATTTCAGTTAATTGCCAGGGCAGGGGAGGGCTGGCAACTTGTGGCCTGGAGGGCAACTACAATCAAGTGGCCGAAGTTTACAGCTGTTCCAGCCCACTGTCCTAGACCCCTCCCGTTTGTTAATTTTAAAATTGCCATTAACCCTTTGAGTGCCAGAGGGGTATGCCACGCAATGCTTTGCAATGTGTGGCATACCCCTCCGTCACTCAAAGAGTTAGTGTTGTGAAGTAAGGCAAGCAACACCACAAAGCTTACAATTGAAATGGGATTACACTGGTGCAACTACAGAGCTTACAATGTAAGTAAAGCTGCACTAGTGATACCATAGAACTTACAAGATAAATGAGTTATGCTACTAATGTAGCTCCACTTGGATTGTAGCTCCATTTCAATTCTAAGCTCTGTGGTATCACTACTGTAGCTACATTTGCAGCAACAAGTGGGAGTGGCCCACCAGCCCAGACATATGACTGGCCCAGTGGCCAACTGCCCCCTGCCCCCCAGGCCAGCCCTCCCCTGTGCCAGGGCATGGCAAGGCCAAGTGTGAGAGCCCTCATTAGCATTCAAGGTGTTAAAGCATTTGACTATTAGGATTTCACTTGAATCAAGTCAGTTGCACCACTGCAGTTGTTTGATAACCATTGCCTTAGAGTTTTCACTTTATACTTCACAGTGTGACTAGATTCATTTATACATTAGGAATACACATCAGAAGCATGGACCTTAAAGGGATAGTAATGTTACACAAAAACAGCAGCTCCAATTAATCTTCATAGTATTTGGGCCTTGGAGAGTGTTATTTCAATACTGTCAGAGTTGTAGTTCAAGAGTAATTGAATGATAAAGCATCCTCCTCCCGCCCTTTTTACCTAGTGTAACACTGCTCACCTCAGATGTGGAATTTGGTCCACAGACCAGACAGCTTACATTAAGGGACAATCTAATTACTGTGATCATGAGGAAAACCCTGCTTCCCATGACAGGATTTCAGGATTTTCCTTATGCTCACTGAAGATTGTCCCTCTCTGTGATCCAGCCGGACAGTCTTTCTGCTCTGAGGTGAAGTACATCAGTAAACGGTGCAGGAGGGGGATAATTTATCATTACTCTTGAACTACAACTCTGACAGCACTGAAATAAAAGTCTCCATGGCCCAAACACTATGAAGATTAATTGGAGCTGTTTTGATTGTGAAACATTACTATCCCTTTACAAAAATAGCAAGAAAGGGTAGATTAACTGAGGCTACATCTGTATGTATAGAAATTAGCCAATGTATTTAACCATTTCAGTGCCAGAAGTACTGAAATAATTTTAAAGGGATAGTAATGTTTCACAAAATAAGCAGTTGTGATTAATCATCATAGTATTTGGGACATGGAGAGTGTTATTTCAATACTATTAGAGTTGTAGTTCAAGAGTAATTGAATGATAAAGTATCCCCCTCCCGCCCCTTTTACCTAGTGTAACACTCCTCCTCTCAGATGTGGAATCTGGTCTATTGACCATACAGCTCACAGTAAGGGACAATCTAATTACTGTGATCATGAGGAAAACCCTGCTCCCCATGACAGGTTGTTCAGGATTTTCCTTATGCTCACTGAAGATTGTCCCTCTCTGTGATCCATCCGGACAGTCTTTCTGCTCTGAGGTGAAGTACATCAGTAAAAGGTGCAGGAGGGGGATAATTTATCATTCTATTACTCTTGAACTACAACTCTGACAGCACTGAAATAAAAGTCTCCATGGCTCAAACACTATGAAGATTAATTGGAGCTGTTTTTATTGTGAAACATTACTATCACTTTAAAAAAATAGCAAGAAAGGGTAGATTAACTGAGGCTACATCTGTATGTATAGAAAGTAGCCAATGTATTTAACCATTTCAGTGCCAGAAGTGTACACAGCACTTTGAAAAGCAATGCGTTGTGCACCTCTCTAGTACTGAAATAATTTTAAAGGGATATTAATGTTTCACAAAAAAAGCAGTTGTGATTAATCTTCATAGTATTTGGACAGTGGAGAGTGCACCACTGCAGTTGTTTGATAGCCATTGCCTTAGAGTTTTCACTTTATACTTCACAGTGTGACTATATTCATTTATATACTAGGAATACGCATCAGAAGCATGGACCTTAAAGGGATAGTAATGTTTCACAAAAACAGCAGCTCCAGTTAATCTTCATAGTATTTGGGCCTTGGAGAGTGTTATTTCAATACTATTAGAGTTGTAGTTCAAGAGTAATTGAATGATAAAGTATCCCCCTCCCTCCCCTTTTACTGATGTAACACTGCTCCCCTCAGAGCAGCAAGACTGTTCAGATGGATCTCAGGGAGGGACAATCTTCAGCGAGCATAAGGAAATACCTGTCAATAGGGGCAGGGTTTTCCTTATGCTCACAGTAAGAAGATTGTCCCTTACTGGTGAGCTGTCTGGTCCCAGGACCATATTAAACATCTGAGGGGAGGTGACTGACACTAGGCAAAAGGGGTGGGAGTGGGATACTTTATCATTCAATAACTCTTGAACTACAACACTGACAGTACTGAAATAACACTCTCCATTGCCCAAATACTATGAAGATTAATCGGACCTGATTTTTGTGAAACATAACTATAGCTTTAACAGTATCCTAGGACAAGTGGAAACTGCTAATACATTTAGATGCTCTCAGTTCAATTATTTAGGGGCTCTTTATGGTGCAAGTTTTAAGAACATGCTCAAGTAAGCCTGGGTCCACAGTCTGCCATCAGAATGGATGGAGCTGCGAGAATGACTGAGCTGCTAATAAATCTTCCTGTGTGCAAGGGAGGAGATCCTGAAAGCCAGAAGGGATTTTTGATTCTGAGGAGTGAAAAGCTGTTCTGTAACATGCTAGGAACATCTCAGACTCACTGCTTCTCAATGTTTTGGAGCATCCATGGGGTTAAATCATTCTTGGAATAGACACACAGTTAGAGAAGAGGTTCTTATCTCATGTCAGATTTGATTTATTAAGCTGAATATTCCAATAAGCGCTGCCAGATTCAGAACATGATGTGGATAGGATTCTGACGCACACAGGTAGATGTGATTAGTGCATAGGTGTTTATGGGATGGAACTATCTCAGTCTATTATAATCAGTAATAAAAAGAACAAATACACAAGCCTGTTCAATGTAGATTACACTCTTCAGCTGTGCCACATATTTTTGTATTTATTTCTATATTGCCACTTCCTTTGTTGAGAGGCCACTGAAGCTGATGCACTATATAAATTCTGATGCAAACCAACTGCATTATAGGTGAGAGATGAACATTTCCAAATTATTCCATTGATTTAAAATGGGCTTTTAGGCCCTTGATGCTAGAGATATCCCCTGATGAAGTGAGCGAAGCTCTCACGAAATGCGTAGGGTTGTTATTGAATAAAACATTTATACTTTTAATATACTTATTCTCCTTGGGTGATTTCTGCTCCACAAGCCGGGTCGGGCTTCAGACACGTGCATAATACAAGCATCCATCTGGTGAGTCTGTTCTACCAAGTGGGGGTGATTTTGTGGGACATATTGTTCACACAGATACTCTCTCAGGTGGCATATTTATATGTTTAGATCAAGGACCACCATTGATTAGATCAACACATGTAGCGTATGCAAAGGAGCTTTTGGTTACATTGGAACATCGCTATATCCATGGACTGGTGACAAGTCAGTTATAGATTTCTCTATGGGCTTCACTTACAAGAATATCTCTTGTAAGTAGATTCATGATATAATCTTTTGTACCACTTCTATATATTGATTGCTCTCAGATGGTGTGCGCTTGTGTTTTTGTTTTCCAATTGTTTCACATTAGCCCCATTACTTTTCCACTCTCGTGTGAATGTATGAATCCACCAGCACAATCCTGCAAAGTTTACCTCCAACTACAGCAGCTGCTCTTTGGGGAAATTGGAGACATTTGAATGCGCGGTCATGTTGTTGCATACTGGCGTACAAATTCCGCTATCGTAAACACTTTAACCCTATAAATAAATAAAAGAGATAGCCAACGATTGCATACCTCGCTGGCACTCAAAGGGTTAATGCATGCCAATTTGGGGCTGCTTGCATTATAGTCTTAACCTCCCCTATAGCATGTGCATGCAGCTCCTCTAATTTCCTCTGTACTTCACTACTACATCACATAAAACAAGAAGCACATGAAAAGAATGGCTGGAATTCCCATTCAATTCCCCACTGCCCCACAAGCTGCATTAAGGGGAGATTTTTTTTTTGGCATAAGAAGTAAACTGGTATTAGGCAGGAATGGCATTACAAAATGAATTCCAGTATCTGGTTCAGAGCAGAATTCTATTAGTACATCCCCCCCCCTACTGTGAACTGTTTTTGAGGAAACTGGTACCCCCAAGTACAGCAGCTGAATCCTGTCACATCTCCAGCTCTGACGCTGCAAATTTTGGGTAATCAGATCATGTTGTGCAGTTCATCCAGTGTGCCAGTAACAAGTCTATTTATATCCACGTTTGTGTAGTTATGTGGACACTGAGAAGTTCGCCCTGCGGAGATCTGCAGCATGACACCAGGGCAGTGTTTATGGGGGGGGGGGAGACAGTGTCTCCTGCTATGATTCAGAAAGAAACCCTTCTATGGACTTAACCCTCTCATTACCAGAAAGGGTTGGAAATATTGAATTACCTTTGGTGCAGGAGGAGAAGAGAATCCATGCTCAAGAACATGAAAACCTTCAGTGCTGGGGCTGAGCAACACATTGTAAGAAACAAAATATAAGTTGCTCCATTCTTACTGAAGGAGAATGGTGTAACATGCAGAAATATGCACTGAGGCTGATGTAATACGAATCCCCTGACAAAGCAAGAGTACACTTGTGAAACTCGTAGGGAAAGAATACATTTTATTTATATATTTTGGAATGCTCCGTTTTAACATATTTTCAATAAATACCCTTTATATATCTGCCTGCATCTGACTCCATTGAATGAGTACTGTTGTGAGCAAATCCGCTAAAGATATCCCGTGAGTGCAATCAGTGAGGGACTCCTGGTGGGGACATATACCGATACAGTTTACCAGGGGAGGGCTGACAACTTGTGGCTTTGAGGGCAACTACAATCAAGTGGCCCGATTCTACTATTGTTCCAGCCCACTGTCCCAGCCCACCCACTTTTGTTAATTTTATAATTGCCATTAACCCTTTGAGTGCCAGAGGGGTATGCCACGCATTGCAAAGCAATGTGTGGAGTACCCCTCTGACACTCAAAGGGTTAGTGTTGTGAAGTAAGGCAAGCAATACCACAAAGCTTACGACTGAAATGGGGTTACACTGGTGCAACTACAGAGCTTACAATTTAAGTAGAGCTACACTAGTGATACCATCTAATAGAATATGATACTATTGTAGATCTACTTGGATTGTAGCTCCCTGTCAGTTGTAAGCTCTGTGGTGTCACTACTGTAGTTACATTTGCTGCAACAAGCGGGAGTGGCCCACCAGCCCAGACATATGACTGGCCCAGGGGGCAATTGCCCCCCTGCCCCCCAGGCCAGCCCTCCCCTGCAGTTTACCCTTAGAGGGCTTTCTCTCCTCTTGTGCCTGTTATTAAGGTTTTGGGTGTACGCATGGTGAAGTCCCCGTATATACTGGAGACCGACTGCACAATATATCGGATGATCAATAGCATGTGTATGCCGCTCACCCAGTGAAAGACCCATTGCATTGGAGACCCTTGGTGTATCATTGTGGATGCTACAAAGTTTAAGATTGGGCAACGATACAAGTATCTATCTAGTAAGTGCAATAGTTCTATCTGGCTTATTATTGGAATCCTATAGCCGCTCTCAGATCTTTGCGCTCTTGTCGTTTTTTTGTTTTATGATGTAATAAGAAAACTGGACCAACTCTGGTAGAAGCCATCTGCACCATAGGGGGAAATATTAACTCCTTGAATGCTAAAGAGGTCTTACTACACATATACGAAACCTATTCTAAAATAGAAATATTTAGAAAAATGAATATGCGCCATCCAGAAAGTTACATAATTGATGAGGTTGAAAAATGTCTGTCAAGTTCAACCTTTGCTACTTTTTCTTAGGTGACTGTCATCGGAAAATTCAGCCCCATATGGAGGAAGAACAATATCATTAACTGACTGGATGTGGCAGAACAATGTGCTGTAGACATCCCTATTATCATCAAAATTACTGTGTCGAATATAATAACAGTTTCAGAAGTATCTTGACCGAGAACCTTGATACCATGGAAAAATAGGCCAGTATGTAATAAAGTAGACTAGTGCAATTCTGGAACAAACCAACTGCTTCATAGGGAAGACTTCCAAATTCCCAAGATTGGCGTTGATTTAAATGTGGCTTTTTAACTCCTTGAATGCTACAGAGGTCTACAACGCATTGCTTTGCAATTCGTTGAAGACCTCTCTACCATTCAACAGGTTAAACGTTCCTTTTATTGCAATTATATGATTTAATTGTCCCCTACAGTGAAGTTGGGTTGCCCCAGAATTGAATTACTTTACTTTTATACATACTGGCCATAGGGCTGAATATATTTGCATATGACCTAAAGGGCCTTATGTACAAATACAGTGGAGAAATTCCAGAGTGAACCAAATTCACCATAGAGGACACAAAAAATATCTTCAAGTTCCAATTCATTTAAATAGGGCTTTTTTAACCCCATTTATACAAGAGAAGCTTCAAACACATTGTTCTACAGTGCATGGAGACGTCGCTAGCATTGACGGGGTTACAAATGCCATTTAAATCAAATGGAGTATTTATCCGCTATAGTGCAGTTGGTTTGCCCCAGAATCACTGCAGTTTGGTTTGATACATAAGGCCCAAAGAATCCAAAAACAGAACTAAGCGACCCATCAACTCTGCCCATTTCCCTGTCAGCTTATAAAACTCAATGTTATTCCATCCTTCTCTCTTGTGTCTATACCATTATTAACCCTTTAAGGACCAAAGAAGCAGTGCAGAGCAGAGAAGCAGCAAAGCAGAGCGCTGAACACTCCTCTGTTCCTTAAAGGGTCAATTTCCCTTACTGCATTAGCCCCTACGACTTTCTCTGGGAAGGATATACCATGTATCAAGTAAACGTACAGCACTCAAGGGGATTTTACTTCCTCCTCATAAATGCACTACTCTTCAGTAATGTATCTAGTAACATAGTAAATTAGGCTGAAAAAAGACACAAGTCCATCAAGTTCAACCATTGCCTCAAAACCGATAAAAATTAGAATTATATAAGCCTTCCTGCCTGCAAATGAGTATGTCTATTTACCAGAACTTCCTGTTGTACCTAAACATACTCAGTATAACCCTTTATGTTCCCTCTCGAAAGAAATACATCTAATTGTCTCTTAAACATATCCATTGTATCTGCCATTACCACATTACCACAAATAAACAGACCTTACTGTAAAAAAAAACCTTTCTATGCTAAAACTGAAACCTCCTTTCCTTTGCTTTTATTGAGTGGCCCCTAGTAATTTGATAAGGCCTTGGAATAAAAAGACACTAGAGAGCACCTTGTATTGACCCCTCCTATACTGCCCAATGCAAGTATTTTTTTGCCCCCCCTCAAATAAAAATAATCTCCTAGCAGCATAACTAGAACCTATGATTCCAGGCTCAGTCACCTCTGCACCCCCTGTAGTTACATTTGTGCTATGTCACCCTCTTCACCTCTGCAGAACACAAGGGGCATTGTTAATCAAGCTAGAGGTGCAATTCTGGAGCAAACCAAGTCCATCTGCACCACAGGGGAGATATTAAAATTCTCATTGATTTTATAGGTGTTTTTAACTCCTTGAATTATAGAGAGGTCTCCAATTCATTATAAAGCAACCCACTGTAGATTTACCTAGCATTCAAATGATTCAAAACTTCACTTAAATCGATGGGTGGTCATTTTCATTTCAACATTATAGCACAATTGGTTTTATACAGGGTTGCACCTATTTAGCTTGATGAATAAGGTCCAAAGAGACATTGATCTGTGCTCATCAAACTAAAAATAGGCAACTCTGGATCATAACATAGTAACATAGGTGATGAGGTTGAAAAAAGACATGTGTCCATCAAGCCCAGCCCATGCCAAAAACATCCCTGTTGATCCAGAGGAAAGCAAAAAAAAACCCTCTGAAGCCATATCCAATTTAGCCCCAAGTGGTATAAAAATTCCTTCCCTGGATAAGATAGTTCCCTGGATCAACAACCCACCTGCACTAAAAGGAAGGGGGGATGAACATTCCCATTACATTACATGGGGCTTTAACCCCTTAAAGGGATAGAAATAGTTCATCTTATGTTTATTTTATATTGTAGAAATTAAATAAATATCAACAACAAGGTAATTCTTATCTCTCAAACCTTTATAATTTGAGAGCTATACCATCCTAAAGTTACGTCTTCCTGGCAGTTTCACAGAAGTCAGCTCATAGCTGACGGCTGCAGAATCCGCTCATTTGACCGGACAGAGGCTCTTCAGCAGAGCCGAAATCACGCTCTTTAGAAATACATACTTCATTGCAACGGTCTACAAAGTGTGCTTGCAAGCCAGGCCGGCACTTAAAGGGATAGTAATGTTTCATAATAAAAGCAGCTCTAATTAATCATCATAGTATTTGGACATTGGAGTGTGTTATTTCAATTCTGTCAGAGTTGTAGTTCAAGATTAATTCAATGACAAAGTGTCCCCCTCCTGCCCCTTTTACTAATGTAACACTGCTCAGCCAGAGCAGAAGGGAGGTGCCCAGGTAGATTGTAGAGAGGGACAATCTTCAATTAAGATAAGGGAAAAACCTGAAAAACTTGTCAAGGGGGGCAGGGATTTCATAGGAAGAAGTCTGTCCCCTTATGTTATCTGTCTGGTCTTACAACCAGATTCCACATCTGAGAAGAGATGGCTTACACTAGGTAAAAGGGGCGGGAGGGGAAAGTTTGCTTGTGAATATCTCTTAAACCATAAAGGTTTGAGAGATAAGACTTATATCGTTTTTTCATGTTTTTTAATGCCTACAAAATAATATGAAGATAAAACGAAGTATTACTATCCCTTTAAGGATCACGGACCTTTTTTTTTTTCAGCATCCAGTTCACAGCTCCCCGAACGGCATGCAGCCGCGTGGGGAGCCCTGAATTCCATGATGGTTCTGGCACGTCATGGGTCCTTATTGTTCCCCAACCCATGACGTGCCAGGACCGTCAAGGGTCTTTAAGGGGTTAAACTCCCTGAATGCTAGGGAGGTAATGAATTGGAGACTTCTCTAGCATTCAAGGGGTTAAAATCCCTATTAAAATCACTGGGAATTTACTGAATTTGAATGGGATGACACAGTTGGTTTGCTCCAGAATCGCCCCGCTTTAGTCTGATCAAGAAAGGGACAAAGAGACTTTGATCCCAACCAAGAGTTGGCTACATGCATTACTTAACAGAATATCCCTGAACAATGGGGCCTCTGTAGGGTACTTTGAAAATGAAAAGTCATGTTTTGGAGGTCCTTTGTGCCAGATATACCTGCAGGGCCTTAAAGAAAACATCCATACACTGAGTTTGGCTACGTGAAGGAATCGCACCATTCATGTTGGGAAGACTAGGATTCAGTAGTGTGAGTGATTGATGTTTAGAGCACTGATCAGTGTCACATGTCAAGTGAAACAAAGTCTGTACACAGCTGTATACGTACAGGAACCCAGCACTTAGGGAATAAGAAAAACAGGGGCACTCACTGATACCTGAATCACACCTTCTATCTGGAGGCTACATTATGACAGAGGAATTGAATGAGTATTTTGCCAGCTGACAGTAGTTCGGTGCCTACTATGACATTTTACCAAGACACAGTGGGAATTAAGCTAATGTACACATTACATGTCTAAATTACATCATGGGAGACCCCAACAATCCCGTCGTCTGCCATAACATTCCTCAATCTAATGAAATGCTGTTTTCGAGAAACCCAAATGCACTATGGGGACAAACAAAGACACCCACTGATTTAAATGGGTTTTAACCCTTTGACTGCTAGAGAGGTTTCCAATGCATTCTAGGGGTTAATAGACAGTGACTTGAGGAATTTTTATTTCAATTACATTTATTTAACTTGATGAATAAGGCCCAAAGTGCAAATAGTTCCAGTCAAAAATTCAGCTATATACAAATATAAAGCAAGCATTAGTCCTGCCTTATTAGGACACAGGTGGCGCCACTGAGTCCATCCGTACGGGCAATGGGCCCAATGGACAATCAAGAAGAGGGAACTTCTGGGACAAACTCACTGTATTATGGAGAAATACAATGTCTCATTTATTTAAATGGGGCTTTTAACTCATTAAATGCTAGACGGCTCCACGACATTGAGAAGTAATATGTGGCAAACCTCTCTAGCATGCAATGAGTTAAATGCACCATTTAAATAAATTTCACCCCCCCTCCCTTCAGGCCCATCTGGTTTGCTCCATAATTGCTCCTCTTTAGCTTGTGTTGAATAACACCCAGAGTTCATGTATGGACACACACAGAATATGGAAAACTGCAGTAATACACATACTTACCTATACATTCTGTAAATATACCTATGCATATGTACATAGGTACAGCAAACACAAACTATGTGCAGAAACACATAATGTATCATGTTGCTGCTATCCTCTTTTACGGCCTAAAGTAACACTAATGTGAAAATACAAGCTGCTATTATGTGGATTGTGGCAACAATCACAATTATAATGAACTTATGTTTCTATCTTGAGATAATGAGCAATTATCACGTTGTACTAGGTCTGCAGACTGAGTAATGAGACTGTGTCTGCACTGTGTTGCCATAAAATTGCTCCTGTCTGCCTTTTGGGATCAGAACACTGCTCTCCCACATTTGGCAGAGGGCTGGAATACAACATGGAAGTCTGTGGCCCTCAGCCACAAACTAAGCAGGTCACTCGTGCAGCCTCCATGGGTTGTTTATTGCGGGCTGTCAAATGCAGATTGGACTGGGTCCTCAGACCACTGAGAAGGAACTACAGGATTCTGGTCTTCTCAGAACCCGTTCTGCTTCTGAGCCAGGGCACACACACTGCAGTCCCATGGGGAGTAGATATGCAGACAGGTCAACTGGCCACTCTGCCACTTAACCCTTTGAATGCCAGAGGAATATGCAGCACATCGGGAAGCAATGTTCTGAGCTTCCCTCTGGCTCTCAAAGGGTTTAGACGTATTATACAAAGGGTCATATGCGAAAAATAAATTGGAGCAATTTTTGGCCAAACCAACAACCCCATAAAGGACAAATGCAAATCTTAAAATGGCTATTAACTCTTTGAGCGCCAAATGGGTATGCAACGCATTTCAAACCAATGTGTTTCATACCCCCTTTGGCATGCAATGGGTTAATTTTAACCCTTTGAGTGCCAGATGGGCACGCAACGCATCACGTACCCTTCTGGCACTCAAAGGGTTAATTCGGCCTTTTAACCCAGGAATTGCTAATCCAAGAAGTGAAAATCCTCATTTAAATCAGTTGGACTTTACATTTGTTCCTTATTATGCAGATTGTCTGCCACAGAACTGCAGCCCATTTACTTTGTGCATATGGGATGAGATGTACTGTTTGAGTAGAGCCTTTGGGGGGATTACATTTCAGTTGCACTCTTAAGGCAGTATTTATGTTCAAAAGGAAACTAAACTAAAAATTAAAAAAAAAAACTCTTCCTCTGCTAAGGCTGAAACAACCTTTCCTCTAATCTTAAAGGGATAGTAAACTCAAGAAAAAAGTACAGGCGAAATGATAGGAACAATTAAAAAATACTTACTGTCCTCATTCCCATATCTCAAACCGCTATGGTTTGAGAGAGATAAAAAAATAAAGTCCTCCGCTCACTTCCCTTTCTGCCTGACAAGCTGTAAAGCTGTCAGAGGCAGAATCCAGTCACCAGACTTTAGGCGGCTCTTCAGGAGTGCTGACATTGGGATATCTAACTATAATTATTTCATCGGAATGGTCTACAACATGTGCTTGCAAGCCACAGTGCTCCTGAAGAGCCGCCATCTGGTCCCTGGTGTACACATGAGAAGTGGGAGGGAGTGGAGGGCTTTATTTTCTTATATCTCTCATACCATAATGGTTTGAGAGATGGGAATGAGGACAGTAAGTATTTTTCATTATTTATCATTTCGCCAGTACTTTTTTCTTGCGTTTACTATCCCTTTAAAGTGAAAGTAATGTTTCACAAAAACAGCAGCTCCACTTAATCTTCATAGCAAAACTTGTCAAGGGGGGAAGGGCTTTCATTCTTTTCATACAAAGAAGATTGTCCCCTGCTGTTATCTGTCTGGTCTTACAACCAGGTTCACATCTGAGAAGAGATGGCTTACACTAGGAAAAAGGGGCAGGAGGGGGAAACTTTGCTTGTGAATATCTCTTAAACCATAAAGGTTTGAGAGATAAGACTTATATCATTCTTCATGTTTTTTTAATGGCTACAAAATAAAATAAAGTTAAAACGAAGTATTACTATCCCTTTAAGGGCTGGTAACAGTATGGGCTGGACAAAACATACAATGGGATAAACATTTGGTGTACACATAATACAATGGTCCAGACATGATCACATTATCCGGACAAAGTGGACTGATATAGGGTAAACACTGAGACAAAGGCTGAGGGACTCAAATACACATCTTCACACAATGTCCAAGGGGTTGAAGCATCTTTGAATATTCCGCTTCAACCCCTGGCCAATCAGGAGCCTGGAATCCGATGGCCCATCCTGGCCAAGATCATCATTGCTGTCTCAGCCAATCGGAAGCAGTGGGCGGGCAGCTAACCGACCAATCCCTGGGCTGCCTACTTTCCCCCATGTTAACTCAATGGAAGATCTTTAAACTCGTCACCCAGGTCTTTGGCCAATCAGGAAGCCGCCTACCCTCCCATGTAAAGTCAATGGGGCTTTTGAATAGTTTGCCCTGCACGGCAGCCAGCCTGAGGCCAGGTTATAGTCTGTGGATTTCAGTCTCTTGGGAAGAGTTTATTCTCTATAACTCCACCAAGTTCCATGTACCGGCCTACGGCTGTGAATCCAGTCTTTTGGAGGAGCTGTTCCTCATGTAACCCCAACCAAGCTGCCAGACTCTGATCGAGGCTCATAACCTGCCTCCGGGCTGATTAGTCCGTTGGGTCTGGCCCTGGCAGACCAGACTGGGTGTTCCCAGTCACCCTGTGCCCCCAATAAGCACAGGGTGACTTAGACCCGAGAGGGAACATTGAAGCGGGCAAAGGAGCTTCACTGGGCGTGGAATCCACTATCTTTTGGGAGGTGGCCAGCCCCCAGGCCCCTCCAGGAGCCAAGGGCATGATGGTTCCTGTGACAGCCCCTCTCTGCAATGTACCTGGACATTCCCTGTTGCACTGAGCTATGCAATGTTCCATTAGGAAAAGGTGCTGGAGGGGGATACTTTATCATTCCCAGGCCCAAATACTATAATGATTAACCCTTTGAATGCCAGAGGGGTATGCAACACATTGCAGAGCAATGCGGTGCATACCCCTCTGGCACTCAAAGGGTTAATTATTATGAAACACTACTATCCCTTTAAGGGATAGCCCCTAGTTATTTGATCAAGCCTTGGAATGACTCACTAGAGAGATCCTTGTATTGACCTTGCAAATACTTATACAAAGTAACAAGATCTCCTCTTAGGTGTCTTTTCTCTAGAGTAAATAAAGCAAGTTTAGGTAGCATGATGTGTATCTGTGGTTGATTCAAGCTGCATTTTCATGCAAGAGCTAATGGCATTTTAGCATGTGTTCCCTTAACCCAGTGATTCTTTTCCTGCGTGCAGTGGCACCAGTTTAGGGTGCAATTCTACTGAATGAATCCACAGGCATAACTCTTTTCTTGCACTGTGACATTGACTTCCTACCCATGTGTCTGCGCTACAGGGTAAGTACTTGAGTGTACGATCACTTTAAAGGGATAGTAATATTTGATTTTAACAATCTTTAATATTGTGCATATTAAAAAAAATAAAGTACATGACGTAAGTCCTGTTGATGTAACTTTAATAGTTTTAGTTTGACAGATTTGTATACAAATAAAATCTTCATGAGAACAGTCTAGAAAGTGTCTTTGGTTTGAGGCAGTAGACCCTTCTCATTAAGAATTTCTTTGTAAACAATGCTATTTCGGCTCTGCAGACGAGCCATCCAGTCCCGAGACCAGGATCTAAGTCTGGAACATAGAAAACAAAAAGGCAGGAAGAGCGCAAACCACCAAATAGAAATTCCAGTGGGATCAGAAATCGGTATATATCCAATACTCACAGCACTAAGGATGATATGCTGGTTGTAGGTACAACCAGCAAATTCCAACGGGGTCACACAAGCTGCCCCGATTCCAATAAAAGATATATAAGTCCACAAGTGATAAAAAAAAAGTTATATTTAATGATATATATATATATATATATATATATATATATATATATAAAAAAAAAAAAATATATATATATATATATATATATATATATATATATATGCCAAAAAAACAACATTGTAATAGATAATAAACTAGTATGATGCGTTTTGGAGCAATAAGCCCCTTATTCAAATATCAGGCACAAATATATAATAATAAAATCTAGTTTGGGCAATAAAATGGCATCCTGCTGATCACTTTTAGTGGTCTTTTCTATTGTGATTACCGTGCTGAATAGGTGGAGGTCTTTCATTTGCAAAGGTTTATTTGCACCAGGAAGCACCCTTCTGTTTTCTAGGATCTAAGTCTGCCAGCTAGAGAACTGACGTGGGTAAAAGGGCAGGAGGGGGGAACTTCAGAAGCATATTACTCTAAAACTATCAAAGTTAAAGCGAGGGACTTATATTGTTTACTTTATTTTTTTTAATATGTACAATATTAAACATGGTTAAAGTCAAGTATTACTATCCCTTTAATGCATACCGCACACAACTCTACCGTCTTTAAGACTTTAACGAGAGCCAGTCCCAAATGCCACCCCTATTCCATGTGCAGGAAAATGGATAAAGTTACAACACTCTCTGTGTCTTGTTAATACATAGAATTAAACAAGGCACAAAGGAGAGGAATGCCACGAAATGGCCACGCATGTCCCCACCACCCTTCTTTTGGATCACAGAGGACCATTTTTGCAGTAAGTAACTTAACCCCTTAAGGACCAGCAGTCCAGGGAATTTACCTTCCCTTAAGGAACGATTTGATCCTTGCCGACATGCCGGTACACGTGACCTGTTATGCGTACAGGCGTGCCACTTTGGGGCCTAACAGAGACCACTCCAGTCTTGGAGCAGTCAATTTTAGGCCCTGCTTTTATGGTGGAGCGCTGTAAGGAAAAAGTATGTGACGTGCTATGACTGTCACCGGTCCTTAAGTGTATAAGGACCGTGACGGTCATAGTACATAATCTGGTCCTTAAGGGGTTAATAAATGGGCATAAGGCAAAGAGGTTTAACCCTTTTGTGTGTCAGAGGGGTACACAATGCATTGCAATGCGTTCCGTACCCCTCTGGCACTCAAAGGGTTATTGGCATGAATCATATTTGTACACCCCACTTTTGGCAAAAGAGCAAATATTGGGTTTAGAATGTATAATTATATATTTATTATAAATACAACAGAGGCTTTGGATGTGTGATAAACAATAATTAACAACAGAAACAATAATTATATTATCCGGAAAATAATATTCATTAAAGTTATAATTATATAGTAAGTGATTTTTGTTAAAGAAAAACGTTTCCAAGCATGCCAGTTGTTTGTTAAGTGGAACTGCTACCACATCATGTATCTTATGAGAGCACAGCGTATGTCTCTCCCATGGCAAGGCTGACAGGCCTATGTATAGCATGTAACAGAATGCTCCTAGAGAGGCTCAGCTTCTGACCTGCACTGCCCGCTCTCTGCAGACTGCATCTCTAAAAATGGCAACAGCAGCTTTCTGGGCCTATCCAATCAAAAAGGCACGATGGGTAATCCAACCTGCCAGGTTTCATCAGCACATCAGCCAAAGAGTTACGACTTCTGCAATTGAGGATTATCAAGTAATAGGTAATTATAAATAACTAGTGTAAAAGCCCGTGTGCACAGGCCAAGGTCCGGGTGATGTTAACCCTTTGAGTGCCAGAGGGGTACGCAACGCATTGCTTCGCAATGCGTCACTTACCCCTCTGGCACTCAAAGGGTTATGAGGCCAGTCCTGCTCTGTGTCCTGCCGCCAACGCAGTCATGCACTGTAGAGACTGGCGGAAAGCACAGAATGCTCCCAGCACAGAAGTCCCAGCATTCTGTGCTCCCAGCAGTCCGTGCTCCCAGCATGCCGCACAGAATCCTCCCAGCGCAGAACTCCCAGCATTCTGTGCTCCCAACATTCTGTGCATTCGGGCAGTCTCTACTGCTCATGACGGCTTCTGACAAACATCCTAGCGATTTATTATATAGGATAATGGCAGGAGTTCAGTGTGAGGAATGCAATGAGACTGGTGTACTATGAACAATTGAAGTAATTCTGGAACAGACCACCAAGACCAACAGGGAAAAATAAACTGTCTATATCTATATATTTTAGATATAAGCTCAGTGATAACTATGCCTAGCACTAAATCACTTTACAACACGTCTGTGTCTTTTTCTCTCTCTCTCCTTTCTGTCTAGCTTCTACTCATTGATAAGTATACGTTACATTAAAATATCGAAGGTACATTCAAGATGGCTCTGAGACCATTAACTATTGATTTATATAAGATCTTCTGTTTGTTTAAATAGAACTGATTGTTGGATCCTGATGCCCCACCACAAGGTCTGCCTTTAAAAAAAGTTAACCCTTTTGAGCCACAATGGTATCCAATGCATTTCAGTGCAATGGGTTGGATACTTCTCTGACACTCACAGGGTAAAAACAACAATGGTTCACTGAATGGGCGAAGCAATGCCATATATATTATATATATAATTCCCTAAAAACAAAGTACTTTCCTAATGCATGTTTAGAGAGTTCTGTGGCAACAATATTTTTTTTCTACATTTTTCGTGAAAGCTTGAAATGATCGTGACACTGTCAGCTAATTATTGGGATTTGTATCAGTCTTCTATTCAGAAAGGCTTTTATCTCTGCCACTTTACAAATATTACTGCACTATCACTTTTGAGACACCTACCTATGAACATTGCTTTGCTAATGGAATTCTAGGGGTTCTGCACAAAGGCATGAATGGATACCTGCACAGAGTACATCTAACATTTATTTTGACACTCATGAAGTCAAAGGGGATTTTTACAGAGCTAGCTTGAGTGTAAAACCCCATTTCACGTTAAGGAGTTAGCATCTCTTTAACAAATGAATGCTCCCTGTAAATGAATCTCTTTCAAGAAGCCTAAACTAGAACTTAATATAATCTAATCCTTAATAAAGGTAAAGGGCGGTAGGTACCGTGTTAGTCTTGAATAAAGCAAGAAACTAGTAGTGTAAAAGTGATATCTAATCAGCCAATAAAGGTATCACTTTTACTCTACTGTAGACTCCTTCATAATCCTCAGTGTCACCTGCTCATAACTTTTTAATGAGAGGCTGATGTACTAAAGAGAATTCAGAAGTGACCCGGCTGCTCCATAGGAGTCAAATAAAAACTCCTATTAATTATATGGGGATGCACTGGAGCAATGTGTTAGAGACCACTCTAGCATCCGAGGAGTTATAAGCATTAGTTACATCAGTGGGGATTTGTGGATTTTGTATTAATCACCTACAGTGGAGCTGGCTTCATTGGCTTCATTGAGGCTGATGTACCAAGTAGAATTGGAGTATTTCTAGAGAAATGCAATCAAAGGGGATACATAAAAGCCCCCAATTAATTAAGGCTTTTAACCCCTTGAATGCTATAAAGGTCTCCAACGTGTAGCAAAGCAAGACGTTAGAGACCTCTGTAGGATTCAAGTAGTTAAAAACTTATTTTAAATAAGTTGGATTTTAGGGATTGTTTTTGTTGTCCCTTCTGGTGCTGTTGGTTTAATCTAGAACCACTCTCAATATAGCTGCCACCTATTATTCCCCCAGAACCACTGCACTTTCCACCAGTCCCAACTTTGCTGCTGCCATAGCTCTCCCTTCTCCCACAATCCGTTCCAGCCTCACTCTGGATTCTTCATCTTGGCCAGCTTTATACCCGCTAAACTAATATGACAGTTCTTGATGTGAATTACCAGTCTTTTACGTGTTCCTCTGCTCTCTGTAGAGCAGGAGTTTGAAGCCTGTGACACTCAGCTGCTGCTGGATAATAACTCCCATCATCCCTAGCCTGACATTGGCTAGTTAAGGATGATGGGAGTTGTAGTCCAACAATAGTTGTAGAGACACAGGCTGCCTGCTCCTGCATTAAAAAAATAAGAGCCAAGGGGCTAGATTCTATTACAGGTGCTAATTTTATCTCTGCTTTTATCTCCAGTTTTCTCCATAGACTTCAATAGGAAAATGTTTGATAAAACGGGTGTTAACATTTAGCACCTGCAATAGAATCTAGCCCCTAATCTTCTTTATATATGATAGTACATGTGTCTTTCCCTTTGTAATTATGTCTCTCTAACTGTACAGTGCAATGAAATATAGAAGTGTGAAACAAAGTAATAAGTATGTAAATGAAGGATAAGGTGACAGGCACTTATTATAATGGAAGACATAAAGGAGTATTTAATGGAGTGGTTATAGGAACAATGTATGGGAAAAGTATGGAGAGCCCTTATTCCTCTTGTAAATTTTACATTGGGTTTGCCAAAAATCAGACTGCCAGAAAATGGGGTAAAATAGAAAGTGCATCATTTTGAAGTCTGCCAGGATGCCAGCTTCAGATTGTGCATGGATACAGAAGTGTCTTGTGTGAATTATTTATACCCTTGTGTCTACAAGGATTCCCAGCAGTGATTGCTGTTCTGCAGTAGTTTTATTCTTATGAGCACACAGTTATTAATATACTGATATGGACCAAAACACTGCAGTCTACAACTCCCTCAAGTACTAAGGACTGGAGCCTTTCTAGAAGAGCAATGTAACTGTGCCACAGGGGACAAATAAACATTCCCCATTCATTTAAAGGTGTGTTTTAACCCCCTGACTGTTGAAGACTCATTCCATGCATTACTTCTTTAACATTAAAGGGGTTAAAACCATTTAAATCAAATGGAAAGTGTATTTGTCCCTTGTTATGGTTTGCCACAGAATTGTTCAGGTCTAACCAGCACATCAACCTCACTGAGTGTGTTGTCTTGCTTCTCTTGGCTGTACACAGACTGAGACAGACAGAAGGATAGACATATAGATAGACAGACAGATACCGTAATCATACTATGTATATAGTCATGCTGTCATCATTATTTGTATTTATTCACTGAATCATCATAATGTGTATTTATCCATACTATCATGTGCTTGATGTTCATTTATACAACTGTAACCATATATGCTTAGAAAAGCAGCTAGAGTTCATTACATTTGGTATGATTACCACTTTTGATACATTTCATCTACAAAAGAACCCAGATCAAACACCTACTTCTAATAAAAATCCCATATCTGATCATACATATATGAAACGAAAGAAAGACAGATAGAGTATATATCATACATGCCAGTGAAATAAAACACAATTCCACTAAATATTTAAAGGTCCTGTCTCATATGCACCCCTATAGTATATGTGTATTTGCCTTTTCAATGCAACATATGAAATATATCTGAAAATTAGAAAATTCTATTCCATCGAACATGCCTCCTTGGAGAAGTTATGTTTCCCTTCTAGCTGCAGGATTACTACAGCACAGTGTTCCAGTCAGAGACACAGTGAGGGGTTAAAATCAGTTCTAGAGAGAAATATTTCATGGTTCCTTATTGTAACAGGCCAGTGGTGAGCAACCTTCTGTTTTGCGAATAATTAGGAAATGTAGGTAAACAACAGCTGGAGAGACACGTGTTTCCCACCCCTGCTCATATAAAGATATATGTCTTCTGCTAAAGTGGCCATATGTCTTTTGATTTCCACAGCAAAACATTGCACATCCCCCCACAGCTCAAGTAAAGATCCTCCTGAAAATGGTCGTGCTGCATGGTATTAATGTGTATGGACAATTTGTAGTTCATGACAATATGTTAAACCCTTTGCGTGTCAGATGGGAATCCAACGCATTGTTTTGCAATGCGTTGTGTACCCCTCGGGCACTCAAAGGGTTAAACCAAATATTTTTCACGAAAGGCTCTACCGTCTCAACTGGGAGTCTATTCCTAGATTTAACAACGCCAGTAATATAGTACACATCTAACTTCTGTGCACAACTTCAACAAATGTTCCTACTGAAAACAAGTATCCTTCTCATCTATAATTTATTCATATGCTATTGGGATTCAGTGTGTAACCCATTGTAGACCACAGCGTTTGCAACGCATTGCTAACAATGAGTTAATAAAACGAACAATACGTATTCATTGGCTGTCTTTTTGGGATGCAAGTAAAGTAGAATAGGACCTTACCTGAAGCTCGCACCAAGCCACTTCCACAGTGGTCTCTGTATCTAATCCCTTGTAAACCGTTTTAAAAGACCCTCTTCCAATCTCAATGTTAAACTTCAAGTATCTCCCATCAGGCGAGGTGGCCACAGCCTTCGTCTCGTTCTCCTCTATTTCCTCCTGCTCCCGCCTGTTCTCAGCCACAGCAGATTTGGGGGCAGGGGTGGAAGGTGCTTTAGGGCTGGAGGCTTCATCTTCAGACTCTGAGCTGATGTTAACTAATGTCCCTGAAGAAATCAAGACATTTGCTTGTGTAGCGGGCACGGAGCAGTTGGTTGTATCAGGAGACATCTCAGGGATTGTCTCTACCTTCCCTTCCAAGGGTGTAAGATCTTCAGGGGACCACGAGGAGAAAGATGTTCCAGGTGGGTCATAGCCCAACAGTTCCAGTTGAGCTGAGCTCCTCCTGTTAAACTGGTAAGAGTTTCTCCTGGGTTCCTTTCCTGAAAGCCTGCGTCTCCTCAAGGCAGCTAAAGTGGACAGCTCTGCTGGGTCTTCAGGTAGAACAGAGTCAAAGGAGATGCCACAACCTGCAAGGTCCACTTCTGTCTGTGACATGGCTTGTGCAGCTGGTACACCAACAGCAAACATGTCCTCTCCTTGCAGCATGCAGCAGGGCAAGTTATCTTGCATCAGAACCTACCAACAGCACTGCTCTCTTGTCATACCTAGACTTAGTATCCCAGGGTAAATCAGCTGTCAATCCACCCGCAGATCAGTGGTCAACAGATCCTACACCATTGTGCTGGCACTTTGTAAATGATGGCACACGGGGTGTTTAAATGTTTCGCAATACCAGCAGTGTGATCAGTTTCTATGCAATTATATTATAAGCCACCAGTTGGAAATTAGCTTCTAGAAAATATCTCAAAATACAAAGCAACACTCTTCTTAAAAATCACGAGTTTCTAATGTAATCCCAAGCACAAAAACTAGCTCTTTAAACACCCATCAGGATTCAGCTGTTAATTCTACATACATCTACATGGGGAAAAAGCCACCCTTCCGTCAGTCTGAGTTTCCGATCCTACAAGGTTTTCCTTATAAATCAGAAAAACAGTGGACTTCAAGCGACATGCACCTGATGCTTCTCGCCGTGCTCCTAAAGTCACTGACAGCTCTAACCGACAGAGAGCGAGAGTGAATGTGATCTTATTTTCATGTGACTACAGTGTGTGTATACAGAGCAGAGAACACCAGCCTCCCGCCCAGCAGAGACTGACACATAGACACGCCTCTTCGCCACGCCCCTCCCCTTCTTCTCTTCTGAGATAGCAGCACCTTGTCTTCCACAGTCTGAAGGTGTTCTTCCCGTTGATGCGCTGCTGTCAACGCTGACCCCTTCCTGTGCAGAGACAAGCAGAGACTTCACTCAGACCCATCCCCACAATGGAATCCAGCCGTCACAGACGTGTCATTCTAAACTCCATCGCTGGCTCTATCTAATTGTGCTTTCCATATTGTTACAATAGAATGGCGCATATGTCTAAAAAACTGGAATTATTCTGGAGTAAACCAACTGCACAATATCGGCGAAATAAAAATTCCCCATGCCATAGAGCTTTTTAAACTCTTGAGGGGTAGATAGGTCTCTAATGTAAGCAATGCATTCAAGGGGTTAAAACCTATTTTGTTAGTACTTTTTATTTATAGCGCAGTTGGTTTACTCCAGAATAACCCCAGTTTGCTTTTATAAATATGACCAATGTTTTGTAGGAAATAAACTGAGTGTCCTAACACTAAAATATTTAAAAGAGTAATTAAAACTAGACTGGGCTGCATGGTACCTATGTTATTCCAATACACACATAATTCTCTTTAACAGTTTCAGTGCTGAGTTGCTCGTCAGCGCACATCTATTATGTGTAGCCCCTGTAGTTTCTCTATTTACTGCATTGCATACAAATTATCCCTCTAAAATCGTCTTTATATTAATGAAGCCAGATTTATTGTAAAATATATTTTTTTAATAATGAAGTTTTATAGTGCTTTTCTCCCAGATGTGAATTATATGTACAGTACTTTGATTTCTGTAAACTTGTTTAATTATGTAATACATTACTCCAATTTCTTATCAATGGCTTTTTATTGTTTCTTTTAAAGGAGATGGGGACTTTCTACATTTCCCTCCAAGTAAGACAAGGCTACTCCCCCTGCTGGGAGATTTTTAATTCAAATGTTATTACACTTTTTTTTTTGGGGGGGGGGGGTTGGTTTTGCAATTTTCTTCTTTTGGTCTCCACATTGTTGAGAATAGTCTGTGGCTTAAGCTCTTTCATAGGGCAAATTATAAAAAATGCCTTCTGGACAGAAGCTGGCACACAGCTGATTAATTAAAAAATGCCTCATACATATGATCTTTAATAAAATGTAAAATCTCCCAGTAGTGGGTGAAATCCTGCTGTATTCAGCAGGAACCTCCTCATAAGATATATTTTTCCATAATTAAAGTTTACTGCTCCTTTGATGCAGAATAAATGCAAAATACAATTACTTGATCATTCTGATACAGTGATCGATTTCTTAACCCGTTGCATGCTATATTGAGCAATGAGTTGGAAACTTTTATATGACTCAAGGGGTTAATAATTAGAAACAGCAATTTAAGTCTATTCACTAACAGTTCACTAAATCTATAGGTAGTGTTATGTAAAATAATGCTGCTCCTAAATATTTTCCCAGTATTGCTAGATTCACTAAAAGTTGTGTTAAAATTAAGAATAATATGCAGAAGAGTGAAATCAAACTGTGTGCAGTTCTGCAGGTGAAAGGGTGTAATTTTGGAGCACACCAACTAGACTAGGCAACAAATGAACATTCCCATTGATTTAAATGGGGCTTTTAACAACTGGAGTGCTAGGAAAGTCTCCATTCCCCCGCTTTGCTTTGAAAAACATTATAGACTTTACAAATATTGTAGGGGTTAAAAGCCCCATGTAATCAATGGAAATTTTAGGAATATTATTTGTTCCTTGTGGTGCATTTGTTTTGTCAAATAATTGCATACCTCCCAACATTTTAAATCGTCTAAGAGGGACACTTTAGTTTTAGGTGGTATTGCTGGGGCTTGTTGGTGTGGCATTACCAAGAATTGCTTGGTTATTTCATGACCTTTTGAAACCAAGCACGTGTAGAAGGCCGTTTCAGGAAAATAATTATCTTTCACTAATGCGATCTCGGCTCTGCTGCAGAGCCGCCTGAAAAAAGTCAGACCGGATATCCCTGCAGTCAGCACAACGCTGGCTTCAGAGAAAGGGGAGGGAGGGGTGAACTTTGCCTTCGGTTATCTCTCAAACCATAAAGGTTTGAGACATGAATCTGGAGGCTATTACATTATTTTCCAAATATGTACAATATGGGGGGTAGTAATAATAAAGTATTACTATCCCTTTAAAAATTGTCTTTGATTTTATCTTCCAAACGAACATTTTCAAAGAAACAAAGACTTTTTTTTGTCTTTGAAATGAAAAAAGTACTTTAATTTGTCTTCTCCAAGTTTAGACCATTTTTATTATGTCAGGAGCAAATTACGTTAATCAGACAAAAAAAATGACGTTCAAACGAATATTTTTTCTGAAAATACCTTACATTATGACAGAAGATTAAACCCCACCCACTTTTAAGACGGATTTTTCCCTTTGATGGAGATGGCGATATTTGATGCAAAAAATGACGGAAACATGTCTAAGAATTGACGGATCATGGTGTAAGAACTTTATATTCTGATTACAGACAATTTCAGTTACCACCACTTTCTGAACATCTCACCCTAAAATTTCTTCAACTGTGAATAGACTCTATAGAATAATATAGGAATTGGAGACGTAATTTCCACTTTATCACCACTTAGTGAATCTCCCCCTGATCTTACATTAATCTATGTTATTGATGGAATCCAAAAATGTTATAAAATATATGCATTGTATATATAATTTACTGGTAATTACAAATCTAAGCTTTGACAGCCTCGAGTAATCAATAAGAATTAGCATTATTAACAACTAAACTGACAGCAATAAACATTGATAAATTCTTCCTTAGTAGAAAAAATGCTGGGTTAATACAGTGTGTGGGTTATTCAGTTCTCATTTTACGGCAACTGGAATTATGTTTGTTTAGGAAATCGCACTGTAAAATACCAAACATTTTTTTTGCATAACACACAGTATAATGCATGCTATAAAGCACACTGATGTTTAGTGAATAGGGCCTTATGTCAGGAAATACTCAGCTGGTTAAAACACTGAGGCTTATGTATTTAAAGGAATGAGAGCAATTCTGGAGCAAACCAATACAACAACAGGGGAGACATAAACATTCATATGAGTTTAAATTGGGTTTTTAACCTCTTGAATGCTAGAGCGGTCTCCATACATTGCAAAGCAAAGCAAATAACTATTTGAGCCATTATAGCCCAATCCAACTGCCCCAAAGGACATACACATTACTATTCATTTAAATGGAACATTTAACACCTTGAATGCTTGAGAAGTTTCCCACACATTTCAAGGCAATGTATTGGAGACCTCTCTAAATATCTAGGGTTTAAAATTATGCAGTTGGTTTGTCCACATTTCTTTAACATATACCCACAGTCTATTAATGTATTTAAACAGTAAAAGAAGAAAAAAAACATACACAACAATTAAACCAGTTAACATACTAGGAGTGTTAATTGGAAGCCTTTCTGATTAAGAATTATTTATCCTATATAATAATTCGCTAAGTTGTGTGTAACGCCCGACATGCGCAGTAGACACTGCTGCGCGTGCGGCAGTCATGCGCAGTACAGACTGCCCGCGCCGTGGCTGATACAGAGCTGGGCGCCCCGCGACCGGCTGTCAGAGGCACTGTGGCCCGTGTAACGGGCTGTTCAACTAGTGTATATATATATATATATATATATATATATATATATATATATATACCAAATATACAGCAAAATCTGTGATCACGGCGATCCGTCTATATAAGGAGCCACCGCCATTCACCACATGTATGTACAGTCAATTATATCGCAACAATCCCCAGCTTGTTTAGTGTACCGAGCAACCAAATTTCAACAACCCCAACAGTAGGAAAGCTGACTGTATATAAAATATACTCTTTATTAAAAAAAATATATAAAAATATATGTAACAACACAGCAAAAAATTAGACAACAGCAATAAGTACATGTAATAATTGGTTTATTAACATTAAATATACCATGAATATCAATAAATGTTTAACAATCCTTTGAACAAAATACATGGATGGGAGAATTCATGGATGGGCATGTATGAGTAAGGAAAATAGATATGGACGAGCGCCTCCTATTATGGATCATCAATAATTTCTGTATATATTGAGTGAAAAAAATATAGAATGGATGTAAACCATGGATGCTGTACTTTGCATGATGTATAACCCCTGACGAAGTGGACGGAGAGCCAAGAAATGCGTAGGGATATTTATCTATAATAAAGAAATCGTTATTATTCACACGCCTCTGTACTTTGGAGAATTACGGCCAGGTCGGGCTTGCAACACCTACACGCTGATTTTATTTGGTGAGTCTGGTCCTTTGCGGGGCCACGTTGGGTTATACCCACTTTACAGATTCACTCTTAGATCAGCTGTATCTTTTTTAGGGACACTTATCACATCGAGTCTTTGACGTCTCCTCCTTATCATACCCATACAGTGCGGCAAGAGGGTTGTCCCAAGAGCCAGTTCGGGCTTTCACGGCACACTGTTCATTTTTATCCGGTGAGTCTGGTCCATGTAGGGGGCCCTAGCAGGACTTTTCCATTTTGACAGACTCAATTTTAGATCAAATACCCTTTATGCTTACACCCTCACAGCAAGAACTCCAGTGAGAACCCTGAGAAGTTTACATCTACCTTGCAACATAGATCACTAGATCCAACATCACGAATAAAGGACTGTTATATCACGTTCTATTTATCTTATTATCTTTTGTATCTCCTTTTTTAAATCTTTCTTTACAGATACATGCTTGACATATATTTGTTCAATAGCATTTGGTTTACATCCATTCTATATTTTTTTCACTCAATATATACAGAAATTATTGATGATCCATAATAGGAGGCGCTCGTCCATATTTATTTATCTTTTAGTTTTTTAAACGTTTAGGTGCCACCAAGGACACCACGGATTGAGCGGCCCCATATACATGGTATCAGTAAAATTTTATTAATTGTGCAGGTGGTACTATTTTTGTTCAGCTATAGGAGCGCTATATGTGTGTTTTACGTTTTTGTATTTGCATGTATGAGTAAGGACCTTTTACAATACGACACTCAGGATATGAAATTTTTATGCACGGGAAAATGTGATGGCATATACTAAAGCGGAACTACCACCTCCACTAAAGTCACCCTGCAATACTTAGGCAGGTGGCGACTAGCTTTGTATTCATTATTTTACAAAAGTGCCCACAAATAAACTTATCCTTAAGCTTCCAAGACTGATGGCCAGGTTACTGCAGCCTGTGCCATTGTGACGTCCGCGAGCCTGTGCTGTCAGTCCCAGCCGGAGCCAAATAGCTCCTACCAACTCCTCCTAGACCCGGCTGGGACTGACAGCGCAGGAGCGCAGACGTCACAATGGCAAGATGTCCGCGCTCCGTCCTGCCTGTCACCCATGGAAGAGAGCAGAAATCTATAAAATAAGGTAATTATTCTGGTGACTATCGCTACTAAGCAGCTAGTCGCCAGATGGGGACTTAGTGAAGTTAAAGATTGTGTCGGGTGGTAGTTCCCCTTTAAGAATAACTTTATTCGTGGGCACGTTTGAGTGGTAAAAAAATGATTACAAAGCTAGTCGCCACCTGCGTAAGTATTGCAGGACGACTTTACTGTAGGTGGTAGTTCCGCTTAAAGTTATTATCAGAAAAGCCTTGGCTACAATTTTAGCTAAGAAGATCATAGAGAATTATGGCAAATGGCTTCATCGCAGGAAGAATGTTAATCCAGGGAGAAATCTGATTGTTATTTTGGGGATGGATTCTATTAAACATGGATCAAAATGTACCTAGCAAAAAGTTTTTTAAATATATAAACACATCTTTCCTAGGGGGTGGGAGAGTGGAAAGAGTCTCATGAACCCTTTCCATAGTTGTGACTAATATGGAGGATTTGGACTCTGAATTCATTTTTTTATCACATTCTTGCACTGTGCCGTGCTGCTAATTTGAGATGTCATGGCAATGAAGAGGTTAATTACGTTTTGTTGATTCGGGTGGTGGGGTGTTTTTATATTAACTATTGCTGGTTAATTCCTCTGTTGCTGTCACTGCAAGATAGCTGAGATTAGGCAGTAGAGGGGGTTAGCCATTTCTGTGGTTGGGGGGGAGGAGGTTTGTGCATGTTAATTTTTTACTTGGTGCTTAACTCCTATGTTGTTGGTGCAGTGTGAGCTCTGAAATCTGTCAACGAAAGGGTTAACTATGGGAATGTGGGGAGGGTACCCTGATACATGGGGTATCAGGCAGGGGACAGGGGTTAAGGGCTAACCCCCCCTTCCCCCAGTTTCCAATGCCTGATTCAGCCCAAGAAAATCAGTCAAAATTCATCCATTTTCCTTGGTCTTCTTAGCCTTATTTTGGGTAATTTTTAAGCATTTTCAGTGCTCCAAAAAGATTCCAACTGCGTGCTTGTTGGGAAAAACGCATTCAGCAACTGAATTCCAAATATTATTGCAGAACTGAGCAGCTGGAATTATTTGGCAAACCTAAAAATGGCCAGTTGACAGATGATTCCAGCTATAATGGTATCTCGGCCTTGGAGTCAGCTTAGGTTATATGAGAGACTGCAATAAATAACATTCTATGACTGATGTCTGGAAGAAAAAAGACAAGAGTACAATAAGTTGTACCTTTGCCAGATCTTCTTTGTCTATCCAGAGCAAGCCAACCAAACCCCACTGAAATCATTTTCAATTTAACCCTAAGCATCTAAAACCAAATCTTTTCTGATACTGAATACGGTTCTTTAATTTCTCCTTGGCACTACCTACTAACAACTGAAATCAGTTGTCACAATTCTCTGTACAGTTCTTTGCTAAAAAGGCGTACAATAGTTTTTGAATACATCTGCTGAATCTGCAAAAAGTGCTTCCTGTAAAAAATCCTTACCTTTGCTGCAGTTTCATGTTCCTTTTAAACTTAAAGGGATAGTAATGTTTCATAATAAAAGCAGCTCTAGTTAATCATCATAGTATTTGGACTTTGGAGACTGTTATTTAAATACTGTCAGAGTTATAGTTCAAGAGTAATTCAATGACAAAGTGTCCCCCTCCCGCCCCTTTTACTGATGTAACACTGCTCAGCCAGAGCAGAACGGAGGTGCCCAGGTAGACTGCAGAGAGGGACAATCTTCATTTAAGATAAGGGAAAAAGCTGAAAAGCTTGTCAAGGGGGGCAGGGCTTTTATTGTTCTGATAGAAAGAATATTGTCCCTTCTGTTATCTGTCTGGTCTATGGACTGCAATCCACATCTGAGAAGAGATGGATTACACTAGGTAAAAGGGGCGGGAGGGGGAAACTTTGCTTGTGAATATCTGTCAAACCATAAAGGTTTGAGAGATAAGACTTATATCGTTCTTCATGTTTTTTTAATGCCTACGAAATATGATAAAGATAAAATGAAGTATTACTATCCCTTTAAAATCTTAACCCTTTAATGATGAGAGGTGTGTGTAATGCATTACTGATTAATGAGTGATCCCATGTATTTTTTAGCTCTTTGCATAAAGAATTCCCCAGAAAGTTCTTTATTGGTCATCAGTTTATTTCTTGTTTACAGCAAGCCTATATCCTATTAGATGCCTCATTTGTAAGTTGTCAAGATATCCCTAGCGTAGACCATGAAGATGAGTGTGCTTCATTCTCATTAGTGAATCACGTTCTGCTACAGTTCCATTAGCTAGACTTCTGCATGCACAGCCAATGCATCCGGATTAAGAGTTCTTTTCTGCAGCTAGCAAGAGCAGTGACAGAGCCTTCTTGTCCTTTTCAGTGCCAGCATCCAATTAGTAAACAATTTCTGTTAATATGAATACATAAATGGGACAACACTGAAATAAATTCTGTAAATATTAGATGGCACTTTGAAAAAGCAGCAGTGCTGTTCCTTTCCGTGCACAAATTTCTATTTCTGTATAAGGAAAAAGAAAAACACATTTTTGTGTTTTTAAAACTGACATATGGAGTCTGAAATTGACATTGGTATAGCTTACTTAAAAGGCCCCCTCTAGTGGAGAAGTTGTAGAATTGTGGTGTCTAATCTTAATATGCTGAGTTAACTCTTTTGCTGCCAGCAATTAGCAATACTTTTTTGCTACAATGTTTTATGCTAGTTAAATTATGGATGAGAAACGTGTAGCTCCCCAGCTGTTGTTGCCTGTAAGCACCAATCAATGGCTAGCTAACTGGAGAGCCACATGGTGCTCATCTTTCTAGTGAAGGTTCAGACTTCTCTTTCACTTCTCTTATACATTTATTTTAATTGGTATATAATGTTTGAGTTATTTTTATCCTATTTTAATCGCTTAACGTGCTATGTATTTTCACTGAAGTCAACACTGCTTGGTATTTTTCCTGACCTTTTAAATCCTGCCTTATAGCATGAAATCTGATCAGATAACATTTTTTACACAAGGATTCAATGTTACAATGTCCCTGTAGCCATAGGATTATGTACCTGTGTGTTCCAAGGGTGTGTCATGCCTTGCTCTACTGACAAAGAAGTGATAGCTTGCACACAGACTAACATAAGGAAATTGATATAACAGCAGGCAGATTATTTCATTCCCCACCCTCCAGTGTCAGAGAACTACCTGTTATACCAACAATTACCTCTTCCTGAAATATACATCAATTATTACTTGTTGGATCCCTTAAAGGGATAGTAATACTTCGTTTTAACTTTATTTTATTTTGTAGGCATTAAAAAAACATGAAGAATGATATGTCTTATCTCTCAAACCTTTATGGTTTAAGAGATATTCACAGACAAAGGTAGACTGTAGAGAGGGACAATCTTCAATTAAGATAAGGGAAAAAGCTGAAAAACTTGTCAAGGGGGGAAGGGCTTTCATTGTTTTCATACAAAGAAAATTGTCCCCTTCTGTTATCTGTCTGGTCATACAACCAGATTCACATCTGAGAAGAGATGGCTTACACTAAGTAAAAGGGGCAGGGAGGGGAACTTTGCTTGTGAATATCTCATAAACCATAAAGGTTTGAGAGATAAGACTTATATCATTCTTCATGTTTTTTAATGCCTACAAAATAAAATAAAGTTAAAACGAAGTATTACTATTCCTTTAATGCATTTGAAGTTTTCTTTCATGCTTAAGGCCCTATCCACAATACAAAAAAATGCTATTCTGGTTCAAACAAACTGCAAAACAGAGGAAAAATAAAAATTCTCCCATTGCCCTGAATGGGACTTTTAACCCCTTGAGTACTAGAGAGGTCACAATAGATTGGAGACATGTCTTACATTCAAATGGTTAAAACCCTCCTAAGTGGTGCAGTTTTTATGCTCCAGAATGCTCATTCCTTCTTTTGTGGATAAGACTATTATCCTATTTAATAATTTGCTAAAATGTGTGTAACGACGCAGTCATGCGCAGTAGAGACTGCTGTGCGTGCTGCAGTCATGTACAGTAGAAACTGCCCTCACCGCGGCTGATACAGAGCTGGACGATCCTTCAGAGCATCCAGCTCTGTATCAGCTACGGCGTGGGCAGTCTCTACTGCGCATGGCTGCCCCGCGACCGGCTTGCAGTAACACTCTGGCCTGTGTAACGGGCTCTTCAACTAGTAATAGGTTTGCCACCTTTTCTTAAAAAAAATACCGGCCATGGAATTCCCTCCATAGACTTAACATTGGACAGAAGCCAATTTTTTACCGGCCTGCCGGTAAAATACCGGCTGGGTGGCAACCCTAACTAGTAAGGTATAATTAGGTATTTAGCAGCCCAGGATTAGAATTAAGAAATGTGCCCCCCACCCCCGAGTTTCAAGAAGAAACCATGTTTAAGCAGAAAATGTACTAATCAAGAAAAACATAATTTTTTTTTTTTTATTTCTCCCATTTGGCACTATTCTCAGAACAATGTGTCAAAATAACGTATCAACAAAAAACCAAAAGGCTTACATTGCTGATATTCTAGACTTAGTGGAGACTAATTTGCTTAGACTAAAATAGCTAATGACTTCAGTGTCTTCATGTCTCTTTGATGGACATTCTTCATCTTACTATTTTTCTTGACAACATTAAGTGGGACACTTTTATCATTTTAATCATCGACTTGTATATAATTTTTGTGAGTACTCACTAATAAAGTTTAGCAATTATTTGCTTTACTGTCCTCCTGCTTTCACAATAGTGGAGAAAATTATTGCTAATATTTTAATGTAATACAATTATTTTAATAAGCACATTCTAATAATGTATACCGTAATGTATACCATTTTGTTTCATTTTATTTTTGATGTATTGCATAATGCACTGCTTCTCAATTCTTTTGAGATGTCAGGGGTTAATAAATTATTTGCTTTTCCGACAGGCACACTGCAGTGGCCAATGTATTTAATCTGAATCACTGTCACTTATCACTTAATACTCCCAAACAATCTTGGGAGCGAGGGAGCCATGTTCTATAAAATGTTTCATAGAGCTCTAATATATACTATTGATCTCACTTGATCACAGCCAATATGTTGGTTATTAACTATATAACAGGAAGAAAAAAGTATATATTCTCATTCTCTCTCTGTGTTTTGAAAAAACAGCTACCTAATTTCTGGATCGGTGTCAGAAACACCCTGGGCCAGGCTTTCACACAAAGTTGTGCTTCCTTTGCTAGTACATCATAAACTAATTACCTACACTGGATTATGCAAAATATATTGTAGAACACTACAATTTGATAGTCTGGATTCATGGGCAACTTCAGATTCAGAAGAACACAAGTGTGTACAAATCTGGGAGATACTTATGGTATATCACTGCGTATTTCATATAGCATTTAGCATATTGTATATTGTGTTTTTGTATAGCATATAGAGTATTGCGTTTATCGCTTAGTGCATTGCCTTTAGCATATTGTGTAAAACATTTAGAGTATTGCGTATTGGTGAAAATCTCCCCCCCCCATTAATGGACCTATGGGAGTACCAGTATAAAGGAAATATGAATAACTCAACAGAATTGTGGTCACATGATGTGTTCCTCTTTTATATATGTACTAGTTGAACAGCCCGTTACACGGGCCACAGTGCCACTGTCACCCGGTCGCGGGGCAGTCACGCGCGAGACTGCCCGCGCCGAGGCTGATACAGAGCTGGACACTCCTTCGGAGCGCCCAGCTCTGTATCAGCCGTGGCACGGGCAGTCTCTACTGCACATGACTGCAGCACACGCAGCAGTGTCTACTGTGCATGTTGTGCGTTACACACGAATTAGCGAATTATTATATAGGATAATATAAAGCACTAGTCTGCGAAGCTCCCTGTGTGCGTGTAACCGCACATGAGCAGTAGAAACTGCAGGAACAATGCAATCATGTGCAGTAGAGACTGGCCGAACAAAGCTGTTCCAGAGCAGGGCGATCCGAATGGCCCACCACCTGTCTCTGCTCCCGGATCTGGGGCAGCAGCCCGGTCGACTGGGTGGCACTTTAGCCGTGTACACGGGCTTTCCTACTAGTAGATATAGATTTATATATAGTATTTATTTTACCAGATGAGTTTCTTTTTTCTTTAAATAGAAACTATACAGTTAAGAATAAGGAGCTCTTACTTTGTTCATTAGAAGGACTTACCTAGGTAAGTGTCCTTCAAACAGCAGTTATTTCTATTTACCTCTTTTGATCTCTGTTTTAGTCTCCTATTAACCTCAGTCTGTTTTAATCTGATAACAATTAGTTATTGTCCCTTACAATCCATTTAAATCTACTGCAGCTCATCATTTGTTGTGAGGCGGTGTGATCTAGACCAGTGGTTCTCTACCCGTGCCCTCAGTGGCTATTAACAGGCCAGGATTTGAGAATTTCCTTTTTAAGAGCACAGGTGAGTTAATCATATGACTGAGCCTCTGATCAACACACTTGTGTTCTAGCAGGGAGATTCCTAAGTCCTGGCCTGTTAGTGGCCACTGAGGGCATGGGCTGAGAACCTCTGATCTAGAAGCAAACATAAAAAAAGATAACTAAAGATATATAACTGCAGCGGTAGATTAAAAGTGACATATTCTTAGGATATAGATGCCCTTTATTTCTTTGTGCTTTGCTGGTATCGGATGATTCATTTCTTATCTTCCTTCTGATTTCAGTGAAGAGAGTACCATATACTTTCAGTATGATAAAAACTGACAGCAACTCGGATCATAAGAACATTGCTACAGTTGTAGGCTCTTTTTACAGACTGCTGGGAGAGGGTGCTCACATTACTGTAAGTGCAGGGTAGGGCTGGCCTGGGAGGCAGGGTGGCAATTTGACCCCTGGGCCAGTCATATGTCTGGGCTGGTGGGCCACTCCCACTTGTTGCTACAAATGTAGCTACAGTAGTGATACCACAGAGCTTACAATCGAAATGGAGCTACAATCCAAGTGGAGCTACATTAGTAGCATAACCCATTTCTCATGTAAGCTCTATAGCATCACTAGTGCAGCTTTACTTACATTGTAAGCTCTGTAGTTGCACCAGTGTAACCCCATTTCAATTATAAGCTCTCTGGTATTGCTTGCCTTACTTCACAACACTAACCCTTTGAGTGACAGAGGGGTATGCCACGCATTGCAAAGCAATGCGTGGCATACCCCCTGGCACTTAGATGGTTAATGGCAATTTTTAAACTAACAAACAGGAGGGGTCTGGGACAGCGGGTAGGAACAATTGTAAAATCGGCCACTTGATTGTAGTTGCCCTCCAGGCCACAAGTTGCCAGCCCTCCCCTGTGTAAGTGGAAGGATAAACCCTGAAATAACTGATATAAGGTATGTAAACGTTACTACGAAGAGAAAGCTAGCATGTAAAATCAATGCTATAATAACTATCAATAGAGTTACAGTTACTGCTGTTGAAAAAAATGAAATTTCTCCATCAAGTTCAACCTATATACTATTAAAATTAAAAACTAAAACATTATTAAAAGTTACAAATAAACATTTTTCCATTCTCTGTTAGTGATACTTTTGGGTGCCACTGGCTAATAAATATTCAAACTTTAAAGAGATAAGCGCTCCAAAACAAGGAATATATGAAATATATAATAAGAGAAAATGATAAACCAAATCTAAGTATAGTATGATAAAAATATTAGTACATTAAGAGTAAAAACTATAGTCTGTAAAAAAATAATGCTGTCGTTGAGCATAAGTGGTATAAAAACTTGATAAAGTTTAAATGTAAACTACCGTTATAACAACATGTAGTGGTGAAAAATGGGTTCCGTGTGAAAAAACAATATTCACTCTGGATGGAACTTGCTAAAATATATATATTGAGATCAATAATTGCTTGAAGAATATAAATAAATTATATTAAGAGAAAACAATATTGGTAAGCCAGACCAAAGTGAGTATAAAGCAATACCATGGAAGATCGTATAATATTGATATCTAATTAACCCAGAATGGAGTATAAAGGGCAATCAAACATAAGTCCAGTATAACTATTACACCATTCCCCCCTTCTTGTAGTCTGCTTACTATATGTGTTCTTTGTATTTTGTGCTTCAGTCTGTCAGGTCACATGCGTCTCGTAGATGTTCTGATCCCGTAACCTGACCATCCGTTCTTCTGCAGTGTCTCTTGGGTGTTGGGGGTTACGGAGTTGGCGTGTAATTCCTCATTTGCTTTTCTTATATTTTTCATATATTCCTTGTTTTGGAGCACTTAATCTCTTTAAAGTTTGAAAATTTATCTACACCTGGGGATTATAGTGCAAAATTGATAGCAGCTCATCAAGGAAATTATCATTTTACACCCATCACATCTTCATCTAATCCATTTGAACTCATCAAGCATCCTCATTCCATCACTCATTTCATTTGCATTGAGAATAAGGTTGGAGTATCACCTCATGTATTAACATTGATCATTTCATTATCATACATCCTTCATACATTAACTATCCAACTTTACAAGCTATATATATTCAAGGGTTTGAATAATTACTGTTTTTATTGGTTCTTATTGTTGTTACATGTACCGGATTGCTACTGTTACGTGTGCCGGATTGTTACGTTGTTCAGGGGAGTGGGGGTCGTTGCAACAGTGACACTTTGCCTGGGAAATAGGGCTGGGAAACGTCCCATGGCCTGAACAGATACTTTTTCCTGCTAAAGAATGACATTCACTAGCCCAACACCAGCGAACAGGACTATACTGAGCCGCCTGGGTTTAGAAGTTGGTCACCCACTGATTGGCTACCAGGGTATAAAGGGCCTGCATTGATCTAACATGGGAGAAAGTAGGCCACCCAGGGATTGGTCAATCAGCTGCCCGCCAAAAGGGTCTTATTGGCCGAGACAGCCATGACTAGCACAGCCAGGATTGGCCAGCCAATTCTAAGCACCAAATTGGTCAGGGGTAGAAGTATATTTAAAAATGCTTCAACCCCCCGGCCATTGTTTGGAAATGTGTATTTGAGCCCCTCAACTTTTTTCCCAGTGTTTATCCATTGTTACATCCTTTGTCTAGTTAAACTAATCAGGTCTGACCCTTTGTACTGTGTATTTGAATGGATCAGTTCCTTGACGTTCAGAAATTAATGTGAGACAGAACTCTGACTCAGTGTAAAGTGAAAGCCCCAGGGAAGTTATTCTGTATACATGCCTGTGCAATGCTTAGAGTTTGAAAGTGAAGATTATAGACTCTACTGATGCCTGGAAAGGAGCACTGTCATAAACAAACATTACTTACGTGACAACTGGGTCACCTGTATTCACAAAATACACCATAGGGCATGTGTATCATTGCAAAAAGTATTAAAATGAGGACCAAAATAGCTGTTTCAAAGAAACATCCAGATTGTTATCAATGGGAAGGTTTTTCTTTGGTTGGGGTGGGCAAAAAGTCATATTTTTTTCCCACAAGGATGTTTGCAGAAAACCAGCAATTTGTCACTCCTTCTGTGAAAATTCTCACATACAGAAACCCCCCAAAATGCAAAATGTACTTCTTTTTGCTAACCCCAAGAAACACAACAGTGTTGTGTGAAAGCCTGGCTCAGGGTGTTTCTGACACCAATCCAGAAAATAGGTAGCTGCTCTTCCTGTTATTTAGTTATGCTCTGAGCAAGTGACATCAATAATACTCTATCCCCCTTCTATATTTTTGACGTTGATTAGGTCACCTATGGATACATACCATGCTAATACATGGATTTGTCCCTGATATCTGTGCAGTGGATAAGGTCAGCACTCAGCACTGACAGTGAGAAGGTCTGGTGATGAAAGTATCTGAGAAGGAATATGTGTGTCTATTGGGGCTGAGTAAACAAAAGCAGCATTAGCTCTTAACACATAATCATTTCAGTGCCAGAGGGGTGTGCAAATCATGCATTGTTCACTCTTGTGGAAGTGAAGTGGTTAAATGGACACCGATACAAAAATAATTAGACTGAATAGTCAGAGGTCATTTCAAACTGAATACCAATACATGATACAGTAGCAAATATATAGAAGTGCTGGAGAGGACCCTGTATGATATGTGAGCATGTCATTTCCACACACCTGGAAGAGTTACACTGTGGCACCTATTGTGCTTAAATGGGTATCACTGAGCAGGGCAAGAACAGGAGAGTCCCAGTGGGTCACTTGCACACAAGAGTAAGCGCTGAGTAATGTGGAGATCTATTAAGGAGAGGCGAATGTGAGTGCAGAGGGGTATTTTTTCTTTGAACTTTTCATGGGCGAGTGTTATTGGCAATGTGAGAAGAAAGAGTTGGTGGATCTCCCAGTGAAGATTAGTGGCGAATGGGAGGCCAGGTGGATGAAGAGGTCTGGAGAATGGACGGGTGGTCGGATAAAGATGCATGCATGTGCCACATGGGTGCTACTGTGGTACCATCAGACTCTGCTCCTAAGACTCTGCTCTTGGGGACAGCACATTTTAGAAATGATAGAGCAAATGCAGTAACAGTAACACTGAATTTTGTATCAGGTCTGTATTTACATGTTATTTTCTTGAACTGTTTCAACCACATACACACACAGTCATGTCTTTACACACACACACACACACACACACACACATACATACATGCAGATGGAATGGGTGAATGGGAGGGAGTGTGGATGAAAAGAACTGGTGAAAAGGAAGGAAGGTGGACCATTGAGAGGGAGAGCTGGTGAGGAGGACATGGAAATGTTTGTAAAGTGACAAAGGAAAAATTACATATTCTGCATAGCAGTGTTGTCTGTAGTGTCTGGACCTCAAAACATATAGACTGTGTGTTACCTCTGCCTTGCTCCATTGTCATGTTGGTAGTCAGAGATGAAGTGTTCATGTTTGTGTTGGAGCTCTGTGCCCCTGGCCCTCCCACCATGGGGCACAGTTTGTCAGTTCTATCACCAACAAGTCCAACGAAGATGTAGTAAGCGTAGACACTCCTCAGCTCAAGACCATTGAAAAGATCCTTCCTATATAAAGTAGCCGCCTCTTTAAACCTGACACCAGTGATTTTAAGGAATATATAAGCACACTCACAGGGCATACTGATGGATGCCAAGTTCCCCCACAAAAGCTGAAAATACCCCACTCATCCAGAAGATACTGGAATAGATACCCTTGATAAACTGCAGTCAGATGGTATGGTCAGATACAAAGTACTTATATATCCCTTATGATCACTAGAGTCCGATCTAGAAAAGAGGCTACTTATCACGGTGCCCGTGATTTGCTGCAGTTACTTGTCTGTCACCAGTAGGGGGCTTCTATTGGCTGTCTGCAGATAGCCCGCCTCTTATTGACTATTTAAACCTGGATTGGGCACCCTTTGAGTGCCCTTTCGTGTTGTTTCTGACCTTCTTGCTATCACTATGCTAGTGATAGCTGGGCCTCTGTTCCAGTGTTCCTGAGTTCCTGATCTCATGTGTTCCTGAGTTCCTGATCTCTACTGTTCCAGTGTTTCCTGCATGCTGAAGTACTTCCAGTCCTGGTTCCGGCCTAGTCTCTGGTGTTGCAGTTCCTGCTGAACTTCTCTGCTGTTTTCTGACCTGACTGATCGTTGCTGGTTCCTGTCATCTCATCACCTGTCTTCAGTATCCTGGCGACCTTCTGCCTGGTCGCGTTGGTGACATTGCTACTATTCCGTGTTGGTCCCAGCGTGCGGACGCTGGTTTGCTCCCAAGCCTTGCGGCTATACTAACTCGCTTGTTACACCAGTGTGCGGTCACTGGTTTGCTCCAAAGCCTATCAGCTATACAAATCTGTGTTGGTCCCAGCGTGCGGACGCTGGTTTGCTCCTAAGCCTTGCGGCTATACAAACTCACTTGTTACACCAGTGTGCGGTCACTGGTTTGCTCCAAAGCCTTTCAGCTATACAAATCTGTGTTGGTCCCAGCGTGCGGACGCTGGTTTGCTCCTAAGCCTTGCGGCTATACAAACTCGCTTGTTACACCAGTGTGCGGTCACTGGTTTGCTCCTAAGCCTATCAGCTATACAATTCGGTGTTGGTCCCAGCGTACGGACGCTGGTTTGCTCCTAAGCCTTGCGGCTATACAAACTCACTTGTTACACCAGTGTGCGGTCACTGGTTTGCTCCAAAGCCTTTCAGCTATACAAATCTGTGTTGGTCCCAGCGTGCGGACGCTGGTTTGCTCCTAAGCCTTGCGGCTATACAAACTCGCTTGTTACACCAGTGTGCGGTCACTGGTTTGCTCCAAAGCCTATCAGCTATACTAATCTGTGTTGGTCCCAGCGTGCGGACGCTGGTTTGCTCCTAAGCCTTGCGGCTATACTACTCGCTTGTTACTCCAGTGTGCGGTCACTGGTTTGCTCGCTAAGCCCTACGGCTATACTATTCAGTGTTGTTTCCAGCGTGCGGACGCTGGTTTGCTCCAAAGCCTTGCTGCTTAACGATTCTGCTAATTTGCCAGTTCCATCTGACTGCTGCTATTATCTCTGGGCTGCCCTGCCCGGTATTGGTAAGGCCGGTAGAACCTTTTTCCACATTCCATCTGAGGTTGCCTTACCCGGTATTGGCAGGGCCGGTAGAGCCTACATTGTGTATCTATTGAGGCTGCCTTGCCCGGTAATTTGGTAAGGCCGGTAAAACCGTTATGCTATTCCATCTGCAGGTTGCCTTACCCGGTATTGGCAAGGCCGGTAGAGCCTAAAGACTGTCCTGTCCGGTATGTTGACAGGACCGGTAGAGTCTGCCTTCTGTCTGTGCTATATTCTGTATATATATATATGTATGTTATTGCCATCCTAAGTTATCATTTATTATTTCAATAAAATTGATTTTTTTTACCTAAAACTTGTGTCTGAGAGTCATAATAAACCGTGACAGTACGAAAGGGCCATGACCTCAGACAGCAAGGGTCAAGGTAACGCACAGAATATCCATTGGAGGATGGATGTGCTCGAGCAACGTTTGGATCAGTTGGCAGTTGCAATTCAAACGATCCTTGAACGCACGGTACCTGCTGACCAATCTAGCTCTAGCCCGGTGGTCTCGCCAAGTCAGACACCGGAAAGTGATACCAGACCCCTAGGGGGTACTGTTAAAGGGTTAACGGCTTCTGCACCCTTGCCGCTAAGATATGATGGTGACCCTAGTCTCTGCAGAGGGTTCATCAATCAACTCGAAATCTTTATGGAATTGACGGCACACGCATTTCCCAATGATCGTAGTAAAGTGGGGTTCACGATATCACTGCTCACTGGCAGAGCATTGGCCTGGGCTAACCCCTTGTGGGAGAATGCTAAACCTTGTACTAAGAACTTTAGTGAATTTGTGCGTTCCTTTCGAAGAGTGTTTGAGCCTCCTGGTAGAACCACCTCTGCTGCCAAACGCCTTATGGAGATACAACAGGGCAGGCGTACAGTGGGCGACTATGCCATCGAATTCCGCACATTGGCAGCAGAGGTAGGTTGGAATAACGAGGCATTATTGGCAGCCTTCTCTCAAGGCCTGAATGACCACATTAAAGACGAAATCGCTGCTAAAGATCTACCTATTGATCTAGATGATTACATTGAGTATGTTATGATAATTGACTCCAGAATACGTGAGAGATCAATTGCCAGAGATCGTAAGTTACGGTCAAAAAATAATGAGCCTAGTAGCATGTTTTGCCCACCCATCCCTCCCTTGGCATTGAAGTCTAGTGAACCAGTACGGGAAACAAGTGAACCTATGGAAATAGGCTTCACTAGACTAACCAAGGCAGAGAGACTATATCGCAAAAAACAAGGGTTATGTTTATACTGCGGTAAAAAAGGGCACTTGCTAAATTCCTGTCCAGTACGTCCGGGAAACGCACACACCTAGGGTATCTTGGGGGACAGGCCCTAGGTGGTGTACAATCGTCCCCAGTGTCGGGCATAATGAAACCCACCATACAGGTGGTATTGTCTTGGGCACAACGCTCTGTGGAGGTTTTGGCCTTGGTTGACTCCGGTGCAGCAGGGTATTTTATGGATAATACCTTTGCTGAATTGCACGGAGTTCCACGCATTGAAAGAGAAAACCCCTTGACTATTGAAGCGATTGATGGTAGACCCTTAGAACCGCCTCAGGTTATATTTGAAACTATGCCATTGTCTATGACTATTGGGGCACTTCACAGAGAAGAGCAGCAGTTTCAACTGATTAATTCCCCGCACCATGCGGTGATATTGGGATTTCCGTGGTTACAGTTACATAACCCACAATTCGATTGGAAAAAGTGTGAAATTGCTGCTTGGTCCCAGTTTTGTATGGACAAGTGCGTCATCCAGCCTATTAAGGTCATGTGCACCTCCTCTGCTATGCCGGATGTGTACCAACAGTTTGGCGATGTTTTTAGCAAAGGAGAGGCTAGTATGCTACCCCAGCATAGACCTTATGATTGTTGCATTGAATTGCAGCCTGGTGCAGTACCTCCGAAAGGACGCACTTATCCATTATCTTGTGATGAACATAAGGCTATGGAGGATTACATTTCTGATGCCCTTGCTAGAGGGATCATACGTAAATCTACCTCTCCAGCTGGGGCTGGGTTCTTTTTTGTAAAAAAGAAAAATGGCGAATTAAGACCATGCATTGACTACCGGGGCTTGAATAAACTAATGGCAAAAAACGCATACCCAATACCACTCATCACCGAGCTTTTTGACAGGCTTAAGGGCGCTTCGATATTTACCAAGTTGGACCTACGGGCCGCTTACAATCTGGTTCGCATTCGAGCAGGTGATGAGTGGAAAACTGCCTTTAATACTCGAGCTGGGCACTACGAGTATCTAGTAATGCCTTTTGGGCTGTGTAATGCACCCGCAGTTTTCCAGGAACTGATAAATGATGTTCTGAGAGATATGTTACAGACATGTGTTGTGGTGTACCTCGACGATATACTGATTTACTCCCACAACATGGCACAGCACATCAAAGATGTATCCGCAGTATTGCTACGACTCCGTGAGAACAAATTATTTTGTAAAATGGAAAAATGTGAGTTTCATAGAACCAGTGTGCCATTCTTGGGGTTCATAATTGGCAATGATGGCATTGCCATGGACAAAGAAAAGTTGTCAGCTGTCCTACAATGGCCAAAACCCAAGGGTCTTAAAGCCATACAGCGTTTCCTGGGTTTCGCTAATTATTATAGGAGGTTTATTAAGAACTTTTCTTCCATTGTCAAACCTCTGTCCGATCTTACGCACAAGGGTGCTAATCCTTCTTGTTGGCCGGTATCTGCTGAGAAAGCCTTTGAGAATTTGAAGCTGGCATTTGCTGCGGCTCCTGTGTTATCCCACCCCAATCCTTTACTTCCATTTACGTTAGAGGTTGATGCCTCAGATATTGGGGTCGGGGCAGTACTTTCGCAGCGACACGAGAAAGGTGGAACTCTCAGACCTTGTGGGTTTTTCTCTAAAAAGTTGACTGTCACTCAAAGCCACTATGAGATAGGTGACAGAGAATTATTGGCCATTATCCTTGCTCTTAAGGAATGGCGTCATTTGCTTGAAGGTACTAAGAATCCTGTCTTAATCCTAACAGATCATAAGAATCTGACCTATCTCTCGGAGGCCAAGAGATTGTCCTCTCGTCAGGCCAGGTGGGCACTGTTCCTGTCTCGATTTAATTTCATTGTATCATATTTGCCAGGGTCAAAAAATATCAGGGCTGATGCACTGTCAAGACAATTTGAGGCCGACAGTGACAGAGTGGAAGCACCAGCTCCTATCATCCAACCTGATAGAATACTGGCTACTATACGCACGAGTATCACTTCTCCTCTAGGGGAGGAGATCCTGGCCTCTCAGGGGTCCGCTCCCCATGAAACCCCAGTGGGCAAATGTTTTGTCGCTGAATCATTTCGTACTAGGCTGCTCGAAACCTACCATTCCTCTAAGGCTGCGGGACATATTGGTAGAGACCAATTGTTATGGTCCCTTTCTCAGTTATTTTGGTGGCCTTCCATGAGAAACGATTGTGCCGAATTTACGAATGCCTGTGCCACCTGCGCCCGCGCTAAGACCCCGAGACATCTCCCTGTGGGCTTGCTTCAACCGGTGCCTAATGGCGAACGCCCCTGGTCTCATGTTTCCATTGATTTTATGGGAGAGTTGCCTATGTCGAAGGGGTACTCCTTTATATTCATGGTGGTGGACAGGTTTTCTAAAATGGCTCATTTCGTGCCCCTCCGTGGTCTTCCTTCAGCGAAGGAATTGGCAATGGTGTTCGCCAGAGAAGTATTCCGGTTGCATGGAGTGCCTAGGGTACTGGTGTCTGACAGGGGGAGCCAGTTTGTGTCTAGATTTTGGAGGGCATTTTGCCAACAGATGGGCATACAGCTGTCCTTCTCCTCTGCCTACCATCCCCAGACCAATGGAGCCGCTGAACGAGCCAATCAGGGCTTGGAACAATTTCTCCGTTGTTTCGTTACTGACCATCATGATAATTGGTCCGACTTGTTGCCTTGGGCAGAGTTCGCCAGGAACTGTGCGGTCAATTCTTCATCTGGGAGCTCTCCGTTTCTGATTAATTATGGGTTCCAGCCCTGTTTGCTTCCAGACTCATTTCAGACGCAACAGATTCCAGCTCTGGATGAGCATATCGAGCAACTCCGTTCCACATGGGCACAAGTTCAGAGGGCACTTGGTCAGTCATTTCAGCGTCATCAGCGCCATGCTAATCGCAGAAGGCTTCCAGCGGTTTCCTTTCAGGTTGGGGATAGAGTATGGCTTTCCTCCAGAAATCTCAAGCTGCAGGTTCCGTCTAATAAGTTGGCTCCTCGGTTTATTGGTCCATACAGAGTTATTCGCAAAATTAACCCTGTCTCCTATGCACTAGACCTACCTGCATCCATGCGTATCCATAATGTGTTCCATGTGTCCCTTCTTAAGCCTCTGGTTTGCAATCGCTATACTACCACACCTGTGGTGCCAGGACCTGTTGAGGTCGAGGGCCAGGAGGAGTACGAGGTTCAGAGCATTATTGATTCCCGTAGGCTTAGAGGAAGGGTACAGTACCTGGTACATTGGAAAGGGTATGGTCCTGAGGATCGGTCATGGGTGGATAGTACGGACCTTCATGCACCTAGGTTAACTAGGTCCTTTCATGCCAATTACCCGCAGAAACCTAAACCCTATTCTAGGAGAGGGGGTCTTTGAAAGGGGGGTACTATCACGGTGCCCGTGATTTGCTGCAGTTACTTGTCTGTCACCAGTAGGGGGCTTCTATTGGCTGTCTGCAGATAGCCCGCCTCTTATTGACTATTTAAACCTGGATTGGGCACCCTTTGAGTGCCCTTTCGTGTTGTTTCTGACCTTCTTGCTATCACTATGCTAGTGATAGCTGGGCCTCTGTTCCAGTGTTCCTGAGTTCCTGATCTCATGTGTTCCTGAGTTCCTGATCTCTACTGTTCCAGTGTTTCCTGCATGCTGAAGTACTTCCAGTCCTGGTTCCGGCCTAGTCTCTGGTGTTGCAGTTCCTGCTGAACTTCTCTGCTGTTTTCTGACCTGACTGATCGTTGCTGGTTCCTGTCATCTCATCACCTGTCTTCAGTATCCTGGCGACCTTCTGCCTGGTCGCGTTGGTGACATTGCTACTATTCCGTGTTGGTCCCAGCGTGCGGACGCTGGTTTGCTCCCAAGCCTTGCGGCTATACTAACTCGCTTGTTACACCAGTGTGCGGTCACTGGTTTGCTCCAAAGCCTATCAGCTATACAAATCTGTGTTGGTCCCAGCGTGCGGACGCTGGTTTGCTCCTAAGCCTTGCGGCTATACAAACTCACTTGTTACACCAGTGTGCGGTCACTGGTTTGCTCCAAAGCCTTTCAGCTATACAAATCTGTGTTGGTCCCAGCGTGCGGACGCTGGTTTGCTCCTAAGCCTTGCGGCTATACAAACTCGCTTGTTACACCAGTGTGCGGTCACTGGTTTGCTCCTAAGCCTATCAGCTATACAATTCGGTGTTGGTCCCAGCGTACGGACGCTGGTTTGCTCCTAAGCCTTGCGGCTATACAAACTCACTTGTTACACCAGTGTGCGGTCACTGGTTTGCTCCAAAGCCTTTCAGCTATACAAATCTGTGTTGGTCCCAGCGTGCGGACGCTGGTTTGCTCCTAAGCCTTGCGGCTATACAAACTCGCTTGTTACACCAGTGTGCGGTCACTGGTTTGCTCCAAAGCCTATCAGCTATACTAATCTGTGTTGGTCCCAGCGTGCGGACGCTGGTTTGCTCCTAAGCCTTGCGGCTATACTACTCGCTTGTTACTCCAGTGTGCGGTCACTGGTTTGCTCGCTAAGCCCTACGGCTATACTATTCAGTGTTGTTTCCAGCGTGCGGACGCTGGTTTGCTCCAAAGCCTTGCTGCTTAACGATTCTGCTAATTTGCCAGTTCCATCTGACTGCTGCTATTATCTCTGGGCTGCCCTGCCCGGTATTGGTAAGGCCGGTAGAACCTTTTTCCACATTCCATCTGAGGTTGCCTTACCCGGTATTGGCAGGGCCGGTAGAGCCTACATTGTGTATCTATTGAGGCTGCCTTGCCCGGTAATTTGGTAAGGCCGGTAAAACCGTTATGCTATTCCATCTGCAGGTTGCCTTACCCGGTATTGGCAAGGCCGGTAGAGCCTAAAGACTGTCCTGTCCGGTATGTTGACAGGACCGGTAGAGTCTGCCTTCTGTCTGTGCTATATTCTGTATATATATATATGTATGTTATTGCCATCCTAAGTTATCATTTATTATTTCAATAAAATTGATTTTTTTTACCTAAAACTTGTGTCTGAGAGTCATAATAAACCGTGACACTACTTTATATGAGGAGTCAAGATTACTTTCACAGAAAACTGGGTTTACAAACACAATAGATAGGAGTCTCATCAGGACCGACATGCTGTGGTTGGCCGGGCAGGTAAATGGCAAATTGCCACTCCTGTCAAAGTGCCTCCAGGTCCCATGGACCCACTGGGACCCATGTAAGGGCCGGCATCTACAGATGCTACTCTCAGTTTCTCCATATTAATATTAGTGTTTCACAATAAAAGCAGCTCCAATTAATCTTCATAATATTTGGGCAATACTGTCAGAGTAATTGAACAATCAAGTTTACCCCTCCCTCCCCTTTTACTGATGAAACACTGCTCACCTCAGAGCAGCAAGACTGACCGGATGGATCGATGAGAGGGACAATCTTCAGTGAGCGTAAGGAAAACCTGAAAAATCTGTCAAGGGGGCAGGGTTTTCCTTTTGCTCACAGTAAGAAGAATGTCCATTGCTGTGAGCTGTATGGTCAATAGACCAGATTCCACATCTGAGGGGAGGTGGCTAACACTTGGAAAAAGAGAGGAGTGGGGATACTTTACCATTCAATTACTCTTGAACTGCAACTCTGACAGTACTGAAATAACACTCTCCATGGCCCAAATACTAAGAAGATTAATTGGAGCTGCTGTTTTGGTGAAACATTACTATCCCTTTAACATCCGATAAGAATGAAAAGTCACTGCTTAGTCTCTTTTTCAACTATTATTGCTCATGAAGTGTTGGAAAATCAGAGACATCCACTTTCTCTTTGAAGTTTTATTTGCTGAATGATTGGTAGAATATATATTGATAGTGTAAAAGCCTGTGTACATGGGCCAAGGTCCGGGTCATGTTAACCCTTTGAGTATCAGAGGGATACGCAATGCATTGCTTTGCAATGCGTTGCATACACTTCTGGCACTCAAAGGGTTAAAAGGCCGGTCCTTCTCTGGGTCCTGCCGCCGATGCAGTCATGCACTGTAGAGACTGCCCGAAAGCACAGAATGCTCCCAGCACAGAAGTCCCAGCATTCTGTGCTCCCAGCAGTCCTTGCTCCCAGCATTCCACACAGAATCCTCCCAGCACAGAACTCCCAGCATTCCGTGCTTCCAGCATCCTGTGCATTCAGGCAGTCTCTACTGTGCATGACGGCTTCTGACAAACATCCTAGCGAATTATTATATAGGATAAGCAACAGTACAATAACTCAACAGACAATATGTACTTCCCCCTCCCATCTCTCTCACAATGTATTATAATAGTGAACTTGTTTATAAAAAATGTAAAGGTTGCAATTGAATTCAGCTAAAATAATGGTGAAATGAAAGAATAAAATGTCTTAATACCTTTGATGCTAGATCATACCTCCCAACATTTCAAATTGCCAAAGAGGGACACTTGTGTTTTAGGGGGTATTGCTGGTGGTGTGGCTGGTGGACTGGGCATTATCAAGAATTTTTAGGCTATTTCATGACATCCTTTTGTAACCTAATAATTGACTTATAACAAGACCAAAGTATTTTATTTACACAGACTCATTTATAAACACATATGCTGACATTTAAACAAACAGTAATGTGAATTTTATTGCTGTGGAGCAATGTGATACACTTATACACACACACCACACAATCTGATCTCCTAAAAAGAGGGACATCAGGGTGAGAAAGAGGGACAGAGGGATTTGGGTCTAAAAGAGGGACACTTGGGAGGTATGCTAGATACATATTTGAAGCATTACACTGGAGACTTCTCTAGAATCCAAGGGGTTAATGGTAATTAGACCTTTGACAGTAGGAATGTGTTTCCCTCTTTCTGGGTCTTGATCAACTAGAGATCACACCAGGGACAGTAGTCTCAAGAACAGAAAACAGTTTATTTTGTAACAAAATAATAAAACATCAAAGGACACAGCTGTAGTTTATGACCTGAGCAAAGAAACAACAACCTTTATTTGTAGAATTAGCCATTTTCATTAGCAGTTTTTATACCTTTCTGTTATCACATAACAAAGCTAATACTGTAAACACAATGAACGAGGCAAGTCAAACAGAAGAGTGGAAAATCACAACTTTATAGGATTAACCAAGACTCTAAGCTTTAAAAAGGCTAACAGCTTCAATGCAATACTGAGGACAAACAGACACAATTCAAATCTAGCTTGGATTATATACTCATAGGTATTTACCCGTCGGACAACATAGAAAAAAAATAGATCACAACCAATGTGCATGAATGCAAATGTAAATAAGAAAATGATAAACACTTTACAGGGAAAGGATATAAAAAGAGGCAATTATAAAATTAATCTTTAACTGCAAAGGAGATATTTATAGAGTTTTCAAATACAAAAAAAAACAAAAAATAATTTTCAACTGTATATAGCAAAGAACATCCAGTGGTAGCAGAACCTTAACAGCCATCTATTATCAGTTTTGAGGTTAACACAAGAAGAGTCAAGCGGAGACTGGACAGACTTATGACAGACTTAAAGGGATAGTAATGTTTCAAAATAAAAGCAGCACCAATTAATCTTCATAGTATTTGAGCCATAGAGAGTGTTATTTCAATACTGTCAAAGTTGTAGTTCAAGAGTAATTGAATTATAAAGTTTTCCCCTCCTGCCCCTTTTACCTAGTGTACGCCGCCTCCCCTCATATGTGGAATCTGGTCCTGGGACCAGACAGCTCACAGCAAGGGACAATCTTCTTACTGCGAGCATAAGGAAAACCCTACCCCTCCTGACAGGTTTTTCCCTTATGCTAATTGAAGATTTTCCCTCTCTGAGATCCATCTGGACAGTCTTGCTGCTCTGAGGTGAACAGTTACATCAGTAAAAGGGGCAGGAAGAGGATTCTTTATTATTCAATTACTCTTGAACTACAACTCTGACAGAACTGAAATAACACTCTCCATGGCCCAAACACCTTGAAGATTAATTGGATCTACTTTTATTGTGAAACATTGCCATCCCTTTAAGACTGACAAACCATTCATTCATTCAAGGCTTCTTTAGGAACTTAGTGTAGCGATAGCAATACTATTCATTGTAATATGTAAAAACTCAATCTCCTTAGGCTCCATGCCACAGCTTTGGGGTACAGCTAGTATGGTGCCTTTATTTAAAAAGGGAACTAAAACACATCATGTGAACTACAGACCTGTAAGTCTGGATATTACTTGAAAGATACATAGGGAATAAATTCAGACATTTTTAGCAAAATACCCTAATTATTAACAAAAATCCTCATGGTTTTGTGAGGTATAGCTCTTGAGAAAACAAATCTATTGATTTTCTATAAACGAGAAAGTAGGAACCAAGAAAATGGTCAGGCAACAGATGTAGTATATCTAAACTACGCAAAGGCATTGGATACAGTGCAACGCTGGAGGCTGAACTATAATATAATGTAATTAGGATTAGGTAACCTTTGTAACTGGGTAGAAAAGTAGTTGAATAATAGAAACCAGTGTGTTGTTATAAATGGAATATTCGCTATTACAGTAAATTTTCAGAGTGGAATACTTCAGGTTTCAGTAACTGATTCACTGTTTTTAACATGTTTAGAAATAATCTGGAATAAGGTATAGATAGAAAAGCTCATTATTTGCAGATTACACTAAATTATGCAGTGATGGAAAATGATTTTTTTTTCTCTACAGAAGGATTTACAGAAAATGAGAAATTGGGCAAACAAATGTAATTTGAGATTTAATGTGGGAAATGTAGTTGTGCATTTGGGAAGTACAGATAAGCATGCAATTATGAACTAAATGGGAGCCTTCTAGGAGACTAATTGATGGAGATAGACGTATGAATCATTTTCAACTGCAAACATTGTAATAGTACACCCTTATGTGGCTAACCTCAAGGACCCGTTATGCTGCAACCGTGCTCAGAATTCCAGCATAGAAAGGATTAAGCTGTATTGTTTTGCTTCACAGATTTTTGTCAACCAGTAGATGAAATGTGCCTGCTTGTTTCACAGATTATTTCCATTTGTTGCTTACTTCACTTGCACAACTTAAGGTGCTAAGCCCCACATGCACTCCCAATCCCTTAAATAAAATAAAACACATGACACAGACTGATTGTGGCAAATAGAAGTCATTTATTGATATTCCTACCATTACAGACTAAATGGTGCTATGCACCAACCCCAAATGCGGCATTCCCCAAGCCAAACAAAGCCGGTAGCCAAGCCACGCCTGCACTTGGCCACCGCCGCAGCCGGACCTCGCAACACCGTAACCCAACCGCGTCCGGCTGCCCGTACTGTTGGAGCCCTTAGCTCCGCACCCCCTTTTCCTTGCGCATACCTGGCACTAGCCACCCTTTCTCTCGCCCTTCAGCACGCCTGACCACAAAGTCAGTGCCTGCCGCTGTACCGTAACCCAACCTGGTGGCTAGGCCTGCGCCCTTCCTGCCATCGCCGAGCCTGACCACAAAGTCAGTTCCCAGCTAGGCCCACACAAAAACCGTAACCTTATGGGTGCTTTCTCCTCCCCTCTGGCTCAGGGAATGCCGCATTGCCGCAACCACCTCCCCCCTTTTATGACCGCTGCTTCTTCTCCTTCTGACTTCCTTGGCGTTTGAACTGGTCGCCCTCCAGCTCCGTACCTTCTTTTGGGCTGGGTGGGTGGGAGACACAAGGAACACAGGTTAGTAGTAAGTGTGAGGCCAGCCTGGCTGGCCTCACCTATATACACCTCCACCTGGCAGGTGTGAAAATCCCACCCCCCTCCTTTTCCCGCCGGCCGCGGAGGGACCAGCATGACTCACCTATTGTCCCTCTCCATGCTGGCCCCCCTGCGGCCGCCATTTTCCGTGCCTGGGGGCGAGCACCTTAATGGCGCTCGCTCCCAGTCAGTCGCTCACTTATCCTAAGGTGCTAAGCCCCACATGCACTCCCAATCCCTTAAATAAAATAAAACACATGACACAGACTGATTGTGGCAAATAGAAGTCATTTATTGATATTCCTACCATTACAGACTAAATGGTGCTATGCACCAACCCCAAATGCGGCATTCCCCAAGCCAAACAAAGCCGGTAGCCAAGCCACGCCTGCACTTGGCCACCGCCGCAGCCGGACCTCGCAACACCGTAACCCAACCGCGTCCGGCTGCCCGTACTGTTGGAGCCCTTAGCTCCGCACCCCCTTTTCCTTGCGCATACCTGGCACTAGCCACCCTTTCTCTCGCCCTTCAGCACGCCTGACCACAAAGTCAGTGCCTGCCGCTGTACCGTAACCCAACCTGGTGGCTAGGCCTGCGCCCTTCCTGCCATCGCCGAGCCTGACCACAAAGTCAGTTCCCAGCTAGGCCCACACAAAAACCGTAACCTTATGGGTGCTTTCTCCTCCCCTCTGGCTCAGGGAATGCCGCATTGCCGCCACCCAAAAGTCGGCAAAAACTAACCCTCCTGCCGCCTTTTACCGCCATCCCATTTGCCACTTCTCAATTGCATCCTGCAAACCTGAATTAAATATATCCAACCCTATGTCTGAGAGGTGCACTCCATCCTCTCTGTACAAACCCTTGCAACTATAATGCAACTCTGTATGTGCTAATGCGAACCCCCCCAAAGAACACACAAACTTCTCCATGGCTCTATTTACCCTATGCCTAATGCGCTCGATGGCTTTTATGGGGTGTGAACCTCGCCAAACCAACCTGGGGACAATGCTGGACCATACCACCGTAGCCTCCGGCCACTGCGCCTGCACCTCTCCTATCGCCTTCTGCAGTGCAAAGACCAAGTCCAGTGATTTTAACGTGGTCAAGTCATTGCCCCCAGTGTGTATTATGATGAGGTCCTGCTTACCCCACCGCCTATGCGCAGTCTTGACCAATAATGGCCAATCTCTCAGCCTCATCCCCCTTCTCCCGAGCCAGTGAATGTTCGCGCGTTCTCTAGGTAGGGTCAGCTGCTTGCCGTAACTTCTAACTTCCGCCCTCTTTTCTGCCCAGTGAACAAATGAGTGCCCCATAATCAGAACCGACGCTCTCTGACGTCGCTCTGCAAATACAAAATCTTCCATTACTCCTCAATCCATAACTGGCCTAATGTACTTCCTATAGACTCCTGATTTCCACCTCCCTATCCTCTTAATCTCCTCCCCAGTCAAACCCTCTCTCGCTCCCTCAGTAGCTGCGCCAATCCTAAATGAATGGGATCCAAACCGACTAGGATCACATCCCATCTTCTGTAATGACCTTCTGAATACGGCCCTGAACTGGAACATTGTGAGCGGCCGCCCGTCCCTATGTACTAAAAACAAATTACCCCCTGCCGGCCGCACTGCCATATACTCCTTGACTGCCGCTACCGGGCATGTCAAGTCCCCAACCTCCCTCAGTGACAGCCACTTGCCCTTTGCCCCCTGGTCCGTTTTAGACCTATGAATGCAACATAACACTGCCTTATCTGTACATTGCACCAGCCTATGTAAAAGGCCCTGTCCCTCCACTTTACCCGAGGGTGCCACCAATTCCCCTAATCTAAAAGCCCCCGCAAATGCCAGCGTAAACGCCGTCCTAAACAACACCGCCTCGAACTGATCCTGACAAACTAATCCGAGCACGCCCACCAAACCAACCAGCCTACTCCTAGTTACAGGCTGCCGCTTGTCCCCTTTAACCACTTCTTCCCTCCCCCAGCCTCTCAATATCCTAGATACCACAAAATCCTTAGTGGGGTCACTCCTCCCCTTTATCTTGGAAAAAAATGCTATCCCTGCCAATGCCCTCTGCATGCTAGCCCTAGAACGCCCCTCCCCATACCATGCCTCCATATATTTCAACAACTTTCCCTTGTCCCCTTCTATATCACCTTGCGCGCCGCCCCCAAAACTTACCCACGCTTGCCACTCTCGCTTGTACGCCTGCCAGGATTTTGGCGCCAGAGATCTCTCAATCAACTTGTCTAAAACTCCTCTCCCCACTGCCAAAATTCAGAGGGGAAATTAGAACCAGTCCTGTCTGCCCCCGGAGCCAACATAAAAAACCGGCCCATCTGCCCCCTAGATAACGCATCCGCAATTCCATTATCCACCCCTGGCACATGCAGGGCCCTAAACTGTATATTATGCCTCATGCAAATCAACACAAGTCTCCTCAACAACCCTATTACAGGCAATGATCCTGACGATAGATTATTAACTGCATGTACCACACTCATATTATCAGACCAGAACCTAACTGCCCTATTCCTTAGCTTCTGCCACCACAATTCCAAAGCTACCACAATGGGAAATAGTTCCAAAAACGCCATATTCTTAGTTAGCCCATTTTGAGCCCAATGTGGTGGCCACTGCTGCGCACACCAGCTTCCCTCAAAATATGCCCCAAAGCCTACTGCCCCTGCCGCATCCGTGAACAACTGCAACTCCTCGTTCGTTTGCTCAGGCTTCCTCCAAAGACATACCCCATTAAAATCCTGCAAGAACCTGTCCCATACTTCCAGATCTGCCCTTAAGTGTCTTGTCAGCCTAACCTTAAAATGACGCTTTGACACCCCCGCCGTTGCCCTTTCCAGTCTCCTATTAAACACCCTGCCCATAGGAATAACCCTACAAGCGAAATTCAAAACACCTAGCAACTCCTGCACCTTGCCCAGCTCCAATTTCCTTGCCTCCCTAGCCTGCTGCACCAACTGCCTGGCTTTGACCACCTTATCCCTTGGGAGCCTACACTTCTCTTCCTCTGTATCAATCTCAATACCTAGAAATGATAACCTTGTACACGGCCACACAGTTTTATCCTCTGCTACCGGTACGCCTAAATCCCCAAGTAGTGCTAGCAATTCTTTCAGCAATCCCAGGCACCTTCCTGACCCTGTCTCCCCTATCAGCAGAAAATCATCCAAATAATGCGCTACTGTTCCTGCCCCGCTTCTCCTGACCAGGGCCCAGTGTATGAACGAACTAAAAGCCTCAAAATATGCACATGATACCGCACAACCCATAGGCAGGCACTTATCTACGTAAAACTTCCCCTTCACACAACAACCTGTATACTTGAAACTACTTGGATGCAGTGGTAGTAACCTAAACGCCGATTCTACATCCACCTTTGCCAACCTGGCACCCGGCCCTACGCCTTTCACAATCTCCAGAGCCTCATCAAAAGACTGATACTGCACACTACACAACTCCTTTTCTAACGCATCATTCACTGATCCTCCCTCCGGATATGATAAATGCTGAATAAGCCTAAACTTTCCTCTCTCCTTCTTAGGTACCACTCCCACTGGAGAAACCACTAGCCCCTCAATTGGGCAACTATCAAATGGCCCTGCCATCCTACCCAGACCTACCTCTTTGTCAATCTTTTCCTGCAGCACATCTGCATGCGTATATGCAGATTTTAAATTCCTCCCTTTGCCGCCCTTTAACAATTCCTCCCTTACCGGAATAGCAAAACCTTCCACAAAACCTCTCAAAAGCCAATCTGCCCTAGCCTTGTCAGGATACTCCTGCAACATGCTAGCCAACTTACCTACCTGCACTGGCGACCTCGCCAGTGCCAGGCTTACGAAAAGGCTGCTTACTCTCCACCTTCCCCCCTTGTCTACAATCCATCACTGCATGTGTACCCCCACATGCCTTACACGCATGCCTAAATCTGCAAGCAAACCCCCTAGTACACTTTTTTTCATTATAAGCCCAGCATACCGCCTTCACCCCAGACCCCTGCCCAGGCCCTTGCTTAGCATGCGCAACTGTCTGCCCTGACACCTTCCTATTCACTGCCCCCATTACCACATTTGTCCATATATCCATATCTTTTTGGCCAAAACTTAAGGTCTTACACTCGGCCATCTTAGTCCTGAATTCCCTGTCATAATCTAACCATACCGAACCACCATGCTTAGTGCACAAATCCACTATTAAATCATTGTATTTCCACAAGTTCTGAGCCTCCTCAGGCTTGAACTCTACATAGATACTAGCAAACACTGAGAAACCCCTCACCCACTGCAAAATCCCTTTATATCCTTTGTTCCCCCCCTTTTCATCCTTACCCCCCTTTTCCTGCTTCTCCCTCACCGCCTCCCTAGTCAGTTCAAATACACAGACATACTTCCCAGCCCCTATCTTCTTTTGAACCTTTTCTTTCACATGCGCATGCAAAGATGTAATTGAGCATGCGTATGTATCCCCTGCTGTAGCTAGTTTAACACGCTTCTTAATCCCCTTTGTTCCCTTCTTTTCCTTCGACGCCTTAACACCCTTCACACATTTTTTCATAAATTTCAACACGACACCTTCCTTAGAGTCATCGTCTGATGAATCAGACGAATCTGACTCCTCAGAGGATGAATCCTCCCCCCCCTTTGACATTGCATCAACCATTACAGTGGACTCACCCTTGCCGCCATTGATCACCTCCTGCGGACCTTCAGTCACTGCAGGCTCCTTCGTCTGCTCCAGCTTGTCCTCTTGAGACTCTTCCCTCCTGTCTGCCGCCTCCTGGCCCTCCATCGCCTGTACTGGACCAGAAGACACCACATTACTGACATGCACATCCTCTGGCTTACTCCTAACCCCCACACCCTGACTATACACACCCCCCCTGTCCATCCCCCCCCTAGGCTGAACTTGACCTCCTGGATAAGCCAGGGGGTTCCCCTCCCCCTTCATTCCCCAAGACCCCGGCCCCCCAAAACCCCAACCCCCATTACCTCCTGGACCAAAGTTCCCCCAGGGAGCTCCACAAGGGCCAAAACCCCATGGCCCCATCTGAGGGTGCTGTGGCCAACCTTGCCAGGGGACACTACCCCCCCTCCATGATCCCCCCTCACCCTGCTGCCAAGGACCAAACCCCCCTTCCCCAAATCCCTGACCCCCCTGAGAACTTCCCTCCCCCCACCTAGGGAACCCTCCCTGACCCCTAGCACCCCATGGACCCCCATATCCATACCCCTGCCTGCCACCTCCCGCTGTCTGTCCTCCGCTACCATTCCCCCCACCTCCACTTACCCCTCTGCGCCGCTTGGCTGGCGCCGCTTTAGCCCCAGCGCCCCTCTTGCCCAAGGAGCGAGCGCCCGGCATCCAGACTCCCCCCCCTCCGAGGATGCCGCCCTGCGCACTGCGCATGCGCCGGCAGCATCCATGTGAGAACCGGAAGTCGCGGACGACGCGACTTCCGGTTCCCTCACTTCCGCGGCTGCGTCGTGAGGAGAGGACAGGGGCATCCTCTCCTCCGCCGAGACAGCCGCATACTCATCACCAGACCCCAAATCCGGGGCGGTGATGCGGCCATCCTCCTCCCCCCTCTCCCGCCTGGCCCACCAGTCCCTGGCCACCTCTGGGCCGAAGCCCAAGGGGAAAGCATCCCCATTCAACACCCGCTGAAGAACAGCGGGGTCTCCGGCCAAACAGCCCGGAGCGGGAGCGGAGAGGGACGTGGGGGCAGAGGGGAGGACAGGAGGAGAAACCTGACCGGGGGACAGAAGAGACGACCCCACAGACGGGGTAGCAGCGCCAGAGATAGAAGAAGGAACAGAGGGGGACAGACGCTTGCGCCGCGGCCTGGAAACCAGGGCCGCCTTACCTGCCGCCAAGGGCTCTTGGCGGTAACGTTTTGGCAGGGAGATCCGGCGTTGTGGCAACATCTTCTTTCTCTGCTCCATTTCCAGCTCCAGTACAGCACCTGAAATACACAAGGAACACAGGTTAGTAGTAAGTGTGAGGCCAGCCTGGCTGGCCTCACCTATATACACCTCCACCTGGCAGGTGTGAAAATCCCACCCCCCTCCTTTTCCCGCCGGCCGCGGAGGGACCAGCATGACTCACCTATTGTCCCTCTCCATGCTGGCCCCCCTGCGGCCGCCATTTTCCGTGCCTGGGGGCGAGCACCTTAATGGCGCTCGCTCCCAGTCAGTCGCTCACTTATCCTTCTCTCTGTCTGCACCTCAAGGTGGTTGCCTTAATGGCTGACGAAGGATTGCCAAAGGATTACCATTTGTGGCACCTTCTGAATATCAACTTGGCCATTTGCAACTATGTCCTAAGCGGTCTTGATTTACACTAAACATGTTTTTTTCTTTCTGATCACTTTCTGCCTTGTAGTTTTGTCCTTAAAGGGTTAGTAATTGCTTAAAATAATAACAATATTGTAGATAAAGCAAAAAGAAAGAGATCAGTACAAGTCCTATCTCTCAAACCTTTATGGTTTGAGAGATAGAACATTTTAAAAATTCTCCTCCCCTTTCCCTGACATCAGCGTCTAACTGAAAGCCCGAGATCCTGATCCGGGGACCGTCTTGTGGCTCTTCAGCAGAACCGAAATACCAAAATCTAAAAAGAAATACTTCATTGGAATGGTCTACAAAGTGTGCTTGAAAACCAGGCACACTTTGTAGACCATTCCAGTGAACTATTTCTATTTAGATTTCGATATCTCAGCTCTGATGAAGAGCTGCTTCGAGTCTGCCGACTCAGCTTTACAGCTGACAGCAGGGAGAGGGGAACTTTAAAATGTTCTATCTCTCAAACCTTTATGGTCACCGTGGCAGTCTCTCAATCTCTGGGTGGGCCACTTGTTCTCCATCCCACCCAGGTTCCTCCCACTCCCCTCCCTCTTACCCTCATTCAACATATATTTTGCCCTTTTTATTTTTTGTCCAGCTCCCTTGTGACTAAGCCCTGCCCCTTTTATGACACGAATTGCGTCATTTCACTCCCTGGTCGGCGCTGGCAGGGCTGTCCTCTGGGTAGCCCTGCCTGTCAAGTTCCCAGGTATGGTGATAACGCCCCCATAGCACATATTTCACACCTAAGCCTGCATCTGTTCCTTACCAACTCTAAGCTGCACTCCACTACTTTGCATTTAATCTGTTTTACCCTCTATTTGTGCTAAGCTCCACTACACTACTTTGCATTAACCCTTTGAGCGCCGTAAATGCATCCAATGCATTGTGCTGCAGTGCACTAGATACCGCTCTGGCACTCAAAGGGTTAAATCTGCTTTTAACACCCCCCCCCCCACACACACTTGTGTTTTTAATACATTCCCATTCCACTAAATTGTAGGTTTGCAAGGGCAGGACATCTACACCTCTTGTTTATATGAAAGTTTATTGCATGTTATGTAATAATTTTTTACCGTATTGTATAGCCCCGTGGAATATGTTGGCACTTAAGAGAAAACAGATAATAACTGTAGTGATTAGGGTAATACAGAACAGGAAAAGCAAACATAATACCATATTGCATAAAATTGGATATTGATGCAAGAATGTTGCAGAGAAGCAACAAAATTAATTAATGAAATTGAGGAACTGAAATTTAAATAATGTCTAGCCAAAAATGGTTTATTTACTCTAGGCAAATTACACTTAAGAGTATATGCAGCTACATGCCACAGTAATGCAAAGATCTTTAAAGTGAACTTTTCATTCCAAGGCCTGATCAAATAACTAGAAGCCACCACTAATGATTGAAGTAAATGAGGTTTCAGTTTCAGCAGTACAAGAGGTCCTTTACAGTATGATCTGTTATATTGTGGAAGTCTTAACCCAGAAATGTGGTGATGGAAGATACAATGAATATAATTAAGATAGTATTAGATGCATTTGTAATGGGGTATTACAGGGTTACATTGTTGGTTAGCAGATAAAATAGAAATGTGTTCTGGTAAATAGACAAACACTCATCTTGGAGATGGGAAGGATTATTTAGTTTTCATTTTCTGGGACATACTTTGGCAAATGTCTTATTAGTCCCAGTTCATTATACTCCAAAGGTGTTAGTTCTGTCCGATTACCATACCTGGGAACTTCAAATTGAGGTCTGCCCGGAGGGGAGTCCTCTGGTTTAGCAGGGGGTGACAATAATGACGTGAATCGTGCCAAAAAGGGGCGTGGCTTTACACGAGTTGGGGGGCATGGCTTAAAGGTGACACACAGAAGGCAGGGGAAGGAGGAACATCGTAAGAAAAAGCACATGTGGCAGAGTTTCAACAGAAACTCCCAACATCCAGAGGAATCAGCCTATGTCCCGGAAACCCAGCAAAGCTCTGTTAAAACCGGAGTCTCCTGGGCAAATCCAGAGACTTCCCAGGTATGCCAATTACCCAAATTCATATCACACTCTCCTCTTCCAGTTCAAGGAGTTTGCCAGACAGTCTCTTAGGTCAGTTGCAGTTCCATGTGGTTTTCTCCTCAGATTATGATTCCTCTTGGTGAGAGGCAATCTGCATTGCCATGGTTCCCACTCTTGTGTATTGGATTACAAAGTTATATTTGTGCAATGCCAGACTATAATGTAGTAAGGAAACATTTTTTCCAGACACCCTACTGAGCCTATCTGGGCCAGGTGTTCCTCCTAGGTGTTATTAAATTACTTTTATCTAAATTGGCCTGACTGAACACCTGGGTCCCCTCGTTGTTTGAGCACTTTCATATAATGACCTTGGTCGAGATAACAAAGAGGTGTCACCAGTAATCTATACACTCACCAGTCATCTTACTAAAAAATATTCCCATAAAATCTCTTCATGGTAGAGAGAGATTTTTCTAGTAGTATTCAGTGTGTGACTAAAAGATATAACAATCCCATCTATAAGAGGTATGTTATCCCTTTAAAGGGACAGTAATGTCCCCCCAAAAATATATCCAGTTTTGTAGACTTCAAAAAAAATATAAAATTCTCCAAACCCGATCTCTCAAACCACTATGTTTTGAGAGATATAGGGATTCAAAGTTCCCCCTCCCTCCCCTTCTCCTGATGTCAGCTGTAAAGCTGACAGCAGGAGAATTGAGTCATATGACTTGAGGAGGCTCTGCAGCAGAGCCAGAATATCGTTATCTATAAAGAATTCATTCATTGGAAAGATCTACAAAGTGCGCCTAGTTTGCAAGAACACTTTGTAGACGTTTCCAATGAATGAATTCTTTATAGATAACACAATCTCGGTTCTGCTGCAGAGCCTCCTGCTGGTCCCCAGACCGGAATCTCCTGATGTCAGCGTCTAGAGAGGGGTGAACTTTGAATCCCTATATCTCTCAAACCATAGTAGTTTGAGAGATAGGGTTTGGAGCATATTGATTTTTTTTAAAGACTACAAAACTGGATATCTTTTTTTGGAACATTACTGTCCCTTTAAAATCCTTTGAGTGCCAGAGGAGTGCACAACACATTGCTCTGCAATGCGTTCCAACTCTCTGGCAATCAAAGGGTTAATACAACACTAAGCGTCTGTGCAGTATGATGCATTTACCTTGGATGCAAGTCCCTTTGGCAGAGAAAAAGTTAAAATTACTGCTGTCATGATATCGTCTGAGCTCTGTTGCATAGGGAAGTGGCGTCACTAAATTCCCTCTGGTGAGACTATCATCATAAAACTTTATAGCTGGCTCATTTCTAACTGCTAGTTCGATAAAAAAGAAAATAAACAGTAGGAATATTTACTGCACAGCGCTGTATGTGCAAAGAAACTTATCAAGGACACAGTGAGGTTTTGGAGGCTGGGCTCAGTGGCAGCCTTAGCTATACTCTCAGCAACAGGGCTGAACAATTTAGTCATTGACACCTGCATTCAGATTTGGTAGATTTTCTTAAAGGAACACTACAACCTAAAATTACATGGGGTTGTATGTTATTATCATGTATTTATAATGTGCTAGCATATTCCACAGTTCTGTACAATGAGGGGTCTCTTCATAAAAAAATTACAAACACGACATACACATATAGATACAAAGAGTACAGAGGGCTCTGCTTGTGAGTGTTTACAATCAAATACTTAACCCCTTAACAACAGATTTCCATTAACCCTTTTTATGCGGCAGAGGGGTACGCAACGCATTGCTTTGCAATGCATTGCGTACCCCTCTGGCACTCAAAGGGTTAAGTGCCAGGACCTTCACCAGTCCTTAATGTCCTGACCAGTGTGATGGTCCTAGCACATCATGTGATGTTAAGATGTTAAATACCCTCTACTTTATGCTTGCACCTGTAAAAATATATATATTTTTTTCTGAGGCCTAACGTCTAACATATTCTTTATGGATGTGGTCATACCTGTCATTACAAGGTAAAGAAAATAAAAAACTATATAGAAGATCCACTGAAGTACTCAGCAGTAGTCAAAATGAATGCATCATAAACTATAACATCAAAAGTATCTTTAAGTTAGCTTATTAATTCCTAAAAAATATTCAAAACCCAAAGATCAAATAAAACCTCCCCATGGATGTAAGGGTAATATCACATTCTAAAAACAGCAACAAATATACAAATATATCTCCCACATTAGCAGCGCTGCATCCCCCGCCTATACATCAAACACCTATCTATAACAATAACATGAAAAATATAATTTGTACACAAAGGTCACAATATAAGTACTAAATCAGTGACCATGATAATCTCTCAACAGTTGTGTATCCTGATATCACAATGAACTATCCATATAATTATTGACATCCTGTATACATTTACCCAAGCAGTGTTCATAAGGGGAGGGCTGGCAACTTTTGGCATGGGGCAAGTACAATCAAGTGGCCAATTTCTACTTTTGCTCCAGTCCACCATCACGAGCCACCTCCTTTTCATAATATTATAATTGGCATTAATGTTGCAAAGACAAGTAGCAATCACTAATTTGGTACCAGCAGACCAGGAGAGCAGTACACCACTATATGAGACCAGCAGAGCAGTACACCACTACATGAAACCAGCAGGGCAATACACCACTACATGAGACCAACAGGGCAGGATGCTGCCACATGAGATCAACAGGGCAATATGTCTTTTCATTATATCAGTGAAGCAATAATAGATTCCATGAAATACCACCAGGGCAATAGGGTGGTATTGACAATGTTAACAGTAACCACATTAACTTGTGTGATGCTGGAGGAGGGTCTCATTAGGTAGTACTGTCTTCATTAGCACTGTAGGAGTTAATATAGTTGCAGTACTATGCACTGCATGAGGTATTCAGTTTCCAGTTTGTAATCTTGTTAACATTTGCATTGCTGACAGAAAACATGCCCTTATAATATTGTCATATGCAAAAAGACGAAAGAACATCTGTTCTTGCGTAAACCAGTTGTACCACAGAGAACAAATGTTGACTTAAATTGAGCTTTTAATCCATTGAATTCTATAGAGGTTTCCAGTGTGCATATCCCCTGCATAAGAAGGAAGTGACAGTCTTACCCAGAGGTGCGCAAGGCAGTACACCATGACAGTCCTCAGTAAGTTCATCTTGACATGTGTCCCAGCACAGCCTTCCGCATTATTGAGAAGCAGAACGATATCACATGTAGACTCTGTCTATACTTGCCCATCCCACATATTTAGATACTTGTACAAAGCAGCAAAGCAGCACAAACCTCTTCTGTGGCATTGCCAGCTTCCAGCATGTAATGAAAGATAAGTCCCATCAATGCTCATGCAGAAGCAGGTGAGTTGAAGCTTCCCAAAAGAACTGGGCCTCTCACATACATTAGTTGTGAGTGAGCAATGTATCAGATAAACCTACATTAGTAGTGAGTGAGAAATGTATCAAGTAAACCTACATTAGTACTGAGTGAGCAATGTAGCACAGATACACCTTCACATGCATTAGTAGTTAGTGAGAAGTGTAGCACAGATAAACCTTCACAGTACTGAGTGAGCAGTGTAGCACAGATAAACCACAGTACTGAGTGAGCAGTGTAGCACAGATAAACCTTCACAGTACTGAGTGAGCAGTGTAGCACAGATAAACCACAGTACTGAGTGAGCAGTGTAGCACAGATAAACCTTCACAGTACTGAGTGAGCAGTGTAGCACAGATAAACCTTCACATGCATTAGTAGTGAGTGAGCAGTGTAGCACAGATAAACCTTCACAGTACTGAGTGAGCAGTGTAGCACAGATAAACCACAGTACTGAGTGAGCAGTGTAGCACAGATAAACCTTCACATGCATTAGTAGTTAGTGAGAAGTGTTGCACAGATAAACCTTCACAGTACTGAGTGAGCAGTGTAGCACAGATAAACCTTCACAGTACTGAGTAGTGTAGCACAGATAAACCTTCACAGTACTGAGTGAGCAGTGTAGCACAGATAAACCACAGTACTGAGTGAGCAGTGTAGCACAGATAAACCTTCACAGTACTGAGTAGTGTAGCACAGATAAACCTTCACAGTACTGAGTGAGCAGTGTAGCACAGATAAACCTTCACAGTACTGAGTGAGCAGTGTAGCACAGATAAACCTTCACATGCATTAGTAGTTAGTGAGAAGTGTAGCACAGATAAACCTTCACAGTACTGAGTGAGCAGTGTAGCACAGATAAACCTTCACAGTACTGAGTAGTGTAGCACAGATAAACCTTCACAGTACTGAGTAGTGTAGCACAGATAAACCTTCACAGTACTGAGTGAGCAGTGTAGCCACATAAACCTATTCACTTTGGTGGGCAACAAACACCTCCTAACAATAACCCCCTTTTAACTGAATCATATCTCCCTATATTAAATGTTTGTTTTAATCCATGCCATTACCAAAACAGAACAAATATCCCAATAATAACCCTCTATTTACTTTAGTATGACCAGAAAATCCTAATGGCCCCTATGCAGTTTGCACTATCAATGTCCTGGATGTCTTGTCCATGGATGCAAACACAACTGTTTTTTCGAACTGAAGCAACAGAGTATGAGCCTCCTTAACCCTTTGAGTGCCAGAGGGGTACGCAACACATTCCTTTGCAATGTGTTGCGTACCCCTCTGGCACTCAACGGGTTAACCCTTTGAGAACCAGAGATTACCCTTCTGGCTCTAAAGAGTTAAGAGTACCATGCACAGTGAGCAGAGTTTATATCATGTGATCCTGCCAGTAACTGTCATGTCTCCCTCCATGGACATCACATTCAGGACGGAAGATGTTATCTCTTAAACCAAACAGCAAGGGCAAATTTCATAAAGGGCATTAAGGTTTTCTTTGTAAGGTAAGTGGGGGTTATTATTAAGTGGCTTTGTAAAGCAATCAATGGGAATTTTGTATTTGCTCCTATAATGCAGTTGACTTGCTCCAGAACTGCTTTTTTTTTCCATCAGCCTCACTGCTGCGCATACTGGAATAACTGTGAAAGCACAACCCATATACAGTTACCGATACTTGTATGCATGTGTGACCTTATTATAAAGACGCTCTTCACTGAAATGGCAGTTACCCGCCAACTGCTAGCAATTAGTATAAATCCTCAAAATTGCATCAAGTCTTCTGGACAGTTTTCTGCCAAATACAAAATGGAAAAAACTATTTCATAAGCAAGTTTAACCCCTTGGTTGCTAGAGAGGCCTACACAATGTGTTGGAGGCAAATCTGGTATCCAGGGGGTTAACATATGTTTAAATTGGATTATTCAAGCAATTTGTACATTAAAATGAGGGCCAAAAGAAATCAGTGCTGCACGTTAACTCTTTGAGTGTCAGAGGGGTATGAAACTTATTGCTTTGCAATGCATTGTATCCCCATCTGGCACTCAAAGGGTTAATGAAAATAATAAAATGCAGCCATCAAGGATGCACAATCAAACATTGCATAAATATTGTGGTGCAAGGAAAGTAATTACTTATAAGCAGACAGCGTTTAACTAGAACTAGAGATGCCTACACCACATTTGTGTTGGAGATGTCACTGGTGTCCCAGGAGTTAATACTCAGGTCTTCAATACCTTGCTTCCCAATGCACTGGAGACCTCTCAAGTATCATACCAGATTCAGCAGCTCATACCTCCTATATAGACCTTATCTCTTTAATTTCAGTGATCAGGATTACAAATGGATTTTGAAACAGTGTTAAAGCACTTGTAGTAAAATTCAGTAATTGGACTACAAGGCAGGTGCGTTCATCTGAGCTTTCCCCATTCGCTCAATAGATCCAAAACCATATAACTCCAAAAAGATCCGCACATCCAAAACCGTATCCAAATGTATAAAACACAACTTTTATTGTCTAAACATGTATAAATATACAATGTACCTCCACAGTTGGAATTGTCACAATTTATTGATAGATATGGGTTGATAGATTGTTGGGAGGGGCTGGGCATGACCCGGCTGTCATGGTACATGTTGGTACTAATGACAAAGTCAGTGGAAAATGGAGGTCCGTTAAGATTGATTTCAGGGACCTAGGATATAAGCTTAAGCAGAGGACCTCTAAGGTAGTATTTTCTGAAATTCTACCTGTGCCACGCGCTACATTAGAAAGGCAACGGGAGATTAGGGAGTTAAATGCATGGATAAAGACTTGGTGTAAGCAGGAGGGGTTTGGGTTCCTAGAGCACTGGTCAGTCTTTTCCCTTGGGAGCAATCTTTATAGTAGCGATGGATTGCACCTTATTGGAAGGGGGGCCACGGTGCTGGGTGATAGGATGATTAGAAGGCTGGAGGAGACTTTAAACTAGAAAGGGGGGGGGGGAGGGAGCTGCAACACAGGCTGGGGACGATAGTATAATTGAGGGAATGGGATTAGAGAAGGGTCATGGGGGTGGAGAGGGGGAATGGGCTAGTTCATCTAATAGGGAGTTGCCATTGTTACAGCCTGGTAAAAGACAAATACATCTGAAAAAGAATGAAATCTTAAAGAATGGCAAAAAGATAAAATGTATGCATGCAAATGCTCGCAGTCTGGCTGGTAAGATGGGGGAACTAGAAATGATTGCAGTACATGAGCAGTATGATTTGATTGGAGTGTCTGAAACCTGGTTAGATGATACGTATGACTTGGCAGTCAATCTAGAGGGTTATTCACTTTTTAGGAGGGACAGGGTTAATAAAAGGGGAGGAGGGGTATGCCTATATGTAAAGCAGGCCTTAAAACCTAGTTTAAGGGAAGATATAAATGAAGGGTCCAATGAAAAGGTAGAGGCCTTGTGGGTTGAAATACACACTGGGGGCACACATAATAAAAAGATATTGGTGGGGGTTTGCTACAAGCCACCTAGTGTTGGGGAGTTGGAGGAAGCCCAACTTTTACTGCAAATGGAAAAGGCTGCTAGGTCAGCAAAGGTAATTATAATGGGAGATTTCAACTACCCTGAAATTGACTGGAGCAATATGACTTCAGGCACAACAAAGGGAAATATTTTTCTAAGTATGATAAATGATAATTTTATGTCCCAACTAGTAGAGGAGCCAACTAGAAAAGAGGCCTTGCTTGACCTAGTGCTCTCAAACGATTCTGACATTGTAAACAGTGTGCAGGTAAGGGAACATTTGGGCAGCAGTGACCACAATATTGTATCCTTTGAAGTTTGTTATGAGAAACCCAATAGCAAGAGTTTAACCAAAACATTCAATTTCAAAAAGGCTAATTTTACAAAGTTAAAAGAAGCTTTAAAGGATATCCAGTGGGATGTAATTTTCAAAGATAAAAATGCACAAGAGTCATGGAATGTATTTAAAATGCTCTTGGGCAAATATACACGTCAATATATACCATTGGGGAATAAGCACAAGAGAAGTAAAGCAAAACCAATGTGGATTAATAATGTGGTTAGCAGGGAAATGAGAAATAAAAAGCAGGCTTTTAAGGTGTTTAAGTCAAATGGGTCAGATGCATCATTTAAAAAATATAAAGAATGTAATAAAATCTGCAAACAAGCAATTAAGCTAGCTAAAATAGAAAATGAGCGAAACATTGCAAACGAGAGCAAGAAAAACCCTAAACAATTCTACAAGTATATTAACAACAAAAAAGTTAAGGTTGATATTGGTCCTCTTAGGACTGAAACAGGTGAATTGATTAGTGAGGATAAAGCTATGGCTGAGACCCTAAATACGTTCTTTGCTTCAGTATATACAAAGGAAGCAGAAATGACAAGCTATGGGCAAACAGACAAAACCATGGAATTTCCTCCAACATCTACATGGCTTACTGAGGACAAGGTCCAAAAGAGACTGGAAAGGGTTATAGTGAATAAAGCGTCTGGACCGGACGGTATACACCCAAGGGTACTTAAGGAACTTAGTTCAGTAATAGCAAAACCATTATACTTAATATTTATTGATTCGCTTTCATCAGGCATAGTGCCCTGTGATTGGAGGAAAGCTGATGTAGTTCCATTGTTTAAAAAGGGAGCAAGATCCAAACCAGGAAATTATAGACCTGTGAGCTTGACTTCCATAGTGGGTAAGATACTAGAAGGGTTATTAACTGATAGTATTCAGAACTATGTGAAGACAAACAATATCATTAGTAGGAATCAGCATGGTTTCATGAAGAACAGATCATGTCAGACTAATTTACTTCCATTTTATGAAAGAGTGAGTAGTAATTTGGACAGGGGAATTGCTGTTGATGTAGTATACTTGGATTTTGCAAAAGCCTTTGACACAGTGCCTCACAACAGGTTACTGCATAAATTAAAAGGCTTCGGTTTGGGTGGTGGTATCTGTACATGGATTGAGAACTGGTTAAATGATAGATGGCAGAGAGTTGTTGTAAATGGAACTTTTTCAAATTGGTCTAGGGTTATAAGTGGGGTGCCGCAGGGTTCAGTCCTGGGCCCAATGCTTTTTAATTTGTTTTTTAATGATCTAGAAGTGGGAATTGAAAGTAGCATCTCAATCTTTGCTGATGACACTAAGCTATGTAAGGAAATACATACAGAGCTCGATGTTTTTTCCCTACAGAAGGATTTAGATAAACTAAGTGAATGGGCAGAAAAGTGGCAGATGTCATTTAATGTAGATAAATGTAAGGTTATGCATTTGGGTTGTAGAAACAAACTTGCTACATATACTCTAAATGGGAAACAACTTGGGAAATCCTCATTAGAGAAAGATTTAGGTGTACTGATAGACAATAGTCTTCACAGCAGTGTGCAGAGTCACTCAGCTGCTGCAAGAACAAATAGAGTACTAGCCTGCATAAAAAGAGGTGTAGAAGCAAGGGATGCTAATATTATCCTACCTCTGTATAAATCCTTGGTTAGGCCTCATCTAGAATATGGAGTACAATTTTGGGCGCCTGTTCTAAAAAAAGACATTACTGAACTGGAAAAGGTGCAGAGACGTGCAACAAAACTGATAAAGGGATTGGAGGATCTGAGTTACAAAGAGAGACTAGCCAAACTGGGTTTGTTTACATTAGAAAAGAGACGTCTAAGGGGTGATATGATTACCATTTACAAATACATTCAAGGTCAATACAAAGAACTATCCAATGAATTATTTATGCAAAGAGCTGAGCTAAGAACAAGAGGTCATCCATAAAGACTTGAGGAAAGGCGCTTTCGACTAAAACACAGGCAGAGATTCTTTACAGTAAGGGCGGTAAGGCTATGGAATTCTTTGCCTCGGGATGCTGTGCTTGCAGATAATGTAACTGCATTCAAAAAAGCAATGGATGCCTATCTAGCACAGAACAATATTGACAGTTATGACAGATGACTTCAAAGCAAATAGGATATTGAGCCGGGGAACTATTTGACACACTCACACACACACACCTACACTGGAAATTGCTCCAGAGGGCTTTTTTGTTGCCTTCCTCTGGATCAACAGGGGTGTTTTTGGCATGGGCTGGACTTGATGGACGCATGTCTTTTTTCAGCCTTATCTACTATGTTATGTTACTCTGTTACTATTCAGCCATACGGAGAGACTCATTTCTGGGAGCCGCACATCAGTAAAAGCAACTATGTCGCTTCACATCGATCAGTGCGTTCCGTGCTTTAAGCGCTTACGCATGATCAAATATCCTGCACATCATGAGTAAGCGCTTAAAGCGCGAAACGCGTTGATCGATGTGAAGCGACATAGTTGCTTTTACTGATGTGCGGCACCCAGAAATGAGTCTCTCCGTATGGCTGAATAAATTGTGACAATTCCAACTGTGGAGGTACATTGTATATTTATACATGTTTGGACAATAAAAGTTGTGTTTTATACATTTGGATACGGTTTTGGATGTGCGGATCTTTTTGGAGTTATATGGTTTTGGACCTCTCAAGCATCCAAGAGTTAAAGGGATAGTAATGTTTCATAATAAAAGCAGCTCCAATTAATCATCATAGTATTTGGACTTTGGAGAGTGTTATTTCAATTCTGTCAGAGCTGTAGTTCAAAAGTAATTCAATGACAAAGTACCCCCCTCCCGCCCCGTTTTCTGATGTAACACTGCTCAGCCAGATCAGAAGGGAGGTTCCCAGGTAGATTGCAGAGAGGGACAATCTTCAATTAAGATAAGGGATAAACCTTAAAAACTTGTCAAGGGTGGTAGGGCTTTCATTGTTCTCACAGGAAGAAGATTGTCCCCTGCTGTTATCTGTCTGGTCTATGGACTGCATTCCACATCTGAGAAGAGATGGCTTACACTAGGTAAAAGGGGAGGGAGGGGACATTTTGCTTGTGAATAACTCTCAAACCATAAAGGTTTGAGAGATAAGACTTATATCGTTCTTAATATTTTTTTAATGCCTACAAAATAAAATAAAGATAAAACGAAGTATTACTATCCCTTTAATTAAATCTTTCTGTCCCATAGGGAAGTCTAACACATTACTAAGTTGTAGTCTCTTTTGAATGAAAAATCTCAAAGCAGTTGGAGTGCTCTTGTATTAGACTGCAGGAAAATAGATTTAATATAGATTTCTGCTCCTTTTAACCCTTTGAGTGCCAGTGGGGTGTGCATCCCTTAAAAAACAACTTTGATGGTTTTTCAAAGAGCTTTCAAAATCTCATCTGTGTTGTACTACCTATTTTTTATTTAGGGAACTAGTGTCTGAGGTAGTTCTCTTGATGCCACACAGTCTCTTCTCCCACTCACTGACACCACTCAGCAACGCAATATCCACCTCACCAAGCACTGATAAATGTGTCAGCGAGTAGGGGAGGTAATATAACCCTATACCAAAGACTCAGCATAATGTATACATTTAAAAAGACTAATAAAATATATATGTGATTTTGAAAGTTGTTTTTAGGCGATAGGGTCCCTTTGGACCCTGGCCTGTCTGCAGTGCTGGTGGACAGGTTTAGTCTATAGGGTCCTGTCTTATTTCTGACTTCTGTTTTCTATAGAATGGTCTCTTGTGTTTGGCCATGTTTGCATTTGTTTTACATATGATGCTTTTAGGTAAACAGGCACAAAATGCCACCCACAGCTTGCATGTCATATTTTCTAAGCATCAAGTATGTAATTTTCATAAGTGAAAAAGTTAACTCCTGCTCATTGCTTTATTTCCTAGTAGCAAATGGCGCCTGACATTGTATGATTGCACACATGGTGTAGTTCAACTGGACCACTGAAGCTGTGAGTTTTGCTGCAGTGATTTTTCACAGGAGTGGGCAGGGGCCTTTAACCCCCCTCCCCCCAGGACCACTCCTGTGATATCTACATCCCCTGATTTGCTACCTGCTGCTGATCCACGCCCCCTGCCTTCCCGGGGGCGCAACAGTCAATGAAACAGTTAAAATTTAGATAGACAGACAGAGAAATTCTGTAGCAAATCATATCTACCACAGGGAACACATGAACATTTTCCAAATTCCCATTGACATAAATGTTTTTTTTTTATCCCATTGAATGCTATAGGGTTATCCAATGCATTGTAAAGCTCTACCATTCAATGGATTAAAATCATAGCTGTGAACTCTCGGGTTTTGACATTACATTACCGGGTCTCTGGGGCAGAGTCGGAATCTCTTGATGTGGGGAGTTTCTGATGAAACTCTGCCCACTTGTGCTCCATCCCACCATGTTCCTCTGACTCTCTGTCCTTTTCTCCTCCTTCCCTAGACTATTAGAGCTATTTTCTTTGTTTTACTGTATTGTTTTTGTCCCGCCCCCACTTGTGATTAAGCCCCGCCCATTTTATGACACAAATCGTATCATTTCTCTCCCCTTAGCAGCACTGCAGGGCTCTCCTCTGGGAAGCCCAGATCAAGAAGTTACCAAGCATGGTTAACCCCTTAACGACTGACCAATCGGCGCGTCGCTGTCACTTAAGGACCACGGAGTATTTTTTTCTTTTTTTTTTAAATTCCGGTTCTGGACTCCCCGAACGGCGTACAGCTGTGGGGGGAGCCCGGAATTCCATGATGGTCATAGTACGTCATGGGTCGTTAACTCAGATCGACCCATGATGTACTATCACCGTCAAGGGTCATTAAGGGGATAAAATCCCTTTTTAAAGCAATGCAATTTGTGCTTGTCCCCTATGACATAGATGGTTTGCCCTAGAATTATCCCAGTCCTACTTTGTACATCATCTTCAATATTTTGAATTGAACTGAGTCAATCTTCTGTTTATTATTATTTATCATTTAATTATAATGATAATACACCAATGTGATCAGCAGACTTTTACAATAAAAGAAAAAATATCCAATGACTGCTGACAGTAAAGGACTAATCAAGACATAAATGAGCAGTAAACTTTTTTCATCAAAAAAAGATATATTGTACAGCTTTTCCTGGTGAGTAAAACAAGTTTACTCTGGGATGTGTGTGTGACTTTCCAGAGTTATTACACTTTAAACTGTTGTTTTTTTATATAAACAGATATCACATTGTTACCTTGTTCTATTGCATCTTATGGGAGCGGTGAGTCACTTAATGTATTAATAACAATGCTGAGTCACTTCCTGTAGTCTAAACTTTCAGGAAACATGGGGGGGATTTATAAAATAAAACGGGAGCTATTTTGGATTAAACCAACTGCACCATAGGAGCGAAATAAACATTCTCGTCAAATTAAATTGTGTTTTAACCCCTTGGATGCTACCGTGTTGTGCTCATGTTTGTGTTCATCTTACAAACTCAGTCTCAATGACTATGTCTATATTAAGTGATAGGAACAGCACCACCTTGAGACCATAATAATAATAACGATAATAATAATAATAATTATTATAAAATGAGCTGTAATAAGGTTTGAAGAGGGAGTACCCTTGTTTTACTCAGGATAAAAATCCCTATACCAAATCTTTTTAGTAGAAAAGATGTTTACTGCTCCTTTACAGTCTCACAAAGGAAAGAAACACATTGGCCAATTTGTATAAAAGCAACTGGAGTTATTCTGGAGTTATTCTTCACCATAGGGAACAACTAAAAATGACTGTTAAATTAAATTGGGCTTTTAACCCCTTGAATATTACAGTGATCTCCATCTTACAGACCACTCTTGCACTCAAGGGGTTAAAAAGCTCAGTTCAAGTGCATGTGCACTTAAGAATTTGTATTTGTCCCTTATGGTGCAATTGGTTTACGCTACAATAACTCCAGTTTACATTTAAAAATATGGGCCACAATAGAAACACTGATTTTTTTTTTCAAAAAAACTTTATTGAGAAGAAATTGAAAATAAAATATCAATCAATTTATGAAGAGGAAAAAGAACAAATGGTACTAAATGGTAAAACAAGATTACAAAGGAGACATATACAAGCAGTCAAATATGTATATGGAATAACAATGGCAGATTCAGAAAGGTAGATGAATCTGTGTGTTATTATTCACTATGATGGAGCAATTAGTACAAACATCACCCTAGCTAAAACAATATCTGTGGCAGGATATTCAGTCAGAGAAACTTCCTGAACTGTCAGGCACGAATACTTCTGCTAAGAAGGAGAGGGGGAAAAGTAAGACGCAAAGGTAAAGAGAAGGGATAGAGAGGGGAAAGATAAATGGGGTAGAAGAGAGGGGGATTGGCAACACCCCAACAGTCTATCGTATCTAACCTATATCCTGAAAGGTCAAGAGGTCATAGGAATCATTGTTCATGCCAATACACCAAGCTAGATCCAAAGGATGATAGAACGGAAGTCTTAATAGCGTGGCATCTCTCCATATTTTGAACGTGTGCAATTTTCACATGCCATAGTGAGAGAGGTGGGACAGATGATTGTTTCCAGTATATTGGTATGAGGGACTTTGTCGCGTTTAAAAGTGATGAGAGAAGCAATTTACATTTCAGAGAAAGTGGAATGTGTAGGTGTTGTGTATAAAACAATAAGTAGAGTAGTGGGTCCTTTGGGAGAGTTAGCTGGAGTGCTGAATTGATTTTTTTGTATTATTTGTTCACAATATGAAACAGTTATTGAGCAAAACCAACAAATATGGGCAGAAGTACCATCATCACTATTACATCTCCATCATGATGAGGAGCCAATGGAAGAAAAACGTGACAAGTGACATGGTGTTAAACGCCACCTAGTGAGGATTTTATAATTTAATTTTCTAGTGGCCATGTCTCTAGCAAATCTAAAGTTGTTTCTAAAATTAGAAGACCACACTGTCAAGTCTAGTGTTATAGAAAGTTCCTTCTCCCACTGTCTCAAGAAATATAACTTGGGTGGGTTTGGAACAGAACGAAGTATAGCATAGCAGAAAGATAAGGAACAGAAATTCGCATTTCTCTTTTGAAGCTGATTTTCAAATGTTGTCAACGCCCTGCTGCGATAACCTTCTCTCCATTCTTTGTGAACCCAATGATGGATCTGAAGAAGAGAGATGGGGGAGAGTTGTATCCACTGACGGCACTAATTGTATCAAGATTTCGTTGACAAATTGTGTGAAAGAAGAAATCTGGATTACCTATGACCAACTTCAGTGAAGAGGGTGTCAGGGTTATGTTTGGGGAGTTGCTGTACTTGTCCCAGATACAGAGTATATGACCATACACCAGATGTGCTCTCCCTGAGGGGGAAAGTGTCACATTTTTGGCAAGCAACATCTGTAGAGGATCAAGATCATCCAGAGATAGAATGAGAGAGTTTACCCATTGCAATGGTGGACTGCGGGTGAAGTCCAAATCTTTAGCAAGGGCGGAAGCCCTAAAATAGTCGAGGATGTCTGGAAGGCCCAAACCCTACTTAGAGATAGGTCTGGATAATATGTCCTGTCTCAATCTAAGTTTTTTGTTTGCCCGGATAAAAGCAACAATTTCTGTATATAACGTCTTAAGGTAACTGTGAGGAATGTGTATCGGCAGAGCATTAAAGAGGAATAGCAGTTTGGGAAGCAATACCATTTTAACATGTGATAATGGCAGAACCATATGCAGGAAAAAGAAAGAGAGCGCCTCCGTTACAAAATATCAAATTGTAAAACAAATGTTTCTATTCACATAGTGTGGAGGTCAGTTGGTTGTTATCAACTTATCTGGCATAAGAACATACGGCGAATTACACTGTCTCCGTTCGGGTTGATCCGAGGGACTTCCTCTGGAAAGCCAGGCGGAGGCTTGAATGTATGTAAAATAAGACTTTTATGTAGATAAAAGTAGGCTATATAACTCTTACACGTTTCACGGCAGAAAACACCGCTTTATCGAAGCTACAGATAGCCTGTACACTTAGAAACAAAATAATTTTTTTAAAATTTTGTTTATAAGTATACGGGCTATCTTTAGCTTCGATAAAGCAGCAGTTTCTGCCGTGAAATGCGTAAGCATTATATAGCCTACTTTTAGCTATATAAAAGTCTTATTTTACATACATTCAAGCCTCTGCCTATCTTTCCCCTTTTTACCCCCTCACTTACCTGATTCATCTCAGCTACAATGGCTCCATTATTGCCTCACCAGTGCAGTTCTAGTGCTCCATCATGGATCTGTCTCATATGACATATAATTCCATTGTAGTGCACTGCTAACTATAGTTAATCCCACTGCCTTGGTCTTCTCTTTCTTGGTACGTAAATCGCAAAGCATTTTGAACTTTTATATGAAAAAAAGAAAAAAACAACAACAACAGCGTATCAGAGTACAGATGTTCAGTAAAAGGTCAAAGAGGATCAATTTACTAGAAAAGGAGATGAGCTGAAGAAATGATAATACAGGAAAGAGCCTGATAGAGAGTGGGAGGGATTGTAGAATCTAGTACCACAATGAAAGGAGTTAGATGATGGGGATGAGTTGTGAATGGGAGTATGCGACTGGATAAGGCCAATAAGCAATGCTCCTCAGTTTACGTGACCCTAGGGATAGACTATGCTACTACATATAAGGACAAATAGGTTTATATGGACCAAGAAACTACAAAAGAAGAAGGGGTGTAGTGGGTAAAAAGAAACAGATTTGGATTAACCCTCCCCCGTTAATGCTTTTACATGATTCTTGTTAGACTGTGCTTCAGCCCTTCTGTGTCGGAATCCAAGACATTGGGTATATATGTTGTGCTTACGAGAACAATTGTTGTATCAGAACAGATACCAATTGCTTCTGTGGCCCAGGGCTGGATTTACATCTCAGGAGCCTGTAGGCACAGAAATCTGAAGCGCCCCCCACCCCCCTGATTTGCCATCTCCGCAATGCTCCTATTCTCCACGTTGCCACCCATCAGCTCCATATTGCCCTCACATTGCCCCCATCATCTCCACATAGCCCTCATCAGCTCCAACTTGCCCCCAGCATCTCCAACTAGCCCCCATGATCATCTCTATATTGCCCCCATGATTATCTCCATATTGCCCCTCACAGTCCCCCCATCATCTCCATATCCCCTCACAATGCCCCCATCATCTCCATATCCCCTCACATTGCCCCCATAATCATTTCCATATTGCCCCTCACATTTCCCCATATTCATTTCCATATTGCTCCTCACATTGCCCCCATGATCATCTCCATATTTCCCCTCACAGTGCCCCCATCATCTCCATATTGCCCCCCGCGTCCTTTTACTACCCTGGAGAGGAGAGGTCTGTCTGTGCCTCCTCCTTCTACACAGAGCTGCAACTGCTGGACCTCCCGTGTGGTCTTCTCTTCAGTAATGCAGAGCGCTGGGAGATTATTTCATCTCCCAGCGCTCTGCATTACTAAAGAGCAGATGAGGGAGCTCACAGCAGCTACAGGTCTGTGCCGAAGAAGGCACAGACTGAGACCTCACAATGTTGTTGTGGGCCGTGGGCGCCAAGCTGGGGATCCAAATGACAGGCGCCCCTCTGTGGGGTGCACCTGTAGGCAGATGCCTACTCTGCCTAATTACAAATCCAGCCCTGCTGTGGCCTCTTCCACCCATTTGTCTTGTCTGGACTTCTTTGCTCCTCCACTGTCTTCCCTATGTAGTATCTCACTGCAACTGCTGTGATGTGCATGATATTGGTCCCAGTAGGTCAAATACAAAGCCCTTCTATGAATGAATGTGTGTAGTTCTCTATGATATTGAACTCTACCTCCCAGGACTCTGGGTGAACAGATTTTCTGTGTGTTCTGTGCCTTCTTTGGGATCCCACTGAATGTGATCATTTAGGGCCATGTAATATAGGGTGACCATACATCCCCAGTTTCTGGGGACAGTCCCCGGATTCAGCTTACTGTCCCTGGAGAGAATGTGTCCCTGGAAATGTCCACGGATCTCAGTGTTTGGCACTGACATTCTGCTTTTCTTCATTGAGTCAATTAGACTCAGTGAAGTGAAGCTAGTTGAATACTGGCCATGAGTACCATGTACAATGATGTAAAAACAGGCCGCAGGGGCTCGCAATGATGAACCATGGGGGGACATGACGCCAGGGGTCTGAAGTAAGGTAGAACAGTGTGGAAATGGACAGTGTGGAAGTGGACAATGTAACGTTGGACAGGATGTGCCTATTTAAAAAAAAGATACAATAGACAAAAACTGTGAAAAATGTAGAAAAGCTTTGCTTTAGAGCCTTGTATTTAATAACATATTAAGCCCTCCATGGCTGGGTTGGCTGGAATGCATTTTTTGCAATGTGTTTCCAACTAATCCAGCAATTGAGGGGTCAGTGGTGAGCCCTGTTATAGCTAGTGGGGAAGTTGAGATATTGCATGATTACATTTTTGCCAGTAAACCCCTACAGTGTCACAGTCTACAACACAGGCTGTATTTTGCCCTCCTCTTCAATAGACTGACAAATTGGCCCACAAGGATGCTTCTTAAACCATAGGTATAATGGTAAAAATGTATTTATCTGAAGTGGATAACTATATTGTTATTTAAACTAGAAAACAATGCATGTAATTAGTTTTGCCCTTCCTGCCATAACCCTTTGAATGCCAGAGGGGGATCCAAAGCATTGCTTTGCAATGCAGTGGATACTTCTCTGGCACTCAAAAAATATCTGTAATCCTTTTAAAAAGAAATCTGAGTTCCAAAGGCATTGCCATATACAAAAGGCAGGAATCTTCCCACAAACCCATATGAGTTTAGTATAAAATGGGTCAAACCTTGCTTCTAGTGCGGATTATGTAATCAGAAGACAGCCTAATTATACCACATCACTTATTGCTGCCATCAGTATCAATTCAAATCTGCAGGGGTTCAAATATGGAGGTGGACAGTGTGAAGTTGGACAGGGTGGGCAATGTGGGCAGTGTGGAAGTGGGCGATGTGTGGAGGAGGACAGGGTGGGCAGTGTGGTGGTGGACAATGTGAAGTGTTGGACAGTGTGGGCAATGTGGGGGTTGTGAGGATAGACAGTGTTGAGGTGGACAAGGTAGGCAGTGTGTGGAAGAGGTCAGGGTGGGTAGTGTGGAGGTAGACAATGTGAAGTTGAACAGGATGGGCAATGGAGGGGTGGACAGTGTGTGGGAGGGGCAGTGTGGAGGTGGATAGTGTGGGCAATGTGGAGGTGGGCAGACGGGTGGACAGAGTGTGTGGACAGGGTGGGCAGTGAGGAGGTGGACAGTGTGGACAATGTGGAGGTGGACAGTGTGGGTAATGTGGAGGTGGGCAGTGTGGGGAATGTGGAGGTGGACAGTGTGGGGAGGAGGACAGAGTGGAGAGGAGGACAAGGTGGGCAGTGTGTAGAGGAGCAAAAGGCTGGCAGCATGGAGGAGCAAAGGGTGGGCAATTTGTAGAGAATGATGGGGTGGGCAGTGTGTGGTGAGGGTGGACAGAGGGTGGGCAGTGTGTGGATAGGGTGTGAGGGTGGATGCAGTATGGGCAGTGTGTGGACAGTGTGTGGAGGTAGCCCGGGTGTAGGTAGTGTGTGGACAGGGTGTGAGGGTGGATGCAGTATGGTCAGTGTGTGGACAGTGTGTGGAGGTAGCCCGGGTGTAGGTAGTGTGTGAACAGGGTGTGAGGGTGGATGCAGTATGGGCAGTGTGTGGACAGTGTGTGGAGGTAGGTCGGGTGTAGGTAGTGTGTGGACAGGGTGTGGAGGTAGCCCGGGTGTAGGTAGTGTGTGGACAGGGTGTGGAGGTAGCCCGGGTGTAGGTAGTGTGTGGACAGGGTGTGGAAGAAAAACGACGTCCCAGTATTTATTTTTTAAAAATCTTGTAATCTTAATGTAATATACTGCTTTTCACCTATGACAAAGATAGCCAGCTACTAGCAACTGCTATTGAGATTTGTCTTTGCGTATATTGTCTTTAGTTTTGTTTTCTGTTTGCTTATATCTCCAATGATATCCTGTGCTGCTGATGCTATACTTTGCCCATCTATTTAAATTTCAACAGTGCACACATGAAGTCATGTAGTCGCACACTCTTTTGCGTGCAACATTTTTAAAGTGAACCCAATGAAAGAAGGTGCAGAATTCCTTAAAAGTGATTACAAGGCATGGCAGTATTTTGTAGTAATGCAAAGAGATTAAATGAGAAAGTATGTAAATTGAAAGTAAAGAGTTACAACATTATTTGTGAAAGGATGGATGAGAGATACAAGACAAGGCTGAGGAACAAGACAGGGGCAACTTCAGAGGAGTACAATAGACAGAATGAGGTATGAGAGGTACAATAGACAGGAATGCATGATATGTACCAGAAACAGGGATCGGTGAGAGATATAAGACAGGGGGACGTGTGAAAGGTATAAGAGACTGAGTCATGGGAGACAGAGGGACAGGATAGAGTTAAAATACAAACAGAAAACAGGTGCAAAAGTTATACAGATGGAAAGGTTGTATAAAGTTTCTTTGGCAGGGGCACCATAAAACTTTGCAACAGTCCAGAATTTGTGATGGAGTCTGAACAGGTCCTGACAATATACAGTCAAATGTGTTGGTTTCAGAGATGATCCTGATAATGTCATCAGACATCAGACTGGAAGCTTTCTGCTCCTTTCCTGAGAATGTACCATCAGGTTGTTGAGATCTCTTAGGGCAAAACAGTGAGCACAAACGGATCACCAATGAAAGTGCCCGAGGGATTGGTGCTAGGAAGAAGATGTTGGCGTCAAGTCCTGAATATAGTCAACACGGTGTCCAGACTTAAGAGCACCACTGACTCCACCAAGAAACACTGGACATACTGAAAGCACAAAGTCAAGAACAAGATGGGAGTCCTGGCCCTGAATGCGCAGGCACCGGAGGTGGTCCACCTGCAAACATCACCTTCAATGCCTGGAAGGAGATCAACAGAATTTCTCCATGACTGCTGTTGAGGGGGTCCAAGGCAGCAGTGACATAGGAGATGACAGCACCCTCCAGATTACCGGTAAGTGCATCTGTCCATAACTGTCCACCACACAAGGTCTCTTAGCTAGTATGGCACAACACAATGTCAGCCTTGACCTGGCCAACTTGATCAACCCAAACCGAAATGTGACGGGGTAAGCAGGTCAAATCATATTCAAGTACAAGTTTAACCACATTGGTGCTGCGGTGATCAAACATACCTACCTCACATAAACAGTGATTGCCATCACCTTGTAATACAAACATCTGTTACATTCATGAACAGTGTTACACATGTAGCCATGGAAGAAGTTCAGCACTTAACCCTTTGAGTGCCACAGGGATACGAAATGCATTCCTCTACAATGCACTGGGAACCCCTCTGGCACTGGATGGGTTAACAGAGGATGAACACACTACAACAGGGTTATGTCTACAGGGTGTCAGCACACCCATGATAGTTCAACTAACACAAACCGATTGCATGTCCAACACACAGGACACATGAGCAATGAACTCATGGCCTCAGATCACACATTAGCACAGTTGACACAAACATGACAACTAAGTAGAAACAATGACGCTACTGCATATAGGCAAAGCAACTTCACAAACACACATTGACAGGGGAACACAACAACACAAGCAGCTGGAGACACATGTTTCACCCACCAGCAGAACCATAACAAACACACATCCATAATGTGCTGCTGGAACAAACACTCAAACTTCAGTTAGCAACACTGCTGAAGCAGACCATTAGGGAACTACAACACACTTGTCTGAACAAGCACATGATATGTGATTGGGAATAATGGAAATGGTGCTCACAATATCTATGTAGCCACAGTTGACTACACCTAGATTAAAAAAAAAATGTCATCTGTGTCACATGATACATACCCAACATGTATGCATATACCCTTGCCTTCCCCACTGTTCAGGGTACATATGATAATGAAAGTTCAACCAATGTAGGTCTTTCCCATCAATACACAGGATCTTGTCGAGCTGTTCAATCAATTAGTGCCAGGATGGTATCTCACGCATTGCAACGCAATGCATTGGATACCATTTTGTCAATCAAGGGCTCACATGTCAATGTCATCGTCTTGCATCTAGCCTGTCATTGCTCAGGTTACTAATCATACAATATAATTTCCCCAAACAGCATCCATGACTGCAGCCAAGCAGGAGGAACATGAGCAGGAGGAGGAGCAAAGTCTGACCCCCAGTGACACAGCCCCTGCTGAGCTAGCACAGGGCACCAGCTAGATACCACCACCACCACCATCACAGTACAGGCTGCCACCAACAGCAGCCCAAGAGTGGATGCCCCAGGACTCGCCCCACTGGATGCAATAACAGAGGTGGATGGTACAAAGAACATCAGGAATGCCCCTACCCCCACCACCACTAATGGGATGCCACTGGATGCCCACCATGGTCAGAACACCACAATATGGGTCATATGGCCCCACACCACGTCCACAGCCACACAGATGGATGCAATCTCAGCAAGAGACTTCAGCCACAACCCATGTGGGAAGGGAACAGATCCCAGTGGCCACAGTATGACATAGGGACACTCGACTACCAACATCTTGGCCTCATAGGTGAGCCACAGAGACCTGAACCACTAACCAGCTTTGCACCACCAGCACAGACTGAACCTCGGGAATAAGTATTAGCAGTCGGTGAGGAGACCATAGATGTGGTGGGGGCAGAACATTCACCCTCTAATGTATCACATGCTTGCCCCCTCACACCTGTCTACACATTTGCCTCACCACCTGATGCAGCATCAGAGGAGACACACTCAGACCATGAAGGAACCACTGGTTAAGGGACAGACACAGGCCAAGGAGAAGAGGCATCAGCAGCACCTCCATGTGCCTTATCCACTCCCTCATCATGTGCTACAGCTAACTTAACCAGCTGAATGGATTAGGAAATCATCACCATCCAGAGAAGGCTAATGAGGGAGACCAGGTGCTTCTTCAGGAGGTGTCTGTACAAAATGGAGAGGACTGCAGCCAGCGGTAGTGAATCCCAGCAAGCCCTCCTACACACAGAAATACAGCATATTGGGACTGGACATAGTGACTTGTTTGGCTTGATGCTCATTGAAATGCAAAAGCTAAATCACCTCCAGAGGCTCCTGTTGGAGAGTGCTTAACAGTCAACAGAGGGGTCAACTGCAACAAACTCCCCTTCAAGTGTGACACCCACACAACCTCAAGACCCACAAGAGTCACCAGGCAGTTGGTGAGGGCATCAACATCTTCACCCCCTTCCAAATCCCCCAAAAATAAATAAAACAGCTCCATGTGTCATGTTTTGCCTAAATAAAAAGCACTTCTTGATCCCAATTACATCTGTGGGTCCTTCAGGTAACTAAGAAGGTCATTGGCAGAGATATCTCCAATGCATTGCAAAACAATGCATTAAACACAACTCCTGCACATTTTACTTGGTGGGAAAGGGTTTAACACCTTAACGACCCTTGACAGTCATAGTACATCAAGGGTCCATCTGACTGAACGACCCATGCTGTACTATGAACGTCATGGAATTCCGGGCTCCCCCCGCGGCTGCACGCTGTTCGGGGAGTCCGGAACCAGAAGAAGCAATAAAAAAAATGCTCCATGGTCCTTTACTGACCGCGCCACGCTAATCGGCCGGTCGTTAAGGGGTTAAGCATTGGTACCCAAACATAGCACATCATAATACACCTAGCAAAGCAACAATCTGGAATGTGTTGTATGGGTATGATGTGAGTTCAAGCTCAACAAAAGCTGATGAGAAACATGTCACAATCAAAGTCTGGTCACACACAGGATCATTATTTACACACAGGGACAGTAGCACTCCAACACGAAATTACACCTCCTTCATATAAGATAATGTCAGGCATGTGGCACAGTACCACACTATGCAAACTCACATCTCACAAAACACGCTGTCTGGAACACAAACATATCCTTCTAAGCAACCAGTGTGCATCCCCTAGGGCAGGGCTCAAAATTTCCACTCGCCTCCTAGCATTTGGCGAGGAGAAATTGAGTGAGGGCGAGTGAAAATTGAAGCCCCTGCTGTTCCGGTTTCCTGGCCTGTTCCTTGTTTTCCCCATACACATTATCTCTCCAGCAGCCTAAGACGCGGCCACATATGATTGCGTTAATGTCCTAATTTAACCCATTGCCCTAGCAGACTAACTTAATAGTAAATACTTCATTATGAACCTTTAAATCTAAATGTTGCAGCCAGGGAACGCCTAAACCACGTTTGTGTGGTTCAACAGGAACATCACAGTTTTTAATTTGACTTGTAAGTGAATGAGCCAGCACATACTCTGGAACACCAGCACATCGTGCAGCAATCCCCGCTTTAGCTTTGATGTTGCCTCAGACCTGAGGGTCATGCAGGTTATCCATAAACCCATCACAATCTGCTCTAAACAATTTTGACAGTGATTTAAGCACTACTCTTAGTCCTCTCACTGAAACCATCGGAGTTCAATGGGACCGCTTTTATGACAGCCGCATGTCTACAGCGCATTGCACAGCATATTTAAATGCGATCTACTAAGTGATCATGCTATCATCAGCTTTCACACCCTGTGCAGTCTCTTCTCTCACCCTTAACCCTTTCAGTGCTAGAAGCACGTAATGCATTGCAAAGCCACTCAAAGATTAAAACTTTTGCCACAAGTGCCATGCCCTTCTACTTATATTCTCCCGCTCAGATGGAGCCCTGCTGAAACACCATGAACTTGCACTGGCTTCATGTAAAACTGCATGTCTGAAGTTCACTTCTAATTCAACAATTCTAAAAATATCAGCGCTCACTAATGAGAGGTCTCTAATTGAATATACAATCACAATATTATATAATATTCAAAATATATATAAAAACCCTTAAACAGGGGAAAAAAATAATATATGAAAATAAATAAAATAAACCCAAAGTCTCGTCATTAGTAACGTTTATAGAACAATTAAACAATAATGATAGAGGTTTATCGTTCACGTATCAAATTAGTGCTCAGAGAATTCAATTCTTAGACTTAGACATCTCTTTTTCAGAAGGGGGTGACATAGTCACTTCGATATATAGGAAAGAGGTGTCTAGGAATTCTTATATCCAATTTGATAGTTGCCATTTACCTAGGTGGTTACATAATGTGCCCTATGGGCAGTTTCACCGCTTGAGGAGGAACTGCAGTAGGGATGAAGATTTTGAGGAAAAAGGTATTGCACTACAAAAAGATTTTGAGGATAGAGGATATGATACAAAAGTCATTATAGGGGCATTCGAGAAATCGAGGAGATTAAAAAGAAAAGAAATATTGAAGGTAAATAAAAATAGGAAACAAGAAAATAAGAGAGATGATAGGGTTGCATTCATTTCTCAATATAATGTTTTCTCCAAAGATATACAGAAAATTCTTCAGAAACACTGGGGTATCTTGTTGCAGGATGATTTATTGCAGGGTTCGTTAGGGAAACGTCCCTTTATGGTATATAAAAAATGTAAGAATTTGAGAGGATATATAGCAAAGAGTAGACCTAAAAATCTTATAGAAAATAAGAGGAAAGGAAATAGTTTTTTGCCACAAGTGGTAGGCAATTATAGATGTGCAAAAAAGAGGTGTTTATGTTGCAATAATATGGCACACAAAGCGTTAACTTTTGAGGGAAGTGAGAAAGCATCACAAATATATAAGATACAACAATTTATTAATTGTGACAGTGAGTTTGTAATATATATGATTGCCTGCCGTTGTGGCAAGAAATATGTAGGTCGAACCAGTAGAGCTTTACGTATACGAATAGGAGAACATAGAAGAAGTATTCAGAAACAAGAAATGGACAAAAGTGTTGCTAAACATTTTAATTCGTGTCAAATGGGGAAAGAGTATGGATTCACAGTTCAAGGAATAGAACATATACCAAGTACAGTCCATAATAGATTTCAGGTTTTATGTAGAAAAGAGTCCCTCTGGATACATAAATTGGGTGTTGTGGTTCCAGAGGGTCTCAATGAGGAGACGGAAGTGGGTATTTTCTGTGGGGATAATTTTGATTGTTTGTAAGAACATTTTCTTTGTGGTATTTGTCTGTTGGTTCCACATGCACCTGGCCCTTTAAGGGTTGTTGTGTGTATAGGGAGTGCATTGTGAGGTGTCTGGGTAGTTGAGTGGTGGATTTGTGGGTTTGTGGAGTTTATGGAGTACATTTCAAGTATGGGAGTTGATGTGTGGCAGTGTGGGTGCAGGACAAGGGGTAGGTTATGATTGGTTGATTGTTGGAGTTGGGGTAGTGAGATGGGGAGGGGGGTAAGTGTGATGGAGAGAGTGAGTATTGATGTGGAGTGGGAGTGATTGGTTATTTGGGTAGGTTAGTGGGGGATTGAGGTAATGTGAGGGTTGGGGAGTGGAGGATGTTGGTGTGGTTTATGGTGTTGTGGGGTGTTCGACGGAGGATGAGGTGGGGAGTCCTATTGTGGTGCTGTTTGGAGTGGGTTGGGAGTTGTTTGGGGGGTCGGGGGCCGCTGTGTGGCTGGGTGTCGGATTTGGATGTTCGGCAGGCAGCGGTTTCCTGATGGTGTGTTAGAGGGCTCTGGATTGGGTGGCAGCTGTAGGTTGAGGGCCGTACGGATGAGGGGTAGTTTAGCAGCAGTGGGAGAGATTTGGTGTGTGAGGTGGGAGGATCGTGATCGTTGCGATAGTGGAAGAGGGCGGGGATCGCAGCGGTCCAAAGGAGAGTTTGTTTGCGATTCAGAGGGAGGAAGTGTGAAAGCGGATATCCGGGGATATAGGGAGAGGGTTCTTGCGGTTCAGGGAGAGGAAGTATGGATGCGGACATCCGTGGCATGTAGTGTGCGGGTCAAGGGGAGGAAGAGGATTGAGAGGAAGTTTAATTAGAGGTAAGTTAGTATGTTTTGTTTTGTTTGCAATGTTTTGGCGCCAAATGGAGTTTTGGCAAGTATATAAGGGATCAAGGTGCAATGTGGTGCCAGCAGATAGACCCCTGAGGAAGTGATAATATATCACGTAACGCGTAGGGTGAGAGCATTGTTTCATCTCTTTTGGAGATTATTTTATATGAATTATATTTTTTTATATAGTATTCAGTCTATGTATATGCACATATATGTGAGTTTTATGTGATTTATATTTTTTATAATAAATGTATGTTTCTATAGAGAACCATTTGATCTAGTGTGTGGTTCCTATTTCATTAGTGCCCACAGTTATTGTGTTTTTGGGACTATATTACTCCCTATAGTCTTCCCTCTCCCTTTTGTATATTCATTAGTCCTCATTAGATATAGAGTATTAGTTGGAGTTTTTACATCTTGAGGAGCATTATACCATCTCCATCTACTCTGGGTGAGGAGGAATATTGGGAGATATTGGGAAGACTGGTGGAAAGATCTGGAACAGGAGAGATACAGATACCCGCACTGGAGGTGATCCAGTGGAGGCTTATTCACTGAGAGGCCGGTATAGCCTCATGGAAATGTGAGTAGACATTTTGTGAGCTCACAGGTGATTATCTGGTGGAGGATTCCATATTTTGACATTACAGTCTACACTTAGATCGTGTGCGCTTCTCTTTTTTGTGTTTTTCTTCTAATTCAACGCCTTTTGGCAGAGCCTTCACTCTTTCCTCACAAAGGTGGAAGCCTCCTCCGAAATGCATTGAATTAGAAGTGAACTTCACACATCCAGTCAAACACACTTTGTTTACATCAAGCCAGCACAAGTTTGATGGTGCTGCATTGGCCCTCCAGCTGAGCTGCGGAATGTACATATAACGGATTGCAGAGATTTACATCCACTCCAGAGCCGGTCCTTTGACACTGCTGCCAATTTGCCACCCCAGCCACTCTCCTATATCCCCTCTCTCTTGCCATCTACCAGTCCTTCTCACCCGGCAACCTCCCTTCCATCCACTTCCTCTTCCACAATTCACAGGCTTATTCCTACTCTTCTTACCTCCCATCCACACCTTATCACAAAGTCCCGGTTTTTCACCTTGCTGCCCCATTATCTGTCCTAATGGCCCACTTACTCCTACACATTGTCTTGCATTGCTCAATTTCCTTCCATTCCACTGGCCCACTCTTCTTTAAGCCCTCACTTCCTTTCATCTTGATGTTATTTTACCAGCTATTCACTGTCCTGGCCTGAGGGACATCAGCTCCAAACGCACACTTCCCCAAACCCATGAGGTATGTGCAGAGAAGTTGAGAGCCACATTGTTTTCTTTGCTTGTCACTTGCCTTTCCATGGCCCATTCTAGGAAGGCAATTGATGTAAAATTAAATTAGGGCACTGAAAGGGTTAAAGTGGTGTGAAAGATTGCTATCTACATTTAAAAAAAATGCACAATTATAAAATATCTACAAATTTTACATTATATTTTATTACTGGCCACTTTTAACATTTGCAGCAGGTTACATAGCAATCTTTCACATGGCACACAATTTTAACCCTTTCATAACCAGGTTTTTCTGCTCCTGTAATCAAAGGCTTACAATGTATAACCCTTTGAGTACAGGAACAGAAAACTGTAACCCTCTCAGTACAGGAGCAAACATCCCTGTTTATGAAAGTTCTGTCGTATGTGAAAGACTGCTATGTAACAGTGGTGCAAATGCACAAAATGGCCAGTAAGAAAATATAATATAAAATGTGCAATTCTTCCATTTCTGCAAGGGAATCTAACCAGGGGAGTTGCTTGCCTTTGAAAGACCTGGTTCTTAACCCTTACAGTGCCAGAGGGCTGTGCAGTGTATTGGTAAGCAACGTGTTGCATACCCTGCTGGCACTCAAAGGGTTAAATGTGCATTGAGCAGCCATTGCCCAGGGGGACTAAGTCCTTTCACTACTTCAGGGGTATTGAACACAGTAACTGACAATGTTTTCCCTTCATTTGCACCAGTCAAAGGGTTAAGTCTTTCACAGACAAAGACGTATCCATGCAGTGTAATGTCTTACATACCTCTTTGCAACTGAAGGAACCAAACGCATTGCCCATTTTCATGCCTTTCATTAAACCCCTTCGGTGCCAAACAGCTATCCAACACACTCCTCTGCATGGATACCTCTTTGCCTCTGAAACACTGAAGTCTTTCACTGGTGCAAAAGTACATAAACCATTGTCAAGCAATGCGTTAATACCCCTGAAGCACTCAAAGGACTTTATCACCACGGGCAACGCTATACTCCTTTTGATAAATTATATGTGTACATACATTGTTTGTTTGTTATTGAATATTTTAGTTAATTTTATTCTGAATAAAACATAGAACAACAGTGTTATTTCATCAAAGAGAACTTGAGATGGGTGGTCTTAAAGGTGGGAATATGGGTGGGGTTAAGGGTGGGTATATGGGTGGGGCTAATCATGGAAACTGGTGGCGAGTAACTTTTCAGGCCTGGCTAGTAGCTCAGGACTTGAAATTTTGAGCCCTGCCCTAGGGTGTGTGTTCGTCTGGGATGTGTTTGTGGGTGGTGGAGGAGTCTTAAGGGACTCCTGTGATGCTAGTGGGCACTCAATGTATCACACATATATGATTTGTGTAACCCTCTTGCATTCCAAACTCCAGGCTGGCTGAACATATGCAAGATCCACTTGTTGTTCTGATGGAAGAATTGGTCAAACTTCACTGTTGAACTATTTTCATGATGGGTTCCTTCTAAGTTCCACTGTCATGAGAGGTACAATCATGATTGTCCAAGATTCCAAATAACGGCCATGTGTGGATTTCAGATGATGCCCCTTGAGTTGGAACAGCATATGGATGTTGTGCGGGTACTCAACACCCTGTTCTTCATGGTGTGGATGACCTCTGATACAGCAACATTATGTCAGGGCAAACACATAGAAAGAGCTCATTGGGGATTGGTCATGTCTCTCTTTTGCTCCATTGTGAAGGAACAGATATGCCCTCATGTAGTCCCACCATATGACTCATGTCAGTAACATGACATTATGCCATATGGTATTAACATACAGTAGCACTAGAATGCAGCAGGAGGAGCACTATATGGAAGTGGAGTTAGTGTTTCACTACAGTAACTTGGATATCCCTCTGTTCCTATCACGGTGCCTGTGATTCTGCCTGAGCGACATTCTTACTTCTGAATTTACCTTGGCTGCATTCTTATTGGCTCTGGGTTGATAACTCCTCCCAGGGCTTGCCTTTATATACGCCCTCCTGTCACTATACCGGTGCCCTTTCGTGGTGTTCCTGACCAGACGTTTGTTGCTGAGTATCCTGTTCTGTGTATGATCCGGTTTTGTCTGACCTTGCTCCTGTCTTCGCTGCCCATTTCATTTACGACCCGGTTTGCCTGACTACGATTCCTGTGACCAATTCCATTTGACTACTGCTCGCTGTGTACCGATCCAGGCTTTGGCTGACTACCGATCGCTGTGTACCGATCCAGACTTTGGTTGACTACTGCTCTCTGTGTACCGATCCAGGCTTTGGCTGACTACCGCTCTCTGTGTACCGATTTTGCATTGGCTACTCTCCTAGCATTTGCTATTCCACTAGTGTCTCTGTTGTCTCCGGTCTTGTGTCCTTTAGCCATTGCTCTACGGTTTCCTCCGGTTGCGCTACTATACTACCGGTACCTTACTGTTGCCCCCGGTTGCGCTGCTACTCAGCCTGTACATTACTGTTGCCTCCGGTTGTGCTGCTATACAGCCTGTGCCTTACGATTGCCTCCGGTTGTGCTGCTACTCAGCCTGTACATTACTGTTGCCTCCGGTTGTGCTGCTATACAGTCTGTGCCTTACGATTGCCTCCGGTTACGCTACTACTCAGCCTGTACATTACTGTTGCCTCCAGTTGCGCTGCTATACAGCCTGTGCCTGTTCCGGTTGCCTCCGTGCATAACCTCTGAGTACGTGTATCTGTGCCCGTTACGTGGGCTGCCTATTCCTTTCAGTATTATATGGGCCTGCTACGGTTGCCTCTGGGCATACCTCCGTGTACCTGTGTCTGTGCCTGTCACTCAGGCTGCCTATACCTGGTTTTCTGGGCAAGTCCAGTGGTCTCGTCTGTTTCCCCTGTTCCACTGGGGATTTTGCCCTGCAGTACTCACCTCTCCTAGGGCACCTCCTTGTTGGTACTGCTGAGGTTTCGTTCCAGTTCCTGTTCCAGTTCTACGCTCTGCATTACAGTTATTGTACGTACCTGTTTCTGTTTGTACCCTGACCTGTGTCAGATCCAGAAGAGCTTATCCTCTGTCTGGGTCTGGACCTGTTGAAGGGCATATCTGTTCTTTATTATTTATTTAATAAAGCTGCATTTTTTACCTTAACCAAATTGTCTGAGTGTTCAGTAGACCGTGACAGTTCCATGATGCATCATGCCATCCATGGATGCCTGTAGAAAGGAATGACAGGAGTTGAAATTGCAAATCATAACTATCTCAAAGGATTAACCATCATTATTCTATTAACCTTTTGGGTTCCAGAAGAGTGTACAACCCATTGCTTTTCCATGTGTTGTATATCTGGAAATCATAGGGTTGAGAACGAGGGCATGCTAACAACCCATATGAATGTGTGGACGGAACATCACAGCAATATATAACCTATTAATTGAACTACCCCCAATGAAGCAGAAGCTGATGTCTGGTGCCGGCCCATTGTCTGATGATGGACCTGAGAGGAGACAGAGATCCTGGAGTCTCCTCTCAGGTCTGCCTCTCAGTCAGTCTTCTGTATAGCCTGCTTGTCTTGCGCAGAGAGGAGACTGAGATGCCAAAAGACTGACAACATTATGGTAGGGAGAGAAAACCTTTACTCAGGGACAAAACATTGGATTCTAAGATGAGCCTGATATTATTGGGGAGATATTTGGACCATATCTCTGCCCGCATTTGCAGAACATTCTTCAGGTAAATTAAACATATTACTCATAAGGACACTTAAGCGCCCTTTGACACCAGAGTGATATACATTTCATTGCTTCTCAATGCAATTTATACCTCTCTGATGCTCAAAGGGTTAAGATGGGGAGCGCATGGCACGACATTCTGCAGGCAACATTATCATTTTGGCATTTTCAACCCTGCAAAGTTATGCAGGCAACATTCTCTCGTTGGCATTTCAACCTTGCTCCTTTCTCGTGTCAGTATTTTGAACCTTGCGACATTATCATGCCGGCATTTTGAACCTAGTGACATTTTTAACCCCTTAGTGACAGATGACTTACCTGGTAAGTCCAGGAAGTCATTTGCTAGAACGGAAAAAAAACCCTGTCATTAAGGGGTTAATGCACCGTTTTATTGCTCGCCTAATTCAAGGCGACTTTTAAATAGTGAACCGGACAGTGGCTGGATCTGAAATGACCTGCCAAGCTGGGAGGTCATTGCCATTAATGGTACCTAGAGACACAAAGTAATATGCTACTTAGGAAGGTGAGAGGCTGGGCAGGGCCTGCCTAGCAGTATCAGCTCTTACTATGACACTATGGCCTATAGAGTGCCACATTAGTAAAGGGTGTGTGTGTCATGGGTATTTAAATAGGTTAACAGGTTAAATAAACCATGGTCTTTCTTTTGTTACCTTACAACTCCTGCCTGCCGTAAAACCTCTTAAATGTCTTGAAATGTGACCTTTTATTGTGTCTGGTAATTAACTCTGTTCTCTATATCATTAGAGAAGAAATATGCAGGGAGGGCTGGGAATGATCAGTCTAATAAAAGTAGCATACAATGTGTAAATCTTAAAATAAACACATTATGACTTATTTGTCCTCCTCCCATCGGCTAGGGTGCCCTACTTACAAATAAAACAGGACAAATGATACTTACTGTAGGGTTGTACAAGAATCATTTCAGAAAGATTTTCATAAGTGTCCTGAATTACATATGCAGTATGGCCACCTTATGGAAGTGCAACAGTGAGGATGCATTGCCACATTTTATCTGATATAGTGCAAATGTGCTGGGGCTAACACATTCGGTGCTACAGAGGTCTTAAATGTATTGATTCTGAAGGTTTTAGAGACTAGTATTCAATGGGATAATATGTACAAATACTCACACAGAACAAGACAACTGCAGCATAGGGAGGAAATATAAATTCCAAAAATTCCCATTAATTTAAATAGGTATTTTAGCCCATTGAATGCTAAATGGGTTTCCATCACAATGCACACCTATGCATTGGAGACCTCTCTAGCATTCATAGGATTAAAAACTATTTAAACCAATAGGAATATTTGATTTGTTCCTTATGGCGGGGTTGGTTTCCCCCACAATTCTATTGCTTCCCTAGAACATTTGCCCCACTGCCTTCTGGCATCACATATATATACGTGTGCAGCCCTCAATTCATCCACAGTACTCCCTCAGCATATTGGGCCTATATAACTGACCATTCCAGATGAGGCACATATGAAAAGTATGTATTGCAGAATATGTATTACCTAGCATAACACTGAAATGTTTAATCAACAGAATCTGCTTTAAAATCTCCAATAAATGTGCAGGGCTGCTATGAAAGAGAAATGGATCCGAACGTGTATTTCAGAATCTATGCTGTAACGGATCCTATCCATTACTTGGGCCCTTGTCTGGACCTCGAACGCTTTACCTAAAGACTATGGCCCTGTGGCCTCACTTGAACTTTGATAGGGGCTTCCACCATCGCTATGTTAAAAGATTTATGTTTAATATATTGTCGAATGTCGTACGTTTTATATATAGTCGAATGTCGTATGTTTAATTTGTTGCATAGTATGGAAAATGTACAGGGGATACACGAACACCGAAGCCGGTGGTTCCCCTGTTCCTTTGTTCGAGGCATCACTGCTGCCACGAATGCAGGAACCGGAGGCAGTGAGTCGACGCCGGATTGGCCGACGTACAACTCACTGCGCACACTGATTGGCCAGGGTTGAAGCCACATATTTCAAACTAGTGTGTATGTGCTTCAACCCCTGCCCTAGTCCCTAGATGTGTATTCCCCCTCATCAACCCTTTGTCTTTTTCTAGACATTAATCAATCATGTTGACTTTAACCTCGTCAGTATTGTGTTCAGTAGCTCATCTGCCATTGGCCCTTTTCCCTTAACTGCCATTGGTCCTTTTGTCACCCTCTACCACTGGTCCATTGTCTCCAGTCACCATTGGTCTGTTGTGCCCTGTGTCTTATGCCAATTGTGTCGGATTGGTCCCTGGGCCAAGCCGGTATTAGAATACCTGGCCCTTCCCATCCCTATTGTGGTATTATGTTGTAACCGTATAAAAGATGTGATGGTTGTTCAATAAAGTGTGTTACATTTGGAGTGAACCAGAGTCCTGGAGTCTGTTTGTTCCCATGGTAAAAGTGGACACTCTGCCACCCATTCGAACCAGGTTCCTGTACGCTCGTCCGTCTGCTGCCAGGATCCCGCTACCGAACTTCGTATCCTGTCAGGCGGCAACGTGGACTCTGCCCTTTGGTTTCCCTGTACAAGCTTCAACCTTCGAATCGAGCACCGGAGTGCTCAAATGGCTTGGGATACAGCCACTTTGGTTCCTGCTACACTTTTCTTGATCCGGTTCTAGGAACGCTCGACGGTGTTCGAGTGCCCGTGACCCCTCCGGTAGCCGCATCCTTTGAGGTAGAGTCAGTCATCCCGGGGTTCGATGCCCCTTTGAGTCGACCACCGGAACATTGATTTGCTCTACCGGTACATTCAACGGCGCCAGTCCGGCGTCGAGAAGGAGAGACCCGGGAATGACGGCGGAAGGCGACCCGGTCCCTTCCCACCTTCCGTTACATATGCTTTGGCAGTTAAGATGATTATAAGAATGTATAGATTATTTTAACCCAGTGAGTGCCAGTGGGTTTCCCAGAGTAGGCTTTTTGTTTTAATTTAAATAACAGATGAGTACAAATATGAAAACACAGATGAAAGGCTGTGCCTGAATTTGTGGGAGGGGCTGGAGGCTTTAAAATGTCCGATCCAGCCCTCCGTCTCCCTCTCTCGCACTATCGTGCTCTCGTTTACGTGCGTTATTGACGTAAACAACCTCAAAGCAACCGGAAGTATAACGATCACTTCCGGATAGCGGCTCGTCTCCCTCGCCTGGACAGCTAGCAAACAATTTTGGTGCAGTATGCTGGCTCCCGCAGCCAAAACTTTTATAGCATTTGTTCTCCATTTATATCTTTATGCAAGTTTTGCTCCTCAAATAAAACCATAGGTCAATGTGTCTCTCCAATGGTAATTACTTGTTTTCAAGCTCTCTGCCCCTCTTCTACCATTCAGACCAGGTCAGCTATAATATTAATCTAATCATGTCATTGGAATGACCCATTGACTCCTATAATCTCCCTTTTGGATTCTGCTTCACTAGTCTGTACAACAAATAAGATTATCACCTTTTCTCTGTCTGTTGCATATATTGGACCATATCCAGCAATGCAACCTTACTTACTGCTCAATGACATCTAATGCTCTGCAACATTTATTGTCCCAGCAGTATCTCTAGCTCTGAGAGAAGCTACCAATTAAAATATAGGAAGCTGTGTATCCCATATCTTTACCAGAAACATTGTATTTGCCTAATCATTACTATATCTACAGGCACTATGTCAATTACTTACAGTATAGTTAAAATAATAAATCTTGATGCTAAGAAATAATCCAAGTATAATGTGCAAGTGAATTATTACATTTATAAGTGATGCCTGTCTACTATTCTACTAAAAATATTAGCTATCAGTCAGCAAGCTGATGTTTACGCCTTGCATTACTGACAGCATTGTCTTAACTATGAGTTTAAAGTTACACTACGCCCCACTTTAAGTCCCACCCCCTAACCCCCCGCTAGTCTAGCTTTGACCCAGCACTAACTTGGTTTATCCGGCACCTTTCTATGCTATATATATTAATTATTATTCCTATTCTATTTAGCCTATTTACTCTCTATGCCACCATTTTTTTGGAGATGTATTTAGCCTTCTCTTACATGAACTCTTTGTATCTGCCTTAAAAAATCTAGAGTTATTCATATATATCCTGTGACCCATCTGTTAATCTCTCCATAGAAACTTGGATACATGGAGTTTGTCAGTAGATGGAAACCATTCAGCCCATCTAGTCTGCCCATTTTCCTACTGTTAAAACCTTTAACCTTTTGGTCCTTTTTTTGTTGAGGACAGCCTTGTGCCTATCTCACGTATGCTTAGTTCAATTTTTGTATTGACTTCTACCACTTCTGCTGTTAGGCTATTCCACTTATCTTCTACCTTCTAAGTGAAGTAGCTTTATGTATAAACCTGTGTCTTCTAGTTTCGGACTATGGCCTTTTGGCCTTATTTTTGTATTCCTTTAAATGTACTCATTCAGTTACAATTCCTTCTTCAATAAATATGTTAGGATTCATGGGCACCCAGCTAGGTCTGAACAAGCAGTCATTCAAGACTACCCATCCTTATGTGCTCCAACTTCTGTACTATGTATATATTAATTGTTCTATTTGCAGTTTATTATCTCTACACAGTCTTACAGTATCGATCATATAACAATGTTTATTAAGCAATAAAGTTTCTCTCATTCCTGGTGTTTTCCTATTTTACAGACCGAGAGTTAGGATTCATTATTTGGAACAGATTCTCTATCAGTTCCCAAGTATGTATCATTGCCCCTTCTCCTCTTATGCAATTATGCGACCCCATTTTGGCTATTTCCACATCTAACTTTCCAAGTGAAGTTTCCCTCTAGAATAGTCCTTACTTCTTCATGAGGCCAAAGGTCTAATCCCCATGCCTTACCTTTTCACGAGGCCGAAGGCTAGTTTTTTCCATCGGTTCAGGCCATTCACAAAATTTTTCTTTTGTCCTCTTCCTATTCGCTTAGTCAGCATTAGGAACAGGACTATCTAGACTTAGAGACAGTGGGAACCCCCACTTCCTTCTTTTGGAGGCCGAAGGTCTAACCTATGCCTCTTCCCTCTTTGTAACATTTAACACCTTGACTCGCCAGCTGAACCAAGGGTCTAGCTTACGCTCCTTATCACTTTCACTCAGAGGCTAAAGGTATAACTTACGCTCCTTACCTCTTTTATACAGAGGCTGAAGGTCTAGCTTACGTTCATTACCTCTTTCACTCAGAGGCCGAAGGTCTAGCCAACCCTCACTCTCTTGAGGCCAAAGGTCTAGCTTACGCTCCTTATCTTCTCATCAAGTAGAAGATCCAGAGTATGCTCCTTACCTCTTCTGAGGTAGAGGGTCTAGCTTATGCTCCTTACCTCTACTGACCTCCTGCTTGTAGCTATCAACCCTTATATCATCCATAATCAACTTTCTCCAGCGTGCTATGTTATTCACTATCTACCCAAGATTTCTACCATCACCTACAGTGTAAAGTATCACCATATCCCATCCTTTCATAAATACTACTCTTCTATTTATATGATATCCACAGGCTCAGCAATGGCTGATTTAAACTAGGAAGGCTTGGAGCCAGAAGCTTCAATCCAAGAACCACCATCCACTCCACAACTCTGATAAAGACCTTCCCCCAGTTCTCCATCAATAAGAGACTGGCCAGTCGCTAGATTGATGCAAGAACTCACCAGGCAAGGAATTCAGTATTCTGCCAGTGCCCAAAAAGCAGAGCTGTTCAAATTGCTCTTTCCCCCTACATCATCCTCTTCACCTATTTCACCTTCTACTTCACAAAGCCAAACACAACTGTCTCATATGTGCGACCTACTTACCAACCTAACATCAGCAGTAACCAATGTACAGACCCACATCAGCATGATAGAAAACCCTCAACAGCAAGCATCAACTTCAAATCAAATCCATTCTACAGCTGCTATTCAAGGTATGCAATTCATTGCTCCTCCTAGAATTACTCCTGCCCACCTCATTCCTGCCCATCTGTGAAAAGATATTCTGGAAGGGAAGGAGGTTAATCTGATGTCATTATTAATAGCATCTCAAGATCTCACTGAACAAGAGACCATAGCCTGTGGAGATATGTCAATCACCATGAAGTCTAAGGACCCTCGTCTCTCAAAGACTCTATTCCAGAATTTGTGCTAGCATTTAGCATATTCCGGGACATTATTTGCTCAGCTCAACCCCAAAGGAGACAAGAGCTAGACCTCTACTTATATAATGTAGTGGAGTTGGGTCATAGATATGGAGGAACAGCCTTCTACGAATATCATCGCTCATTCGCTGCCAAAGCAGCAGCTTCACTGGGACAATTCAACTTTTTCATGGACTGGGGAGTACTAGATATGGAACTGTTCTGTAGGCACTTTGCCAGAATTGAAACCCCATCATGCCATAATTCCTCATCCCACTCAGCCAGTCTATGTCCCTACTCCCCTATGCCTTCCACTAGCCAGTCTATGCCTCTCAATAGTCCTCCATTAATGTCCCCCTCCATTCTCCATCCTCAAAAACGTGTAGATAAGTTAGGCAGAACCATCCACTACCTTGGAAATAACGATATCTGCAACAATTTCAAAGACAAAGGGTGTTTTTATGCTTGCAAGCTAGTTCACCTCTGCTCTTTGTGCAAACAATCTCATGCTAGACCCATTTGTCCTAAGCTATCCAATAAACATCTTTCATCAGTGTACATTAATAGTCTATTGTTTTTTCTTCGTTCCCATCCATTTCCCCACTCTGTTCAGTATTTAGTTCCTGGATTTCAAGAAGGGTTCCATATCAGTCTTGTTTCTGATACCTTTGAATGTGCTAACCTAAAATTAACAGTAGACCAGCTGCTAGCCTATGAAGCAGACAATAATTTCATGTTTCGGCCTTTTGATTCCCCCCCCTCCTTTCCAACATGGAGAGTTAGACCATTAGGGATCGCCACCTGTAAATTTTCCAATAAACGACACCTCATTATCAATTTCTCCGCCTCTCACTCTACTTATATTCCCAGTATAAACTCCCTTATCCCTTCCGATGAATTCTCTATGCACTTCTCCAACATAGACAATGCTATCATCACCATTCAGTCATTTGGGCCCGGGTCCTGGCTCTCCAAGACCAATCTGGCTAATGCCTTTAAAAATCTGCCCATTCATCCCCCTGGCAGTTACACTGCATTAAGTGGAGGAATCTCTATTATTTTGCTGTCCGACTAACGTTTGGATGTAAAAGCAGCCCAAAAATTTTTTATAATTTAGCTGAAGCTTTGTGCTGGATATTACTTAATTACTCCCACTGTCCCTCTGTTATTCATTACCTTGACGACTCCAGAAGGCTGCCAAGTGGTCACCTGTGCTCAAGCCCGACACCCGACGGTAAGCGCTACTGACACTGGACTGTCCCCTTATCCCACGGACACTAGTATTACTTGGTCCCCCCTGACTGAATTTAATGCAGCCCTACAGACTGATCCTTCCTTAGCTGGGTATAGACGACAGACCGACAGTGGGACCCTGGGACCCAGTGGGGAGAGCATAGTTTGGAAAGACGGGCTACTATACCGGCAGACCATGTCCATAGGGAAGGGAAGAACCGAGATAGCCAAAACTCAGCTATTAGTTCCCACGGTGCACCAAGCCTCCCTGCTGGCCCTGGCTCATGAGGTCCCGCTGGCGGGGCACTTCGGAGTCAGGCGCACAGAAGAGTGGTTTACCCGAGCATTCTTCTGGCTCCAAATCTCTAAAAACATTTGCACGTTTTGTCAGACCTGTGATATCTGTCAGCGGGTTGGCAAGCAGGGTGACCATTCAACGGCACCCCTACAGCCCCTTCCCATTATAGGGGTCCCATTACAAAGGGTGGCTGTGGACATTGTAGGTCCCTTGCCCAGATGCAGCCGCTCAGGCAAAAGATTCATCCTTACAGTGGTGGACTTTGCCACCTGGTACCCTGAAGCTGTCGCACTGGCCAACATAACTGCATAGCCACTGCGTTAATTACCATTTTTACCTGGGTGGGGTTCCCCCAAGAGATCCTCTCGGACCAGGGCACGCAATTCACCTCTGAATTGCTGCAGCAGGTCTGGAAATTGTGTGGGGTCCAATCCTCTCAAACCACTGCCTACCATCCCCAGACAAATGGGCTTTGTGAAAGGTTCAACGGGATCCTGAAACAAATGCTCAGGGCTTTCACCGACTCTCATAGAGACTGGGAACAATACTTACTGCATTTGCTCTTCGCATACCGGGAGGTGCCTCTGGAGTCCATGGGCTTCTCCCCCTTCGAACTACTGTTTGGGAGACGAGTCCGTGGGCACCTGAACATCCTCCGCGAGTATTGGGAAGGCAAGTGCGAGACGGAAGAGTCCCCAGCGGTTACATATGTCTTGGAACCGAGAGATCAGCTGGAGATGCTGACTGGCTTGGCCCGGCAAAACCTCCAGACTGCACAAGCTAAGCAAAAGAGGTACTATGATAGGCATGTCACGTTCCGGGAATTCATGGTAGGGCAGAAAGTACTCGCTCTACGACCAGTAAGGCAGAACAAGCTCCAGACAGCTTGGGAAGGGCCTTACCAGGTCGTAGACAGACAGGGAGAGACCATATACTTGATAGCCAGGGGTCGCCAACTGAAAGGCGGATTTGCCACATCAACGCCCTTAAAAAATATGAAGAGCGCCCCAAAGAAATTTTGGCCATATGCACCTTGGCCAGTCAAGAGGCGGAGGACAAGGAGCTCCCTGACCTCTTGGCTGATGCTCAACCTAACTTGCCCACTAGCTCAGTTCCCTAGGGGTTCTCATCTCACACCAGAACAACAGGACCAACTCCGGGGCATCCTGTCCCGTTGGCCCACGCTGTTCTCGACTTTACCCGGCTGCACAACACTGACTGACCACAAGGTAGATACCCTCGCCCAAACTCCCCTGAGACAGCCCGCTTACCGGGTGCCAGAGGCGGTTAAATCACATATTCAGAAGGAACTACAGGACATGCGGGAATTAGGGGTAATAGAGGAGTCTGACAGCCCCTGGGCCTCCCTGGTAGTCCTAGTCCCTAAGAAAGACGGGACCATCCAGTTCTGCGTGGACTACCGGCAGTTGAATGAGAAGACTGTGACGGACGCTTATCCTATGCCTAGGGTAGATGACGTCCTTGACCGACTCGCTGGGGCTCGCAATGTTATTACCTTGGATCTGAGTAAGGGCTACTGGCAGATTCCCTTGACCCCGGAGGCAATGGCAAAATCAGCCTTCATCACCCCGTTCGGCTTATACCAGTTCACAGTTATGCCGTTCGGGATGAATAATGCCCCTGCCACCTTTCAGAGACTGGTGGACCGCCTGCTTACTGGGGCCCAGGAGTTTGCCTGTGCCTACTTAGATGATATTGCGATCTACAGAGAGTCTTGGGAGGATCACCTACTGCACCTAGAGGCTATTTTAGGCAGGATTGACAAAGCAGGACTGACTATACACCCCGACAAATGTCAGATGGGAATGGGCGAGGTTCAGTACCTCGGACACCAGGTGGGCAACGGATGCCAACGACCAGAGCCGGCTAAAATAGAGGCCATTGTCCAGTGGCTCCAGCCCCAGACCAAGAAGCAGGTCCTCGCTTTCCTGGGGACAGCAAGATACTATCGCAGGTTTGTCCCTCCATACAGCGACATAGCTAAACCTCTAACTGACCTCACTAAGAAGGCTCTACCCCAACGGATTACCTGGACCCCGGCATGCGCTCAGGCCTTCGAGGCTCTGAAAACTGCTTTAGGACAGGACCCGGTGCTTGCTGCTCCCAACTTTAACCTTCCTTTCTTGGTCAACACAGATGCCTCTAACGTCGGGTTGGGAGCGGTCCTGAGCCAAGTGGATGCCACAGGAGAGAAGCACCCTGTCGCTTTTCAGGGCCGCAAATTGCTGGACCGGGAGATGAACTATGCGGCCATAGAAAAGGAATGCCTGGCATTGGTTTGGGCCATCAAAAGGTTTCAACCCTACCTCTATGGGAGGTAATTTACAGTAATAACGGATCACAGCCCTCTTGTGTGGCTCAACAAAACCTTGGGGGATAACTGCCACTTACTGCGGTGGAGTCTGGCTCTGCAACCATACACTTTCTCAGTTAAATACCGGTCAGGCAAACATAACCAAAATGCGGATGGGTTGTCCCGCCAGGAGGAGGTCTAACCCATGGACCCACTGCTCTTTGTTTCTTTCCCAAGTCCCCTGTGATACCACGCCGGTGGACTTGGACGCTCGAAGGTGGGGTGATGTAACGGATCCCAGCCATTACTCTGGGAAAACATGTTAAAGCCCACTACCTACACTTTATCCATCAAAGGAACTGCTATTCACGGGACAGGGAATAGGGGAACACGCCGTTTAGATTTCTAGCGTCGACCGGATTCCCATTGGCCAATGCGAGTTAAAGGGACGCCATTGACTTAACATGGGGAAAAGTAGGCACCTCTTGGATTGGCCACAGGTTTCAATGGACTGCAGGGCAATACCTTTGGCAACCAGTAGGTGTCACTCTATCTGTACGAAGGAAAAAACTTAATACTATGTCGAACAATATGGTGCTTGGGAAGTAGGCACCTCTCTGATTGGCCAAAGCTCTGGGTGACGAGTTTAAAGGTCCCCCATAGGGTTAACATGGGGGAAAGTAGGCCACCCAGGGATTGGTTAAGCAAAGGCCCACCCAGAGGTACCGATTAGCCGCCTACAGTTAAAGGGACTCCATAGACTTTACATGGGAAAAGTAGGCGGCCATCAGATTGGTTGCCCGAGTTCAGCTCTCACCCTCTTATTGGTCCAAGAGTTGAAGCGGCCAGATTGAATTACTACGGCTCCATGGAGTCTGGTGCCCCATTGTACCTGAGTTTGCTCCAACCCCAGGGGTCCCATTGTATGTCCCCTGAACCCATTGTACTGTGCCAGTTAACTTTGTTATGTATTGTTGTTCTTTGTTTCAAATCCTCATGAAAGAGCTGAATTCAGCCACAATAAAGTGTGTGTTCTTTTGACCCTGACCTGCGTCCTGTGTCTGCATTATTGGGTGGTATCAAGGGTCTTCTATTGACCCCCATCCTGGGAAGCTGTGTGGAGGGACAGACCAGTAAAACCAGCTACTGACAGCCTCCATCTGGAGAGAGGTAGTCGGCAGAACGAGCTACGTCCATCCGCAGACTTAGGATCTCGTTACACAATCATTCCCTCTTCTTAAAAAAATCTAACCTTATTAGGCATTCTTCTCACTTTTCCTTTCGCCTCCCTCAATCTAAAACTGACCAACTTCACAAATGTGTCACTATTCCCTTCTACCCCACACATAATCCTTGGTGTCCAGTGTCTGCTCTAGACAAAATATCTTCTCTCACAGCTCATCTTCCAGCAGACAGCCCACTTTTTCCTATGTCCAACGGCACTCTGGCTACAGCTACTTTCGTTCACTACATTAGGACACTTATTCATAGATTAGGTCTGAACCCCCATCACTACTCTGGCCACTCTTTCCCTACTGGTGCGGCCTCCTCCGCATTAAAACACTGAGTCCCTGCACAGATCATTCAAAAAATGGGACGTTGGCAATCTTCATGCTTTTCTAAATACATTCTTGATCCTCATCACGAAATTAGGCTTGCTCATTCCTCATTCACACATTAATCTCCTACTTCTTTTGCCTTTTGCCCTTTAATCAGGCCCGCTGCTGTTCAAGTCTGAATTTAGTATCCAGGTTTTAGCCACACTCTCAGAACACTCTCTATACAGTCATCCATATCTATATGCTTATTTATGTTAGTTTCTCTTTATCTACCACCTTTAGTTTTAACTATTTCCCAGTTCAATATTCTAGCCATAAGCCTTGACCACAAATGAAAGGCTGTGCCTGGATTTGTGGAAGGGGCTGGAAGCTTTAAAAGGCTGATCCAGCCCTCAGTCTCCCTCTCTTGCACTATCGTGCTCCCCACCCACCCATCCCTTTCTTTCCATTTACTTCAAAGTGGGCCCTCTAATCAGGCCCGCTGCTGTTCAAGCCTGGATTTAGTGTCCAGGTTTTAGCCACACTCTCAGAACACCCTCTATACAGTCATCCACGTCTATACGCTTATTTATGTTAGTTTCTCTTAATCTACCACCTTTAGTTTGAACTATTTGCCAGTTCAATATTCAGTATTCTAGCCATAAGCCTTGACCACAAATCTTTTTTATTTTGCTCTATCTATCTATCTATCTATCTATCTATCTATCTATCTATCTATCTCTTTGCTTCTCTTCTTTCTCTCTCTTCGCCTACTAAACTTTGTTGTTGTCTTTTTTGTTAAAAATTATATTACCTATGTTTTCTTTTTCCCCAAGCTGGATATAGTAAACTTAGCTAATCAACTACCTGAGAAAACAAAGAACAGATTATCTCTTGTATCAACAAGCCTATCTACTGAGTGGCAATATTGCTTCATTATTACACCAGTTGCTTGTCTCCATTAATAGATGTTTTGCATTTACAGTGATTCCTTGGACCCATATAGTTTGCAAGCTAACATTTGTTCCAGGTATACAGGCAGGGTCAAATGCTGACCTTTGTGTGTGGGGGAATGAATACCTGAATGCAAACAGATGATCACTTGCTCAAGGTCAATAGAGGTGATGACACAGTAACTTTCTCACGTATCTTAAGCAGCAGCTGGCAATATCAGTCACTCCGAGGCCCAAAGTGAACTATCAGTAGTAACGTGTTTATCATCATAACATACTTTGATATGAATATGTTTTTTCTATATTGATCTCATCTGAACTCTGGTAAGACTGACATGTGTGGTATTGTTAGGTCAATTGCTCATCAAGATTTTATGGATTGTTGATGTTTGTTGGATGCTGGAGAAGTCTCCAGGACACAGTATTCATAGCATAAAAGATGTGAAAGTGCGGAAACGTGTTTTCAAAACAAAGAGCCCATATATACTAGACATATTTGGCAGTAAAGGCGTAACGACTGGTATAATGCCCTTCCCTGCAACATGGCTTTCTCTAAGGTGGTAGATCACTGTACCAAAAGATTCACAACCATAGATGGATAGTTTGACTCAGCTGATGTAGATTGGGAGCCACGCAGGAAACAAGATGGTATGGAGAAATCATCTGTGGAGACTCCAGGGTTATACTGCAAACCTTCTAGTTGTTACTGGACTACAAGTCCCATCATGTTCGATGATGAAAATTGTAGCCCAACAACAGCAGGGGACACAGGCGGCCTACCTTTTTCTTTAGAAACAAAGTATAGGGTTATCAACTGTAATCACCTACATCTCATGCATGTAGTTTTATTGGCATTATGGAGAGTTTTCATACATTTAGTATCATGTCATGAATGATCATACATTGCCCCCCAGATTTCAGTGTTAGTGATAATGCACTTATGCTAATGCTAAAATACAAGTTACTCTTATAAGATACATTTTTATAAGAACATCTGAAAGTTTCTTTACCTTTGGAAATAATATGTGCTGTTTTCAGAAGTCTGTTGTCTTTGCCTTTCACCCTTTTGGTCAGGAGGCTGTATATTGCCTTATCCCAGACACAGCAGAGATTGAGAAGTACAACTTAAATTTGCTTCCCTTATCTTTTTAAAAATCCAGCACATGCAATATAATACATGTTAGAATCTATCCAGGTATGGGCATCCTATATAATAATTCGCTAGGATGTTTGTCATGATGCAGTCATGCTCAGTAGAGACTGCCTGCGTTCGGCCAGTCTCTGCTGCGCATGATTGCATTGCATGAGTGACGCGGCGCAAGACTGCATCTCGTGGAGCATTGAAGTAGCGGCCGCTTAACCCTTTGAGTGACAGAGGGGTACGCAATGCATTGCGTACCCCTCTGGCACTCAAAGGGTTAACATTACCCAGACCTTGGCCTGTGTATACTGGCTTTTACACTAGTTTGAACATATTTGACTAATTCTGACTTTGGGGGCTTTCTTGCTGGTTTGGACTTTACCCTCTGCTTCAGTGACCACGAGAACTCCTTGTCATCATCAGGAGAGTTTGAGTCTAAATGTGACATGGAGGAGCAATATGTATATAAGAAAAGTGGAACAATCTGGGGCCAACTAACTGTACCGAGGGGGAAAATAAGATTCCCCATTAATTGAAGTGGAGCTTTTAAACCTTTGTTAAAATGCTAGAGAGGTTCTGCTGGGAAACAATGTATTAGAGACCTCTCTAGCATTCAAGGGGCCAAAGAAATCAATTTAAATAAATATGAATTAGGGTATTTTTATTTTCCCTTATGCTGCAAATGGTTAGGGCCAGAAATGTTCCACTTTGATTTTATAAATAAAACTCAATCTCCTGGCACAGACGCTCCTCTATAATGTCAGCTATTATTCCACCCAGAGTCCAATACAATAAGATAGCCATTGGAAAGAATAGGTAAAACCTTACATTAACTATGGAAACCTATCGGGTGTCCATAGGTGAGTTTAACCCTTTGAGTGTCAGATGGGTACGCAACGCATTGCTTTGCAATACGTTGCATACCCCTCTGGCACTCAAAGGGTTAAACAATGGTTCTGTGTTGTTTGACATTTTTATTTTGCATACAGCTTTTTACTGCAGCAATGAAATGACCTGAAATTGTGAATTCCATGCCTGATTAGCACTAAGATCCCCAAAACCTAAGAGATGTTAGTGAACTGGCTCCATAGAATAACATATGAACTGGAGAATTGATATCACTGGAGAAGTGTTCTCCACTTTATCACCTCTTTATAACTCCTTAGTGGATAACCCCCATGATGTCACCAAAATTGGCATGGAGGAGTGCCGCGATGGATACTAGGAGGGCGATGCACTAAAGAGGTGATGAAGTGGAGATGAATCCTCCAGTTGCCATGCTATTCTATGGAGTCAATGCACTAAGGGCTCGATCCAAATGTTGGCGTCAAAACCAACGTTATGTAAAAAAAGGCCATCGCGACTTAACCAATACTGGGTAACGAGAGATTCAGATCTCCGTTACCCAGAAAGGCTAACGGGCAACGGCCTACAAAACACACGGAAACTACAATACTGGAGTCACCCAGAATCTGACCTCATTGCCGTCACAAAACACACAATAAATAACGTGAGAAATGTCCCAATAAAAAAACCAAGCAAACGTCCAACGTTACCTAGTGCCCCAGCCAATCACAGCACCCCAAAGTATCAAGTTCAGTCAAATAAACTATATATAGACACAAAATAGCCGGCACACCTTTGTCTGTGTATCGCGTTCATTAGAGCTAGAGCACAGGACCCAGGAGAGGAGGCTAGATAAAGAGACAGGTAGTTCAGGCGCACACATACAGGCAGAAGGAGTTGGAGGGATTGCAGCACACTTTGCGACACATAATACACCTTTGTACATACCAAATACATGCATTCAAACACACATACACACACACACAAACATAGGCCATATTTTGTTTTCTTAGTAAAACACACACACCTATATCTTGTTTTTGTCAGTGTGAGTCTGTGAGTGCAAGTGAGTGACAGAGAGTGAGTGAGTAAGTGAGTGAGTGAGTGTGTGAGGTCCTGAGTGAGTACCTGGGTGTGAGTGGGTGAGAGGAATGGCAAGGAGAGGAGGACAGGAGAGGGGGTGGGGAGAATAGGAGGAGAGGAGGAAGAGGAGCAGGTGGGTATCCCTGGTCAGGGTATGGGAGAGAGAGGGAGTTCCCTGGGGCGGAGGGGCAGCCATGCCAGAGAAGGCACATCTAGTGCAGGGTCAGTGGAGAGAGTGGGATGAGGGGTAGTCCTGTGGGTGCACCACACACAGCCAGGGCCATCGCAGGCAGGGCCTGAGAGCCTAAGCCAGGTTCTCAACTATCACATGGTGGTGCTGAGGGGGAGAGGATGCGAGACCTTAAGTACTCCACCAAGGAGAATAGGGTCCTGGTGGAGGCCATCATGTCAAGGGAGCAGATGCTGTTCCCCCGAGGAAGGTCCCCCAAATGGGCGCAAAGAAGAAGGCTGCTTGGAGGGAAGTGCTGGTAGCAGTCAATGCTGTGTCCAGCTGCAGCCGCTCTCTTGAGTCCGTCAAGAAGAGATGGGCAGACTGCAAGAGAGTGGTGAAGAAGAAAATGGGGGAGGAGGCGCTACATGCTAGTGGCACTGGAGGTGGCCCACCCTTGTGCATCCAGTATGAAGACTGGGAGGAGGTGCTAAGGAGGACCATGTCTGAGAGTGTGGTACATCGGATCCCAGGATGGTCTGACACCGGAGACGAACGCAGCCTCCAGGCCACCGGTAAGTGCATCACAGGGTACATACACAACACACATATATCTTGACACCTACCATGGCCCAAAACAGTGACACCTGAACACATGGCCAGCATTCCACACCACAAATCCAGCAACACAGCTTGGAGGGGGTTCAAACAAGGATGGAATACATGACAAACCCAGCATAAATAGGAACGGTCAAAGCCCTATTTAACCCCCTTCATGCTGTCTACAACAACATCATGCACAGCACAAAAACAATGCACACTGTCATGTGTCAGTCAAAGATATAACAGTTATGTGTATCACAATGTCATGCACAGAGTGACGAAGAGATCAGCACACAACCTTTTGAGTGCCACAGGGATAAGCAATGCATTGTTTCACAATACATTGGCTAATTCCCTGGCAATCAAAGGGTTATGGGAGATAGCAAGTAGGGGGTATGACATGTTGTTTGGAGTATTGGTACTGCATGTGAGGGCTAGGCATTGTACATGTAGGTAGTTAGTCCAAGTGGATGGTCAAGGATCAGCTTTCTGCATCATATGTAGCCTGCAGTGTGTGGATGGCCAGGGGGCATTCACCGCCATCACCACTCTGCAGGACACATGTGATTCACAAGGTTCAACCATGACGGAGTGGACATTCACTAGGGTGTCAGATAGAGGTGGCAATGTGTACATGACAACTACAGTGTCATCACACCTGCAATCCCTGTGTTATTCTGTGGAGCCAATGCACTGAGCTCTAGACAGCATATGACCTCAGTACTTAGGCTCCATAGCATAACATGAGAAAAAGTTGACGTAATCTCCAATATTACAGTATAACCATGCACATGTTTGCTGTGTGTTAGGATTTTAGGTGTCCTGAGGTGTGTTTGTGTGTCCTCCAGCTGATTGGGTTGTTGGGTTCCACAGATCATGTTGGTTGGTGTGCTTGGTGTGTCTGTTATTGTTGCCTACATTATTGTTTGGACTCTGTAGTCATTGGTCATCACTGGTGCATTGCTTTGTTAAGAGGTCATAGTGTTTTTGCTGTTGAGGCCTAAGTGTATGACATGCAATGGGTTTGTGTCACTCAAGGTGTTATGCTTCAGTTTTGGTCACCACATGAATCCTGATGAATGTGGATAGCAAGGAGTTATGCCTTGCCATTCACAATGCACAGGACACACATGATGACTAGTGATGAGCGAGCATGCTCGGCCGAAGCTCGGTTCGGCTCGAGCATCGCTCTGCTCGGCACATGGCGGTACTCGTACGAGTACCGCATGTGCTCGCCCGCCATGTTCGGGTCTCCTCCCCGCACGTTTCGCGGCTGCTGCGCAGCCAATAAATGTGCGGGGAGGCTCTGACATCAGTGTAATGCCAGCAGCCATGTTGGCTGCTGGCATTACACTGATTGGCTGGCCAGAACCCGTGATCGGGTGCTGTATAGCACCTGACCAGCGAGTTCGGCTCAGTCTTAGCCAGGGAGAGATGAGGATAGGAAGGGAAAGTCAGTGTAGGGAGAAGAAAAGTGTTTTTGAACTCTTTAAAGACCCAAAAGTCCTTTTTAGGACTGTTGTGTGTGGGGGCAGCAGTTATATTTTGTTTGGGGGGGCACAAATTTAAAAAATAAACGTCACATATTCCGTTCACTGTGCCTAGCCGCAGATTAGCAGCACATTCTGTTTAGTGTGCAAAGTTGCAGATTAGCAGCACATTCTGTTTAGTGTGCAAAGTTTAAAAAATAAACGTCACATATTCCGTTCACTGTGCCTAGCCGCAGATTAGCAGCACATTCTGTTTAGTGTGCAAAGTTGCAGATTAGCAGCACATTCTGTTTAGTGTGCAAAGTTTAAAAAATAAACGTCACATATTCCGTTCACTGTGCCTAGCCGCAGATTAGCAGCACATTCTGTTTAGTGTGCAAAGTTGCAGATTAGCAGCACATTCTGTTTAGTGTGCAAAGTTTAAAAAATAAACGTCACATATTCCGTTCACTGTGCCTAGCCGCAGATTAGCAGCACATTCTGTTTAGTGTGCAAAGTTGCAGATTAGCAGCACATTCTGTTCAGTGTGCAAAGTTTAAAAAATAAACGTCACATATTCCGTTCACTGTGCCTAGCCGCAGATTAGCAGCACATTCTGTTTAGTGTGCAAAGTTGCAGATTAGCAGCACATTCTGTTCAGTGTGCAAAGTTTAAAAAATAAACGTCACATATTCCGTTCACTGTGCCTAGCCGCAGATTAGCAGCACATTCTGTTTAGTGTGCAAAGTTGCAGATTAGCAGCACATTCTGTTCAGTGTGCAAAGTTTAAAAAATAAACGTCACATATTCCGTTCACTGTGCCTAGCCGCAGATTAGCAGCACATTCTGTTTAGTGTGCAAAGTTGCAGATTAGCAGCACATTCTGTTCAGTGTGCAAAGTTTAAAAAATAAACGTCACATATTCCGTTCACTGTGCCTAGCCGCAGATTAGCAGCACATTCTGTTTAGTGTGCAAAGTTGCAGATTAGCAGCACATTCTGTTTAGTGTGCAAAGTTTAAAAAATAAACGTCACATATTCCGTTCACTGTGCCTAGCCGCAGATTAGCAGCACATTCTGTTTAGTGTGCAAAGTTGCAGATTAGCAGCACATTCTGTTTAGTGTGCAAAGTTTAAAAAATAAACGTCACATATTCCGTTCACTGTGCCTAGCCGCAGATTAGCAGCACATTCTGTTTAGTGTGCAAAGTTGCAGATTAGCAGCACATTCTGTTTAGTGTGCAAAGTTTAAAAAATAAACGTCACATATTCCGTTCACTGTGCCTAGCCGCAGATTAGCAGCACATTCTGTTTAGTGTGCAAAGTTGCAGATTAGCAGCACATTCTGTTTAGTGTGCAAAGTTTAAAAAATAAACGTCACATATTCCGTTCACTGTGCCTAGCCGCAGATTAGCAGCACATTCTGTTTAGTGTGCAAAGTTGCAGATTAGCAGCACATTCTGTTTAGTGTGCAAAGTTTAAAAAATAAACGTCACATATTCCGTTCACTGTGCCTAGCCGCAGATTAGCAGCACATTCTGTTTAGTGTGCAAAGTTGCAGATTAGCAGCACATTCTGTTTAGTGTGCAAAGTTGCAGATTAGCAGCACATTCTGTTTAGTGTGCAAAGTTTAAAAAATAAACGTCACATATTCCGTTCACTGTGCCTAGCCGCAGATTAGCAGCACATTCTGTTTAGTGTGCAAAGTTTAAAAAATAAACGTCACATATTCCGTTCACTGTGCCTAGCCGCAGATTAGCAGCACATTCTGTTTAGTGTGCAAAGTTTAAAAAATAAACTTCACATATTCCGTTCACTGTGCCTAGGCGCAGATTAGCAGCACATATTCCGTGCAATATGAAGAAGGCGGGTAAAAAGGGACGGGGAAGTGGACGTGATCCTGATAGTTCAGGGCGCGCGTCAGGACGCGTAGAAACTGTGCCTGGTGCCAGAGCACAAGAAAGAAAGACATCCACCATACCTAGCTTCATGTCTCAGTTTACAGGGCGTCGCAGGACATCACTCTCGAGGTCAGACCACTGCGAACAGGTGGTCGGTTGCATTTCAGCTGATACTGCTTCCAGTCGGTTAAGCACCACCCTGTCTTCCACCAAGTCCACTCTCAGTAGCCAAGAGTCTGGTCAACACAATCCTCACCCTGATCATCCTTCCTCCCACCATAGAGGGTCTGGCCAAAGAAGTGATCCCACACTGGGATATAGTGAGGAGCTCGTCTCATCACCAATCCTTCATTTGAACCTCTCTCCAAGCACGCTTGCAGAGGAACATGAGATCTTGTGCCCTGATTCACAACCTCTAGAGGGTACCCAATCACAAGAAGATGACAGAGGGGAATGGCATTTAAGGTCAAAGGAAGTGGATGATGATGATGATGAGACACAGTTGCCATCAAATCAACCACTATTACTGTCTCAAGACCTTGATGAGGAGGATGATACACAGTTGTCAATGACTGAGTATGTGGTGGGATCAAGAAATGAGGAGGATGATCAGAGTGAGGAAGTGGAGGAGGACTTGGTGGACGATGAGGTGACTGACCCCACCTGGGAAGGTGTAGAGCCGAGCGATGACAGCAGTCCTGAGGGTGAGCCATCTGCAGCACCGCAACAGGCTGGAAGAGGCAGTGGTGTGGCTAAAGAAAGAAGGCGGACCGCACCAAACCGGCCCGCAAATGTTCCACGGAGCACCCCCTTGCGTAAATCTCCCTTGCCAAGGGCTAGGTGTTCCGCGGTATGGCGTTTTTTTAAGGAAAGTGCGGACGACAAAAGAATTGTAGTTTGCAACCTGTGCCACACCAGAATGAGCCGAGGCATGAACACTAGCAACCTCACCACCACCAGCATGATCCGACACATGGCATCCAAGCACCGTAATAAGTGGGAGGAACGCCCGGATCGCCAATCTGTGTCTGCAGGCCACACCACTGCCTCCTCTTCCCCTGTTTTCGGTGCCGGCCAATCGCCTGTCGAAGGCGCAGGCCTGCATACCTCCCGCCCTGCACCTGTACCATCTGAAGCACCATCAGCGACCGCATCCACTTCCCTGTCCCAGCGCAGCGTCCAAATGTCGTTACCCCAGGCATTTGAGCGCAAGCGAAAATACCCAGCCACCCACCCACAGGCCATAGCACTAACCTCACACCTTTCCAAATTACTGGCCATCGAAATGCTGCCATTTAGGCTTGCGGAGACTGAGTCCTTCCGCAGCCTGATGGCAGCAGCTGTCCCTCGGTACGCAGTCCCCAGCCGCCACTACTTTTCCCGGTGTGCCGTCCCCGCCTTACACCACCATGTGTCCCGTAACATCACCCGTGCCCTGACCAACGCAGTTACTGGGAAGGTCCACTTAACGACTGACACATGGACAAGTGCTTGTGGCCAGGGACGCTACATTTCCCTGACGGCACACTGGGTGAATGTCGTGGAGGCTGGGAGCGACTCGGACCCTGGGATGGCACAGGTGCTTCCCACGCCGAGGATTGCGGGCCCTACCTCCATCAGGGTTTCCGCCAGCACCTACGTTATTGGCTCCTCCTCCTCCTCCTCCGTTTCCACCTCCGAATTCTCTGCGCGCAGTGCCACTCACCCATCAGCCGGTAGCTGGAAGCAGTGTAGCACTGCAGTGGGGAAGCGTGAACAGGCCGTGCTGAAGCTGATCTGCCTTGGGGACAAACAGCACACGGCCTCAGAGCTGTTGCAGGGGATTAGTCACCAGACCGAGCAGTGGCTCTCGCCACTCAACCTGCAACCAGGCATGGTTGTGTGTGATAATGGGCGTAACTTGGTGGCGGCTTTGGAGCTCGGCAAGCTCACACACGTACCATGCCTAGCGCATGTATTTAATTTAGTGGTTCAGCGATTTCTAAAAACCTACCCCAATTTGCATGATCTCTTGACCAAGGTGCGCCGCGTGTGTGCACATTTCCGTAAGTCATCAACAGCTTCAGCCGGCCTGTTGAAGCTGCAGCAGCGCTTACAATTGCCAGCTCACCGGCTGCTGTGTGACGTGAGCACGCGCTGGAACTCCACCTTCCACATGTTGGCCCGGCTTTGTGAGCAGCAGAGGGCAGTAGTGGAGTACCAGCTGTTACACGGTCGTCGCCTCTCCGTTCAACTTCCTCTAATCAGAAGTGAGGAGTGGGAATGGATGTCAGACCTCTGTGAGGTTTTACGCAATTTTGAGGAATCGACACAGATGGTGAGCGGCGATAACGCTATTATCAGTGTAACCATCCCACTTCTGTGTCTACTGAAACGCTCTCTGCTCACAATTAAAACCGACGCTTTGCATGTGGAAGAGGTGGAAATGGGGGAGGAAGAGCTTACACAAGGTGATAGCCAGAGTACCCTCACTTCGTCTTCTCAGCGACAATTGGAGGAGGCGGAGGAGGAGGAGGAGGAGGAGGAGGAAGACACGGTTGCCTCCGCTACAGAGGGTAGCCATGGAACTTTAGTTCCATCTCTTCAGCGTGGGTGGGCAGAAGAGGAGGAAGAGGATGAGGAGATTGAGAGTCATCCTCCTGGTGAGGACAGCGAAATCTTGCCTGTTGGTACTCTGGCACACATGGCTGACTTTATGTTAGGCTGCCTTTCCCGTGACCCACGCGTTATACGCATTTTAGACAACACGGATTACTGGGTGTTCACCCTTCTGGACCCCCGCTACAAAGAGAATTTCTCATCTCTCATTCCTCCGGTGGAGAGGACAAGCAAAATGGTGCAATACCAGAAGGTTCTTGTCGAAAAATTGCTCCAAAATTTTCCATCTGACAACGCTGGCGGCAGAGTACGTGCTACCTTGGCCAACCGAGAAGGGGAGAAAAGGGGAGCACACAGCAGTTCCGACAAAGGCAGGGCAACACTCTCCAAGGCGTGGGACACCTTCATGACACCCCACCAGCACCCTCACCCTGATGCGCAGCCTAGTGTCACAAGGAGGGAAAAGTTTTGGAAGATGGTGAAGGAGTACGTAGCAGACCGTGTCAGAGTCCTCAATGATCCCTCTGTGCCTTACAACTACTGGGTGTCCAAGCTGGACACGTGGTATGAACTGGCACTCTACGCCTTGGAGGTGCTGGCCTGCCCTGCCGCCAGCGTTCTGTCTGAGCGGGTATTTAGTGCTGCTGGTGGCATCATAACAGATAAGCGTATCCGCCTTTCCACCGAAAATGCTGATAGGTTGACACTTATAAAAATGAACAAGGCCTGGATTTCCCCTGACTTCTCCACTCCACTGGAGGAAAGCCCCAGGGGAACATAAAGTCACTTTAGATATGTTATTTACAATAATGGGAATACTCTGTATTCCCATTCACCCCTTCCACCCAAAAAACGGGTATATGGTTGACTCTTAATCTTCTCATCGTCCTCCTCCTCTTCCATATGCCCTCTGATACAATTTTTATATAGGGCCAGCTCACCAGCGGGCCCTGTGATACAATTTTTATATAGGGCCAGCTCACCAACGGGCCCTGTGATATAATTTTTATATAGGGCCAGCTCACCAGCGGGCCCTGTTTGACAATTTTTGTATAGGTCAGCTCACCAGCGGGCCTTCTCATATAATGTTTTATTGGGTCAGCTCTCTAGCAGGCCCTCTCATATAATGTTTTATTGGGTCAGCTCTCTAGCGGGCCCTCTCATATAATGTTTTATAGCGTCAGCTCACTAGCGGGCCTTCGCATATAATGTTTAGGATGGTCAGCTCCGCAGCAGACCCTCACCAATAATGTTTTAGATGGTCGGCTCAGCAGCAGACCCTCATTCCTAATGTTTTAGATGGTCAGCTTAGCGGCATGCCCTCGCCCCTAATGTTTTAGAGGGTCACCAGCAGGCCATTAATCCTAATTTTTCAAGGGTGTGTATGATGCCCTCCTTTATGTGTAATAAAGGGTGTATTGGAGTGACATTGCAGTCTAATTTTTGGCAGCCCTTTCACTTAGTGCATAGGCTTTATGAGTGTTGGACCACTACCTGAACTATTGTACCACAATGTGAATGAGGCCCTCCATTTTGTGATATACAGGTTGTATCGGAGTGCCTCAGGTCCTCCCATTGAATTAAATAGGGCTGGGGTGTTCGACAGAGCAGAAGGTAGTTCTTGGCTTCATCCACTAAGTCACAAGGGCAAACGGACATGTTGTAAAACCTGTGGTAGCTGCGGCCTCCGTTCCTGAATGCTGTACCTTACCCGGGCCATAACCACGTTGAACACCTGCTTTACGCTGCGCACGTTTCCCTCTTAATCATGGCCCCAGTTCCGAAAAATCGATGAAATTTTTTGCAGATTTTGCAGATGATATACAAGTAAATATACAGCAAATACTGTTTGGTAACAATTTTTCGCCTAAAATCGTTTTTATCTTCCTTTTTGTGTGTTTTACGGTCAGTCTGTAAAAATGGCGTACTACGGGCGAAACATCGTTCCCAGCAGCGACGTTGGAGTCCAAGATGCATCCAGACATCCTCCCTATGCTGTCCCTGAACCATTTCTGTGGTGTTTCCATCATTTTCTGCCCTTTTCCTATGGACCAGGCACCCTCCCCTCATCAGAGCAGGGGGTGCCTGGTGTAATGCTCGAGTCCTCCCATTGACTTCAATGGGGCTCGGGTGCTCGGCCGAGCACTCGAGCCTCCGGGGGCGCTCGGTCAGAGCACCCGAACACCCGAGCATTGGGGTGCTCGATCATCACTAATGATGACCAAAGCTACAACACTGTTGGTTGGTATGATCAATGTATGGTATCATGTGCGGCTTAGCAATGTGTGTCAGGATGGTAACCAATGCATTGCAAGGCAATGCAATGGATTCCATCCTGTCACTCAACAGTTCAAATGTTAATGTAATAGTCCTGCAGCATGATTTCCATAGCTCACATCACTAATTACATCATGTCATTTGCCCACACAGCACACGTGCCATCCTGTGCGGAGGACTCTGGTGAAACATCCGCTGAGGAGCCTACCACCTCCAGGGCACTGCCATCAATTGGATCACCGCAGCAACAACAGCCTCAGCAGCAGCAGCAGCAGTGTGCATCCTATGGCCCCCAGGGTCTACCGCAGCACCACCACCAGCAGCTGCAGCAGCAGCAGCAGTGGGCATCATATGGCCCCCAGGGTCCACCGTACCAACAGCAACAGCAGCTGCAGCAGCAGCAGGGCCCCCATTATACCGTCCTCCAGGATGCACCACCAGCCATGGGGTGACACCAGATGCCCAACATTGTGGGGATGCCACAGCATGGGCCAGTGCGGGCAGCCACCAGACCACAGCCGCAGGACAGTAGCCAGTGGCCGCTGGACTATGAACACCTTGGCCTCATTGGCCAGCCACAACAACCAGAGGCCTTGGAGGTGTTCACCCCACCATCACCACCCCAATCCACAACAACACCCCCGCCACCCATGCTAGCCACCCATTCGGAGGATGTGACATCCCGAGGGGGTGATTCATCTGAGGATGAAGCACTGATGTCCCCATGCTCCCTCCACATTGGATCACATGGCCCCACAACATCTCCCCCACTGCCTGTGGTGGAGCCACAGGACAGCCAGAGGGCATCCCCACCACTGTCCCGGTCTCCCTCCTCACCACACACTTCTGCCAATACCGTGGTCATGGATCAGGAGTGTTTGGCACTACAAAGGAGGCAACTACTGGTGGGCTGGAGGTGTGCACGGTCCCTCAACAGGCTGGAGCAGCATATTGCACACCTCCTGGTCAGCATGAGGGCAATGGAGGTCCAGCAGTTGACCCTCACCAACCACCTGTCAACTACAACAACAAAATGTCAGCTGTGATGGACTAGGTGGTTGTTGAGATGAGGGAACGTAACAGGTTGGAGACCCTATGCAAGTTCCAGGCCTCCAGTTCTACTGCCACTACCCTTGCCAGCACTTCACCACTGCTATCCACGCCCTACCAACCCACTAAGGCCTCACCACGTCGAGTGCAGGAGGCCACTCCTGCAACCCCGCCCAAAGCACCCCCCAAGAAAAGAAAATAGGGGTTAATTGCTGAGTAAATAAATGTGCAGTTGTTGCCTCAACACATGTCCATGTCTGTTTGTTTTTTATCAGAACCGGTTAGTGGCAGAGCTGTCTCCAATGCATTGCAAAGCTATGCAGTGAACACAACTCATGCACGATGGATGGTGTCTCAAGCTTTTACAGCAGGGGTGAGCACACACATCACATAGAGAAACGTTTGTACAAGTTGGAGGTGAAATCACTGGAGAAGTCACCTCTAATTTATCACCTCTTTATCACACTTTAGTGCATAACCCCTGTGTCATTTTTTTAAAGCTAGTTTTCTATGTACGTTACATTGATTTGTGATTAACTCTTTGAATGCTGGAGAGGTACATTGGAAACCCTTCAGCATCCAAGGGATTACTGGGGAATAAAAGCAATAAAATGGTTACCTGGGTATTTTAACCCATATATAAAGGCAGGCTCACTGCAAATGTCCTCAGTGTGTTACGGGCATCGGCCCATACACAGCTGAAGAGTAGTGATGAGCGAGCACCCCAATGCTTGGGTGTTCGGGTGCTCTGACCGAGCACCCCCGGAGGCTCGAGTGCTCGGCCGAGCACCCGAGCCCCATTGAAGTCAATGGGAGGACTCGAGCATTGCACCAGGCACCCCCTGCTCTGATGAGGGGAGGGTGCCTGGTCCATAGGAAAAGGGCAGAAAATGATGGAAACACCACAGAAATGGTTCAGGGACAGCATAGGGAGGATGTCTGGATGCATCTTGGACTCCAACGTCGCTGCTGGGAACGATCTTTCGCCCGTAGTACGCCATTTTTACAGACTGAACGTAAAACACACAAAAAGGCAGATAAAAACGACTTTAGGCGAAAAATTGTTACCAAACAGTATTTGCTGTATATTTACTTGTATATCATCTGCAAATTCTCCCAAAAATTTCCTCGATTTTTCTGAACTGAGGCCATGATTAAGAGGGAAACGTGCGCAAAGGCAAATTCTCCCAAAAATTTCCTCGATTTTTCTGAACTGAGGCCATGATTAAGAGGGAAACGTGCGCAAAGGCAAATTCTCCCAAAAATTTCCTCAATTTTTCTGAACTGGGGCCATGATTAAGAGGGAAACGTGCGCTGAGCCGACCATCCAAAACATTATGGGTGAGGGTCTGCTGCGGAGCTGACCATCCTAAACATTATATGCGAAGGCCCGCTAGTGAGCTGACGCTATAAAACATTATATGAGAGGGCCCGCTAGAGAGCTGACCCAATAAAACATTATATGAGAAGGCCCGCCGGTGAGCTGACCTATACAAAAATTGTCAAACAGGGCCCGCTGGTGAGCTGGCCCTATATAAAAATTATATCACAGGGCATATGGAAGAGGAGGAGGAGGATGAGAAGATTAAGAGTCAACCATATACCCCTTTTTGGGTGGAAGGGGTGAATGGGAATACAGAGTATTCCCATCATTGTAAATAACATATATAAAGTCACTTTATGTTCCTCCGGGGCTTTCCTCCAGTGGAGTGGAGAAGTCAGGGGAAATCCAGGCCTTGTTCATTTTTATAAGTGTCAACCTATCAGCATTTTCGGTGGAAAGGCGGATACGCTTATCTGTTATGATGCCACCAGCAGCACTAAATACCCGCTCAGACAGAACGCTGGCGGCAGGGCAGGCCAGCACCTCCAAGGCGTAGAGTGCCAGTTCATACCACGTGTCCAGCTTGGACACCCAGTAGTTGTAAGGCACAGAGGGATCATTGAGGACGCTGACACGGTCTGCTACGTACTCCTTCACCATCTTCCAAAACTTTTCCCTCCTTGTGACACTAGGCTGCGCATCAGGGTGAGGGTGCTGGCGGGGTGTCATGAAGGTGTCCCACGCCTTGGAGAGTGTTGCCCTGCCTTTGTCGGAACTGCTGTGTGCTCCCCTTTTCTCCCCTTCTCTGTTGGCCAAGGTAGCACGTACTCTGCCGCCAGCGTTGTCAGATGGAAAATTTTGGAGCAATTTTTCGACAAGAACCTTCTGGTATTGCACCATTTTGCTTGTCCTCTCCACCGGAGGAATGAGAGATGAGAAATTCTCTTTGTAGCGGGGGTCCAGAAGGGTGAACACCCAGTAATCCGTGTTGTCTAAAATGCGTATAACGCGTGGGTCACGGGAAAGGCAGCCTAACATAAAGTCAGCCATGTGTGCCAGAGTACCAACAGGCAAGATTTCGCTGTCCTCACCAGGAGGATGACTCTCAATCTCCTCATCCTCTTCCTCCTCTTCTGCCCACCCACGCTGAAGAGATGGAACTAAAGTTCCATGGCTACCCTCTGTAGCGGAGGCAACCGTGTCTTCCTCCTCCTCCTCCTCCTCCTCCTCCAATTGTCGCTGAGAAGACGAAGTGAGGGTGCTCTGGCTATCACCTTGTGTAAGCTCTTCCTCCCGCATTTCCACCTCTTCCACATGCAAAGCGTCGGTTTTAATTGTGAGCAGCGAGCGTTTCAGTAGACACAGAAGTGGGATGGTTACACTGATAATAGCGTTATCGCCGCTCACCATCTGTGTCGATTCCTCAAAATTGCGTAAAACCTCACAGAGGTCTGACATCCATTCCCACTCCTCACTTCTGATTAGAGGAAGTTGAACGGAGAGGCGACGACCGTGTAACAGCTGGTACTCCACTACTGCCCTCTGCTGCTCACAAAGCCGGGCCAACATGTGGAAGGTGGAGTTCCAGCGCGTGCTCACGTCACACAGCAGCCGGTGAGCTGGCAATTGTAAGCGCTGCTGCAGCTTCAACAGGCCGGCTGAAGCTGTTGATGACTTACGGAAATGTGCACACACGCGGCGCACCTTGGTCAAGAGATCATGCAAATTGGGGTAGGTTTTTAGAAATCGCTGAACCACTAAATTAAATACATGCGCTAGGCATGGTACGTGTGTGAGCTTGCCGAGCTCCAAAGCCGCCACCAAGTTACGCCCATTATCACACACAACCATGCCTGGTTGCAGGTTGAGTGGCGAGAGCCACTGCTCGGTCTGGTGACTAATCCCCTGCAACAGCTCTGAGGCCGTGTGCTGTTTGTCCCCAAGGCAGATCAGCTTCAGCACGGCCTGTTCACGCTTCCCCACTGCAGTGCTACACTGCTTCCAGCTACCGGCTGATGGGTGAGTGGCGCTGCGCGCAGAGAATTCGGAGGTGGAAACGGAGGAGGAGGAGTCAATAACGTAGGTGCTGGCGGAAACCCTGATGGAGGTAGGGCCCGCAATCCTCGGCGTGGGTAGCACCTGTGCCATCCCAGGATCCGAGTCGCTCCCAGCCTCCACGACATTCACCCAGTGTGCCGTCAGGGAAATGTAGCGTCCCTGGCCACAAGCACTTGTCCATGTGTCAGTCGTTAAGTGGACCTTCCCAGTAACTGCGTTGGTCAGGGCACGGGTGATGTTACGGGACACATGGTGGTGTAATGCGGGGATGGCACACCGGGAAAAGTAGTGGCGGCTGGGGACCGCGTACCGAGGGACAGCTGCTGCCATCAGGCTGCGGAAGGACTCAGTCTCCACAAGCCTAAATGGCAGCATTTCGATGGCCAGTAATTTGGAAAGGTGTGAGGTTAGTGCTATGGCCTGTGGGTGGGTGGCTGGGTATTTTCGCTTGCGCTCAAATGCCTGGGGTAACGACATTTGGACGCTGTGCTGGGACAGGGAAGTGGATGTGGTCGCTGATGGTGCTTCAGATGGTACAGGTGCAGGGCGGGAGGTATGCGGGCCTGCGCCTTCAACAGGCGATTGGCCGGCACCGAAAACAGGGGAAGAGGAGGCAGTGGTGTGGCCTGCAGACACAGATGGGCGATCCAGGCGTTCCTCCCACTTATTACGGTGCTTGGATGCCATGTGTCGGATCATGCTGGTGGTGGTGAGGTTTCTAGTGTTCATGCCTCGGCTCATTCTGGTGTGGCACAGGTTGCAAACTACAATTCTTTTGTCGTCCGCACTTTCCTTAAAAAAACGCCATACCGCGGAACACCTACCCCTTGGCAAGGGAGATTTACGCAAGGGGGTGCTCCGTGGAACATTTGCGGGCCGGTTTGGTGCGGTCCGCCTTCTTTCTGTAGCCACACCACTGCCTCTTCCAGCCTGTTGCAGTGCTGCAGATGGCTCACCCTCAGGACTGCTGTCATCGCTCGGCTCTACACCTTCCCAGGTGGGGTCAGTCACCTCATCGTCCACCAAGTCCTCCTCCACTTCCTCACTCTGATCATCCTCCTCATGTCTTGATCCCACCACATACTCAGTCATTGACAACTGTATATCATCCTCCTCATCAAGGTCTTGAGACAGTAATAGTGGTTGATGTAATGGCAACTGTGTCTCATCATCATCATCATCCACTTCCTTTGACCTTAAATGCCGTTCACCTCTGTCATCTTCTTGTGATTGGGTACCCTCTAGAGGTTGTGAATCAGGGCACAAGATGTCATGTTCCTCTGCAAGCGTGCTTGGAGAGAGGTTCAAATTAAGGATTGGTGATGAGACGAGCTCCTCACTATATCCCAGTGTGGGATCACTTCTTTGACCAGATCCTCTATGGTGGGAGGAAGGATGATCAGAGTGAGGATTATGTTGACCAGACTCTTGGCTACTGAGAGTGGACTTGGTGGAAGACAGGGTGGTGCTTAACCGACTGGAAGCAGTATCAGCTGACATCCAACCGACCACCTGTTCGCAGTGGTCGGACCTCGAGAGTGATGTCCTGCGACGCCCTGTAAAATGAGACATGAAGCTAGGTATGGTGTATGTCTTTCTGTCTTGTGCTCTGGCACCAGGCGCAGTTTCTACGCGTCCTGACCCGCGCCCTGAACTATCAGGATCACGTCCACTTCCCCGTCCCTTTTTACCCGCCTTCTTCATATTACACGGAATATGTGCTGCAAATCTGCAACTTTGCACAGTACACAGAATTTGCTTCTTAACTGCGGCTACGCACAGTGAATGGAATATGTGACTTTGATATTTTACAGTTTGAACACTTAACAGAATTTTTTCCTATTCTGAAACTGTGCACAGTAAACAGAATTTGCTTCTTAACTGCGGCGACGCACAGTGAATGGAATATGTGACTTTGATATTTTACAGTTTGAAGACTTAACAGAATGTTTTCCTATTCTGAAACTGTGCACAGTAAACAGAATTTGCTTCTTAACTGCGGCGACGCACAGTGAATGGAATATGTGACTTTGATATTTTACAGTTTGAACACTTAACAGAATTTTTTCCTATTCTGAAACTGTGCACAGTAAACAGAATTTGCTTCTTAACTGCGGCGACGCACAGTGAATGGAATATGTGACTTTGATATTTTACAGTTTGAAGACTTAACAGAATTTTTTCCTATTCTGAAACTGTGCACAGTAAACAGAATTTGCTTCTTAACTGCGGCGACGCACAGTGAATGGAATATGTGACTTTGATATTTTACAGTTTGAACACTTAATAGAATTTTTTCCTATTCTGAAACTGTGCACAGTAAACAGAATTTGCTTCTTATCTGCGGCGACGCACAGTGAATGGAATATGTGACTTTGATATTTTACAGTTTGAAGACTTAACAGAATGTTTTCCTATTCTGAAACTGTGCACAGTAAACAGAATTTGCTTCTTAACTGCGGCGACGCACAGTGAATGGAATATGTGACTTTGATATTTTACAGTTTGAACACTAAACAGAATTTTTTCCTATTCTGAAACTGTGCACAGTAAACAGAATTTGCTTCTTAACTGCGGCGACGCACAATGAATGGAATATGTGACTTTGATATTTTACAGTTTGAACACTTAACAGAATTTTTTCCTATTCTGAAACTGTGCACAGTAAACAGAATTTGCTTCTTAACTGCGGCGACGCACAGTGAATGGAATATGTGACTTTGATATTTTACAGTTTGAAGACTTAACAGAATGTTTTCCTATTCTGAAACTGTGCACAGTAAACAGAATTTGCTTCTTAACTGCGGCGACGCACAGTGAATGGAAAATGTGACTTTGATATTTTACAGTTTGAACACTTAACAGAATTTTTTCCTATTCTGAAACTGTGCACAGTAAACAGAATTTGCTTCTTAACTGCGGCGACGCACAGTGAATGGAATATGTGACTTTGATATTTTACAGTTTGAAGACTTAACAGAATTTTTTCCTATTCTGAAACTGTGCACAGTAAACAGAATTTGCTTCTTAACTGCGGCGACGCACAGTGAATGGAATATGTGACTTTGATATTTTACAGTTTGAACACTTAACAGAATTTTTTCCTATTCTGAAACTGTGCACAGTAAACAGAATTTGCTTCTTAACTGCGGCGACGCACAGTGAATGGAATATGTGACTTTGATATTTTACAGTTTGAAGACTTAACAGAATTTTTTCCTATTCTGAAACTGTGCACAGTAAACAGAATTTGCTTCTTAACTGCGGCGACGCACAGTGAATGGAATATGTGACTTTGATATTTTACAGTTTGAACACTTAACAGAATTTTTTCCTATTCTGAAACTGTGCACAGTAAACAGAATTTGCTTCTTAACTGCGGCGACGCACAGTGAATGGAATATGTGACTTTGATATTTTACAGTTTGAAGACTTAACAGAATTTTTTCCTATTCTGAAACTTTGCACAGTAAACAGAATGTGCTGCTAATCTGCAGCTTTGCACACTAAACAGAATGTGCTCTAATCTGCAACTTTGCACACTAAAAAGAATGTGCTGCTAATCTGCAACTTTGCACACTGAACAGAATGTGCTCTAATCTGCAACTTTGCACACTAAACAGAATGTGCTCTAATCTGCAACTTTGCACACTAAACAGAATATATGAAGTTTTTTTTTTTTTTTTTTTCCCCCCCACACAAAATAAACTGCTGCCCCCACACACAGTATTCCTAAAAAGGACTTTTGGGTCTTTTTTTTTTTTCACAATTGCTTGTCTTCTCCCTACACTGACTTTCCCTTCCTATCCTCATCTCTCCCTGGCTAAGACTGAGCCGAACTCGCTGGTCAGGTGCTATACAGCACCCGATCACGGGTTCTGGCCAGCCAATCAGTGTAATGCCAGCAGCCAACATGGCTGCTGGCATTACACTGATGTCAGAGCCTCCCTGCACGTTTATTGGCTGCGCAGCAGCCGCGAAACGTGCGGGGAGGAGACCCGAACATGGCGGGCGAGCACATGCGGTACTCGTACGAGTACCGCCATGTGCCGTGCAGAGCGATGCTCGAGCCGAACCGAGCTTCGGCCGAGCATGCTCGCTCAACACTACTGAAGAGGAGCGTTGTGGGACATTTACTATGTTTACTTCCTGATTGTTCTAACTGACAGGAAGTGACTAGGCAGTTTCTATCACATTTTATGGAGAACTTTAAGTCACTGACTTTCTTCTTCATTAAAAAAAAAGTAATTGGACTTTTATCATTACAAGGAACGTCTAATGTAAAAAAATATAGGTTTAAACAGTAATAACTCTGGAAATATGCATCTCTCAGCAGTGGGAGTACCCTTATTTTACTCAACAGGAAACACCCTACAATATATATTTTTTCATAAAAAAACTTACTGCTCCTTTAACTACCATCAGTGCTAGACCATCAGTTAATGACCCCAGCAGATCCCCGTGCCTCAGTCCTGTGGCCACCTCACTTTCTTCTTTTCCTGCTGGGGCTATTTATTGGTTAGAATGATGGAGCTAAACAGGGGAGGTTTGTAGCATCTAGCGCCCTGCACATGTAATGACTACTACTACTGCAGAAGGTAAGTGGAACTGGTCAGGAGGGGCACTTCTCTCATTTATCTCTGCCTGTGGAGGGTCGATGCCCGTATACTGTCTGTGTATCTGTGTGTGTGTGGGGGGGCTGCTCTTATACTGTATTGCTGGGGGTGGGGTAATGGTCATTACTTACATGTAGCACTGTCTGGCTGATGTACTAAAAAAGAGGTGCAACTCTGGAACAAACCAATGGGACTTGGCATAGGATTTAAAATTCCTAAAATTCGCATTGATCTTAATGGGGAGTTTAAACCTTTGATTGCTAAAGAGTTAGCCAATTTATTGCAAAGCAATGCATTGAAGACCCTTCTAGCATTCAATGAGTTAAAACAACATTAAGGTAAGAATACAAATTTGTTCCCTAGGGTGTGCTTGATTTTCCACATAATCGCACAGCTTTTCCTTAGTACCTCAGTGTGTGTTTGTAAAGAGGGCATCTTTGGGGAAGGGGCACTAATCTTATACAGGACAATGTGGGGCACTGTTCTCATTAATCACTGTTGGGGGCACTGTTGTTCTCATACTGTTCTGTCTGTAGGGGGATGCCAGGGGCTTACCTATTGGGAGGGGGTGAAGAGGATGCAGTTGTGCCAGGGCCAAGCATGTAAAACTATTTTTTGTGTTAGTGGCCGCAAAATGTTTGTACTGGTGCCCTCCAATGGCTAGTGATGCCATTGGGGGATTCCATTACAGTTTATTGTCTAAGGATGGCATATTCTCATTCTGCAGGGACTAGAGGGCACTGCTTTTATACTGTACTTTAAATACTTGCGCTATAACCAGAACCAGAGCAATCTCAAAGCTTTGCAATGTGTCGGACACCCTTCCTACACTATTTAACCTCTAAGGTGATAGACAAGAGAACAACCTGTTCTTCTCATTAATGCATTTCACCTTTTACCTACAGTATCTTGTATTTACTTCTCTTATGAATTGTATCCTGCTTTTATTGTACAGGCAGTGTATGAAATGTTAGACAACTTTGAAATGTAATACACTGCTTATTTTTGCCTATGGTAAAGGTAACAGGCTACTAGCAGACGCAAGTGAGATTTGTCTTTAGTTTTGTTTACTGTTTGCTTACATCTTCATTGATACCCTGTATGGTTCATTCCTAAATATGCCCATCTATTTCAGTGTATGTAATGACGGGGCTACAATTGATTAACATTGATTATAAGGGGTGGCAGTTAAATAAAAAAATTAAGATTGAAACTAAAGAGTTACAACATTATGGGTGAAGAATAGGATGGGGGTATAAGAGATAGCAGACAGGAGACATGTATAAGAGACAGAAAAAGATGTGACAACTGCAAGAGACAGAGGGATGGGTGAGAAATACAAGAGACAGCTGTACACATAAGATGTACAATGACATCACTGGTGGTATTACAAATATCACTGACATCACAAATTATCTCATCGGTGACTGTTGTGTCAGTGCTGTATGATGTTGTGCAGTGCTATTACCGAGTTAGGAGTTGTAGATATTTTGTGTTGTTATTTTAATGTACTTTTGTTATTTGGTAACAAGCTACTAGATTCCACATAATAGGTACAATGGAATCACTGGTGACATTGCAGATATCATTGACATCACAAATGATCTAATCAGTTACTGTTGTGTCAGTGATGCGTGATGTTGTGCAGTGCTATTACCCAGTTAGGATTTGTAGATATTTTCTGTCGTTATTTTATTGTACTTTTTTAATATGGTAACAAGCTGCTAGATAAGCATTTTGTTGAACTCTGTGTTCTTCTTGGCAGTATGGTTGTTAAATAGAGAGCTTCAACTTCAGTTTTTCTGTACTATTATTTGAGCATTACTTTGAGTGTTTATAGGTGCACTGCTTTGGTGATGGATAAAGATGTGTAGTGTTGAACTAACAGTAGGTGCATTGTTTATGGTTAAAGTGCAGTGCCACTAATGAAAGAATAGCTGAAGTGGTGCAGTGTCAGTCTTTCTGGCTTTTGGATTTTGGTGCAGTATTAGTACTTCATAGAAAAGTGCACTGTGTTGGATTAGTGTTATTTCAAGATGATTATGTAGGGAGGTGTTTTATGACTGTGCAGAATTAGGATATGCAGCGAGGTAAGGAATGTCTTTTTGTCACACTGTCATTGTTTTAGTTTAGTGCTGGTTGCTCATTATGTCTGTTGGTGGCAGGCTACAGTTGTGGAGATGGTGTTCTGTTAGACCAGTGTTGTAGTGTTGCTGCTCTGTCATGAGCACTAGAGATGCCATTGTTGAGATCATTTGTGATGTAATCAATGTCATATATGATGCCAATATGATGTTCAATGTACCTTAGTGTCTATAACTATAGAGTTCAGCAAGTACCTAATGGTTTTCCTCACATGAATCCTACCCCCAGGTAATATGTCTCTACTCAGGTGCACCTGCACTGTTCTGTGATAAAGTTTTCAGCCTCTGTGCTCCATTACTAGATATAGACTGCTGTACCAGGGACTCTCTTCTACACTTAGTGGTTTGAAACTGACAAAAAAAACACAATTAGTACCTGCAACTTTTATAAGGAACCAGAAAAGGCCCTGAAAAAGCAGAGCGCAAATACTTTAATGGAGCTGAAAGCTTTTATTTTATACATCAGTTTTGAATTGCGTTTACAGTGGTGCTGTTCCTATCACTTACTATGGAGAGCCATTGTTAGTGGCTCAGCCTCTCCCACTAAGACTCTTATATCAAAAATTGTGCTTTTTGGACAAAAACTGGAGCTGTTGCTTAAAACGTAAAATTAGAGATGTAATACATTTTGAATGAAACATCTCGCAGTGGAACTATACTTTAGTTTTACTCAGTGCTATATATATATATACTAGTTGAACAGCCCGTTACACGGGCCACAGTGCCACTGCCACCCGGTCGCGGGGCAGTCACGCGCAGTGGAGACTGCCCGCGCCACAGCTGATTCAGAGCTAGATGCTCCTTCGGAGCGCCCAGCTCTGTATCAGCTGCGGCACGGGCAGTCTGAACTGCGCAGTGTCTACTATGCATGTTGCGGCATTACACACGATTTAGCGAATTATTATATAGGATATATATATATATATATATATTTTTTTTTTTCTTTTTAATTTACAAATTTACTGCTTTAAATATCCAAACTGTTAGAAAAGCAAGGTCCATATGCAGTACACGAGAGCAGCAATTCAGGAGCAGTGATTGCAATATAGTGAAATGTCCTACTGATTATAATGGTGCTTTCAACACATTAAATGCTAAAGAGATCCCCACCACCTTGTAGAACTCCTGCATCAAGGAGTTAAAAGCCCCATTTAAATCATTGAGAGAATGTTTGTGTCCCCCATGATGCAGTTGGTTTGTCAGTCAATTGCTTCTCTATGAAAAGCCAGGAAATGGGCTGGTGAGCTATGTATTCACTAAATGAAAAGACAAACCAACCTTGATACCATATAAATGGCTTCAAATTTAAATACTGCGAGTCATTGCTTGTAAGATAGTTAGATAATGAAGCAGAGGGATTTGCAGATGCACAGGTCCATTACAAAACAAGAAAACAGTGTCATAACTTGTGAGAGGCTTACACGATTCTGATATTGCAACAATGAAAGCAGGAGGCATGACAGACGTCATACAACTTTCTATGGTGATGTGTCCTCTCACACACCCAGCCTGCTTGTTGTCAGTGCTTTAATGTTCAGCTGACCTTGACCCACTCAATTCCAAAAACTTCAGAGGAATCACTACTGAGGCAAAGGAAACATTGTACATGCACGCAGTATTGATAGTCTGTGGTCAAACAGGGACACTAGCAGGTTTCTGAGTGCATTTTCAGGGAATATAAAGAAAAGAGGAGCAATTCTGTGGAAAATGAATTGCACTACAGACATCAAATAACAATTCTGATTTAAATTAGATGTTTTAATCCCTTGAAATTTAGAGAGGTCCCCTGAGGGCTAGATTTAGAGTGAGAATTTGTGCAAGGAATCAGAGCTGTCATTTTGAACTTACATTAATACACATACACACACACACATATACTTGCCCACACAGTTTCTAAAATTCACACACTCACATATGTATACACATATACATACATATACACTGGCCTGAACCGGTTTAGATCACAATAGTGCAATAGAGATTAGAGCAGCCAGATCAGAATTAAGGTCTCCCTACAGTTTCAATTCAAAGGTAAAAATTTGTCTGACACCTATATGGCTCACAGCTTGGATCAAGACTGAGAGAGGACTGCATCTAGCTTACAGGCAGAATTTTACCCACTTGTGTTCTCAATCATGATATATATATATATATATATATATATATATATATATATATATATCTGAAATACATTAACATATTCCACATATAAAAGTATTTATTAGTCTGTATATGGTGGTATTAATTATAATCTTCATAATTCAACTCATCCATCTACATTATTTATTTCTAACTAGCAGCATTATTGGCTAACAAAAAAAATCAGGAAAAACACTTAGATTGTTATAAACACCAATGATAATTTGAATTCGACCGAACTTTTATCATGTGTGCGTCTAAAGGTAGCTTAACCCTTTGAGTGCCATAGGGGGCTCTGCAATGCATGCTTTCCCCTCTGGCACTCAAAGGGTTAAATACCTTGTTCAGGTACCCTGAAAATTAAAACTCACTATATCGTCTATTAGATCAGAAATTCTTACAGTGGGTTAACTTATTCCAGTGATTCTCAACCAGGGTGCTGTGGCACTTTAGTGTGCCATGGACACCTACTTAGGGTGCCCCATGTTTTCTATGAAGACTGACAAAAATTGACTTTTAAATAAAGATTTATAGAAACTGTTAAGCACAATATGTTTAGTTTTGTTATTATGATTGTAAAACCTAATAATAACTGTATATTTATGTATTGTACCCATCATTACGCCCTTGATAAAGTACAATAAATATGTTAGGGGTGCCCCGAATGTTCTAGATTATGTGTTAAGAGTGCCCCTAACAAAAAAAGATTGAGAACCACTGACCTATTCGATGCTATAGATGTCTCCATTGCATTCAGTGGTACTGCTGTACAAGAGGAATAAGCGGCTGCTTAGGGCCCCCACTTGGTCAGAGGACCCCCAGCTCTTATACAGTAATGCTGCCACATGTACACAAAATTAGAAGGCTAAATCTTATTAGAAATACCGATACAAAAGTAAAGAGGAGCCACATGTGAATTTTATTTATTTAGGGGGGACAGTCCCTCTTTGAGACTCAAATCCTGCTGTCCCTCTTTACTACCCTGGTGTCCCTCTTTTTAGGACATCAGACTGTGTGGTGTGTATATAAGTGTATCACATTTCTCCACAGCAATAAAACTCACATTAATGTTTGTTTAAACATCAGTATATATGTTTCTAAATTAGTCAGTGTAAATAAAATACTTTGTTCTTGCTCCAAATCATTTATTCAGTTATACAAAAAGGTGTCATTTGGTCATGAAATAACCTAAACATTCTCATTAATGACTCACCCATGAGCCCACCCCCAGCAACACCACCTAAAACACCAGTGTCCCTTTGAAATGTTGAGAGGTATGGCTTATGGCCCCCCAAAATCTAGAACCTCACCCAATTACGTTATTTTGCAACGCATTGTAGACATATCTAGCATCCAAAGCGTTAATCCTTTGAGTGACACAAAGAAATACTACTGCGGGCATCTGTCGCAGTTATATGAAATAATTCATATCTTGAAGGATATACAGTATTGTAAGTGTTGTTTTTCAGCAGGTTTGTGAAGCAATACTTATATAACAGTGGTGTTATTTTAAACCCTCATTTACTTCAGTAAGGACAGAAAATCCAAATGGCCACTTGAATCAATTCTATATAATTTTTTTCTTCAAATTCTATGTAATTTGGATGTCACCATGAAGGTGTTTCTTTGTGCAGTACGCCTGGATTCAACTTCTCACACTGAAGTCTTCTCAGGAAATATTCATTATGAGGAATTTGTCTTCTAAGAGTCCTGCAACAAAGAATAATGTCTGACCTGAAATCAATTACTAATTAAATGTTAATTCTGGAGAACCAATCAACTCAGAACTCACAGAAGCCATAAGAATTTTCTTCCTGGTAACTGAGAGTTTATGCTTAGGAGGTATTAGTGTTTTCTGAATGGGTTAGAAGTAGATGAGTCATTGAAAGAGAAAAATACAACAGTTACCAGCAATGGTGATAAGGGTGTTTGTGTCTTTTACAATTGTTGGTGGATTTTGACCAGTTTAGGCTGCATCAGCAAGAATCAAGAACATTTAGCAATTTAGTTGAGAAACCTGTATATCCAATATTAACTGTTTACTATTCAATGAGAGAGTACAAGGATACACCAGCACAAGGATGCACCACCTATTTACACAAAAAATTATGTGATAACAGTCTAGATCTAGTCAGCAATCCTTAAAGGAGCAGTAACACTTTTTCACAAAACATACATGTTATGGTGCTTTCCTTGCTGAGTAAAGGTTATTCTCTCTCCTGGGAGATTTTCATTTTAAAGTTATTACAGATAAAACCATTAACATCAGCACTGGTGTCCAAGGAGCAAATATTTAGTTTGAGTCAATGAGGCTGAGGTGCTAAAAAGGTCTGGGAAGGAGATATACTAAGGTTCAATATTATGGTGATTTTATTTTTTTATATGTTTGAAATATATTTCTGTGGAGAACTTTGAAATACTCTGCTGTAGAGACCTTTGAAAAACAACTCAATGGAGAACTTTGAAAATCTTTGAAATACATTTTTATGGAGAACTTAGAAATGATTCTAATACAGCTATCAGATATTAATGAATATGGTGTTTAGTCACATTAACATTAAAAACACCCACAGGAACATGATGGTAAAATGTAAATATTCAAATAAGCTATTAGTGAAGAATGGTTTACTATTGAAGTATTGCATGTAAAGTTTTACGTCATAAAATGACGCATGTGTTTTGCCGCGTCATTTGAAGTGTCGCATTTAAAGTTTTGCATCATAAAGTGATACAGATTCTACATTTTGCGTCGCTCCAAATGACGCATTCACCATTTCGTGAGTTAACGTGTCGCAATAATGACTCAATATGGGTGCAATATTGACGCATTATGGGTGCAATAGGGGTGCATTAAGGACGCAATATGGGTGCAATATAGGTGCATTAAGTACGCAATAGGGGTGCAATAATGACACAGTATGGGTGCAATATTGACGCATTATGGGTGCAATAGGGGTGCATTAAGGACGCAATATGGGTGCATTAAGGATACAGTATGGGTGCAATATGGGTGCATTAAGGACGCAATATGGATGCAACCCAAATCCAACCCAAAACCCACCAAAACCAACCCAGATCCAACCAAAAACTCACCAAATCCAACCCAAAACACACCAAAACCAACCCAAATCCAACCCAAAATCTACCAAATCCAACCCAAAACCCACCAAAACCAACACAAAACCCAACCAAAAACCAACCCAAATCCAACCAAAAACCCACCAAATCCAACCCAAAAACCACCACAACCAACCCAAAACCCAACCAAAAACCAACCCAAATCCAACCAAAAACCCACCAAAACCAGCCCAAAAACCACCAAATCTAACCCAAAACCCAACCAAAAACCAACCCAGATCCAACCAAAAACCCACCAAAACCCAACCCAAATCCAACCAAAAACCCACCAAATATGGCACCCAATTTGCGTCATTATTGCATCCATATTGCACCAATATTGAACCCAATTTGTATCATTATTGCACCCATATTGCACCAATATTGCACCCATATTGCACCCAATTTGCACCAATATTGAACCAATATTGCACCCAATTTGCATCTTTATTGCCTCCATATTGCACCAATATTGCACCCAATTTGCCTCATTATTGCACCAATATTGAACCCATATTGCACCCAATTTGCACCAATATTGCACTCAATTTGTGTTAATATTACACCCATATTGCACCCATATTGTGTCAATATTGCACCAATATTGCACCCATATTGCGTCCTTAATACACCCCTATTGCACCCATAATGTGTCAATATTGCACCCATATTGCATCATTATTGCACCCATATTGCGTACTTAATGCACCAATATTGCACCCATATTGCATCCTTATTGCACCCAAACTGCGATGCAAAATGTAGAATGTGCGTCACTTTATGACAAAAAACTTTAAATGCGACACTTCAAATGACGCGGCAAAACTCATGCGTCAATTTATGACGCAAAACTTTACATGCAACACTTCAAATAGATACGGTGAAAAATATACTGAAACATTCAGACGTGATAACTACAACAATATCATGATGATAAGGGGGTAGTAGAGGCATAATCAAAGGGATAAAATGATGACTGCAGTTAACTGTATACGACAAGGTACACTAGGGGGAGATTCACTAAGCGGTGATAAAGAGGTGATAAACTGCAGAAGTCATCATTAGTCTATATCAGTGATTCTCAACCAAGGTGCTGTGACACTTTGGTGTGCCACGGATATCAACTTAGAGTGCCACATGTTTTCTATGAAAACAAACAAAAATTAACTTTTAAATAAAGATTTATAGAAATTGTTATGCACATTATGTTTACTTTTGTTATTATGATTGTAAGACCTAATAATAACTGTATATTTATGTATGGTACCTTCATTATGCCCTGGATAAAGTACATTAAATATGTTAGGGGTGTCCCGAATGTTGTAGATTACTTGTTAGCGGTGCCCCGAACAAAAAAAAAAAAAAGATCGAGAACCACTGGTCTACTGGTGGTCAACTAGGTGTTTTCTCAGCATTAGGCATACGTGCTGGCAATACACACACTGTTTTGTCTGGTGGGTCATAATTTTGGCCTAGAATGTGATTACTCTGCAAGTATTCTTTAACCATATCACATGCAGTGGGAGCAAGTCCCACAGTTATATTTAAGTGCAACCACCACCACTAGCACCACAATTTTTAGAAAGCCACTCCTGAGAAATATTCACTTCCTCAGGGAAGTGGGCAAACTCACACAGTATGTTCTGGGAATCATAGCACTCTTTTAGTGCTGGTCCATTAGTTTAGCCCCCGTGATAAATTTCTGGATGCTTAGTGCTATGAAAGGATTACTCTATTTTCCCTGCCTGGACTATATTCCATTAATGTGGACCTATTCATTGGAACATCAAGACTGGATTTAAGATCATCCAGACAGGCAGAGGAAGGAATCCATCTGGAGAGACCTTGCTGCAGGAGAAAGCAGATCGTAGAGACACAGTACCGTAGTTGGACAAGCCGGGACTTTGAGACACATAAAGCCAAGAGGAGGGCAATGTGAATGCATATCTCTTAATGTTTATTTTATTATATTGTGAATTAAACTGCTACAGTTAGTGGGGCTTCCTCTGTTTTGTTGCGCTCCTTATTTGTTTTTAAGTTTCTGTGTACTAATAATACACAAAATCATTTCTGAAGATAGCAGCAAATACAAGACTGAGTGGAGACACTTATACTGTGGTGACTGAACTTGAATACTTACATCTCATTGAACCATTTTCTTCATTTCATCACCATCTCATCCATCCATCTTGCATTATATCATCTGAACGCATTACTAAAGGTGGCTTTGATAACTACTCACCTTACAGACTTACTGACAAAGCATTTATCCATTTACCATTAATATCAGAATTGTGTATATTATTAGTGTTGAATTTATGACCCTTGAATGGTACATCAGACTGTACATTAGATACAATCTGCAGGATATATGATTGCTTTTTTTTCTTGTAATGCTCTCATTAGTACATTTTCCTTTGCAGTAAATATTAGTGGGCTGCCCATACTTTAGCGCTCATTTTCCTTTTCATGGGACTTTGTATATACTGTGGCCAGAAGTGCCATCTGCTTCAATCCTGCCTGACCAGGAAACTATAGGGCTTAGAGGACTACAGAGACCACACTGTAAGCCTAAATCATTCCTCCTGTCCAAGCCTAACTGCCTTTTGTTGCCAATTCATCTCTCCTGGGCTGGAGGCTTGGTCTTCTCTCAAGCCTTTCTAGATTCCGGTGCTGCCGGGATCTTCGTAGAAAATTATTGGGCCCCTGAGTCTGGTCTTCTATTCTGTAGTAAACTTAGACTTAAGAGGGTTACTACCATTGACAGGCAGACCTTAGGAAGAGGCCTGGTGTCCTTGAGACCACACCACTTCTAACTACTGTGGGTCAGCCACATTCTGAGAACTTACAATTTGATGTGATCCATTCGCCTACTGGTCCTGTGATCTTGGGGTTACCATGGCTCAGGCTACACAATCCTGTTCTAAGGTGTGGTACAGATTTTAATCTATGCAATATGCTTATTCTGTATGTCTATCCTGTACTGTACTATAAAGATTAACACTAATTTCTTTGGCAGAGAAAGGGAAAGCTGTTTAAATTTTAACACTAGCTGCTACTCTAGAAGTGATCTGACAAACAGAAGAAGATGTAGTTGCTTGCAGCTGCAGGACTAAAAGAAAAAATGTATCATAGGTGACAGACAGGCAGGAACTCCTACACTGAGCTAATGTTAAGTGTGACAGTGACAGACATACATCATACATTATTTTCACTGAAACAAAACATCACTTTACACACTAACTGCTCTGTCATGAACTTTACAGTTAAAAAAAAATCAACATTACTATCAATATGTCCACCAAATGTGCTAGGGACATGGGAATGGAGTAGTTCAAAGGCATGGACATGTTAGTCCTTCTACAAAATCTGACTGTGGCAATAGTCGATGCAACTTGTGCAAAAAATTATCATGAGCTTACTCCTCCAGAGTGTCATGACCGCAGCACTTGCGGCCCCACCTTTTCCATGGGTTTCTTCTCCGCGCTATGGATCTCTACTCTATCCTGCATTCATGCCTCATTCTGGCCTCGTTCTGGCATCCTCGTCTGGGTTGGGGCCTTTATAGGCCCTGAGCAGGCTCAGCGTGATGCGTTATTATAATGCCTTGAGTCTGAGCATTGAGTCTAGTGCTGCTATTTTATGTATGACCTCCTTCGTGCCTTGGACCTCCCATTTGCCTGCTGATTCTGATGGTAAGCTCCTCTAGACTGTAAGCTCTCATGAGCAGGGCCCTCTGATCCTCCTGTTCTCCACATCTGATTGTACTATTTAATACCTCTGTATGTCTATTCCCAATTGTACAGCGCTGCAGAATTAGTTGGCGCTATATAAATAAAGAATAATAATAATAATATTTTGTGTTTGGAGTTGTTATCCTCCCTGGGGATAGTAGTACTCTACTTTGTCTCAGAGGGTGTTATCTGGGGTCACCCTTCGGCTCCTCTGGAGGGGGCCACATCATCTAGCTTCACGGCTAGCACCCTTTTCAGCCAAGCCACCGCACAGTACCTTCTCAGGCAACCTTTGTTCCCATTCTCCGTACCCAAGCAGTGCTCCCTAGCATATGGCTTTATTTGCTGGAGCAGCCTAACCATCCCTTACTTTAGTGGTACTTGGTACTCCAGTTTCCTATTCATGTGTTAGTCATCACACGGAGGAGGCTGCTTAGCAACACAAAAAGCAACAAATAGTCACATTTTATCCATAGCAGAGGAGACCAACTGCTGCAATAGACAATGACTGAAATATCATGTCAAAAACTAGTGGTCAATGTTCTAGAAACCAGGAAAAGTAAAAAGAAACTTTTTTCAGACTTTAAAAACTACAAGAATATGAAAGTAATGGTAGGAACAGTTATTTTTCCATAAGCTGTCAGCCTACACTTGCATTATTATAAAAAGTAAAAAATGCACAAAATAGTCTAACAGTACATCTGTGGAGTCACAGACTTGGTAAATTGTTTGTGGTTGCTGTCCCCTTCTTTAGTTGAAATCAGAGATATTCTATGCTGTAGTTATTTTTCAGATAGAGGAAACATAAGGGGTGCCACAATAGTGTGGATCCACAGCATAACAATTCTTCAAACAGATGTCAACAAGTGGACACTCACAAAGATATATGGTGCATTTGAATGTGGAGGGTACTCCTGCCTCCACACAGGACAACTCAACAGTGCTGTTTTTCCTTATGATGTCTGCTGCAAAACTCTGAATGAGTTTAAACCATCCTCTGCTTTCATCTAAACAGGCCACATACACAACAAATAGTAGGTGCGACAATTACTTCAACACAATATGCAAGAATATTTCCTGCCTAACATATACATGACCCCGTTAGAATACAGCTGTTTCCCAAAGAGATATTATCGCATGTGGAGCACAATAACCCTGTCTCCACTTAGATACATCTAGCAATGGGGACACAAAATGTAATAATATGTAGCAAAACTTTTGATATATAAAGGTACATAACCAAATTTATGAACCATGTCCTTGCTGGTAAAAAACAAAAACTATTCATATAAAACAATAAATTAAAGCATCTGTTAATGTGCATTGGTAACCAGACCCATTCACAAACAATAAATACGGTAAAATGTGCATCTACATGCAATACAATGCAATAACATAAGTGTCATATAATCCAATCACCCCCACATCAATAACATCTCTCACAGAGCACACATTATTCATTTATTCAATATAAAAAGTGTAAGAGCTTTTAATTTAAATATCCTATACAACTTATGATTGGTCGATTTTGGAACGCTATTATAAAATACAGTTTTCAACAAAACTCAGTTGGAGTAATAATAATTACCCCTTGGTCCTTGTAATGTACCTCCAAGCAATGCCTGGAGACACTATGCTTAAGGAATCCTCATTTGTTGCCCAAACAAAACCAGTGCTTAACTGTCTGTGAAGTACGACTGGCAAATTGTATTCCACACTGATAGCGTTGGAAGTAGACAACATAGGAACTGAAAATCATCATGAGAAAATTCTTGTTTTTTGTGTAATATATGTACAGGTCAAGCAGCTACAGTTACCACACCTAAATACTCAAAGAATCGGATCTAGATTATCTATAGTGTCCTCTCTTATATGTAAGCTATTACATATACTAGGAGCATCTATATTATTGATGGTCTTGCACCTCCTATTCACAAGTTTATGTCTGGATCTTACATTTCCCTTCTGTAGTGGATTGTGTTGTATAATATGCCAGTGTTTCTGAAAACCGTATTCAGTACCCTGATATGTGGCGTTCAACCCTGTGATGAAGGACAGTGGGAAATCATGTCACCACCAGGGACTCCCCCCTGCCAATTCTTCCTCCTTAAATTATACAACATTTCACTTTCACCTGCTCTTCTTGCCCTCCCACAGCACTATCCACTAAAGCAATGAGGTAACCTTCATCTACTATGTTGTTTAAGAACCTGTGCCTTCCAATCAAAAATCATTACAATTTGGATAGATACATAGAAATTTACTGTAGGGAACATTCCACAGCCATTTAGGATGATGGGAACTACTACAACTCAAAAAGCTATTGGTGTCCACCTCCTTAAAAAAGCTTTTGTAGAAATAATGGATCAGTTAACCACAGTGAATTCCAAAAAAGTACTATTATTCTGAAAGCTGTAAGTGCATTTTATACACCGCACATTGGAAATGAGATGCTCAACAAACAAGGGGCCACTGCAAATAAACAATAGATCATCAATAAAGTGATGATATAATACAAGGTACACCCCATAAGTATTACTACTCATCCATTCATTCAAGTCATTCATTCATTCATTCATTCATTCATTCATTCATTCCTATCCCTTCTCCTGGACCTGCCATCTGCCTTTGACACAATGGATCAACCGCTCCTCCTCCAATCTTTCCTCTCCCTATGTCTCTGTGATTCTATCCTCTCTTGGTTCCCATCATACCTCTCCAACCACTCCTTCAATGTTTCCTACTCTGGCTCCACTTCTTCACCTCTTCCCTTGGTAAACGAATAAAGTCCTTTGGGTTTCACCATGATCTCTATGATGATGACATCCAAATCCATCTTTCCTCCCCAGATCTCTTCCCTTCTCTCCTGTCCTCTGTAATTGTCTCTCTGCTGAGTCTTCTTGGATGTCCTCCTATCATCTAAAACTTAGAGAACGAAAAACTGAACTTATAATTTTCTCTCCCTCTCCAACCAGCCTTACCCTCAATGTTAACACCACCACCATTACACCAACCTCCAAAGCATGTGGCCTCGGGATCACCTTCAACTCATCTCCAAATCATGCCACCTCCATCTAGGTAACATTTATAGAATTCAATCTTTTGTCATCCAAGAGACTACCAAAATTCTAATCCAAACACTCATCATGTCCCATCTTGACTACCATAACTTACTCTCAATTAACCTTCCTCTCCCCTGACTAACCCCACTACAGTCTGCTGCCAGACTAATCTACCTCATAATCTCCTCTAATACTGCTCCTATTTGCCATTTCGTACATTGTCTCCCATTGACATAAAGAATTAAGTTAAATAAATTCTGCTGCTAATATTCATTTACATTACATTACATTACATATACATTTCATCTCTTGTTTCCAAATACATGCATATAAAGAAAAAGAGGAGAAAATCTTTGGTGCTTTAAAGCTGACCAGAGATAGGAAGTAAATTTCACTCCACTTTCTGTCAGATGCCAAATAACAAGACAGAATAGACTAGTTCAGTACTTTTTATGTGAACAGGAGTCAATGTACATCTGCTTATTAAGATCAAAGCTTTTTTTGCTGCTATTGAAAAATGTGATTCAAGCGAATCACATGTTTCAACAATGTTTCTACTGGCTGGCGGTACCGGGGCACTTAGTAACAGCAGCCCGTGCTCTCCCATTGCTCCATGCGGTGGCGATGGGAGAGTTTAACCCATGACGTACCTGGACTGTCATGGGTCCCTGAGTTACATCTACCCATGACGGTCCCGGTACGCCATGGGTCGTTAAGGGGTTAAGCAGAAGATTCAATGTAGACCTTCTCCAAAAATATATCTCAACATTATCCACAGGAATATTGAACACTACTCTCTCCCTCTCAATTCCAGCAGACCACACAAATCCACTAGTACCCCAGCATCAGCCTGATGAAAAGGAGAACTAATGCTGAAAAACCCAGAGGCCTATGCCGCTTGAGGGGGCAAGGAATAAAGAGCAAGGCTGAACTGCCCTACTTGCACATTGAGGTTGCTGTTGAAAAAATCTATGTAGGTTAAACTTTCTAACAAATTTGAAAAGATTGATCTCAGACTCTCCATAAGAGTACCAATGTATTGGACAAAAGTTCAAACCCTTTCCCAGTAGTGAGATACACATTGAGGATAATCTCACACCAAACAAGATAATAATGTGTAGGCTTTCTTCAAATCCATTCAAATAATTATCCAGTCTCTTTAGGAGTTGCTGACTGTGTCATCCCATTTGACTCTCTCCAGATTTCCTCTTGACCTTTTCTTCTTCCTCGTGGACCCGTGGTACATCTCCTTTTCCTAAAGGGTAAATTGAGATAGTTTCCTTCCTTTCTGGGCTGCTTTGCAACTCCGATATTTCAGAGTCAAATCTAGATGTATCACTGTTATTTGTATTGATTATCCAGTATTTCTTGCTTTTCTTCCTACTGAAATAAGAGAACTGTCTTGTCTGACCAACCTGACGCACTAGATTTATAATTCCACCTACTCCCCCTAGGCCAACTGAAAACTCAATGATTTTCAAAATCTTCCTGTAATTTTTAAACGGTTCTTTCTTTCTTAACTTGATAGTATCTTCCAGTGACTTTAGCTTTTTTTTAGCATCATCAATACATTTATCAACATGTTTTTAGCAACACATTTTAACAATCAAATCCATTTTTAATTGTGTTAATTCCTCAAAAATCACAGTGTACTCCTTTTCAGTTTGCTTAAGCACTAGAGTCATTAACTTCTTAGAGCATTCCATTTCCAACAGGACATCATTCCATTCATTCAAAAACTCCACACCATTACAGTAGTGAGAAATATTCTTGAGGACCCTCAGTCCCAGTGGTACTCTTCCGACTTCACAATACAGTTTGAACTGTTAAAAATGTCTTTATTTCTTTCTCCATAAAATTGCAAATTTTTCTTTTCAATATTCTTTGCAGTGATGGTGGTACTAGCCTCACTACACCTCAGTGTTCAACAATTGTTCAAATTAGGATTTTGATGTACAATCATGGGACCTCTATCGGATATTGTGGAAAAAGAGTATATTGGAAAGAGCACTTAGACCAGGCTCTGATGAGAGCTAAGATTAGCTCTAGATTAGATCTACTTAAAGAGAGGAGGAGGGAAAAGCAACATTGGATGTGCCTTGTATTTGATTATTCCTCTGTGGCTGAAAGTATAAAAAAAAAAAACAGAGAGGAAAATTGACACACAGTTGACATAGGGAGAACCCTTGAGTAATTGGATTGGATGAATATATCCCAATAGGTAATCATAGTTATGGTAATTGCTTGACCTGTGATAACATGATCGTAGGCAAATGTATCTCACATTACAGTGTGAGACATCTTATTATATGTAGAACTACCAATGCAGTGTATATATTATTTTGTCCATGTGGGAGATTGGAGGAAAATGAAACATTCCCTTAAAGCGGAACTATCACATATATATAAGTGCCCCCAATTACTTTTTACTATAGTGTTAAGCATATAAATCCTTTTATAATTCTTATTAAGGTTTATTAAAGGATTTATATGCTTAATGCTATAGTAAAAATGAATTGGGGGGTACTTTTATATGAGTGATAGTTCCACTTTAAAGATAGGCTTCTGGACTATCTCAGCAGAACAGTTAATAAAGAATCTATACTATAAAAGAGAACATGGTCACAGGACCACAATTGCTCCAGACAAGCCACACACACCCCTGGGTGGCTGCAAGGAGGAGGTATGCATATCTCTTCTATTCACCCTGAGCACAACATACAGTGGGGTGTGATTTCACCTCACTCTACCATGGCCCAACTCCTGTGCCCATGCCCTTAATCCTATTCCACTGCTTCTCAGTGTGTGTTCATCTCCCAGTCTCCTCTGTTCCCTGCATCCTCTGTTCCATGTGTCCCCTTTCCCACATCTACCCACTCATCCCACTCATTCACTCACTATACTTTCCCCAGCACTCTACATACCCGCTCTGTCCCCTTTCCTCTTGTACCATCTGCCTCATATCGCCACAACCCCTCTTCCACACTTTTACTATGTGTTGTTGTGCCAGGTGGGTGGAGAACATGAGAGAGTCACTGGCTGAACCTGGCACACTTAACCCCTTGAGTGCCAAGGGGAGAATAACGCATTGAAAAGTATAATGCTGTGCAGTCATCCGGCTCTCACATGGTTAATGTTATGGCAGCTCTCATGATCTGTGGGTTGCAACCCGGCCAGCCTTTGCCTTTGTGCCACCCATCAGGAATGTAGCATCTGCCTATCACTGCATCTATTGGACCTGGCCTGCCAAATATTTATGAATGAAGTGTTACGTTCTAGCATATCACCTACTCTTATGATCCCATTGCTCATGTAACATTAAATACTTGTAAAGAATACAAAGTGTGAAGCAACAATAAAAAAATGAAAATCAAGGGTACAAATCAATAGACAGCAAACAAAATGTGTCATAAAATAAAGACAAGAGATTGATTGGTGGTAAACACCACCCTGTTAGAAAGCCATGCATGTGTGTGCTGGTGTGCCCGGCAGAGCGCTGTAAGTAAAAAGTACGTGACGTACCAGGACCGTCAAGGGTCTTTCAAGCAAATTTACCCTTGACGGTCCTGGTACGTCAAGGGCCCCTAAGGGGTTAAGGACAATATGACTGCATATTGCTAGGTTAGTAAAGTATTGGGGGGCAATGTTATTCACATGAAAGTTCTGCTTTAATGTGTGTGTGTGTGTGTGTGTGGTGGTAGGGGATATGACTGAGTGTAACGGGCCATAGGCTGTTACTAGGGAACTTTACTACGGATTAGGAAAAACTAGCTCTTCTCAGAAGACTGAATTCACTTGGCCAGAGACGACCGGCAGGACACTCACGGAAGCCGCCTTGCTTTAGAACGTAGGTAGGCCCCTGATTGGCCAATCTGAGTTAAAGGGGACACCATTGACTTTGCCTGAGAAAAGTAGGCACCTCTCGGATTAGCCACAGGTTTAAAAGGACTGAACTGTATGCCCGGTGGATTGTCATTGAAATGCAATACATCCGACAACCAGCGGGTGTCTCCCTGCCTCGGTGCTATCAGCCTCGACATGTTGTTGAGCATTGTGGTAATGGAAAGACATATGACATTCTGATTGGTCATAGCCCTAGGTGACAAGTTTAAAGGTTCCCCATAGAGTTAACATGGGGGAAAGTAGGCGGCCCAGGGATTGGTCGGTCAACTGCCCGCCCAAAGCTTCCCATAGGCTGAGACGGCCATGACTATCTTGGCCAGGATTGGCCAACAGATTCTAAGCTCCCGATTGGCCAGGGGTTGAAGCGGAATATTCAAACAGGCTAAAAAGATGCTTCAACCCCCCTGGCCATTGTTTAAGTTGTGTATTCAAGTTCCTCAGCCCTTTGTCTTAGTGTTTGCCCCTCCTCAATCCCTTTGTCTAAATGATTTAATCATGTCTGGTCCTTTGTATTATGTTTACACCATATGTCACTGTCCTGTATATTATTTGTCCAGTATTATATTGTAATGCGGTTAACGAGCAAGAGCAAGAGTTGTACAATAAAGTGTGTTACTGTTTGGAACTTCATCCGTGTCCTGTCCTTTTGTAGCTGGATGGTATCAAGGGTCTCCTTTTGACCTCCATCCAAGGAAGCGGCTCTGGAGAATGACCGGCAAGGCTACCTGCTTGTAGCCGACCTCAGGAGGCAGAGACCAGGAACAACGTCCTAGGTCCATCTGTGGACTTAGGTATCCATTACACTGAGACACTTTGCTTGGGAACATAGGGCTTAAAGGAAATTATACAGAGAAAAACTTGCCATTAAGAAAGAATAAAAGACAGACAATAAAAAAGAGATAAAAAATAAAAAGAACACATGTATGTCCATAAGGACATACAGCCACCAGTGATGTGCAGAGTTTAAAGGGTAATCAGGAACTACTTTGGTTCAATCCTGCATTCACAAACACATCAGTGGATCAGTTAGTAATGGCAATGATGCATAATGGCTAACAGGCATAAGTCCTGTCACGGTTCCCCAAAGATGTTCAGGAATTAATACGGTATATTTAAATGCAATTTATTAAAATATAACAAAGGTAGTACACAAGTAATACAACAGGAACAAGCAGAGGGTTACAAGCCAGCAAGCACTGCTATCAGGAATAGTAGGCTGCCAAGCTTGACCACACTGCTGGAGACTAGGCCTCAGCCACTGGTAGTCTCTGCAGTCACCACCCTCTGAGACAAGATCAGGAGGCATGGGAGGAGAGGGAGGATAGGGTGGGTCAGAAACATGAGGAGATGTCTCCCCTAGAGTCCTCCGCAGGCTCTCAGCGACCGAGGGTCTCCCCCTATCACGGTGCCTGTGATTGCTGCCTTTACATGTCAGTTACCTGTAGGGGGCTCTCCATTGGCTGCTTGCCTTCAGCCCACCTTGCACTGCCTATTTAAACTGAGCTTGGGCACCCTTTGGTTGCCCTTTCGTGTTGTCTCTATGCTGCTGTTCCTGCATTGAGTTCCAGTGCTTCCTGGGCCTTATCGCTGTTCCTGATTGCCAGTGGTATCCTGTTCCTGCCTCCTAGTCGTCTGGTTCCTGCTTCTATTCTTGATCCTGTTGGAGTGGCTGTTCCTGTCGTTGATTCCTGCTGCCGTTCCAGATCCGGTTGACCATCTGCAGTGCTGATCCTCTTCATACTCTGCTGGGTTCCTGTTTCATCATCTACCAGGTGCTTGTTGTTCCCTGTGGTCTGGGCGACATTATTATTCCTTCCTTGGTTGTTCCAGTACGCGGGTACTGGTTCGCTCCACTATAACCGGCTGCTGTCGCACCGGTAGAGTCATTGATTACTCCAGTACGCGGGTACTGGTTCGCTCCACTGAGACTGGCTGCTATTGCACTTATATGAGCCATTGGTTACTCCAGTACGCGGGTACTGGTTCGCTCCACTGAGACTGGCTGCTATTGCACTTATATGAGCTATAGGTTATTCCAGTACGCGGGTACTGGTTTGCTCCACTGTAACCGGTTGCTGTTGCACCGGAAGAGTCAGAGGTTATCCCGGTACGCGGGTACTGGTTCGTTCCACTCTAACCGGTTGCTGTTGCACCGGAAGAGTCATAGGTTATTCCAGTACGCGGGTACTGGTTCGCTCCACTGTACTGGCTGCTAAAGCACCTAATGAGCCTTTGGTTATCCCGGTACGCGGGTACTGGCTCGCTCCACTGTAACCGGCTGCTGTTGTACCAGTAGAGTCACTGTTTACTCCAGTACACAGGTACTGGTTCACTCCACTGTAACCGGTTGCCGTTGCACCGGTAGTGTCATTGGTTACTCCAGTACGCGGGTACTGGTTCGCTCCAGAGATTGAGGCTGTACTGTCCTAGACAGCCTGACAGATTGTGGTTTCTCCCAGTCACGGGTACTGGTTTGCTCCTCGGCTAACCGGTGGCTAGTTGCTCTCCCAGACTACACCGGTGGTGACTGTGGTACACTGCTCATTATCGTTCCAACCTTTTATGAGTGGCAGTCTAGTGCAATCTATATATCCTGTGGCCTCTCTTGTCATCATAGGTGACTGGTTGTCTCCACCTAGCCAGTTGGTAAGGCCGGAAGAACCTGGTTGTGTCTATTCCTGTTATATTTATTTTATTTATTAATTATATAGTTAATATTATATGGAGAAGATGTGTTATTGAGTTGCCTTACCCGGTATTGGCAAGGCCAGTAGAGCCTCATTATCCACAGTCCCTGTGTCTTGGCTGCCTTGCCCGGTATATTGGCAAGGCCGGTAGAGCCTCATTACCTCAGTCTCAATATCTTGGCTGCCTTGACACACACTGTGCACATTGCAGGTGCTGATGAGAGCCCCAGTTCCTGCTCTCAAGGGAAAAATTATATTCTAATAACAACATACCCATGATTTTGGAGGAGGGGCAGGTGGAGAAGAATTATTGACCAACGTCTTCTTTTCTCCACATAGACTGGGGGCTACTTATTGTGCTGCTACTGCCTCAGGCGCATCATTGGAGCCAGTCATAGCAAATGGAACTTTCATTATTCATCTTCCATGTTACTGCTATTGTTGATCCCATTCCCTTTCAGCTGCCTATTCATCCTGCTGCTTAAACAACTCAGCAGCAGCAGTACAAGCAACAGCTGCAGCTCAGGACTCAGGAAGACATTTGACAGTGGCCATTGGCCAACATGATCCGCTGGCATTAGGCCAGTAGGGCATTTTTATTTTTTTCTCAGGACTTGTGCTTTAAAAACAAAACAAACAAAAAAACAAAAAACAAAAAAGCTTTTTTGGGGGGTTTGTTTCTAACAAGCCTAAGTCCAACAAATCAATATTTCTTCAGGGCTTGGGCCTCTAATAAGTCTAAGTCCTACAAAGGCCTCTAACAACAAATCAAACAAATCATCCTCTACAAAATACTCTATCAAGTCAAGTATCAGTTCACCCCAGTGGCAGCTTATGTCAGGGGGTTCCTGTCTCTATCACTTTACATACAAATTTCTTATTTATTTATTTTTTTCTTAACTGTCCCCCCAATAGCAGTCAAGAACCACCCCCAAACAAATTACCTGTTCAAATGATTCAATCATTTACCAACACAGGCACCCTCCTTAGACTCCTTTATACCATGTCTTATGGTTTCTATTTTATTTAGGATTTATTTTTATAAACTGCCCCCCAATCCCAGTAAACAACCCCCCCAACAACCATCCCCTGTTCAACTGATTCTTTCCCCACACCCCACCAACACAGATGTCCTCATGCCCCTTTTATACTATGCCTTTGGGAAATAAAATATTTGCTAATGTGTGTAACTTCTATGTTCCCATTGATTTCAATGGAATGAGCTAGGCAAAAAAAAGCGGAAAAAAAGGAAAATCTGCACTTTTCGCTGGAAATTTTTCACCAAGTGGAAAGTGCCATTTTTCTCTGATTTCAGTTTGAGGAGGAAATTTGCGCCCATCCCACTCTTCACATCACTGGTGGTTCTATGTCCTTATGTACATACACATGGTTTTTTAAATCTCTTAATTTTTTTCTCTCTTTTTTTTCATTCTTTCTAAATGAGAAGTTTTTCCACACAGACTGCCTGTATCCCCTGCAGTTCTCTTGGTGGGGTATACATCGTAATGCTTTACAATGCAATGGAGTCCACCAGGCGCTCTCGCCTAGAGGAGACAGTATTTTGCCGTCCATTATGTATACACTGTATCTCCTGATCAGTGGATGGTTTTGTGGCCATATGATTACCATACCTGGGAACTTTCCAAATTAGCTGGCCCTGAGATCTTTGGAATATTAACCATTAAAGCTTCCTATAATGTAGATTTTGTGCAATACGTACCTACTTGCTCTAACTCAGAGGTACTCCAATCAGTCTGCAAGGAACCTTTAACTTGTTACAACTTAGAGATCTCACTGCCTAAACACAAATAAACAATCAGAACATTTCCTGCTGCTTTTCTGGTACAAATGGCACCAATTTAGAGACTAAAGAAACATTTAATGGTGGTAAATCTTATAGTAGGTGTCACAGACCTCTCTCACCCTGAGAATTTGGCCCTTCACCCTGAGACCCTGAGATTTGGGTCTAAACCCTGAGAGTTCCAAGTATGATGATTACGCTAATGAATTCTCACTTCCCGATTGGTCCTATCCCACTGATTACATTAGGATGTGGTTTTTCTCATGTAAATGCCATGCGCTTGCCTTGTTTGCCGTCACAAACTGCAGACGGGATCCCCTGAACTTTAATAATATTGTCCCCAAGGCCCCATGTTCTTTTTGTCATTGTGTGTGTGGGAATACAATATGCAGATGGTGACTTCAATATGATGACAATTTATTCATCATTATCATCTTTCTGTAACCCCAAACTTGGTCTGTATACAATGCAACTACATTATTTTGAGTCACATTACCGATTTATTTGGCTAAATACAAGAATAAAATTTAAAAAATGAGCAACGCCATCACACACTGCTAGTAAGTAATACAAGTTTAGTACAACACTTCAAGTAGCAACATAATAGTGTTCCGAGGGTTTTAAAATTTGCAGGTATAGAGAGGGCCTTTCCGAATCACAGAGGAGGCAATAGGGATAATGCTTTATAAAGAGAGAGTCCAAATGGATTATTAAATTACAGACCACTGGTTTACTTGGATTAAATGACAAAGATGAACTAACACCCTTTTTGCAGTCATTGTAAACATTATGATTACCATTTTTGCATCTTGTACCTTAGTTTCATAGAGGTGGGATGTTAAACTGGTAGGGAAACTAATTTAATTAATTTGTTTTAATATTTTAAATATAGCATGTCACTTGCTACATTGCTGACCAAGGGAACTATGTATCTTTAAAATTGGCATTATTTGCATGTCGGAAAGGTGACCAGAGCCTTTAAGTTGACAGCGAGTTGTAGCAAGTGTGTGCTATAATGGATGCCTTGACAAACTGCTTGTCAGGCACAAAACAGCTGTCAATGTTTGTTTGAATGTTGGATCGCAATACTTTTATGGGTGAGTGCCAACTTTTTGTCTTTTTTGTTTTTTCTTCTCTATATTTATGAGCTCCCAGTGTATGGGTCGGTAACTGATGCACAGGAATACCATCTAGCTCCCAGGAGTGGTCCCACTGCATGTGAGATGGTTTCAGCATACTTGCAAGATGGCTACTTTCTCATCAGAAACAATATGTGTGGCCAGCAATGACACATACTGCCATGAAAACCCTTAACTGCCCACTAACAAGTGTTGAGTCTGAGTGGGATTTCAGTGCAGTGGGCTATACTGTAAATGACCACAGGACATGGCTATCAAGCAGCAGTGTTGGGAATCTAACATTTTTAAAAAAGAATCAACATCTATGCCATCTGAGTATCAGGTAGTAGAATTGGAAAAACTACACATGACAGGGAAAGCCAGGTCATATGTATTATTAACAGCAGCACACAGGATAAAGGGGATGGTGATGATGATGAGGAGGGATGTGAAGTGTTGCTACCATCTGCCACTGCTATGAACAATGATTAAAGTTTGTCAATAATCGGAGAATAATTATAGCTTACATTAGACTAACTCATGATTGTATTGATATTTGGTGTAAGAATCATGTTGAATCTAATCTATCTATCTATCTATCTATCTATCTATCTATCTTCAATCACCCCACACCAGCCCACCACCACCACCACCATACACATCATCTGCCACATTCATTGTACAATGTAACCCTTTTTTTTCTTTAGAAATAATGGCTAGGCAGCGTTGCAGAAGGTTTACAAAAAGCCTGAAAAATATTTGTGTGTGCAGGACTCAGGCTCTCCAAACACAAGCCCTGAAATAAATTTGTATTTCAGGACTTAGACTTGTTAAAGCGGAACTACCACCCGAAAAAAACTTTAGCTTAAATAACTCCCCATCTGGTGACTAGCTGCTTAGTAGCTCTAGTCGCCAGAATTATTACCTTATTAAATAGATGTATCCTTTCTTCCTGAGCTGACAGCAGGGCGGAGCACAGACATCTTGCCATAGTGACGTCTGTGTGCTTGTGCTGTCTGTCCCTTCCGGAGCCAAACAGCTACTAGCAACGCCTTCTAGAACTGGCTGGGACTGACAGCGCAGGCACACAGATGTCACTATGGCAAGATTTCTGCGCTCAATCCTGCTGTCAGCCCGGGAAGAACGGATACATCTGTTTAACAAGGTAGTAATTCTGGGGAGTTATTTAAAATAAAGTTTTTTCAGGTGGTAGTTCTGCTTTAAACACAAGCCCTAAGAAAATGTTTTGAAGGACTTAGACTTGTTAAACACAAACCCTGATAAAAAAATTTGGTTTGTTGGACTTACGCTTGTTAAACAAAAGCCCTGAGAAAAAAATTGGTTTCCAGGCCCCCAAGGCAAAAAAAAACAAACTATGCCCTACCGGCCTATTGCCAGCAGTTCATTATATATTTTGCATTGTCAAATGCCCCTTGTGACTGTAACGGATCCTACCTGTTACTTGAGCCCTTGTCTGGCCCTAAGACTGTTTAACCAAAAACTGTGGACAATTTTCCCTGGTTGTGCACTAAAAATACTTTGTATATGCTTTATGTGAATGAGGAAATGGACTGTATTGCTGCCCTGTGGTAGACTGGTGGCTTGCTTCCAAGGGAATAGGCAGCGAGGGGTTAATTATTCCAATGTGTATTGCAGTCCCTCAATCCAGTGACTATATGTACTGTAGCAAGACCTCCTGCTGGGTGTTAATTAAGCCATTGTGAACTGTAGTCAGACCCCCTGCCGTGTGGTAATTAGTTCAAGCCCTCAAGTCTTTGTATTTTGTGTCTGTATTAATCAACCCCTTTTGTATTTTAAAGGTAATCATGTCAGGCTCATTGTACTTGTTAGGCCATCTGCTGTTGGCCTTTTGTTTCCTGTAATATGATTGGATTAAGCCCTATTGTATCTGGTTTCCCCATCAGTTTCAATGTAAGAGTTCTGTATAAATATCTGTGGTCTTTGTCAATAAAGAGAGTTATGTTTTGGAGTGAACCAGAGTCCTGGAGTCTCGTGTGTTCCTATGGTATTAAAGTGGCCACTATGACGCCCATCTGAGTGCAGGTTCCTGCATCGTTCATACATCTGCTGCCAGTATCCTGCGACCCAACTTCGGATGCTGTCAGGCGGCAACGTGGACACTGCCTTGCTTCTTCCAGTTCCAGGAGAACCTTTGATGCGAGTCCCGGAGTGCTTGAACGGCTTGGCAACCACTACCCTTTGTTCCTACGACACTTTTCCTGTTCATCGTAGCCCGGGAGTAGAGGCCTCACTCTCTACTGCCCGGTGTTCCGGTTCTATAACGCTCGACGGTTTGAGAGCCCGTTGACCCCTCTTCGATCCGCATCCTTCGACGTAGAGGCGGCTACTCCGGGGTTCGACGCAACTTTGAGTCGACCACCTGACCATTGATCTACTCGAACGGTGCATCCGACGGCGCCAGTCCAGCGTCGAGAAGGAGAGACCCGGGAATGACGGCGGAAGGCGACGCGGTCCCTTCTTAGCTTCCGTTACAGTGACATTACAGCATTTGTGACTGATGAATTGCTGCTGCTGAGTGTTCTAAGCAGCAGGACAATTAGACAGCTCCCAAAGATTGAGATCAACAGCAGTGATATGAGAAAGGCACTAGCCACTGGCTCCAGTGATGTGCCTGTGGCAGTAGCAGCACCACAACTAGACCCCGCTACTTCAGGTGTATCTATTGAAAAGAAGTTTGCCAATAACTCATGCACCTCCTCCAAAACCATAAGTATGTTGGAATACTACTTTTTGCCTTGAGGGCAGGAAGGAAGTGTGTTTTTCCTCAACAACTGCAATGTGCACAGACTGTAAGAAAACATTGTGAAATACAGGAAGGACTGGGAACAATAGACACATCTGTGTTCATATGAAACGATGGCTCAACTGCAACAAACACCTTGAAGCTTGGATCCGCAATGTAAAATCATCCCCCAAGAAACAAAGTACTGCTGTCACTATGGCCCTTGACCTCTCTACTAAGGACATGTGACAAGAAGAAGTCTTAGTAAACATAATTAATCCTCCTTGCCCCCAGCTTAGTGCATTCTGTGTGATGGAATGTACACAGATACTCCCTGATCCCCTGCATCCGATTACTCTCCACCAGATCAGTGCACACACAATGTGCAATGAGTTGACATGAATTGCCACATCCTTGCATTTACAGAATCATTACCAGCTGGTGAGGGAGATAACGTTGTAGGAGGTGTTTTGCCAGAAGAGGAGGTAGAGGACCTTGAGGGTGCCAGGCCGCAGACAATTGGCTTGTCTTCCCATGCCTGGACCATAGTACAAGAAGCTGATGACGACACAGGTGTTACACTCACCTTCAAACTTTCAGGCTAAGGCTGGGTTTCACTAGTCTTACTTTTCGATTTTCATTGATGTTCTTTCTTCCCTTGGGGAGGGACAGTAGGTATAGTGACAGCGCCTCTTGATTTTTTTCATGGGGGTTTGGCTTTCACATACCTTACATAAATGTTGCATTGCATGTGTTTTATAAGGGCAGTTGTGCCAAGGTATGTCCCCACCGTTCCCATTTTCACTGCCTTCTCACATACGGTGCACAGTACAGTCACTGATGACCGCACTGCACCTGCCCCATGAGAAAAATATTCCCACACCCATGATTTCTGGGAGGGGACTGATGGAGAAGAATGGCCTTCTTCTTCTCCACAATCCCCTTCAATGGCTGGGGCAGATGATGCTGTTGCTGATTCAGAAACAGCATTAGAACTAGGAACAGAATAATTGTTGGCAAGTGGAACCTACTGGAAGAACCCAGTCCCATGGTGGCCACATTTGTCTGTGGCACACTAGCATGCTCATCATTATCCTGCTGCTGAGACAGATGAAAGTCTGACACTGGTGACTCAGCAGCATGAATTACAGCAGCAGCAAAGTCTGTAGTGTCACTGCTGATGGTGGTGGTGTTGGTGGTGATGCCATGCCTGTTTGTCTCTCTGTCTCCCATTACTTTTCACATTCAGCTAAAAAGGGCATCATTCTCTCATCCACACCAGCTCTCATCACCACCACCACAAGTCTTTTGCTGCTGCTTCCGTATGGGAGGGAGCTGGTTGGGGAGGACAAATGTGACAGTGGATCCCTTACAGTCACACTTGCCATCTCTTCAGATGAAGAAGGCACAGTGGCAACAGTAGCAGCATACACAGGCAGCTGACATATGCTGCTGCTCATACTGCTTGCCAGTTCTGCCTCCTTCATAACTCCCCAGAGGGACAAAGAATAGGAAACACAGGTTTAGAGATATGTGGGCTGCTTTGACCGCTAGTATGACTGTTGACTTTCCCTTCCACCTCAGCAGCAGCATTAGAATCCATACAGCTAGTTCCAGCAGCTGCTCCACCAACCCCACTCTCACCCCCACCAGTCTTTAACTGCTGTGTGATTGTGGGACTGCTTGAAGATGACTTATGTACTTTGTTGTCACACATGCCATCTCATCCTCTGCCTCAGAATTAGAAGGCACATTGACAGCAGAAGCAGCAGGCACAGGCAGCTGACCTGTGCTGCTCACACTGCTACCCAGTTCTGCTTTGTCACAATTTTACCCAGATGCCAAGTGACTATGTTGGGGGACTGGGCATCATTGGGTCTGGGGAATGTGGGCTCCCAGTCCCTTTCACGCTGGTGGTGGTGATTTCCTCCTCCTCTGAGTCACTGGATGCTTCAGGGTCCTACCAGCTCCTCCTTTATTTATTTTTTTATTTATTTATTCTTTTTACAGGTTCTCATAGTGTCAGCCAGCACCATGAGACTCTAATTCCCTAAATTCACTAGATAAATAGCTATAAAATCACCTATTGCCTCCTTTCTCATTGCTTTCACTCCATTTTATTTCCTGTTTATATCATGTTTTTTAGAGTGAACTGCAATTTTTTTTATAGTATGTGGGCAGGACGTTTCTCCCCATTGAAAGTCATAGCAAAACATGGAACAATTTTTGCGAAATATTTTTTTGTCTCAGTGAAATGGAGAAAATTCAAATGTTTTTTCTATGGGTGAAATTTCTATCAAACAAGCAGAGAAAATCATGGTTTTGCAGAATATCTCAGGAGAACAAAACAGGACCTTTCACCCATCCATAGTCAAGATGAATGTCCAGTGATAAGATCTTGTTTACTTTCAAGCTCACCTCATTCCAAAGTAAATTATTTTCTCACAGGAGCACCCTAGGTGAAACACAGAGTCAACCTCTGAAAAACATATCCAGAAAAGAGGAAAACATGTATCGGAAATTTGAGTTAACATTTGAGGGGTATAGAACCATCTAGTCAAACGTTTGAAATAAGTATCCTTGGTGAAGACATCAGGAGAGAATTTTAGTAGGTACTTACAATTTTGTATGCAAGAATCCCGTGGAAGATTAACTGAGAGTTCGTTTTCCCATTGTCTAATATAAGTGAGCTTAACTTGTGAGAAGTTGACAATAAGGATTTCATATATTTTAGATATGGCATAAGTTTCAAAGAGGTGTTCCTGCAAGTCAGATTCAAATGTGGTGAGGGGTCTCAAGCCAAACCCCTCTGATTTTATATGTGTAATAAAATGTTGTACCTGTTGACAGTGCCATTCATGTTTAGGGATAAGTTGGTATGTGTGGCACAGGGATGAGAAGGCTAATGGTCCCATGTTCATAATCAAGTGTGGGGATCCCTATCTCCCTCCAAAAAGCAAAAGAGCTATGGAGGCAGCACTGGAGGAAGTATGAGTTACCATAGTTTGAAAGAAGAGGGGAAGGATAAGGGGCCAGGTCCATATCACAGTTCACCGAGTTCCAGGTTTGGGACATGTTGCTTAAAATCAGATGTTCGCAAAATGTTATGGGCAGGGTGTATAATTTCGCCCAAACCACACACTGGATGTTATATTTGGGGATGAGGAATTGAATCGAGTCTATCCAATCTTTTTGAAACCTATAATAACAGTTTGACAATTATGGTAAGTTAGTCGCCTTGTAAACTTTCATAACGTGTGTTAGGCCAATCCTCCTTGAAGTAAGGTATAATTTTAATGGCTACATTCTTGGTTTTTATAAGTCCATATAAAGGCATTAATAGATGATTGTATTTTCTTGATCATATGGATTGGGAAGGAATGAGGGCTGATATTAAATAGATATAATAGCTTGGGGAAAATTATCATGTTAACCAAGTTGGCCCTACCTATCCAGGAGATAAATAGCTTATACCATCTCTGTAAGTCTCTTTCTAAGGAGATAAACAGTAACAAAAAGTTGAATGTGCTTTCTTATTCATTGCTATAAAATAAACCCACAGGTATTTTATTCTATTCTCTCTCTACTTAAAGCAGAAGGAATATTGAAATAACTGGGACATAGAATGCAAATTTCCAATTTCTGTTGATTAATTTTAAAACCTAACAAAGTACCATAATCCTCCAGCAGACAAATAAGCTTAGGTAGCGATTTAGCAAGTCAAGAAAAAAAGAACAAGATTGTATCCACAAACATGCCATTTTGTTGGGACATTTAGAGGTGGGGTGGCCTGAAATTCAAGCATGATTCCTGATTCAACACAACAGGGGTTTTAAAGCTAGAAAAGGTTTTTTTTTAAATGGGTCCACTTCAAAACTCTGTGCCCAGATGGAGGTGCAGAGGTGACAGGCGCTGACTTGTGCAGCATAAGGCTCTCCAGCTGTGACACTACAAGTGCCATCATCCTGTTGTAAGAGAAAAGGACCATAGTCCAACGACTTCCAAGTACTCTATCCGCCCTCGATATTCATTATGACCTCCATTATGCCTAATTAATTCACTGTCTGTCCTCAATAAATATTTTACACTCACACTATGCTACTAAGAGTTATACTCCTTAGTCTTTGCACTTTAACACAGAAATTGACATACACTATGTGTTTTCAACTCCTTTTGACAGGAGTGGCTCCTGTCAAAATTATGCCCTTGTCTATGTCCTGGTGAGGCAGTATGGAGGAAATATGAATATCTCCTTCTTACGGATGCCCCTGAGAGTATTTATCTGCCCAGGATTGTGGTGGCAGAGAGATGGAGGCTTTTGGCATTTTGCCAGTCTTCTTCTTATTAAAACAGATTGGGAACAAAGCCAGACTGGTTAGGGTGTATGAAAGTGTTGTGCAACAAAGCTGATCAGCTGATAATTTGCACATAGGTAGGATCTTTATCCGGTTTGGGAATTACCATGATATGGGCTTCCAGTGTGTACAAGGGAAAAGGATACCAATAGCAATGACTTTGAAATAATTAAGATGATTACTCTTGAACTACAACTCTAACAGTATTGAAATAACACTTTCCACGTTCCAAATACTGAGAAGATTAATAGGACCTGCTTTTTTGTAAAACATTACTATCCATTTAAAGCAATCTTTTTTTGCTCAAGGTACCCTTAACATGCAGTCTGGGATTTTCAGGACACACCTGATATGTTATATAATATTTTTCATTGGTGTAATGAGGGTTACAGATGTATATTTTACCATAATAATGACAAATACAAATATATTGCACATAATATATCCATAATTATTCATCTGAAGTGTAAATATTCATATTTTTATCAAAGTCTTCAAGACCTGCCAGAGGGCCACGGCACCTTGGTTGAAAACCAGTGGTTTAGAGACAGCACAGAGTTTTGAGTGGCAAACTGAGCACACATTTGGACACATTCTGTCTGACACATTGCTACTGAATGCAGGGTGCAGATGAGCATACCCGATTTCAACAGTCTCTGAACAACCTTGGGTCTGTCTTTGTGAGAGCAGGTATGCTGCAACATGTAACTCACTAACTGCTGGACTACCAGAGTAGTGATTATGGGTCTTTTAGTCCAAGACCTGAAGAGTCAAAAATCAGAAGAATTGGGAAGGAGGGCAGTGAGAGGGATGGCAGAAAATGAATCAAAGGTGGCACCACAATATGCAAATCTTTTATGGACAACCTAAAACAGAGATTTCTTGGTACATACCACTTCAATTCTCAGAAATATTTCCACTATATCACCAAAATATTCATCATATGAACAGTAGTTGCAAAGAATTTCGAAAATCTTTCAAAGCATTTTAAGCTTAATGGATTTCTCTAAAGCAATGGTTCTCAATCTTTTTTTGTTCAGGGCACCCCTAACATATAATCTAGAACATTCAGGGCACCCCTAACCTATTTAATGTACTTTATCAAGGGCATAATGATGGGTACAATACAAAAATAAACCGTTATTATTAGGTCTTGCAATCATAATAACAAAACTAAACATATTGTGCTTAACAATTTCTATAAATCTATATTTAAAAGTCCATTTTTGTCAGTCTACATAGAAAACATGGAGCACCCTAAGCTGATGTCCATGGCACACCAAAGTGCCACAGCACCCTAGTTGAGAATCACTGCTCTAAAGAAAGTATACATTTCCTAGACACAACCATAACTTTCATCAAAGGCAAACTATACTGTTCTGTACCCAGAAAACCCATGGGCAGGTGCAGTTATTTTCACAACTCCAGTTTCCACCCATCACATACTAAACAAGGCATCACTCATTGCCAAGCTATTAGATACCACCGCATATGCTCGGATATCAATGACCGCAATAATCATCCAGAAACATTATCTGAATCATTCAATCAAGTGAAAAAACAAGGGCAATCACAAAGAAAATAATATCTGCACTGAGAACAAAATGTTACAAACACATGTATACCAATAGTGACAACATACAACCTCACACAGACAAACACTGATATTGGGACCAAACATTGCAGCAGATCCTGGTGTAAACCATGTCAACACATTTGTGAAAACAATACTGCACTACACAACAACAGGATGTACAACATTAAAGGATTATATTCAAATTTATATATGATACAATGCACTGGATGTAAAACTGGATTTTACATTGGTTACAAATTAATCTAAGGATAAATACACACTGACAATCTATTTTGAAACACCATAAAAAAGCAGTCATACCCTTAGTCTGTCATCATTTCACCCAGTAAACCCAGTACGCGCTCGAAAGCTTGTGACTTAAACTGAATTAATACAATACATTGTAATACAATGCATTATTACATACTGCAATACACATTCGTTTTGCATATACACCACTGAACTAACGGCTATCCTAAATTGAAAAAAAAAAAAAAAAAAAAAAAATATATATATATATATATATCTCAGTATTTTACCAGGAAGGACACATTGGTAAGCACACCCAAAGGGAAAAAACACATTTAAAATTGCTGGAGAGCAACCACTTTTGACTAAAATAGCTAAAAGCAAATACACAAAATATTGATGCACATCCATATATACAACATTATTAATCCTTTTCTCATTAAAGATGAGGATTAGGTCACATAATATGGCTTAAGTCTTAACCTTAATAGGCTATGTCTTATGAGCTGAATCTCTTGTGCTTTAGGCATTTACTAACCTCATTTTACTTTATCCTGTTATGCTGTGTCTTATGAGCTGAACATATGCTTCTTTAGGCATTTACTACCCTCAACTTTTGAAGTTTTGATCAGCTTCTATTGGTTTAAGCACCACTCCCACCCCCAGGTGTAGTGTCAATTGTCTTTAGGACATTATATAATGCCTGTCAAAGAGTTTCTCTCCACCAATGACTAAAGCTGACAACGACTCAGCTCTCATGATAAAGTAAATTAAGGTTAGTAAATGCCTAAAGCAGGAGAGATTCAGACAAAGCATATTAAGTTTAGGACTTGCCTATAATGGGGTACCTTGGCGTGGGGGCAAGCTTGGCATACTATGGCTCTTCAGCAGAGCCAAAATAACACAATCTAAAAAGAAATACTTAATTGGAACGGTCTACAAAGTGTGCCTGGTTTGCAAGTAAAAATTATCCATTACTATCCCTTTAAATCTGACCAAATCCATAACTTAATTTACAGAAATGCAGCCCCAGACTTGCAAGGAACCTCCCTGTACTGCTCTCCAGCCTTTTGTCAAACAAACTGCCTTCTGCTACAGCCAAATATTTCACATCAGTCCAGAGCACGTGCTGCCATTTTTCTGCACCCCAGTTCCTGTGTTTTTGTTCATAGTTGAATTGCTTGGTAAATAAACTGTACAATTCAGGGATAAATACATTGGTCAAATAAGTATATAATAAACTGGACATTTCAGCAATACATAAACAGGGAAAAAAATGGCAACATAAAAAAAGGAACAGTTGATTATCACAGGGACTTTGAGATTGTTATAACCACACCCATAACTAAATAAAGTGGCTGTGGTGAGCACTTAGAAGATTAGATCAAGGCCCTCTTTACATACATGTATTAGGCACCAAGTGATGCACACAATGTAAAGTTACAGGAGGCTACACTTCCCCTTCATATGATATAGTGACATAGGGCAATATATTTTTTTATACCTATAAAGGAACCTGCAGGCCAATCCATCAGATAGCTCCTTCCATGTACAGGTAGCACAGATCAATGCCTCAGATCCAGCATAAATAGTGCCTAGCAATAGCACATTTAGTTGGAGTAGAAGCATCAAGGAAATAAGAAATGTCCCGATCTGTAAAAGGAACAGTAACATTTTTTAAGAAAATCTATATGTTATATAGCATTCCTGTTGAGTAAAACTAGTGCACTCTCACTGCTGTCAGTTGTTTTATTCAACATTTATAACAGTTCAAATAATCAGTAAGTGAATTTACTGTGCTTTTACTTACTGAAATTTCTGACAGGAAGTGACACAGCAGTTTCGATCATATTCTATAGAGAACTGTTTGTTAGTGACTTTCCTCTCAAATAGAATGTAACGGAATAACTAACTGGAATTTGACCACTAGTGTGCACTGCAAATGTAAAAAACTCGGGTTTAAACTGTATTAACTCTGGAAATATGCATCTTTCAGCAGTGGGAGTACAATTAGTTTATTCAGCAGGAAAAACCTTACAGTATATAAATATTTTCACACAAAAAGTTTACTGCTCCATTAAGTCCTTTGTGGAACCTGGCATCCAATTGGTAAATCCAGAATGCTTCCCTTCTCATAAGTAAAGCATCAAAATCTACACCCCTTGTTTCGCGGTGTAACGGAAGCTAAGAACACCGGGTTGTCCTTAGCCGTTGTTCTGGAATCCTCTCTCCCAAAGGTGGCCAGATCAGGGCACTTCTCCCGGTGAATGAGGAATCGGTGAAGTTGTCGATTCTGAACGTCGCTGATTTTGAGTTGTCGATTTTGAGTCGGCAACTCGGAGACTTCGCTGGAGAATGCAAAACAGCGAAGTTGACGACTCTGTGAGTAAGCGAATATCTATTTGTTGATTCGGGTTCTCAGTTGACGGCTGCTGGAAAGTGAATTCAACCCCGCTGGATACAGCTCTTGGATGAGAGTCAGAAAGGACTCTTTAAACCACCCTGAATAACGAGACAGGACTCCTTGTATCTTCCACACAAGTAACACACTTTATTGAAAACGCACAGCTCTTTTATAGGAAAACATTGTACAATAAACAATGGGCTGAAAATATACATCTGAATAGAGAACAACAGAGTCTGGGTTGGATACACAAAATCACAATGGAATGGTAAACATAGTGAACAAAGGGAAACAGGGGACAAAAGAAATCTACACAGTCTCAGAGTAACTTTACATAATTTGATTTTGCCGCTCCAATTCCTGGCCAATAGGAATTGGAGCGACAGGAGGGTCCATTTCTGCAACCAATGGGAAACAGGACTGAGAATTGTCGTTGAAAATGGCGACCAATGGGTGATTCTCCTCCCTGTCCATAGTAAAGTCTCAATTCCTGAAGTGACAGTTCCCTACATCATCCAGGCTCGGCAGCCAATCCACCGACCTCCTACTTTTCCCATTCAAACTCAATGGGAGCTTTTTAAACCAATTTGTTGGCAACGACAAATCAGGGGCTTGTTCTTTTTAAAAAGAGATGCGCCAGTCCTCTTCTGTTTGCCCGGTGGCCAAGTGAGTCTAGTAAATCCAGCTCCTTTTGGAGAACTCTTTGTAGGCTTAGGGGAATCCTTCCAGTAATGACCTATGGCCCTTTACAATGGCATACTTTTTCAGTGGCCTGGAAAGAACACATTCCCATATTAGAATTCAAATGAATAAAATACTGCGCTAATAATTAATCTTTTATCATGAACTGTAACATTCTCAATGTGCTCCCTGATATGTACTTTCAAAATCTGTGTAGTCCTACCTATATACTACATCTATCAGTTATACAATATCAGATAGACCAGAAAAATTATATTACCTGTATTAGATGTCCTTCTAAATATAACTTTTGGAATAGGTAAACATTGTCTGAGAGCACCTCGCCAAATCTTAATAGGACAAGAGGCCATAGTCTAAAACTAGAGGGACACAGGTTTAGATGTAATGTAAGAAAGTTTTACTTTACTGAGAGGGTAGTAGATATGTGGAATAGCCTACCAGCAGAAGTGGTAGAAGTTAATACAGTGACAGAATTTAAAAAAGCATGGGATAGGCATAAGGCTGTCCTTAACGTAAGAAAAGACCAAGGCCCAAAACAGGTTTGAGGTTTTTACAGTAGGAAAATGGGCAGACTAGATGGTCCGAATGATTCTTATCTGCTGTCAAATTCTATGTTTCTAATCCCTGTGAAACCCCTTAGCTGCCATGGAATCTAATTTCCACATTTAATAGCATGCGCTTTTCAATAAAAATACAAATGTACACTTCATATATTTTTTTCTATTTCAGAAATTTGTCATCTCAGTTGATCTGTTCACTTTGAAAGTGTCACACGCATAAGAGTGGGTTTGAAAACCATGACATCAAAACCGTGACTGCATCAAAAAGGGCGAGATTCTTATGTTGCAGTCTAAAACGTTACCTCCATCCATTTTAGCGCCTGCATAATTTAAACTTTAACCCTTTGTGTGCCTCCGACCTATATGCACAAATAACCCATCTTTAAACTGTAACTGTATCTGTGCGTGGGGCTACAGTTACAGTTTAAAGATTCAGCATCTGTTAAAGTGGCCATGACTAAGAAACCTGTATTGCACAATTCAAACCGTAACCGCATGCACCGCACCATAAGTGATGAGCAGGAGCCAGGTGCCTTCACAATGGCACAAAGTGCATTAAGCTTTGGTGGTGGAAGCTGCTGGCAAGTGATGGCAGGCAGGGGAGAAGTGACATGGGTTACTCGTGTACAGAGGTCAGAGGCACACAAAGAGTTAAAGCTTAAAGTATGTGGGCAATAAAATGAATGGAGGTGATGTTTCAGTCTGCAACATAAGAATCTCGCCCTTTTGATGCAAGCAATATTCTGGTGTCATGCTTTTCAAGCCCGTTACCTGGTTATTGCACCTTTTTGTCGCATGCTTTTATGTGTGCAACATTTTCAAAGGATATACAATTGATCAACATTATGGACTTTATTTATCAAGCAAAACAGGTCAGGTGTGATTCTGTTGTAATCCATCTGTAACATAGGGGACAAATCACAATTCTCAACATTCCAGTTGGTTTAAATAGGACTTATAACCCCTTGAATGCCTACGAGTTCACCAATGCATTTCTAGCATTCTATGAGTTCAAAAGCCCAATTTAATGCAACTGGAGAGCTTTTGCTCCATGTGGTGCAGATGGTTTGGTCCATAATTACACCCCTTTATCTTATACACAAGGTCCTGTGCATTTCAGTTAAGTTTAAAGAGACTTTAAAACTGTCTAAATGTTCTGATAGCCATTTATTTATTGGTAATATAAAAACAGTTTTAGAAGTTGACCTTTATTTGTAAGTGGCACATGTGGCAGTTTATGCTAATTAGTTTCTAATTTTCTGTGCTAGACTAATATTACTTACTACACACTTTGCTATGATTGAATCTAGGTAGAACACATACACACACACAAACACCAGTACTATGAATGAACCTAGGTAGAGAGTGAGCACATAGGCACACACACACACACACACACACACAGTACTATGAGTGACTCTAGGTAGAGCCCACACACACTGCACTATGAATGAATTTAGTAGAGCCCCCACACACACACTGTACTATGAATGAATGCAGGTAGACTCCACACACACGCATGCGCGCACACATTGTACTATGAATGAATCTAGGTAGACTCCACACACACACATACGCACAAACACACACACACTGCACTATGAACTAATCTAGTAGAGCCCCCCCACACACACATACACACACTGCACTATATATGAATCTACGTAGTCTCCACACACATGCATGCACACACTCATTGTACTATGAATGAATCTAGGTAGACTTCATACACACACGCAATCATGTACGAACACACTGCACTATGAATGAATCTAGTAGAGCTCCCCCCACACACACTGTACTATGAACTGATCTAGGTATACACCACACACATACATGCACGCACGCACTGTACTATGAATTAATCTAGGTAGAGAACACACACTACATTATGAATTAATCTAGGTACAGTCAACATACTGACACTATAAACAATAGCCTGTCAAGCAGTAAGTTTGGCATTGAACAGAGATTATTTTCATAATGTACATGGATTTTGTAAATTAATTTCTCTAAAATGATTTATTTTATAGAAAAATGGCTAGAACAGCATATTGTCCAAAACAGGAAACTTTAACTCTTTGTAAAATTAATTAAACTTGTCTTAGGGTGACAGGTCCACTTTAATGCAGTGCTACAGAGGTCTTCTATTCATTGCTTACCAGAGTGTTAGAGACCTAGCTAGCATTCAAGGTATTAAAACCCTCCATTTAATTTATTGGCGATATGGGAAAATTGTGTTTGTTATTTATGGTACAGCCTGTTTGTTCAAGAATTAGTTTACTTTCCTTTCATTCAAATTGGCCATTGGTCTCATCCCTCATCACAGCATTCCTGCTGAAGGGCAAACTGAGAGGTGTTTCCAGTTGCTCACATCCCCCTCCTTTTGCATTATTTTGTCCCTATCAGATCAGAAACAGATAAAGCTTTTGTAGCAGAAGGATTTATCATTATTGGGGTGCTCTGTATATCTTTGAAAGTAATTACAAGCCTGTAGCCATCCTTCAGCTATTGATTCATTGCACCGCTCACAGTTCTCAGTCAGCCACTAGTTCATTTGGACAGCAAATCCCATCATCAATCTGCCGGCCACTGGCTGAGGATGATGGGGATTCCACTCTAAGAAAAGCAATTGGCTGGCTGAGAATTGTGAGAGTTACAGGTTTCCACTCCTGGTCTGTTTTCAAATAGCTGCAATAGCATTCGGGTGTAGAAGCACTTGATATGTATTCCAGCAACTGATATTGTATTATTTTTTGGAAACCCTCTCTCAAAGTCTCAGGTTTGACCCGCTGCTAGCTTTGCCTGCAGTATATATTATTACATGTGTATTTAACATTTTGAGTCAAGAGTCTCTGCATCCAAAAGGTTAACATCTGTACCCCTTACATTAACGTATGGTGATGTGTTACACTTTTATTATACTGATGAGTGTACTTATACACAGCATCTGAAACAATTCCATTGTTCTTCTATAATTTGAGACTATATCTCACTGAAATGTTGCTATTACATTCCTGTTCTAATTCATGACTGTTAAAACATTTAAAACCAAATTGTCAATTGTTTTGTGGGCTCTCCTATCCAGATACATACAATACACATCGACTTGTAAGGACAACTTTTAGTGTAGTTAAAATCTACCATTATGATTGCATATTCTAACTAATAAGTGCTTTCCATTTGCAGTAGCAGTAGTGTTTCTTCAACCTTCCAACTATTAGGTGGCTTGTAGCAAATCCTAACTAATATCTTTTTATGATGTTTGCCTCCGCTGTATATTTCAACCCACAAGGCCTCAACACAAATACTTTTTCTCTACAACATTACCTATGCACCCAGGATTTATTAACCTGTATGGTTCCAAGTTTCTTAAAACTTTCACGGCTGTATATTACATTATTTTCTTAATTTGCATTGTTTTAAAGTTGAACTAAGACTCTATAATGATGGGTGATTTTGAACTTCCTAATTTGCATAAAATGAAAAATAAATAATTATAAATATCTCCTAAACTTTAGTTTTAAATACAGAGTGGCTAACATAAATATAGATCACTTTGAAAAACGTTGTGACTAGCACAACTTATGCCGGATGAATGGAGAGGATCCCTCAAATGAAAAAGATATCACAAATACCAAGGTAAATATATTCGCATTTAAAATATATATGGAATTGTCCATGCTGTTTTTCAGCAAGTTGTGAGTAACAGTTGTTTTGTTTCGGTTTGGTATATGTCTGTGTCAAGAGAATGCTACACAGTTATATTATTACAATAACATGTTATTTCAAATAACAGCAAGGGCAAAGCATGTTTATTTGTTTTTCTGCTGTCAGTGACTCAGCAAGTTTGAGATGTTAAAAAGTTGCAAAATATTGAAACTAACAAACTCTGTAACATTCCTTGGTAACAGACTAAGCAGGAAGAGAGTGCAGGGGAAACTTACTCCAACCTGCTTAAAAACAGCGTAGACAATGCCATATATCAGGGCTCAAAATTTCCACTCGCCACTAGCCAATGGCGAGTGAAAATTCAGCCCTGGTGAGTAGAAATTCAGCCCTGGTGGGTATGTTATGTGTTGCAGTGGCAAGTAACTTTTCAGGTCTGGCTAGTAGCAAAGGACTTAAAATTATAAGCCCTGCATGTATTGTTAGTTGTAGCAAGACATGGAAGCCTTTACATTACATTTATCAGTGAATGACGTTCTCAAAAGATTAACTTGTTTTAAATATTGCAACATTTTTAACCTCATGGTGGTAAGACAACCTCAGCACTTTGCAAAGCAATGAACACTTCCTAGGATTCATAGGATCAAAACGCTAAAATAAAAATAATGGTACAAACCAACAGCACCATACGGGACAGATACAAATTCCCCAAATGCCCACTTTAAATAGGTATTTTAACACATTTAATGCTAGAAGCAATGCACTGCAGCATCCATGGGGTTAAAAGCCCTAAATAAATCAATGGAAATTTGAATTCCTCATACACTAGGATTTGCATCACTTTAGCTTATTGAATTGCACCTATAGTTGCTAGTTGTAAGCGGGGTACAGCTTCCTGCAATTACACAGAGCATGTAATAAAGAGAGGTTACATAAATATCACCTGTATGTGACATACAAAGACATCCTGCACTTTTGCTGCATATTCTTACATTCCAGGAGGACAAACCCTAGGATTTCTTCAGAATTGTACCTCTTTAACTTCCTGAAGAAAGGCTTTAGTTCTGGGCTACCCCTCTCTCTATTGTTCTCGCTTATTTTCTTGCTCTCTCTCTCTCGCAAATTGTTACTAAACATAGAAAACACTTCTGTTATGAGTGTCACTAGTGTTGTACCTGTATCACCAATGAAAAGCATAACATTGTAGGTAGTTGGGCTGTTCACACAGGTAACTCTACTCAAGGAAATGCATCATGCTGCAAAGTAGCTGTTTTCTAAGCAGTAATGTTATCGACAGTGACCAATTTACATGAACATGACATAAATCTTGAAAACCAGCAGCGGCATACATCCGAGGCAGGACCCCAGCTTTTCGCCTGAGGACAATAATCTTTTCAGTTGTTTAAGTAAAATAATCTTCCCCAAATTACATGGGAGTGCAGTATATTGATTACTATGTACTTCTCTTGACCTTCAACAAGTACTGCAGTAGAAGGAAGGGTTTTCTGACAAAATGAGCCTAGATGACTGGGTTGAAAAGAGAGACATGGAACAGCTGAAAGAGATTGCATTAAGCCTCAGAGAGCAATATATTGTAGGTAAAATCAGTGCCCATTTTTGCTGTTCCTACAATCCTCAGAATGAATTATATTCAATACAAGTGGGTAACAACCTGCCCCATCATCAGCCTAAAATGGAGGTCCCTACCAGGTCGAATTCCAAATTGTACATTCTAGAGTATTTCTACAAGAAGAATAAGGTCATTACGAGTGTACACTGCAAAACTGGAAAGCTTTAGAGGAAGCATCTTAATCATCTGGTCAAAGGAGTGAACAGCATCTCTTTACAGAATCGGTTTCAGTGACAGAATATAAAGATATGCTTAAAGATAGATTAGCGAGTTGCATAGTTGAGGATGAGAAAGAGGAAGATAGGGTAAAAAAACAGATAAAGCAAAGGGTTTGTACCATCAATAGCATAAAAACCAACAACATAAACAATAACATGCCAAACTTTTTCTAAACACCTCGTTGCCATCATTATCATCCTCATCATCATCCTGATCATCACAGAAACCATTTCATGTGCCTCGGGCATGGCAATCAAACATTTGTGATGGCGGTACATATCTGTGGAACTTGTTCTTAGTGTATGGGTTTATAGGTCCTAGGAGTGGTCTCACTGTATGTGAGGTGTTTATATCATACTTGCAGGACAGCTATATTCTAGACCAAACAAAAACAGTGTGTTCTATGCCACTACTGACGCATACTGCTATGGTAAGACACCCTTAGTTGTTCATCAATGTGACGGAATGGTTGTCACCCTGTGAATGAAACATGTCTGTTTTCAGGGATCTCCATTGTTTTAACATGTGTTCCCATTCTTGAAAACATTACTGTCCCTGTGTGTGCATGCATTAGAGAGTGTTGGCCATTTACCAGCATTGAATGGGTTGGTTATTGTATATGATGTACAGAGGGATGGTGCCATCCAGTCTAGCTGACCAAAGAGATTGTGTTATGAGATAGCCCAGTGTTGGTTAGATAGAGAGGGGAGTAGAACAAATCTGTGAGTGGAATGTGTGTTCTTTCCCCCTTACTTCAGGCTAAGCAAAAAACAAACCTTGAAAATGTTACCTGTGACATCATATCCTGTAGGGGGTGGGTAGAAGGAAGCCTGGAGTAGTAGGGGGGAAGCAGACCTCCCCAGCATGGAGGGGGGCCTGGGGCCAGTCTATAATTGGATTGGTCCAGGTGCTTTCTAAAGGAGTAGTGGGGAAGCTGGGACTGTTGAGTGCCCTCACTGGAAGAGTTAGAGTGAGTGGGCACTGAAGTGGCCAGATGCCCCGTCCAGTTGTGGGCTGTAAGTCAAGGCGGCTGCAGCCACAAAAAGTACCCTGATGTTTCCATAACAAGGAGGGTGGCCATGAAGCTAAACTTCGGTGGCTATGGACCAAGTTTAAGGAGATAATGTCTTAGGATGCCTTCCCCAAATCCTCTGTCAGGACTAAAAGATACAAGGAAACTTCATGCAATCCAGCACCATGCGTAATGGGAGGGGTGCCCACTCTTGCTTCTAGTGGGACTATGTGTATGCTCCAGTATAAAGCTAAAATGATCTCTGAGTATTATATGTAACCCCTGGCAATCTGTAGAACTTTGCTGGCACACCAAGAAGAGAACAGCAGAAGTTTGTAGTTTTTATGTTTTACCTCTGCCTTTTCATGTAATTGTTGTCCTATGTTTGTGTGCTGTGGCCTCTCTAATAAATGCAATTTATTATCTTTTTTGTAACATAGTAACATAGTAAATTAGGTTGAAAAAAGACACAAGTCCATCAAGTTCAACCTTTGCCTCATACCCCAGTAACTGAGAATTTTATAGCTTTCCTGCTATCAATTAAATTAGCCTTTATCAGACCTTCCTGATCAGCCTACTGATAAACAGTATAACTCTGTATGTTCTCTTTTGAAAGAAATGTATCTAATCTTCTCTGAGATGTATCAATTGTATCTGCCATAACTACCTCCCTGGGCAATGAATTCCACAATTTAACAGACCTTACCATAAAAAAACCCTTCCTCTGCTGAAGTTTAAACCTGCTTTCCTGTAATCTCAAGGGGTGTCCCCTGGTCACCTGATCAGGCCTTGGATTAAATAGCTCACTGCAGAGATCCTTGTATTGACCTCTCATATACTTGTACAATGTGATAAGGTCTCCTCTTAGTCGCCTTTTCTCTAGAGTAAATAAACCAAGTTTGCTTAGTTGTTCCTCATATGTCAAGTCCTCCATTCCCTTAATTAATTTTTTGCTCTCTGCTGTACCCTCTCTAGTTCTAGTATATCCTTTTTCAGAACCAGTGCCCAAAATTGCACTGCATACTCAAGGTGAGGTCTTACCAATGATTTGTATAATGGCATGTAACAGGATCCTAAGTCCTCAGATTGACTTAGCCTGCTATGCCGGGTCTCTCTCTTGCAGGGGCCGCCAGGGAAGGGTGATGTCTTCGGTGCTCCGCTCCAGCTATCCCAGGATGGGGGTCAAAAGAAGACCCTTGATACCACCCCAAACGAACGACACAGCACGCCAGTCAGGTTCCAAAACTGCACACACTTTATTTTGGCTGAATTTTAAGCAGAGTTAATTGCATCAAGTCAAACAGTTAACAAAAGGGCACAAAACATTCTATAATTAAATTAACATGATTAAATTTAGCAACAATGGGCACACAATGTCACAAAGGGCTGAACTTCATGGATAAGGGGCAGGGGTAAACATGAGGACAATGGAAGCCCAGACTCTGTGGAGCCTCTGCACTTTGGCTGCTTCTTACAGCCAGCCAATGAGCTAACGAGCTACCAGTTCAATTGGCCAATCCCATGGCCGCCGACATTTCTCCATGTTATGGCAATGGAGTCCCTTTAAATTGGTTCTTAGTCATTCAGCCAATCAGAACCGGTAGGCGGGCAACCAATCGACCAATCAGGAAGCCGCCTACTTTCCCATGTAAAGTCTATGGGTTTTTTCTGACCAGGTTGCTCTGCATAGCAGCCAGCCTACGGCTCCGTTCTACCCGTGAATTCAGTCTTTTTGGTGGAACAAGTGAACGTCCATAGTAACGGCCTAGGGTCCGTTACATTTCCCCCCCCCTTCGAGACCCAAGCCAGAGGCAGCTTGGATGAACGCTGGCTTGGGAAGTCAGACACGTTCCTGCGTGGAGGAGGGTCGCCTCTTGTCCGGGCCAGGTAAAGGCTGGAGCCCCTTGTCCGGGCCAGGGAAAGCGTTGGGCCCTTTGTCTGGGCCAGTAGACAGCAGATGCGCCCCTTGTCCTGGGCCAAGGGTTAAACTGGGGCCTTTGGTCCTGGGCCATGGAACCCGGTGCCTCTTTGTCCTGGCTGGCACCAAATTGGGAGGTCTCTCATGGATCATGCCCCCGACAGAGCTGAGGTCAGGCCCTCCTGGGTCTGGGGCCAGTGGCTCAGGGTCCATAGACAGTCCATGCGGAGGAGTCCTACTGGCCACTGGGTTCTCTGGGCTCTTACAAGGCTGTAGATCAAATTGTGGGGGGATGGGTACACCTCCCCATTTGGTTTGGCAAGTGCCCCATGGTGGCAGGAGAGGAAGCTGCTCCTACTCTCCTGAGTTGAGGCAATATGCAAAGGGCTGTTGTCAAAACTGGTGGACCTCTTGCCCAGGGTAGGGGCATCCAGAGGACCGGTGAGGAGCGTACTCCCACTCATCAATCCAGGGCAAATGGATTCACTGGGGTAAAACAAACAGCACCCAGGGAGGACGGTGGTCCCACTCCCTGAGGCTGGGATAACGGCTGGCCTGGTGGGGGAATGCATTCCCACCCACCAGGCTGGGGCAAAGGAATCCAGAGGACACCCCAACATCCCTGGTGAGGACAGTGGTCCCACTCACCAAGGCTGGGGACTCAAGCAAACGGGCAACAAGCGGTGGGCTGGAGATGAGGACTGTTGTCCCACTCATTGCAGCTGAATTTTCACCGGGCCTGGTGGGCTTGCTCCCACTCACCAGGTCATGGGTCATGTAAAGGCTGGTGGGCTCACTCCCTCCCACCAGTTCAGGGTTGCCAGATGCAGCCGCACTGTAGTCAGTCAGCCTGTTGGGGCCACCTCCGTCGGGCCCAGCACAAGGGATACTGGTGAGTACCTGTGTCCCACTCACCATATCAGAAGGCATAGGGGTACTGGTGGGCTCGCTCCCACCCCCCAGTTCACAGTCCACAGGGACAACAAGAGGATCAGCAGCACTGTTTCCCGTCAGTCCGCTGGGATCCTCTTCTTCATGGCCACCCACTTCAGGGCCATTCTCTGCCCTGAGGAAGACCGCAGTCCCATTCCTCAGGCCAGTAACATCCGTGCCCCTGGAGAGCACACGTTTCTCCTTCTCCAGGGCAGGGCAAACACAGGGCCTGGTGCAGACCTCGGTCTCGCCTCCCAGGCCAGAGGAAATAGCGCCACTGGGGAGCACCATGGTCCCACTCCCCAGGGCTGGGTAATTACTGGAGCGCCGGAGTTCTTGAAAGTAGTGCTGCTGTACTGCCATTGTAAGTTGGGCCACCGTCTCTTCCAATGGGTTGGGTCCTAGGCGAGGCAACAGTTTCTTCACCCCCTCCGACACCGGATCACAGAACTCATCAAATGGGTGTTCATCTGCTGGAACGGAGCCGCCATTCCTCATTCGATACACTCGATGAAAGAAGGAGAAATCCCACCGCTCTGCCACCACTTTGATCAATCACTGGTCTGCCTACCATTTCCCAGGTTAAGCTAAGGAAGATATTTGCATACCTGGTAGTTGGTGATTGCACAAACCTTCAAATTGGACAAGTACAATTAAACACATACAATATTTGAAAATACATAAAACCAAACTTAATACACAAACCAATGTTCTTAACTATAAGTCTTTGTTCCTGGCAATAGCTGGCCAGTTCGTATGCCAGAGCCCACAGCTACATCCAAGCAGGGCAACAAGGTCCATAGTTTTTAAGTAAATAGTTTGTGGTCCAGACAAGGGCTCAGTAACAGGTAGGATCCGTTACATGGCAAAATAATGTTATCCACTCTTGCTTCGATACCTCTTTTTATGCAAGACAGGATTTTGTTTGCCTTTGCTACTGCTGTTTGACACTGGTCACTGTTTCCAAGTTTGTAGTTGACAAGGATACCCAGGTCTTTCTCTAGCAATGAGTCACCTAAAATTATTCCATTACGTTTATAAGTAGCCTTGGGATTGTTTCCTCCCAAATGTATGACTTTACACTTCCCCACATTAAACTTCATATTCCACATGTTTGCCCAATCTGACATTGTATGTAAGTCCCTCTGTAGAGAGAAAATATCCTGTTCTGAATTAATGACTTTGCATAATTTAGTATCATCTGCAAATATTGATATTTTGCTTTCTGTATCTATTTCCAGGTCATTTATAAACATGTTAAAAAGCAGCGGACCTAATACTGAACCTTGAGGTACTCCACTCTCCAATTTAACTGTACTGGAGAATTTTCCATTTACAACCACACACTGTTCCCTATCCTTCAGCCAGTTTTGTATCCAATTGCAAAGGTTATCTCCTAGCCCCAATTTCATTATTTTATATACCAGCCTTCTGTGTGGCACTGTATCAAATGCCTTTGCAAGTTATAGATATACTACATCTACTGCCTTGCCATTGTCAAGGTTTCTGCTTACCTCCTCATAGAAGCTGAAAAGATTAGTTTGGCATGATCTATTCTTCATAAAACCATGTTGATTTGTGCTAATGATTTTATTTTTTGTGTAATCCTGAATATAGTCCCTTATTATCCCTTCTAACAGTTTTCCCACTACAGAGGTCAAACTCACTGGTCTATAATTCCCAGGTTCTGTTTTAGTTCCCTTCTTAAATAGAGGCACTATGTTAGCTCTTCGCCAATCCTGTGGCACTGAGCCTGTGGCAATAGAATCTTTAAAGAGTAAATATAGGGGTTTTGCTAACACTGCACTAAGTTCCTGAAGAACCCTTGGATGTATACCATCAGGACCCGGTGCTTTGTCGGTCTTAATTTTGTTCAGTATTCCCATGACATCTTCTTGAGTTAACCCAATATCTATTAATTGTATTGTTTTATTTGTTACTTGCGGAGGCTCTTCTACCATTCCTTGCTCCCTTGTATATACTGATGCAAAGAAAGTGTTTAAAACATCGGCCTTTTCCTTATCCGCACTAACCAACTCACCCATCTCCTTTTTTAATGGTCCAATGCACTCCCTCTTAAGTTTTTTGCTATTTATATATTTGAAAAACTTTTTTGGCTTAGTCTTGCTTTCCCTTGCAATTCGAGTTTCATTATCTATTTTTGCTACCCTAATTGCCTTTTTGCAATCTTTGTTGCACTCCCTGTATTTTAAGAAAGATTGTTCAGTTCCTTCAGACTTAAATAATTTGAATGCATTTTTTTTCCTTGCCATTTCCTTCTTTACATTTGCAGTTAACCACATTGGCTGTGACTTACTTCTTTTGCATTTGTTCCCCATTGGTATATACTGTTGGGTACATTTCTGCAACCTAAATTTGAATTCTGACCATTTTTCCTCAGTATTTTTGCCTTTAAATAAAATATCCCAGTCTATGGGTTGCATTGAAGCCCTTAACAATTTGAAGTTAGCTTTTTTAAAATTAAGAGTTTTGGTTGAACCTACACATTTTTGCTTTGCCAGACTGATATCAAATGTAACCATGTTGTGATCACTGTTTCCCAAATGTTCTCTTACCTTAATATTGGATACCATTTCTGTGTTATTAGTGATCACTAGGTCCAATACATTGTTATTTCTTGTCGGCGCTTCCACCATTTGTGACATGTAGCTTTCACGATGTGTGTTCAAAAACCTGCTACCCTTAGAACTCTGACTGTTCTCATTTTTCCAGTTGATATCTGGATAATTAAAATCTCCCATAATTATAGTATGCCCAAACTGGGCAGCTTTCCTCATTTGCAATAGCAGTTGGGCCTCATCATTGTCATCTATATTTGGTGGTTTGTAGCATATGCCCACCAACAACTTTTTTTTTACCTTTTACACCACTTTTAGTCTCGATTTCTACCCACATGGACTCCACAATTTGGCCAGTTTCCTCACTAATATCACCTCGCAAAACTGGATTTAACTGTGTTTTCAAATATAAGCACACACCTCCCCCTTTTCTATTAATTCTGTCTCTTCTAAACAGGGAATAGCCCTCTATATTTACAGTCCAGTCGTGTGCATCGTTCCTCCATGTTTCTGTTATTCCAATTATGTCCAATTGCTCATTAACCGCCAGCACTTCTAGTTCTCCTATTTTATCTACCATACTTCTTGCATTTGCTAGCATAGAATTAATTTTGAAGTCTTTACATATATTAATCCCTACATGCCTTTTTTCTACACCTTCATTTACTAGGAGTTCCTCCCTACTGACTAAATTTTTCCCCACCCTTTCTCCACCCCCCTGGGTCATTTACTTGGACCTAGTTCCTATTTGCTCTATCTACCCCATTTTTGCTATCTATAACCCCCCTTTCCTAGTTTAAAAGCTCATCCAAGCTTCCTAGCATTCTCTCCAATAGCACAGAGGCTCTGCTATCATTTAGGTGCAATCCATCTCTTCCATATAGATTGTACCCAAGAGCAAAGTCTGCCCAGTGTTCTAAAACCCAAAATCCTCCTTCCTACACCATTGCTTGAGCCATGCATTAAGCTCCCTGAGCCCCCTCTGCCTACCTGCACTGGCGCATGGCACAGGTAGTATTTCAGAAAATACTACCTTAGAGGTCCTTGCCTTGAGCTTGCACCCTAAATCCCTGAAATCATTCTTTAGGGACCTCCATCTTCCTCCTACTTTGTCATTGGTTCCAATATGTACCAAGACAGCTGCATCACTTCCAGCCCCTCCCAATAATCTGTCAGCCCTGTCTGCAACATGCTGAACCCGAGCACCCGGGAGACAGCATACTGTTCGGCATTCACGTTCCTAGCGGCAGATTACCCTATCTACCCTCCTAATAATAGAGTCCCCTATTGCCACCACCTGCCTTGGTTTCTGCCTGCTTTGCATCCCATCTAGCCTGGAAGGAGGACTGTTCCCCTGGCTGCTAGAGGAATCAGCCCTCTCCAGTGTTGCCAATTCTGAGCAATTCTCATCAACATCTTCACACAATCCTGCAAGTCTGTTGCACTGAGTCAACTCAGAACTGTCCTTCCTCTTCCTCTGCCCACTACCTCCCCTCCTTACTGTTACCCAGCTGCCTACCTGTCACTCCTCATCTACAACTCCACCCTCTTCACCACTAACCCCACATATTACCTGCTCTGTGAGTTCTAAACTCCTTTCCAGGTTTCCAATGTCTTGCAATGTTGCAATATTTCTCTCCAAATCCAATATCTTAGACTCTAAAGAGCAGGCCCGGATTTGTCAATAGGCAGACAAGGCACTTGCCTAGGGCGCCGGATTTTCAGGGGCGCCTGGCAAAGGCCATGTCACACCCACATTCCACCCAAAGTGCTAATAAATAATGCTGTGCCACACTGCCACTTAATTTAAAAGTAACTATGCTGTTCCCTTCAGGGCACATCTGCACATGAGACAGTAACATGTTCCCCATTGTACCCGTGGCTGTGCCCATGCTGCCGGGCCGACCCACTGCTGCTCCTACGTGCCACTGCCTCCAGACTCCATTCGTCTTGCCACCCGCCGGGACCCCCTGTGACATCATCACTACGCTGCCGGGCAAAGGTGGGGCTAGGGGCGCCGGAGGGTATTGTGCCTAGGGGCGCCTGAGATGTAAATCCAGCCCTGCTAAAGAGAAAATATGCTCACACTTGGCACAGCGGTATGACCCCTGGAACGATTGCTCCAAGTGTTCAAACATGTGACAAGATGTGCACTGCATGAGATTGGCTAGCCTGCTATCACTCATGCTTGGTTTTACAATTCAAATAGGTTTATATTATCCTCTAATGCTCACTATAAGGTAAGTAACCAACCTTAAATGTGAATGCAATAAATCCTTTGAAATGATAGTCACCTCAGAGCTCTGCTGATTTCCAACTCCTGCTTCTATTCTAACTCCAGATTCCTTCTAACTCTTCACTTGGAAGCAGTCACTTGTAATAGCAGTCTCACAGAGCCAGCTCCACTGGACTGTATGGACTGTATTTATAGTAACTAGCAGCCAGGTGAAATCCCTTAGCAATCACCCCTAATCACACAGGCCAGAGAAAAACCCAGTAAACAGTTTTTTTTTAACTCTTGCAATACCCACACAATTTTGTTTTAAACCTTAATAAAATACCAATAAAACACCAAACACACCCTTATGTACTTAACCAGATTCCTTCTAACTCTTCACTTGGAAGCAGTCACTTGTAATAGCAGTCTCACAGAGCCAGCTCCACAGAGCTAATGGACTGTATTTATAGTAACTAGCAGCCAGGTGAAATCCCTTAGCAATCACCCCTAATCACAGAGGCTAGAGAAAAACCCAGTAAAAAGTTTTTTTAACTCTTGCAATACCCACACAATTATTTTTTTTTTCAACCTTAATAAAATACCAATAAAACACCAAACACACTCTTATGTACTTAACCAGATCCCTTCTAACTCTTCACTTGGAAGCAGTCACTTGTAATAGCAGTCTCACAGAGCCAGCTCCACTGGACTGTATGGACTGTATTTATAGTAACTAGCAACCAGGTGAAATCCCTTAGCAATCACCCCTAATCACACAGGCCAGAGAAAAACCCAGTAAACAGTTTTTTTAACTCTTGAAATACCCACACAATTGTTTTTTTTTTTTTTTTTTTTTTTTTTTTAATCTTAATAAAATACCAATAAAACACCAAACACACTCTTATGTACTTAACCAGATTCCTTCTAACTCTTCACTTGGAAGCAGTCACTTGTAATAGCAGTCTCACAGAGCCAGCTCCACAGAGCTAATGGACTGTATTTATAGTAACTAGCAGCCAGGTGAAATCCCTTAGCAATCACCCCTAATCACACAGGCCAGAGAAAAACCCAGTAAACAGTTTTTTTTAACTCTTGCAATACCCACACAATTTTGTTTTAAACCTTAATAAAATACCAATAAAACACCAAACACACCCTTATGTACTTAACCAGATTCCTTCTAACTCTTCACTTGGAAGCAGTCACTTGTAATAGCAATCTCACAGAGCTAATGGACTGTATTTATAGTAACTAACAACCAGGTGAAATCCCTTAGCAATCACCCCTAATCACACAAGCCAGAGAAAAACCCAGTAAACAGTTTTTTAAACTCTTGAAATACCCACACAAATTTTTTTTTTTATTTTTTTTTAAACCTTAATAAAATACCAATAAAACACCAAACACACTCTTATATACTTAACCAGATTCCTTCTAACTCTTCACTTGGAAGCAGTCACATGTAATAGCAGTCTCACAGAGCTAATGGACTGTATTTATAGTAACTAGCAGCCAGGTGAAATCCCTTAGCAATCACCCCTAATCACACAGGCCAGAGAAAAACCCAGTAAACATTTTTTTAACTCTTCCAAATACACACAAACATTTTATTTATTTATTTATTTATTTTAAACCTTAATAAAATACCAATAAAACACCAAACACACTCTTATGTACTTAACCAGATTCCTTCTAACTCTTCACTTGGAAGCAGTCACTTGTAATAGCAGTCTCAAAGAGCCTTTTGTCTGGCTGGATTAATCTCTTAACCCTCAGTCTAACCAGCAGTAACCCCTGTACCCCGTCACAGTCAACAAGCATGAAGTTTGAACAGTTTTTCAGTGCGGCTGGTTATATTGTTAATTATTTTAGCACATACCTATTAAGCAGCAGTGTTGGTAGACTTATATTAATAAAAATGAACCAGTATCAATTATCATCAGTATCAGGGAACAGAAGTAGACACAAAAAAACAAGACAGAAGTCCAAGCACATGTATTATTAACAACAGCACTGAGGACAAGGAAGAGGAGGGATTTGAACAGTTGCCACCATCTACCAGAGTTGGGACCACTGCCAAGACCACTGATTAAGGTCTGGCAATCATATGCTAAAAATGCAAGGTAATTATATTGGATTTTAATAAGATAAAGCAAATAGTTTGTTTAGCATTCCTTCCTTTCTATTAATCATACTGATATATACGTACATTAATCATTTCACCACCCCCACCATATACATCCATAAGATTAAGTGTAAACTGTTAAAAATTATTGTTTGCACTACTGGCCTTGGGCCAACGGTTTTAGATGGTGGTGGTAAAGTGTGAAAAAACCATGCTGTCTAGTGGCACCCACCATTAGCATTCTGGCATTTGCTACTGATGTAATTCCTGCTACTGAGTCATCTAGACTAAGTAAATAAGTAAGAGTTGAGAGTGCTGTATATCTAATTGCCCAATGATATATTAAAGGGATAGTAATACTTCATTTTAACTTTATTTTATTTTGTAAGCATGAAAAAAACATGAAGAATGATATAAGTCTTATCTCTGAAACCTTTATGGTTTAAAAGATATTCACAAACAAAGTATCCCCCCCCGTTCAACCAGATCAGAAGGGAGATGCCCAGGTAGACTGCAGAGAGGGACAATCTTCAATTAAGATAATGGAAAAAGCTGAAAAACTTGTCAAGGGGGGAAGGGCTTTCATTGTTTTCATACAAAGAAAATTGTCCCCTTCTGTTATCTGTACTGTCATACAACCAGACTCACATCTGAGAAGAGATGGCTTACACTAGGAAAAAGGGGCGGGGAGGGGAACTTTGCTTGTGAATATCTCATAAACCATAAAGGTTTGAGAGATAAGACTTATATCATTCTTCATGTTTTTTTAATGCCTACAAAATAAAATAAAGTTAAAACGAAGTGTTACTATCCCTTTAAAGTAATTAAATATATTATAGCAGACATACAATATTGGCTCAGCCCTGGGTTAAATCTAACTGTCTTAGATAAAAAAAATAAACATGTATTACCCTATTTGATCCAATTTCAATGTCACTGACAAGTGAATATATAAATGTTCAATACAGAGTTATAATTGCTCCAAGATAACTTTGCTTGTAGCTAAAGTCTCACAGCAATGTTCCAAGATGTTCATATGGAAAAGGAGACAGAGAGAGCTAGATCACCAATCAATATACTATCTTTCACTAGTATAAACCAACAATAATATCTACTCACTTGTTAAATTCTTGCGTTCAGGGTCTCATGCCTCCACTCCAGGAATATTGCTTCCACAAAAAGAAACCCTCAATCTGACTATCGTATTGGCAGTTCTGTGGTAGCAAAGACTTCAGAAGAGAAGGATTTGGGGGTGGTCATCTCTGACAGCCTCAAGATGAGTAACCAATGCAACCAGGCGGTGGGGAAAGCAAATCGTATGCTTGGCTGCATAGCTAGAGGTATAACAAGCAGGAAGAGGGAGATTGTGATCCCTCTGTATAGAGCTCTAGTGAGACCACATCTGGAATACTGTGTACAGTTCTGGAGGCCTCATCTGCAAAAGGATATAACTAAAATTGAGCGGGTTCAAAGAAGAGCTACAAAAATGGTGGAAGGTCTAAAGCATAGAACTTATCAAGAACGACTCAGAGATCTAAATATGTATAGTCTGGAGGAAAGAAGAGAAAGGGGGGACATGATTGAAACCTTTAAATATGTTAAAGGACTGAACAAGGTTCAGGAGGGAAGTGTGATTAATAAGAATCTGAATACAAGAACAAGGGGGCACAATCTGAGGCTAGTTGGAGGAAAAATCAAGAAAAACATTAGAAAATATTATTTCACTGAAAGAGTAGTAGAAACTTGGAACAAACTTCCAGCAGAGGTGGTTGATAAATCCACAGTAACACAGTTTAAACATGCCTGGGATAAACATGTATCTATCCTAAGATAACAATAAAGGAATACTAAAGGGCAGACTAGATGGACCAGGTGGTCTTTTTCTGCCATCAATCTTCTATGTTTCTATGTTTCTAAAATAGAATTGGCCAGGAGAGAGAGGAAATGGACAATCAATATAATGTTCCCTACAACTAATATTCATCAAAACATCCATCACTTGTTACATTAGTGTATCCAGGACTGGCTGTCTCCAAAGGGTTAATCAACATCCACTGAATACTAATTTAGGTGATAGTAGCAATATCCCGTTACATTTGAATTCCTTTATTGCTCAATGTTCAGGTCAGATTCCCATTAACCCTCCTCCGCACTTACGTCACAGTTGGACTCTGTGGATCTTCCAACTCACTACTCCACTTGTAATGCAACTGCCGAAAGTGCCAATGGTAAAAATAAATTGGCCACAAGGGAGATTATTAAATATATTAAATGTATTAATACACACTAACTCAAAATAAAAATCTAGCGTAATATAAAACAAAAGGAATTTGATTGGCAAGAGGATGATCGATAGAAAACAGTAAATTGCCCAGACCCCTTACTGTGTCTCTCAAGTTGCTTCAATGGGTCCCCCACCTCAACAACACTTTCTCAGGTTCAATCAAGAGTTTATCTTTGAGCAATTATACCTCTGTATTGAACAGTTATATTGTCATGTGTCAGAAATTGAACTGCCTAGGGTAATATATGTTTATGAGTCATTTAAGCATCAGGAAGATTAGGCTGCTGCATAAGACTGAGATCAACAGCAGTGACATGAGACATGTAGTATTAGTATATTATTACTATTATTATGATGATAGCTCCACTTCACACTAGCCATAGAGCTGCTAAGGCAGCATCAGTGCCACCACAACTAGCCCCACCCCCCACCACTTAAGGTGCAGCTGTTTAGAAGAAGTTGGCCAATTACGCTTCTCCTCCTGCACTCCTGCTCTAAAATCATGGATGTTTGAATATTATTTCTCTTGAGAGTAGAAAAGGAGTTGTGCAGTTATCAGCAGCAGCTGCAATATGCGCAGTGTGCAGAAACATTGTGAAAGAAGGGAAGGACTGGGAAGAATAACACTTGACACATCTTTTCTCATATTAAGCAAGTGCCACAAATATGACCACCTATCACGGTGCCTGTGATCTAGCAGCAGTGCAACATTGTTACTTCCGGGTTTCTCCTTGCATGGTTCTTATTGGTTATTGGGCTCTGGCTTCACCCAGGGCTAAACTTTTTAAACTCTCTCCTGTCATCTTTTCAGCGCCCTTTCGTGGTGTACCTGTACCTAGCATTTGAGTTGCTGCTTGTTCCTGCTCCATGTATGACCCGGCTCGCCTGACTTCGCTCCTGTCGCTTCTGTGATATTGCTTTCCGTTGCTGACTAGGACTGGCTGACTACCTCCATGTGTACCGATCTGGCTTTGGCTGAGAACCTGCTCAGTTGCTGACTAGGACTGGCTGACTACCTCCGTATGTACCAACCTGACTTTGGCTGAGTATCTGATTCCTTTGCTGACTATGACTGGCTACTACCTCTGTGTGTACCAATCTGGCATTCTGGCTTCTGACCCATCAGGGTGCGTACGCTGTGCTCCATTACTCTTAATCTTGCTACAGCACCTGCTTGGCCTGTCACTCCCTAGGTCACCTGGGACACTGTGTTGCGAGTAGCTCATGTCACTTGGCAGTATTCTATCAGTGCTGCCTCCGCTGTCCCTAGCACTAGGGACTTGGTCACTTGCCAGTGTCCTAGCTGTGTTGCCTCCACTATCCCTAGCGTTCTAGGGACTCAGTCAATTGCCAGTGTCCTAGCTATGTTGCCTCCGCTATCCCTAACGCTCTAGGGACTTGGTCACTTGCCAGTGTCCTAGCTGTATTACCTCCGCTATCCCTAGCTTTCTAGGGACTCGGTCACTTGCCAGTGTCCTATCTGGGATGCCTTCGCTATCCCTAGCGTTCAAGGGACTCGGTCACTTGCCAGTGTCCTATCTGTGTTGCTTCTGCTTTCACTAGCATTCTAGGGACTCGGCCACTAGCCGGTGTCCTATCTGGGTTGCCTCCGCTATCCCTAGCATTCTAGGAACTTGGTCTCTTGCCAGTGTCCTTTCTGTGATGTCTCCGCTATCCCTAGTGTGCTAGGGACTCTGTCACTTTCCAGTGACCATTCTGTGTTGCCTCCACTACCCTAGTCTTCTAGGGATTTGCCCAGCAGTTACCTACGACTAGAATAGAAGGGCTTTCTTCAGTTTGGTACTGCTGCGGTTTACTCTGTTCCAGTTACCAGTCGACGGATCAAGCCTACTTAGTTCTTACTGTATATTTTGCTTGCAAACCATTTCTGTCCATCCTGACCTGTGTCAGATTTGGGAAGTACCACTGCACTGTCCCTATCTGGACCTGAGTAGGGTGATTCTTACTTGTTGTTTTATTATTTTCAATAAAGCTGATCTTAACCTTACCTAATTGCCTGAGTGTTCTTACAAAACCGTGACACCACCACCATGATGTGTACGTTGGCAATGTTAAACCATCCCCCAATAAGTCAAGTGCTACTGTCAATATGGTGTTTGTTCACTACACTAAGGACAAGTGATTGGGTGATGATGATGGAGGGTGAAAAGGCTTAATACAAAAATTAATCCTCCATGCCATTAGCTTGGTATTTCAAGCGAGATGGAGTGTCTGCAGATGCTTCCTGATCCCCTGCATTCTGTTGCTCCACACCACATTTTCATGTGTGGTCCGTGCCCCACACAAGGTGCAAGATGGTGGAGATGAACTGCTGGATTCTCACATCTGCAGACTCGCTGTCATCTGGTGGTGGTGGTAGTGAAGGCAATGGTGGTAATGCCAAGGAGAAGGAGGAAACTGAGGGTGCTGGTGAGACAATGGGGATATTTTCCCACACCCTGACCCTAGCACAGGAAGATGATGACAACACGTGTTTGAATAGGAATAGATTTGGCGTTTTTTCATACTGAATCTTGTGAGTAGACACCCTGAAGGGTGTCCTCTTTTTTGTGGATTTATTTTAAATTATTAATAAAGTACTACACTTAGAGAATATTCCCGTTTGTGCTCTCTTGGTTTTTTGTTTAGTTTTCTGCAGTACCTATTGGTTACTACTGACAAGTGGACACAGCTTGTTTCTAAGATCGAGCACCGGGACTGAACCACCTTTAAATAGTATTCTCTTTGGGACATTGTATGTGAGATTATATTAGCTTGAGCGCTGTGTATATATATTTGTATTTGTTAAAGACAGGATCAGTTACAACAAAAGATGGACATTTTTTGATTCGTAATCCTCTAGGGATTCTATTAGCTTTTAAATAATTTTCCAAGGTGTTAACATCCCACCACAAATAAGCTTCCTTGGTCACTGCTTTATCCATCTGTCCTCATCTTTAACATTAGTTTCTTCATGTAACACTGTGTCCGACTGCAAATTGAAAACCTTTTCTGAAATAGTCCTTCTGATATCCATATCCATATCTCTCAAGCAAAAACTCATAACTTGTTCCTCAGGAATATCCATAGTAACATTATGTGTATCCATACTACATATATCAATGATCACAAATAGTCAACAATCATGGACAATATGCTATACAGGCTGCTTCACCCTGTGAGACTAAATATCCTTATTAGTTTGCAAAAACACACAATGCTAAGATTAAAATATACCCAGGTGTAGAATTAACTTCAACTCCCAAACAATTTAATAACTCCTTCTATGTTGGGAGAAAATGTATCGAGCTGGTTTCTTGGAAAAGGTAAATACAAAAACAGACAAGCAAAACCTCTCCGATATCAAAAATGAAAACACCAATATAGCTGAAAACTTCACAATATAGAGTGTAACGGATACTCAAGTCCTTGGGTTGGACTCAGGCCGTCGTTCCAGGTTTCTCCCTCCTGAGGTCAGCTACAAGCAGGCAGCTCCACCGGTTACTCAAGTAGCATTTCTTCCTAGGATGGGGGTCAACAGAAGGCCCTTGATACCATCCTGCAACAGAGACAGGAGCCAGTTCAAGTTCAAACTGTAACACACTTTATTGCACAAACTTCAACTCTTTTATACATGCTGAACCACATCAAGATACAATACTAGACAAAGGACAGTGACAGATGGTGTAAATATAACACAAAGGGCCAGACATGATTACATTATTCATACAAAGGGACTGATGAAGGGTAAACACTGGGACAAAAGGCTGAGGGACTTGAATACACATCTTTACACAATGGCCAGGGGTTGAAGCATCTTTGAATATTCCGCTTCAACCCCTGGCCAATCAGAAGCCTGGAATGCAATGGCCAATCCTGGCCAAGATCATCATTGCTGTCTCAACCAATCAGAACCAGTGGGCGGGCAGCTAACCGTCCAATCCCTGGGCTGCCTACTTTCTCCATGCAAAGTCAGTGGAGGTCCTTTAACTTGGACTGGCCAATGAGGGAGCCGCCTATCCTCCCATGGTAAGTCTATGGGGCGTTTGAATAGTTTGCCCTGCATGGCAGCCAGCCTGCAGACAGGTTATAGTCTGTGGATTTCAGTCTTTTGGAAAAGGTTTATTCTCCATAACTCCGCCATGTTCCATGTACCGGCCTATGACCGTGAATCCAGTCTTTTGGAGGAGCTGTTCTTCACGTAACCCCTAACCAAACTGCCAGACACTGATCCACGGGCCGCCACAATGACCCTTAGGTGGCGGGCTGCCATAGTTTTTCCAATTGCTGCCAAGTAACTGCCTAGGGTCCGTTACATTTCCCCCCTCTTCGAGACCCAAGCCAGAGGCAGCTTGGACGAACTCTGGCTTGGGAAGTCTGACACGTTCCTATGTGGAGGTGGGTAGCCCCTGGTCTTGGCTCAGGAGGAAGGTATTAGCCCCTTGTCCTGGGCTGAGCAATAAAACTTGAGCCCCTTGTCCCCTGCAAGGAGAAAACGTTAGTCTCTTGTCCGGGCTGGAAAACAATGGGGAAGCCCCTTGTTCTGGGCCAGGAGAGAATGTTAGTCCCTTGTCTGGGCCAGGAAAACATAGTAGCCACTTGTTCGGGCCAGGAGAAGAGTTGAGCCCCTTGTCCAGGCCAGAAGAAAATGTTAGTCCCTTGTCTGGGCCAGGAACCAATAGATGCGCCCCCTGTCCTGGGCCAGAAGTAAAACTGGGATCCTTGGTCCTGGGCCAGTGAAACTGGTGCCTCTTGATCCTGGCTAGCCCCAGGTTGGGAGGCCTCTCCTGGGCCATGCTCCAGGCAGAGCAGGGGTCAAACTTTTCTGGGTCTGGGGCCAGTGGCTCCGGGTCCATAGCCAGCCTATAGGGGGGATCCCCTTGTGGTAACTGGGTCTTTGGGCTCTCAATGACCTGCGGATCCAAATGGGGAAAGATGGGCACATCTCCCCCGTTTTGTTGGGCAACTGCCCCACAGGGCCAGGAGAGGATGCTGTTCCCACTGTCCTGGGTTGGGGCAACATTGAAAGGACCATTGTCAAAACTGGTGAACCTCTTGTCCAGGGGAGGGGCATCCAGAGGACCGGTGAGGAGCGTACTCCCACTCACCAATCCAGGGCAAATTGATTCGCTGGGGTAAATCAAACAGCCCCCAGGGAGGACGGTGGCCCCACTCCCTGAGGCTGCGTTAACGGTTGGCCTGGTGGGGAATGAATTCCCACCCACCAGGCTGGGGCCCACGGGGGTCAACACAACCAAGGGGTCAGTATGCTCCTCAGGGAGGACAGTGGTCCCACTCCCTAGAGAAAAGCTATCACTTGTCCTGGTGGAGAATGCATTCCCACCCACCAGGCTGGGGTAAAGGACTCCAGGGGACACCCCAACATGCCTGGTGAGGACCATGGTCCCACTCACCAAGGCTGGGGACTCAGGCAAAGGGGCAACAAGCGGAGGGCTGCTGGTGAGGACCTTTGTCCCACTCACTGCAGCTGGATTTTCACAGGGCCTGGTGGGCTCGCTCCCGCTCACCAGGCCAGGGGTCACATAGGGGCTGGTGGGCTCACTCCCACCTATCAGTTTAAAGTTACTAGGAGCCGCAGTACTGCATTGGGGCAGTCTGTGGGGGTCCTCTTCTTCCAGGCCATCAACCTCCTGGCCTTTTCTCTTCTTCAGGAGGAACGCATTCCCAATCCTCCTGGTAATCGTATCCATGCACCTGGAGAGCACACCTTTCCCATTTTCCAGGGCAGTAGCAATAGGGGAAGGACAGGGGCAACTGTTGGGGACCTGCTTCTCATCCACCACAGCAGGGTTTCCCCTGGGCCTGGTGAGCTCACTCCCACTCACCAGGTCAGGGGTCATATAAAGGCTGGTGGGCTCACTCCCGCCCACCAGTTCAGGGTTGCCAGATGCAGCCGCACTGTATCCAGTCAGCCTGTTGGGGCCACCTCCATCGGGCCAAGCACAAGGAATACTGGTGAGGACCTGTGTCCCACTCACCATATCAGAAGGCATAGGGGAACTGGTGGGCTCACTCCCACTCACCAGTTCACAGTCCACAGGGACAACAAGAGGATCAGCAGCACTGTTTCCCGTCAGTCCGCTGGGATCCTCTTCTTCAAGGCCACCCACTTCAGGGCCATTATCTGCCTTGATGAAGACCGCAGTCCCGTTCCTCAGGTCAGTAACATCCGTGCCCCTGGAGAGTACACGGTTCTCCTTCTCCAGGGCAGGGGAAACACAGGGCCTGGTGCAGACCTTTGTCTCGCTTGCCAGGCCAGGGGAAATAGCGCCACTGGGGAGGACCATGGTCCCACTCCCCAGGGCTGGGTAATTACTGGAGCGTCGGAGTTCTTGAAAGTAGTGCTGCTCTACTGCCATTGTAAGTTGGGCCACCGTCTCTTCCAATGGGTTGGGTCCCAGGCGAGGCACCAGTTTCTGCACCCCCTCCAACACTGGATCACAGAACTCATCAAATGGGTGTTCATCTGCTGGAACGGAGCCGCCATGGCAGGGCGGGTTCGTCAGCAGGGTCATCTCTTCCAGTGGTGCAGGATACAAGAGGACAGTCCCTGGTCCCTGTCTTGTACCATGCCTTTCTATCTTCCTGAAAAGACTCTGGTAGGCTCTCTCAAGATGCCACTCCTGCTCCGCCAAGTCACAAAGCTCCCCCTCCAGCTCTGGGGTGTCGCGGAGGCCCAGCATCCTCTCCCGGGCATCCCGGATATCCCAAAAGCAGCCGTCCTCCTTGCTGCCAAAGTTGTGGTCGCTCCACAAGAGCACCCATACTTTTTTTACGGAGCCGCCGTAGCCATAGCCATCAAGGACACCATAGTGAGGTGCAGTGCTGTACCCCTTCCACTCCACTTTATGGCGAAAGGCTGTGTACCGGTCTTGCAGACGAATCTCCTCTTCGACGTAGCAGGCCAGACTTTCTTCCCACTCTGGTAGAGGATTGTCCCCAGTTGGATGCAACATAGTCAAAGGGTTCTAGAGCTGCCATACGTAACCGACTGGATCCCCTCAGTGATGTGAGAGAGAAGATCCCACAAACCGTTGCTGAAACCGGGGTCAAGCCAGCGGCTGTTTTTTTCCCTGCTGGGCTGGTTTCTGTGTGATCCGACCGCTTGCCACCAGTGTAACGGATACCCAAGTCCTTGGGTTGGACTCAGGCCGCCATTCCAGGTTTCTCCCTCCTGAGGTCAGCTACAAGCAGGCAGCTCCACCGGTTACTCAAGCAGCATTTATTCCTAGGATGGGGTCAACAGAAGACCCTTGATACCATCCTGCAACAGAGAGACAGGAGCCAGTTCAAGTTCAAACTGTAACACACTTTATTGCACAAACTTCAACTCTTTTATACATGCTGAACCACATCAAGATACAATACTAGACAAAGGACAGTGACAGATGGTGTAAACATAACACAAAGGGCCAGACATAATTACATTATTCATACAAAGGGACTGATGAAGGGTAACCACTGGGACAGAAGGCTGAGGGACTTGAATACACATCTTTACACAATGGCCAGGGGGTTGAAGCATCTTTGAATATTCCGCTTCAACCCCTGGCCAATCAGGACCCTGGAATCCGATGGCCAATCCCGGCCAAGATCATCATTGCTTTCTCAGCCAATCGGAACCAGTGGGCGGGCAGCTAACCGACGAATCCCTGGGCCGCCTACTTTCCCCATGCAAAGTCAATGGAGGCCCTTTAACTTGGACTGGTCAATCAGGGAGCCACCTACCCTCCCATGTTAAGTCTATGGGGCGTTTGAATAGTTTGCCCCGCACGGCAGCCTGCAGACAGGTTATAGTCTGTGGATTTCAATCTTTTGGAAAAGGTTTATTCTCCAGAACTCCACCAAGTTCCATGTACCGGCCTATGACTGTGAATCCAGTCTTTTGAAGGAGCTGTTCTTTACGTAACCCCTAACCAAACTGCCAGACACTGACCCATGGGCCGCCACAATGACCCTTAGGCGGCGGCCTGCCATAGTTTTTCCAATTGCTGCCAAGTAACGGCATAGGGTCCGTTACACAGAGTATTGTGTGTCTGTAGATGGAAAGTACTGAATGGGGTCAGGGTATTGTGTGTCTGTAGATAGAGAGTACTGAGTGGGGTCAGGGTATTGTGTGTCTGCAGATGGAAAGTACTGAATGGGGTCAGAGTATTGTGTGTCTGTAGATGCAAAGTGCTGAATGGGGTCAGGGTATTGCGTGTCTGTAGATGGAAAGTACTGAATGGGGTCAGAGTATTGTGTGTCTGTAGATGGAGGGTACTGAGTGGGGTCAGGGTACTGTGTGTCTGCAGATGGAAAGTACTGAATGGGGTCAGAGTATTGTGTGTCTGTACATGGAAAGTGCTTAATGGAGTCAGGGTATTGCATGTCTGTAGATGGAAAGTAATGAATGGGGTCAGAGTATTGTGTGTCTGTGGATGGAGAGCACTGAATGGGGTCAGAGTATTGTGTGTCTGTAGACGGAAAGTACAGAATGGGGTCAGAGTATTGTGTGTCTGTAGATGGAGAGTACTGAATTGGGTCAGGGTATTGTGTGTCTGTAGATGGAAAGTACTGAATGGAGTCAGGGTATTGTGTGTCTGTAGATGGAGAGTACTGAGTGGGGTCAGAGTATTGTGTGTCTGTGGATGGAGAGCACTGAATGGGGTCAGAGTATTGTGTGTGTGTGGATGGAGAGCACTGAATGGGGTCAGGGTATTGTGTGTCTGTAGATGGAAAGTACTGAATGGGGTCAGAGTATTGTGTGTCTGTAGATGGAGAGTACTGAGTGGGGTCAGGGTACTGTGTGTCTGCAGATGGAAAGTACTGAATGGGGTCAGAGTATTGTGTGTCTGTAGATGGAAAGTGCTTAATGGAGTCAGGGTATTGCATGTCTGTAGATGGAAAGTACTGAATGGGGTCAGAGTATTGTGTGTCTGTGGATGGAGAGCACTGAATGGGGTCAGAGTATTGTGTGTCTGTAGACGGAAAGTACAGAATGGGGTCAGAGTATTGTGTGTCTGTAGATGGAGAGTACTGAATTGGGTCAGGGTATTGTGTGTCTGTAGATGGAGAGTACTGAGTGGGGTCAGAGTATTGTGTGTCTGTGGATGGAGAGCACTGAATGGGGTCAGAGTATTGTGTGTCTGTGTATGGAGAGCACTGAATGGGGTCAGGGTATTGTGTGTCTGTAGAATGAAAGTACAGAATGGGGTCAGAGTATTGTGTGTCTGTAGAATGAAAGTACAGAATGGGGTCAGAGTATTGTGTGTCTGTAGATGGAAAGTACTGAATGGAGTCAGGGTATTGTGTGCTTGTAGATGGAGAGTACTGAATGGGGTCAGAGTATTGTGTGTCTGTGGATGGAGAGCACTGAATGGGGTCAGGGTATTGTGTGTCTGTAGGTGGAGAGTACTGAATGTGGTCAGAGTATTGTGTGTCTGTAGATGGAGAGTACTGAATGGGGTCAGAGTATTGTTTGTCTGTAGATTGAGAATACCGAATGGGGTCAGGGTATTGTGCGTCTGTAGATGGAGAGTACTGAATGGGGTCAGAGTATTGTGTGTCTGTAGATGGAAAGTACTGAATGGGGTCAGAGTATTGTGTGTCTGTAGATGGAGAGTACGGAATTGGGTCAAGGTATTGCGTATCTGTAGATGGAAAGTACTGAATGGAGTCAGGGTATTGTGTGTTTGTAGATGGAGAGTACTGAATGGGGTCAGAGTATTGTGAGTCTGTGGATGGAGAGCACTGAATGGGGTCAGAGTATTGTGTGTCTGTAGGTGGAGATTACTGAATGTGGTCAGAGTATTGTGTGTCTGTAGATGGAGAGTACTGAATGGGGTCAGAGTATTGTTTGTCTGTAGATTGAGAGTACTGAATGGGGTCAGGGTATTGTGCGTCTGTAGATTGAGAGTACTGAATGGAGTCAAAGTATTGTGTGTCTGTAGATGGAAAGTACTGAATGGAGTCAGGGTATTGTGTGCTTGTAGATGGAGAGTACTGAATGGGGTCAGAGTATTGTGTGTCTGTGGATGGAGAGCACTGAATGGGGTCAGGGTATTGTGTGTCTGTAGGTGGAGAGTACTGAATGTAGTCAGAGTATTGTGTGTCTGTAGATGGAGAGTACTGAATGGGGTCAGAGTATTGTTTGTCTGTAGATTGAGAATAACGAATGGGGTCAGGGTATTGTGCGTCTGTAGATGGAGAGTACTGAATGGGGTCAGAGTATTGTGTGTCTGTAGGTGGAGATTACTGAATGTGGTCAGAGTATTGTGTGTCTGTAGATGGAGAGTACTGAATGGGGTCAGAGTATTGTTTGTCTGTAGATTGAGAGTACTGAATGGGGTCAGGGTATTGTGCGTCTGTAGATGGAGAGTACTGAATGGGGTCAGAGTATTGTGTGTCTGTAGATGGAAAGTACTGAATGGGGTCAGAGTATTATGTGTCTGTAGATGGAGAGTACTGAATGGGGTCAGAGTATTGTGTGTCTGTAGATGGAAAGTACTGAATGGGGTCAGGGTATTATGTGTCTGTAGATGGAAAGTACTGAATGGGGTCAGGGTATTGTGTGTCTGTAGATGGAGAGTACTTAATGGGGTCAGAGTATTGTTTGTTTGTGAATGGAGAGCACTGAATGGGGTCAGAGTATTATGTGTCTGTAGATGGAGAGTACTGAATGGGGTCAGGGTATTGTGTGTCTGTAGATGGAAAGTACTGAATGGGGTCAGGGTATTGTGTGTCTGTAGATGAAGAGTACTTAATGGGGTCAGAGTATTGTTTGTTTGTGAATGGAGAGCACTGAATGGGGTCAGAGTATTATGTGTCTGTAGATGGAGAGTACTGAATGGGGTCAGGGTATTGTGTGTCTATAGATGGAGAGTACTGAATGTGGTCAGAGTATTGTGTGTCTGTAGATGGAAAGTACTGAATGGGGTCAGGGTATTGTTTGTTTGTAGATGCAGAGCACTGAGTGAGGTCAGAGTTTGGAAGATAGAAGATTACAGAAGAAGACTTACACTGGATGACCAGGGTACTGAAGGACCCGTTAGACATCAAACTTACAGGTAATTTTTTTCTTCATAGGATGGTGTTAGCTTTAGAGTATTTAACCTTGTTATTGCAAGTGGGGTAAGGAATGCTATGCAATGCATTGTATACCACACTGGCACTCATTGGGTTAATTTTTCCTTAGAAAACACAGTTTTTCAGTACTTTGATTGTATTGATATGGAGCTTAGTGCCCCATATCAATGCATCCACTGTTCACTTAGGTTTTTTTTTTCCCCTTTCAATTCCAGTGTTCGTAATTTAAAATATGAGTTTGTCTGTTTTTGAAAATAAAATGGGGTCCCTTAAAAAATGTTACTGCACAGGTATTTGGATGGGTTACTGAGCTTGAAAAACTACTGTTGGCTGTTTGTTTTTTCGTTACCGAGATCTATTATATAAAGCCCCTAGTGTCTGTAACTCAGTCCAGTAACTTAGTGTTGTCTTTTCAGTGTGCTATAATGACAGGAAGAAGAAACGAGTGCACCATCAGGGTCATGGCTGTACCAAAGCCAATGCACCCTCTAATCCTGAAATGTCCATAATTCTCTTCTGGCCAGCAGATGAGCATGATGGGAGTTGTAGCTCAAACACTACAAGTTGTTCACTCCTGTTTGGAATTTGCATGATGGTCAGCAAGGAGTTTTTTTCTGGCTTGTCCAACGAAAAAGAGTTTCTGCTACAATATGGGAGATAAAAATAAATGTATTTGTAGTAGCCGTATTGATCCAGTTTTATCAATAAAAATATATGAGTACATTTCTATTTGTTTTTACCTTTTTATAATGACTATGAGTCCATATTTAAAAAGAAGCTTTTTTGAGAAATCAGTTCTACTCCTTGGAACAAACAGTAATGCTACTGTTTCGAGCATCTTATAAAGCTTTTACAGCCAGAAGAGGTATATTAACTATTTAAAGACCAGAGGGTTATGCACCATGTTGCTTTGAAATGTGTTTTACATCCTTCATCCTCTTAAAGGGATAGTAATGTTTCACAATAAAAGCAGCTCCAATTAATTTTCATAGTATTTGGCCCATGGAGAGTGTTATTTCAATACTGTTAGAGTTGTAGTTCAAGAGTAATTGAATGATAAAGTATCACTCTCCCTCCCCTTTTACTGATGTAACACTGTTCACCTCAGAGCAGCAGGGTGGTGTCCAAGTGGATTGCAGAGAGGGACAATCTTCAATTAACATAAGGAAAAAACCTGAAAAACCTGTCAAGGGGGGTAGGGTTTTCATTGTTCTCACAGTAATTTGCTCCTTGCTGTGACCTGTCTGGTCCTAGGACCAGATTCCACATCTGAGGGGAGGTGGCTTACACTAGGTAAAAGGGACAGGACGGGGGATAATTTATCATTCAATTACTCTTGAACTACAACTCTGACAGTAATAACACTCTCCATGGTCCAAATACTATGAAGATTAATTGGGGCTGCTTTTAGTTTGACACATTACTATGCCTTTAAATGGTTAAATGTAACATGTCAATAAACTATGAGAAAAGGTTACATATTAATGCAGAACTGTTACTAGATCTTTGGGTAGCTATATACTATACCATGGACTCTTTAGCACATATATGCTATTTTAAATTGCTGTGCCTTAAAAATGGCCTCATGTAAAGCTGATCTTCAGAAGTGAAAGCAGGACTTTAAGATAAGCCACATTATCTCTCCCTGGTAAACCCCACCTCTCCAGCTTCTCACGACTGTGATGATGATGACGCTCTCAATAAGGTTTATCACTTTCCAAACACACATAAAACTTCCCAGGGTGAACCATAATATTTTTTTCTGTCAATGGACAATTTCCACTTTCAAAAAAGTTATCTACTCCTTGCATGTGTACAGTCTATTAACCCTTTCCTACACACATAATATGTGGAAATTATGTAATTGAACAGTGAGGTTTCTGAGTAACATATTTCAGAGAATTGTCAGAACAAGTGTTGTTGCTTTGGAACTGAACTGTGCCAGGTTTGAGTAATGCTATGTATGCACTTTATTGGGAGAATAAAATAAATATAGTGTTACTAGTATATTGGTATATTGATCTGCTGTTCTTATATAATACCAGATACAAAAGGTGATGTGTCATCATCTAATATTGTCTGGCTGAAAAACAGCATATCAGCTACTCCTAGGCAAGGTACCTTATGGGCCCCTGTCAGTGGCTGCAGCCCAAGTCCTTAACTGACACCTACCCCCACCCCTTACACTGTCTGGCCTTGGCTTACATCATATAAACACCAAAAAAGCTCTTAAATAGACTGGTTGTGGGGAAAAAGGCATCCTGGGGGCATCTGGTGGCCATGATAGGATTTTTATGCTGCCATCCTTTTATGGTGAATTGAAAGCACCACATACACATACTTTTGTTTTCTGCTTTCGCACTTTCACATAGAACATGCAGAAGACATACATGTAAAAACACAGATTAGCATGTGTTAGAAAGGCAAGTTAAACTTAGGACCATAATCATTTGCTAGTGGATCCTAGAAAAAAATAAAACCCCTGGACAATTGTTTGTCATTCATTTTATTGAAATTTCAATAAAATAATTGTTTCTGGATTGTGGGTAAAATTTTTGGATTATGCACATATCCATGGTATCTTCTGAAAGTGCTTTGCTGATAAAAAAAACAAAAAAATGGTGTATGGGTTATTTTCATAGGATAGGAAAGCAATACAGTAAAGCCAGCATGGTATTAGACTGTACAGGAAGATGTATTAGCAGTAAAAAAAGAAAGGCCACAATACCGCTTTAAAGGTCACTAGTTTGATCTCACCTCAATTATGGTGTTTAGTTCTGGATACAATGGTTTGTTGAAAATATTTGCTGAATCTGTATTCTCCGACTCAGCAGATATTTCTAGCTGGTCAAATTAGGCAATCACATTCTGACTGAGGATCAGAAGTGGATTACTGAATAGTGTTGAGCGAGCATGCTCGGCCGATGCTCGGATCGGCTCGAGCATCGCTCTGCTCGGCACATGGCGGTACTCGTACGAGTACCGCATGTGCTCGCCCGCCATGTTCGGGTCTCCTCCCCGCACGTTTTGCGGCTGCTGCGCAGCCAATAAACGTGCAGGGAGGCTCTGACATCGGTGTAATGCCAGCAGCCATGTTGGCTGCTGGCATTACACTGATTGGCTGGCCAGAACCCGTGGTCAGGTGCTGTATAGCACCTGACCAGCGAGTTCGGCTCAGTCTGAGCCAGGGAGAGCTGAGGATAGGAAGGGAAAGGCAGTGTAGGGAGGAAAAAAACAAAAATTGTGAAAAAAAAAGAACCAAAAGTCCTTTTTAGGACTACTGTGTGTGGGGGCAGCAGGTTATTTGGTGTGGGGGGAAAAAAACAAAAAAAAAAAAAAAAATATATATATATTCTGTTTAGTGTGCAAAGTTGCAGATTAGAGCACATTCTGTTTAGTGTGCACAGTTGCAGATTAGAGCACATTCTGTTTAGTGTGCAAAGTTGCAGATTAGAGCACATTCTGTTTAGTGTGCAAAGTTGCAGATTAGAGCACATTCTGTTTAGTGTGCAAAGTTGCAGATTAGAGCACATTCTGTTAAGTCTTCAAACTAAAATATCAAAGTCACGTATTCCATTCAGTGTGCGTCGCCGCAGTT